>JAWRVF010000004.1:0-1200000 GCA_036785485.1 Physcomitrellopsis africana
AAACACAAGGTTTTCTCCCTTTCTAAGCTTCATGTAGAATCATTGATGTGAGTGCACTTGTAGGACATCTATTCCTTGTATACATCGCATTTATCACGACTTTCGTCCAATACTCATGCCCAAGGTTTTGAGCATGAAGCATACTCCTTGCCATCTCCACAATAATTTGATTTGTTCTTTCAATAACTCTATTTTATTGTGGAGTGTAAGGAGTAGAGGTTTTGCTTGCAATATCTTGAATCTTCAAATATTCATCAAAATGCTTTGACAACTATTCACTTCCATTATCTGTGCGCAACACCTTGATCTTGTACTCACATTGCTTCTCTACAAGTGCCTTAAACTCTTTAAACCTTGAAAAACACTTACTCTTGGCTTGGAGGATGAAAATCCACATCTTCCTTGATAAATCATCACTAAATGTGACAAAGTACCTTGCTCCTCCTATTGATGGCGTCTTCAAAGGCCCAAAAACATCCAAATGCACAATCTCCAATAACTTGCTTACATGTGTTGTAACTATTAAAGAACTAGAGTTAGAAGCTACAACACTTAGTATCAGCAAGGTTGCATACAAAGAGAATTGTGGAATGAGATAACTCTCACTTCCAATACCTTTTATTTATAAGTGGAGTTCACATCCAATATGCATAGATTTCATCTATATTCATCTAAAACTAGCCGCCTCTCGAGATTCTAAACCTAGCCACCTGTCGAGATCCTAAACCTAGCCGCCTATCAAGATCCTAAACCTAGCCATCTATTGAGACCCTAGGCGCCACTTAATCCCTGGTTGCTTTTTGACTATTAGAAATTTATTATGGTTTAACCTCTATATTGTAATAATCCAAGGAACTCTTTGTTGAACTTCAACACTCCCACTTTTCTAATTGTCAAAAGGCTTTTAAGCCTAATGCCTTTATCAACTCGTCATGTCTATCCTTCACTAATGCCTTTGTAAGCACATCAGCAAGCATCTCTTTTGTAGCACAATACTTCATACCTATTATACCATCTTCAATCTTTTCTCGTATGAAATGATGTTGAATATCAATGTGCTTCGTCCTTGAATGGTACTTTGGATTCTTGGCAAATGCAAGACATCCTTGATTGTCACATATTATTGGAGTTACTTCTGTTTGCACTAATCCAATGTCTTTTAAAAGTTACCTTATCCAACAAGCCTCCATTGCACAATGACTTCTTGCCATGTACTCAGCCTCCATGGTTGATCTTGCAATGGTAGGTTGTTTCTTGCAATTCCATGAAATGACTTCCACTCTAATAAAGAACACATATCCCATTGTGGATCTTTTATCATTTACATCTCTAGCCCAATCTGCATCACAATAACCTTGCAAATCAATGTTGTTACCACCAAGGCATAATTTGAAGTCTTTAGTACCTTTTAAGTACCTCAATATCTTTTTTATTGTTGTCCAATGCAAAGGTCCAGCCTTAGACTTGTGCTGGCTCATAACACTCACTGCATATACAAGATCCACTCTTGTGGCCACCATTGCATACATAAGTGAGCCTACTGCTGCCTTGTATAGAATACTTTGTATCTCACCTTCAACTTGGGCAAATTCTTCATCCATGAGCTTCATCAACTTCAAATTTGCCTCTAAAGGTGTTCCAATTGGCTTACACTCCTCTATGTTGAATCATTTCAACACTTCTTCAATGTATTTGCTTTGGCTCATTGTAATGGTTTTGTTTTCAAGGTAACACCCTTTATTTATAAGTGAAGCTCTCCCAAATTACTCATTTCATACTCCTTTTCTAATTTTTCTTTAAACCAATCTACCATTTTCAAGGTATTGGTTAAGATGATCAAATCATCAACATAAAGGATTACAATCAATAAGAAGTCTTTTGATTGCATCACATACATGGAAAAATCAGCTTCACTTCTTATAAACCTTTCATTCATAAAGAATGTGTCAATCCGTTGATACCATGCCCTTGGTTATTGCTTGAGGGCATACAAGGATTTTTTCAACTTACAAATAAGATGTTGCTTGCCTTCTTCAACAAATCCTTAATGTTGATCTATGTAGATGTCTTCTTCCAACTCTCCATTCAAGAAAGCTGTCAACACATTCATTTGATACATTTTTAAGTCTATTGCTATCCCAATTGCCACAATGGTTCTACTAGTGGTGAATTTGGTAACAGTGTCATGGTGAGAGTCTTAGCCCTAAGAAACACTAGGTCTTTTGTGCCTCTAGTTTCTCAAGTGCAAGATGAGATTCATAAAAGTTCATAAAATTGAAGAATTTACATTAAAAACATACTTTATTAATCCTAACATATTCTGCCTTTAGAGACTTGCCCTCAATTTCAATCATAAATCCTAGGATATCATTTCAATTGAAGCAAAATTTGGACATAAGGTACTTTAGGGAGTAAGAAAGCAAACACCAAAATTATTTTGATCATAGCTATTGTGGTAAGGGAGAACCACATTGTTAAAGTTACCCCTCCTTGCAGCCTTCAATTCTGGACCCCCTTTGCTTCACACCTTCATTGCTCTTCATTAAAGAAGATCTAAGTGCTGAAATTTGGTACACTTATAGCTTATCTCATGTTATAAACACCTTCCAAATATTGCTCCAGAAGTTTTCTCCAAATTTGAGTTTTAGATTCCATCCTTCTTCTTTAAATTTGCCTTCTAACAGCTCTAGATCTGACCACAATTTTCCTCATAACTCCTCGAATATAACTCCAATGGCAATCAATTGTTTACACAACCTAATAGACTTATATATCTACAAACCCCAACAAATTTTGCACAAAATACTATTCTAATCACAAAGATATGCTTCCTCGAACTTCACAAATTTGGATATAGACCCTTATATTTTTGAAAGAGCATGACGTTTTATTCATAAAACAAATGAGTGTCAAACTTATGCTCATCTTTTTTTTAACTTATATAGATTATTTCTATCAAATTTCACTTTCAAATTCATCTTCTTACTCTCTCTATACACAAAAAAATCCACACACATACACTATCTATATATATCCCAATCTTGCCTTCACTCTATTTCTCTTTTCATCCAAACCCGGTTACAATTTCACTCATAACTCTTTGCTCAGAGATCATATTGACTTGAGATTTTGACACAAAGTAGTTAACTTTATAAAGAACAAAAATCCAACAAATTTCGCTTCTAAAATCCAAGTGGTTTCCAAGAGCCAAGACCCAAAATTTAATATCATACTATGTTTTGATTTACAACATAACATCGGTATATACTTTAATAATCTGGGGTGTTTCATTGGTATCCAAATTAATAGATTGGTATATAGATTTTGCAATAACCTCCGATTTAATTTTCTTTTCTTACTCTAAATCCTTCATATAATCCGATAAATTAAAACTATCCATTTTTGGTTCTAATGTATTAACTGCATTAACTGTAGGATTATTCATCTAATCAGCAATAGCATGATTAGAATTTGCTATGTCCTTCAAATATATTAAATATTCCTTGGGTCTTCCATACTGATATAACATGCCTTGCTTCTGTATGTAAATTGAATCATCACTAACTTGCATTGCATTGTTAATTTCATCATACTCTGCATCAGATTGATTCTCATCATCTGATGTTGCTTCTAAATCCTAAATTTGAGATTCTCCATGATATTCAACTAGATACATTTGTAAAATAATCTTGTCTCTATCCTTTCTAATAGTTAACTTTTCTCAGCCCTAATTGTTCCTAGCTTTGGTTTAACATAGCTATGGCCGGTCCAATAAAATTGGATATGATAAAGTGGAATTCTATAATCAAAAAATAATGTAATCAATTTCATACGTGATTCCAACGATTACAGTGTCAATACTATGTAAGATATCTATTGGTTTCATCCTACTATGATGTGCCATTCTCAATACCAATGTCATAGGTAATAATTGTTTTAAATCCAATTCCTCTATTATATCAGCATCCATTAAGTTCACACAAGAGCCACCATCTACTTGAACTCTAGGAATGAAAATACTATCAATTGATACATCGATAGTTGGTGCTTCTGGATTGAGATTCAAATTAACCTTATGAATTTTTTTATTACAAATTCTATGTCGTATTAACAAGAAATTCAATGTAGAATGACATTCTGACGTGATTGCTAACAATTGCTTCATTGTAATAGAAGGTTTAATTTCATCCAAATCTTTTAAAATATCATATGGACTTATATTGGTAATGATTTTCAACGCCTTCTTCTTTTTTATGGATTTCAATTTAACTCCTTGAGATATTTTTCTTACGGAGTTTGGAATTACAACTACTGAATGGACTTTGTTGAAATTCTTGTCCATGAGAGGATCTTTTTATACAGAAGATGTATCCTAAAACTTTGCACATATCAGTGTTGTGGTAGAGAGAATTTGCCTCAAGAAAGCGCTGGGCTTCTAATTGCCACTAATTACTCAACCAAGATCCAAGTATAATAAAATCTCCCAAATTTATATAAAATATTTCTTCATAGGGCTATTACACTCAATACATAAGCCTAATTTCCTCAAACCTCTCAAAACATAACAAATGCTCTAAAATCCTCATTCCCTTGTAAGAAGGGAATTTTTGCCGAACTTCAATAATCCATAACTTTTAATTTAACTGTCTAAATCTACTCCAAATTTACATGAAGTATTGATATATTTTTTACAACTACCATTACAAATTTTAACTATCGATTCATTACCAACCTTTAAATATCACCAAAATCCTAGTAGTAGCTTCAAATCCTTGTTTACAAATACTTGTGTACTAAATTCTTCATATCTCACAATCTAAAAGTCCAAATGCTATGAAACTTTGATGTATAGCTTTTTAATATAATAATATATTTTTTTAGAAAGTTTGAGATAAAAATTCATTTAGAAACTTAAGATATGGCAAACCCCATCACTATCAACAAAACGGCCTACTTACTACCTTGGAATTCAATCTATTGTCTTTGACTCCCAATATCTCCTTTTTTAAAATTCCAATTGTAATTATTCTTCCTGATTAGATATAGAATTTGAAATCAACTCTCTAACTGCACCTCCCAATTTTCAAAAGCTCCTATACAATTCCTCAAATCTTTAAAAGAGTAATAGTAGGTACAATTTGTACACCTTAACTTCAAGTGCCTACTCCTCCCTCATTAAAATCCCAAATCCCTCAATTTTTATACCAAAATTTTAGCTCAAAAAACAAGCTTTCTAATCCTAGTCTTTGATTTTCTAATGGCCTCCTTGAAGTTACCAAAATGCTTGTTAAGATTGCAGGTAGCCTCCTCAAAGTCCATTGGGCATGGTATTCAACCAATAGTGATGAAGTTTCCCATTCCTTACCTTCATTCGACCATGCCTTGATTTCATCCCTCCCAATTAGCCTTCTACTAGCTTAAATTTTCATCCTTAGGCTCCCACCTTCTCTCAAGGCTTCATACTAAATATTTAGTTCTATATAATTTAAATTCCATAACCAAACTAAATAAAAATCTAAAATAAAGTTTCTTACATCAACTCTCTTTAATTTACTTTATTAACCATTCTAACACATATCTAAACTCATAAACATATTATGCATTTTGAATGGATTTTTCATACTAGAAGTAATTACGGTACGACATTGGTACTAATTTAGGTTGAATCAATATCTTTGGGCTAGGAACATCTTCAAGTTGCACAAACAAATTGGATCCCAATATTGGTAATATTTTTGATACTGGTGTTGGATTTAGAGTACCATTCAGTGAATTAAATTAGTTCGTTGTAATTGATACTCTCAATTATTGAATTGGATCTTTTTCTTTTTGCTGGGCGTAGATAAGTATTATATGGATGCATTCCACTTGATTTATAAGAGAATCTTATAAAACTCTAATATTATCTTCTATCTTATTTTACAATTGGATATGGTGATCTCAATTATTAACATTAAATGGAGCATTGCATTGCTGGTAAGTGTGTCTAGATTACTTATAATTTCCACATACTAGAGCATAATCATTATTGGCTCTTGGATTGGAACATTCACTAGTATGATGTCCTATTTACGTGTAACAATAACATCAAAGTGATTTTCTTCTACCCCTATCAGGAATATTAGGCGTTTTGACTAGTATATATTGGTTAGATTTATTCCAGGTTGGATAGATAAAAGATCCCAGCTGATCAATTTGTATTGTAGGATTTGCAATTGGATTCTGAATGGGTGGATATTAGGAGTGTTCTTACTGATTTTGCACAAAATCTTGAGAATTAGGGTCACCTCCTTGATTATATTCAAAATTTTAAAAATTAAAGAAATTTCTATTTTATTTATTTGAACGATTTCCAATCCAACCAAACCTATTTCTTATCTGAACTTGATTAACATCCTACAAAGTTTGTTGAATCATGGTTTGATTACCAAACTGTTGTCGCTTTTTAAAATTCCAATAATTGATAGTTATGTACAAATTATAATTATTGCACCAAATATTGGTGCACATATTAATCGATTTATGCCTCTTTTTTTTATCTTTTGCCAAATTAACAGCCAATTCATCCATCTTCTTTATCAAAGTTAATAACAAAGTCTCATTTGAATCCTTCAATACTAGTTCATTAGATAATTTTTTTATAGGTATTGGTTTTTGATATGGAAAATATGGAAAATACGGAACTTTAGTTGTTGGTGGTACAGCTTGCAATGGAACAGCATTCACTGTCCCTTGCAAAATAGCACTAAGATTTGCGCCATAATGAATTATTCTTGGATAACTATCCACTGTTTCATTCCAAGTTGATATTTGATACCCTCCTTGAGATGGAACCATTGTGGCTTCTGTTATTAAGAATTGGTCATAATGATATTCTTTCCATATATTAGCTCAGTCAAGTGAGGCAGTCACAGTTGCAAGTTGGACCTCCTTTAGAAACATCTTCAATTCTGATGGATATAGTCCATTAACCAATATAGACATAACAAATGAATCGGACATTTGGTTATTTGGCCATTTACAAAGGATATCTACTACTCAGCCATAATATGACTATACCGCTTCTTTTAATATCATTCTGCTATTCATTAATCTTTTCTTAAAACGTTCTTCAAATCCTATTGATAAAAAATGAGTCAAAAATATATTTTTCAATGCCTCTCAATTAGAAAATTGTCCCACGGATTGGCAATTATACCATTCAAACGCCGTATCTTTCAAAGTCACTGGCAGCTATCTTAACCAAATATCTTCAGTTCTACCATTATTGGCTACACATGCAATCAGGAATTGAGACAAGTATTGATCTGGATTTACTCCTAATAGACCTCTAAAGGTAAATAATGGAGCTACGCTAGTTGTGCAATCACCCATCGCACCGATTTGGACTGCAATTAGAACTGCTGGATCCTCCACCGCCATTGAAGATGACAATGTTCCACTCAATTTTTTATTAAAATAAACAGTGCCTCTCCCAATTGTTTTTTTCGTACTTCTAAGCCTTCACAATTTATTATTATTATTTACAAATAATTTTATTTATTAAAGTTGAAGTGAAAATGATGGATTTTGAAATACACTAAATTGGCCCTTACTAGCAAGTAATAATTGCCATTCTAAAGAATTAGTCTTACTAGAATCAATTGTATCTACTATTGAGAAAGTACCCAATAGAGTATCCAATGGAGTATCCAATTCTTTTGTAGTCCATTTTCTTTTCGTTAATGGACTCAGAAGATATGCTCAGTTATTTGCCAAATTATCGATGAGTGCTTTACGCAATTTTTTTAATAATATATATGTTTGAAATATTAAAGATCTTTTATATTCTGAGTATTTTTGGATGTGCCAATAGGCATGCAACCATGGTTTAATCCAACTCTGTTCATGCTTTTTTTTTAGCTTCTGTTCTTACTTGTCCTGCAACAAATTTCTTGCTTATACTCTCTATTGTCTTCCTTTTAACTGATGTATTTTTTTCAGAGGAATGTTTTCATTCTTATTAATGATAATCTTTCATCATTTATTAATAACATTGCTTTCCATCTCTAATTTAATTATACATTCAATTTCACTTTCCAACCAAAATTAATTTTATAACCTCTTTATGTGACATCTCCAATTACACGTTCAGCAATCAATTCCTAACACTCAATACTGTTGTCAATCTCTGACAGCGATACCAAAAATATGATTTATCATTTTATTTATTCTACCAATATTGCCTAGAGTAAATCTGTAAAGGAAAATTTGAATACAGGGAAAGACTAAATGCATGAGATATACTATTAGGATCATACAATTAACTGCTTCTGAACATTAGAGTCCAATGCACATGTAAACGATTAAAAATAATGCCACCCACTCTATCGGTTCTACTATTTTGTAATTAAGAATAAACTTTGTGATCCAATCTTCCACAAATTCTTGTATTATAATCTTCTGTCTTCCTTCAATTTTATAACAACATCCGACAATGTTACACTGTCTCAATAGATTGCTTATACCTGCTTTACTCTCTAATCACTGGAAATAACTTTTCACCAAGAACTTCTTCCAAAATAAATCATCTCTCCCAAATTCTCTTTCACCATTCAACTCTCATAGTCAATATAGCATAATATTCTCACTCACAATCAAACTGCATCAACATATCCAATCTTTGGCTGCCAATTTTCAACACCAAATTCAAGCAATAATCAATTATAATTTCTTACTCATCCATATATTATTGAATTGAATTATTTGTTTTATTACTGTACTTTGTAATTGACATGGTTCAATTAATCGGAATGTAATCTGAATATTCTATTACAGTCTAATAAAAAAAAATAAAAAAAAAAAAAATTAGAGGTAGCACCAAGCTTATCCAGGCATTATTTTTAATCGTTTACATGTACATTGGACTCTAATTTTCAGAAGCAAATAATTATATGACCCTAATTGTGATAGTCTTGAGGTGCTATACAATTGATGATAACTACTTTTTCTAACTACTTCATCCATTCTGCCTTCTAAACTATCCATTCATCGGTTTATTGGCTATTCTTAATTCTACAACTATGTATCATAAAACAAAAAAATCCTATCCATTTTACAATCAATAACAAAGTGAGAGTGTTGAAAAAAATAGATAATAGTAGAATAAAATGCTAATGGCCAAAGGATTATCTCTTGGTAAGTGGAATGGCCATCCTAAGAATAAAAAAAGATCAAGGGCCATAGATATCCTAGGAAATATCCAAAGCCTAGGTAAGAGTATAAAGTATATATCATAGGATATACTTGAGGTAGATGAGATGCCAAAAGATCCTCTAGGCATATTGAATATGTTAAAGATATATTAGATATGCTAAGGATATATATCCATAGAAGATAAGATACCAAAAAATATATTTGGTATATCTTTTGATGAATGTAAAAGTTAAAGGATGGATGTTGTCATTAAGGGCAACAACCACAACCTATTAATAATGGATGTTGGAAGAGAGAGATATCTTACTCTACACTTCTCTTTGTGTGAAATCCTTGCTGATGCAAAGTCTTGGAATTTCTTTGTTCTTTTTCTTTAATATAAGGCACTTGTAGAAAAATAATGTGAATGTAAGATCAAGATGTTGCACACAAATAATGGAGATCAATATATGTCAAAGTATTTTGATTAGTATTTAAAGATTCAAGGTATTGTAAGACAAACCTCCATTCCTTACACTCCACAAATAAAATAGAGTTGCTGAAATAGCAAATCAAATTATTGTGGAGATAGCAAGGAATATGCTTCATGCTCAAAATCTTGGATATGAATTTTTAGGTGGAAGCTATGGTGAATGCAGTGTATACAAGGAATAGATGTCGTACAAATACTCTCACATCAATGACTCCTCAAGAAGCTTGGAGTGGGAAAAAACCTTGTGTTTCACACATAAACACTTTTAGATGCATTGCTTATGTAAAGATATCAGATTATATGAGGTCCAAATTTGATGCAAAAGGTACAAAATATGTGTTTCTTGGATATTGTGAAGATACCAAGGCATATAGGCTAATGTGTTTGGATATCAAGAAGATTATCAAAAATCGTAATTTTGAATTTGTGGAGCATAAGAGTGTTTGTGAGCACTTGGAGATGTGTTCAAGTAGGAGTAATGGTGTGTTTGCAGATACATCTTTAATTTTAGCAATGAAAGAAGAAGAAGAAGAAGACAATGAAGATAGTAGAGATGCCAATTAATATGAAAAGCCAAAGAAGATAAAGAAAAAAGTGTAAATAATTGGTAAGACCAGCAATAAAGAAGTTGAAGATGATAATAATGATGGTGAGAAAAACCAACCTTTGAGTGAAAAAAGATATATTTTAAAAGAAAAGAAGATTGGAAGAGGCCATGGAATGCATCAAGGTGAATCTTCTTCAAATAAAAAGAGATATCCTACAAGAAAAAAAAAACCACTTAGTTAAATTCACTTAGTGAATGGTCGAAGAACCACATCTTTTCTCAAGTAAGTGAAGAACATGCTAATATTGCATTTCTTGCTGATCCATTAATTTAATGTGATGAAATGAAGTCCATAGATGCATTGAAGTGGGAGAAGGCCATAAAAGAAGAATTCAAATCTCTTATGGACAATGAAACATGGGAACTGACTCAACTTCCACTAAATCAATTTTTAATTAGTTGTAAGAAGGTATTTAGAACCTAGAGGGATGCAATAGATAATATTATGAGATATAAGGCAAGATTAGTTGCCAAAGGATACTCTCAAGTTGCTGGTGTTGATTTTAATAAGATATTTGCTCTTGCGGCCAAATTCACCACCATTAGAATCATTGTGGCAATTAGGGCAGTAATGGACTTGGAAATACATCAAATGAATGTGAAGACAACTTTCATTAATGGAAAGTTGGAAGAAGATGACTATATGGATTAACATCAAGGATTTGTTGATATGTGATATAATTCAAAGACTTCTTGATGATTGTAATTTTTTATGTAGACAATTTAATCATCTTAATCAATACTTTGAAGATGATGGATTGATTTAAAGTAAAGTCAAAAAAGGAATATGAGATGAGTGATTTGGGAGATCTTCACTATTATTTAGGAGTAGAATTTGTAAGAGATCGTACTAAAAAGACCATCACAATGAGCCAAAAGAAGTATATTAAAGGAGTGTTGAAACGATTCAATATGAAAGATTGCAAGCCTATTGGAATACCTTTGGAAGCAAATTTAAAGTTGATGAAGCTCACAAATGAGAAGTTTGCTCAAGTTGAAGGTCAAATACAAGGTATTCCATACAAGGAAGCAGTAGGTTCACTCATGTATGCAATGATTGGCAGAAGGATGGATCTTGCAAATGCGGTGAGTATTATAAGTCAACACATGTCAAAAATAAGACCAATCCATTGTACAACTATCAAGAAGAGTATGGGATACTTTAAAGACACATTGGACCTTAAATTGTGCCTTGAAGGTGATAATATTGCTTTGCATGGATATTGTGATGCAGATTGGATAGAAAATGCAAATGATAGGAGGTCAACAACAACCTATGTATTCTTTATTGGAGTGTGAGAAATTTTATAGAATTACAAGAAGTAATCCATAATTGCAAGGTCTACAATGGAGGTGGAGTATATGGCAACAAGCCATGATGCAATGGAGGCAATATGATTAAAAGAAGTTTTAGAGGACATTAGACTTGTCCAAGTGGGAGCAACTCCAATGAAGTGTCACAATCAAGGATGCCTTGCTTTTGCAAAGAATCCAAAGCATCATTCAAGAACCAAGTACATTGATATTCAACATTACTTCATATGAGAGAAGATTGAATTGGGAGTGATTGACATGAAGTATTGTGTAATTGAAGATATGCTTGCTGAGTTCTTAACTAAGGCATTGGTAAAGGATAGGCATCATATGTTGACAAAGACATTAGATTTGAAAGCCTTTGACAATTACCAACATTGAAATTTTAAGAAAAATAGATAATAATAAAAATAAAATAAATTATTAAATAAAAGATTTTATCTTAAGTAGATTGCTAATAATTAAAGGATTGTCTCTTAATTAATGGAAAGGCCATCCTATGAATAAGAGACGGCCAAGGGCCAAAGACACAAAGTCAAGAAGATAAAAGATATCCTAGGAAATATCCAAAGATTAGATAAGAGTATAAAATATATGCCATAGGATATACTTGAGATAGGTGTAATGTCAAAGGATCCTATAGACATAATGGATATACTAAAGATATATTGAATATGCTAAAGGTATTTTTTCATAGAAGATAAGATGCCAAAAAATATACTTGGTAAATCCTTTGATGAATATAAAAGTTAAAGGATGGATGTTGTCGTAAAGAGCAATATTCATCACCTATAAATAATGGATGTTGGAAGAGAGAGATATCTCATTCCACACTTCTCTTATGTGCAACCTTACTGATTTTTACTTACTTGTGTTATTTTTGTTATATTTCTTCAATATCTCTTTGTTATTTATTTTGAATACAATCTTTACAAATAAGATTTGTACATGATTGATGAAGATCTAAGCCACTTACTATGGATTGGAGCTCCTTCATATTTTCAACATTCAAATGATCAAGGCCTCTATGCCAAATGCCAAACTTGTCTTGTTTTTGTAGAAATTTAGCAATTGTTGCCACTTCAATTCCATTTACCTTTTTACAATTGATAAAGTAGAGATTGCCATTTCTAAAGCCTTTCAAAACATCATCTCTATATAATATCTTTACAAAGCATCCATTCATATCAAATTATATCTTATAACCATGTGAAACAAGTTCGCTCACCGAAAGAAGGTTCTTCTTCATCTTTGGCACATGTAACACTTCCTTCAATTTGATCTTCTTGATTTGATTCTTCACAACAATCTCTACCAATATGGAGCCAATTCCAATGGCTTGCGCAATGCTATTGTCTCCTAACCAAACTTTTGTTACCGAAATAGCCTTATAAGTATCAAATGAATACTTGTATGGAATCATGTGCTTGATAGCATCCATATCAATGATCTATTTTGATATGGCAGCCATAAAAAAGCCTTTATTTGGCATGAATGTATAATCATCTCCTCCAACTTCATCACGTTGTCGTATGTCGTGAAGTCTTGCTTGAGAATGCTCCGGGCACCTGGCTGTAGAAGATAAAAAGAAAATACGCAACAATAACTAGTCCTAACTTCTCTAATCAATCTTTAAATAGTCCTTAATCATATCTTAATTAAATCCTAGTCAACCTTGATCAAATTCATAAAAAATCCTAAAACAAATCCTACTTAACCCTAATCAAGCCTAACAAATCTTAAAACAAATCCTAACTAATTTTAATCGAATCCTAATCAAATCCTAAGGAAATCCTAAGGCAGTTTTAGAACCTCAACAACTACCAAATAAACCATTGATTTTGATTGAAATTTTGCACACATCTTATTGATTAAGTTGAAAACAAGCACATTAAATTTAAAGAAGATCTAACTTCACAAAAAGAAGAAAAAATCCATAAATTTGCATGGGTGATGGCTGGTCTCCTTCTCTAGTCTTGAAGCCAATATTCTAGTATCTAAATATCCTGTTTACACCATTCAATTGCTCTCAAATTTTGTATGTGCATAGAAAAACAAGTCTAATACCTATATATATAAATTTCACTCCAATCCAATTGGCAGATTGCTCAAGATCTCAAATATCCTAACTAACCCTCAGAACTTAATTTTTGAGACCTTGACCCACTTAAACTTCAATTACGTACAATTAAACTGTTAGATTTAGCTCAAATTCATAGTATACATTAAAACAACAATACCCAAAAATCCACAAATTTTCAGCTATGGATCTACAACAAAACTTCTGAAATTGCCTAAAATATCAACTCTATTTTTTTTCACAAAATCCCAAGTTGCTGAAAACAACCCTGACTTTACAAAGCTATTAAAAAGTCATTACTTATCCAAATCACTTCCAATCAACTTCTATGCAAAACCTCTTAAGTCTTCTCTCTAATCCCATCTTTTGATCTGCCAAAAGACTCTTGATTTTTCCTAGGCAGCCGTTTTAATAGCCAAAGGTCTGAGTTCAACCCTGTCCTACAAACGGCCAACCCTTGGTTATCAATCTAACCTATCCTAAGGATTTTATAGCCCAACGCTACCTTCAACTTAATCCTAATATCAATCATGCTAGTGATTTATCCTTTTTATTATATTTTTATTATTTTATAGCCTTTCTAAGGTAGTAAGAGAATTACTACAACCGAGAAGGTAAAATTACTAATTAATTCTTATCTACTAGCTATTAAGTGAAGAAAATAAAGTAAGAGGCTTTCATAAAAACCTTGTTAAAATATGTTGAATTCTTGTTGAACTAAGATAATAGAATATTAATTGAAAAATCATTTTTAATCATAGTTTCACCATATAATCATGTCACAATACAACAACGTGCATTGTTAATATTCTCTCTATCTCCTTTCTTGGCCTTGTAATAATTTCATGCAAAATGATCCGGTTTTCTACATATGAAGCAAGTTCTTACATTACTTCTTACATTATCTTGTTGATTGTATTAAGATTAATAGATAATAGTAAATATAGAATAAATTATGTAATAAAAAATATTATCTTAGGTAAGTTAATAATGGTCAAAGGATTTATTTTTAACATATAGAAAGGGCATCCAATGGATTTAGGTTGCGATTAGAGGCAAAGAGTCAAAATTAAGAGGATAAAATATCTACTAGAGAATATCCAAAGGATCAAGTAAGAATAATTATTGTATAGCATAGTATACTCTCATGGCACGTGAGATGCCAAATGATCCTAGGATTATTAGATATCCTTGTGGTATAAGCCAAAAAATCTTAAGAATATGTTTGTAAAAGTCAAAGGTGGAAGAAGTCTTTTATCGTAGCAACCACAACCTATAAATAATGGGTGTTGGAAGAGAGAGTTATCTCATTTCACACTTCACTTATGTGCAACTTTGTTGATTTTTACTTACTTGTGTTATGCTTGTTGTGTTTTTTCAATAGATTATGGATCCACACACTCTTTGTTGTGCTATTCAAGTAAGTTCAAGTCATTCTCTTGTTATTGCTTTTGTGTGAAATAGATCTTATGGTAATTATTGATGTTAGGATTGTTGGTATAAAAAGGTTCTTGTTTCTAAGCTTATATAATTCTAACATTGCTTTGTAGATTCTTATCTCCTTGCTTTGTGAATTTAAGACTTTATAGAAAGACCTTAATAGTGTCTCATATATGGGTGAAGTTGTTTCATTCATCTTATATGTTTTATGAGAAAGTGATTTAGACAAGTAAAAGGACTTGATTGAGAGATTCATATGAATATAAATACTTGAAGAAAGCTTCAAAAGTTGAGTTGAGAGTATTTGGAATGAAAAACCACTTCTTTGTTGATAAGAGAGTATTTTGAGATTCTGTTAGTGTAAACTTGTTTTGGTGATTTTAAGTACATAGAAACTCCTTTTATCAATATTTTTTTGATGCACTACTCCTTAGACATGGCTTCTAATGAAGGTGAAGGTTTGAGAGTGATTGAGAAGTTTAGAGGCAACAATTTCTAGCATTGGAAGGTCAAAATGGAGCTTTTGTTGGCGTCTTTAGACCTTTGGGATATTGTAGATGAAAGTGAAGACCTTCCAAGCATAGATGCAAGCTTTAAGGACCACAAGGACTTCAAAAGATGTGAAAAGAAGGCTTTTGGCATGATTACTATCAATTTGGATGAAGTCAATTTTTCTCACATTATCCATTGCAAAGGACCAGTGGAAGTATGAAAGATTCTTTGCAATATAAATGAGAGCAAAAACTTATCCAACATCCTCTTCACAAAGAGGAAATTCTTTACTTGTAAGATGGAAGAAAATGAAGACGTCATGGCTCATATTAAAAAGATAAAGGCCTTTGGAAATAAACTAGCAATTGTTGATAAGTCTTTAGAAGATGGTGATATTGTCATGATCTTATTTATGAGCCTTCCCGAATCCTACAACTACCTTATTGTAGCTTTGGAGTCTATTAAATTGAAAGAACTTACAATGAACTATGTAACATAAAGACTTGCACATGGGATAACCAAAAGAAAAGAGAAGGAATATCAAAGTGAAGATTCAACTCTCTTTTCAAGACAAGACAAAGGTACCTATTCCAACTAATGTGACAATGTAAGAAGCAATGTAAGAATTTGCTTCATATATAGAAAACTAGGTCATTTTGCACGAAATTGCTATAAGGCCAAGAAAGAAGATAGAAAGAATGCTAACAATGCACGTGATGAAGTTGGACGAGATGATTATGCATTCATGCCAAATAAATGCACTTCTATGGCTGCCATGTCCAAATAGATCATTGATTTGGGTGCTACCAAGCATATGACTCAATGATCATATATGAAAATTTTGGATGATTTGGACTTTGAGTGCCTATATCTTTAAAAAATATTTTATAAAAACTTAATATCTAGATCAAGAATTATTAAACTCTAAAGTTTAGAAAGAAAAAAGTCATTATAGGTGAATAAGGTTTTGAAAGGTTTTTTAGCAATTTGAATCTTTTTGCATAAATCTATTTAAATATTAAAGGTTTTATCAATAAAAAATATCTTTTAAAATATTATTATATTATTTGTCCTTTTATTAAATACAAATCACTTATTGGACTCTTGCCATTAAATTTCAAATAAATTTTCCATAATTAAGTATTCAATATATTCTCAGATAGAAATTCACTCTACACGACAACGATGTCGTGATGTAAAGCGACTATTAGGTGAAAGAATGTAGAATTAGTATATTATAGAAGATCTTAGTTCAAAATATTATAGCAAATTATCTTAGGAAAATATATAATAGTAAAAAGGGAGTAAAACTAATGAATGTTAATATTGCCTTTTTTATAAATGAGCTTCTATTTATTTTGTAGGACCATAAGTAAGGCAAAATGAAGTAGATTGGAAAATAAAATAATATAGGCATATATAGGAGAGAGTTAAGAAGAGGTTTTAAAAATATTTACTACAAAAATCTCAAAATAGATACTCGAAAAAGACCGGTTATGGATAGGGGCTGAAATCAGACCCCAAGGCACAAAACCACGTGCCTATGGCGGATCCAAGAGGCTTTTGTAGATTGGAGATTGGAATTAGGGAGTGGACTTAAAAAATTTTATATAGAAGTTAATTTTGAGTGATTTGGATAAAAAATGACTTTTTATTAGCTTTGCAAAGTTAGGCTTGTTTTGGGCAACTTGGGATTTTGTGAAATGAAATAGGGTTGATGTATTAGGCAATTTCAAAAGTTTTGCAATAGATCCACAGCTGAAAATTTGTGGGTTTTTGGATATTATTGTAGTTTATGTGTGTTATGAGTTTGAATTGAATCTAATAATTTAGTTATACGTAATTGAGGTTTAAGTGGGTCAAGGTCTCAAAAATTAAGTTTTGAGGGTCAGTTAGGGTTTTTGAGTTCTTGAACAATCTACCAATTGGATTGGAGTAAACTTTACTTGTGTAGATAGTAGACTTGTTTTCCTATACACAAGAATATTTTGAGATTAATTGAATGGTGAAGAAGGGAGAAATCAACACTGGAAGATCAGCATCAAGGTTGGAGAAGGAGGCTGGCCAACACTCAAGAAGTTTTTAGGATTTTTCTTCCATTTGGTAAGTTCGATTTCGTTCAAATTTTCTATGCTTGTTGTTGACTAAGAGGTTGAAAGGTGTACAAAGTTTTAAGTAAGATCAACGGTTCTAATTTTCTCTATGGTTGATTTTAATTGGTTAGAATTTGGTTTAAGATTTGATTAGGATTTGATTTAAAATTAAGAGCTTGATTAGGGTTAGAGTTTGATCAAGGTTTGACTTAGGATTTTGACTAAGATTTTATTAGGATTTGACCTATGGATTTAAATAGGATTTGAGCTAGGATTTGACTTTAGTTTTGATTTAGGGTTTGATTTAGGATTAGGATTTGATTTAGAGTTTGAATTAGGGTTTGATCTATGGTTTGAATAAGGTTTGATTTAGGTTTTGACTAGGATTTGACTTAGATTTTGACTAGGATTTGACTAAGTTTGACTAGAATTTGACCAAGGTTTGACTTAGGAATTGACTTAAGATTTGATTTAGATTTTGACCAGGGTTTGATTTAGGGTTTGACTTAGGTTTTGGCTTAGGGTTTAATCTATGGTTTGACTTAGGATTTGACTTAGGTTTTGACTTAGGATTTGATCTAGGATTTGAATAGGATTTGACTTAGGATTTGACTAGGATTTGAATAAGGTTTGATTTAGGATTTTAAGATTTCTATTTTTAGTATTTTCTAAATTTAGTATTTTATATGTTATTTTTTTATGATTAATGTATGATTCATTTATTCTTCTTTCAAAATTTCTTTAAGATTAGATCAAAGTTTGATTAATATTGTTAAGGTTTAATAGAAGTTGTTTAGGATTCTATTAAAGTTGTTTGGATCTTGTTGTTGTGTATTTTCCTTTTTATCTTCCACAGCCAGGTGCTCGGAGCATTCTCGAGCAAATTTGCACGTATTACGACAACAGATGATGAATTTGCTGAAATTGAAGGTCAAATATAAGATAGTCTATATAAAGCAACAATGGGCTCATTCATGTATGCAATGGTTGGCACAAGGATGTATCTTGCATATGTGATAAGTATTGTAAGTCAATACATGTCTAAAACTAGACCAATCCATTGGACAACTATCAAGAGGATCATGTGATACTTAAAAGGTACATTAGTCTTCAAATTATACCTTGGAGGTCAAAATATTGCTTTGTATGGTGATTGAGATGTAGGTTAGATAAAAGATATAAATAATAGGAAGTCAACAATGGACTATATATTATTTATTTAAGTGGGAGCAATTTCATGGAACTGCAAGATTTAGAATAATTTTCATAATTGCAAGATATATATATTGTTAACCTTAGATATATATCTTGAGAGGCAACCTACAATTGCAAGGTCGACAATGGAGGCGGAGTACATGGCACCAAGCCATCGTATAATAGAGGTAATATGGTTAAGGCAAGTTTTGGAGGATATTAAACTTATACAATTGGAAGCAACTTGAATAAAGTGTGACAATCAAAGATACCTTGTTTTTGCAAAGAATCCAAAGTATCATTCAAGAACCAAGTACATTGATATTCAACATCATTTCATTAGACAAAACATTGAAATAGGAGTAATTGTCATGAAGTATTATATAACAAAAGACATGCTTGCTGATTTGTTGATAAAGGCATTGGTAAAAGATAGCCATCATATGTTGACAAATGTATTAAGTTTGAAAGCCTTTGTTAATTAACAAAGTGGGAGTGTTGAAATTATATTAAAGAAATATAACAAGTATAATATAAATAAGTAGAAATTAGCAAATGGGAGTGTTGAAATTATATTAAAGAAATACAACAAGTATAATATAAATAAGTAGAAATTAGCAAGGTTGTACATAAGAGAAGTGTGGAATGAGATGACTCTCTATTCCAACATCCATTACTTATATGAAGTGGTTGCTGCCTTAAAAGACTTCTTCCACCCTTTGATTTTTATATACATACTCTTATAATTCTTTAGCTTATATCACAAGGATATTTAATGATTATAAAATCCTTTGGCATCTTACGTACCACGAGGGTATCCTATGCCATATACTAATTATTCTTATCTAATCCTTTGGATATTCATTAATAGATATTTTATGCTGTTGATTTTGACTCTTTGTCCTTGACCTCATCTTTTGTTAATAGGATACTCTTTCTATATGCTAATAATCAATCCTTTGATCATTAGCAATCTATCTAGGTTAATATCTTTTACTAGATAACTTATATTATTTTTATTATTATCTTAACACTCCTACTCTGTTAATTGTCAAAGACTTTGAAACCTAATGCATTTGTCAACATATAATGCCTATCTTTTACCAATGTATTTGTTAACAAATCAGCAAGTATATCTTCCATTGTATAATATTTTATATCAATTACTCCTATTTCAATGTTCTCTCTCATGAAATGATGTTGAATGTCAATGTGCTTGGTTCTTGAATGATACTTTGTATTCTTTGCAAAAGCAAGGTATCCTTGATTGTCACACTTTATTGGAATTGCTTCCAATTGAACAAATCCAATGTCTTCTAAAATAAGCCTTAACCATATTGCTTCTATTATACCATAGCTTGCTTCCATATACTTTGCTTCTATTGTGGATCTTGCAATTATAGATTGTCTCTTGTAATTCCATGAGATTGCTTCTATTTCAATAAAGAATACATAGCCTATTGTTCACCTCCTATCATTTATATCTCCTGTCTAATCTGCATTATAATAACCATATAAAGCAATATTATCACCTTTAAGGCATAATTTGAAGTCTAATGTGCCTTTTAAGTACCTCATGATTATTTTGATGGTTGTCCAATGGGTTTGTCTAGCTTTTGATATGTATTGACTTATAACACTCATTGCATATGCAAGATCTACCCTAGTGCCAACTATTGCATACATGAATGAGTCTATTATTGCCATGTATGGAACATCATATATTTCACCTTCAATTTGAGCAAACTCCTCATCCATGAATTTCATCAATTTCAAATTGGATTCCAAAGGAATTCCAATAGGCTTGCCATCCTTTATATTGAATTGTTTCAACACTCCTTTAATATACTTTCTTTGGCTCATTGTGATGGTCTTCTTACTACAATCTCTTATAAATTCCACTCTTAAACAATAGTGAAGCTCTTTTAAGTGACTCATGTCATATTCCTTTTCTAACTTTATCTTCAACCAATCCATCATCTACAAAGTATTGATTAAGATGATTAAATCATCTATATAAAGGATAATAATTATCAAGAATTCTTTTGATTATATCATATATATAAAATGGTCAACCTTATTCCTTACAAATCCCTCATTAATAAAAAAAATATGTCAATTCTTTGATATCATGTCTTTGGTGATTGCTTGAGTCCATATAAGGATTTTTTCAACTTACAAATAAGATATTACTTGCCTTCTTCAATAAATCCTTGAAATTGATCTATATAGATGTCTTCTTTCAACTCTCTATTTAAAAAAGTCGTCTTCACATCTATTTGATGTATTTCCAACTCCATTACTGTCCCAATTGCCACAATGGTTCTAATGGTGGTGAATTTGACCACGGGAGCAAATATCTCATTAAAATTAATACCAACAACTTGTAAATATCTTTTGGCAACTAATCTTATCTTATACCTTATAATATTACTCATTGCATTCTTTTTGGTTCTAAATACCCACTTACAACCAATTGAAGATTGATTTGGTGGAAGTTGAGTCAATTCCCATGTTCCATTGTCCATGAAAGATTTGTATTCTTCTTTCATAGTCTTCTCCCACTTCAATGCATCCGTGGACTTCATTACATTACATAAAATCAATAGATCAGCAAGAAGTACAACATTGGCATATTCTTCATTTACTTGAAGAAAGATATAATTCTTCCACCATTCACTAAGTGGTTTTCTTTTTCTTGTAGGATATCTTCTTTCATTTAAAAAAGATTCACCTTGATGCATTCTATGTCCTCCTCCAACCTTCTTTTTCTTTAAAGCTTCTCTCTTCTCATTCAAAGATTGGTATTCCTCATCATCATCATAATCATCATCTTCAACTTCTTCATTGCTGGTCTTATATTTTTTTCTTCATCTTCTTTGGCTCTTCATGTTGATTTGCATCTCCACTATCTTCATTATTTTCATCTTTTTCTTCTTTCTTTATTGAAATTGAAGATGTATCCACAATCACACCATTACTTCTACTTGGATACATCTCCAAGTACTCACAAGCAGTCTTATGCTCCACAAATTCAACATCATGATTTTTAATGATCTTCTTGGTATCCAAACACATTAGCTTATATACCTTGGTAGCTTTGCAATATCCAAGAAACACATATTTTATACCTTATGCATCAAGTTTGGATCTTATATAATCTAGTAGCTTTATATAAGCAATATATCCAAAAGTATTTATGTATGAAATACAAGGCTTTCTCCCACTCCAAGCTTCTTGTAGAGTCATTGATGCGAGTGCATTTGTAGGACACCTATTCCTTGTATATACTGCATTTATCATAACTTCTACATAAAATTCATGTGCAATATTTTGAATATGAAACATATTTTTTGCCATCTCTACAATAATTTGATTTGTTCTTTCAGCAACTCTATTTTGTTGTAGAATATAAAGAATAGAGGTTTGTCTTACAATACCTTGAATCTTCAAATACTCATCAAAATGCTTTGACAAATATTCTCCTCCATTATCTATGTGTAACACCTTGACCTTGCACTCACATTGATTTTCTATGGCCTTCTTCCACTTCAATACATCCATGGACTTCATTGCATCACATAAAATTAATGGATCTGCAAAGAGTGCAATATTGGCATATTCTTCACTTACTCAAAAAAAGATATGGTTCTTCTACTATTTACCAAGTGGTTTTCTTTCTCTTGTAGGATATCTCCTCTCATTTGAAGAAGATTCACCTTGATGTATTCCATGGCCTCCTCCAACCTTCTTTTCTTTTAAAGCTTGTCTTTTCTTACTCAAAGATTGGTATTTCTCATCATCTTCATTATCATCTTTAATTTCTTTCTTTATTAAAATTCAAGATGTATCCATAAATATACCATTATTTTTGCTTGGACACATTTTCAAGTACTCACAAGCACTCTTATGGTCTATAAATTTAACATCATGACTTTTAATGATCTTCTTGTTATCCAAACATATTAACCTATATGCCTTGGTACCTTCATAATACCTAAGAAACTCACATTTTATATCTTTTGCATCAAGGTTGGACCTCATACAATCTAGTACCTTTGCATAAGCAATGCATCTAAAAGTCCTCATGTGTGAAACACATGATTTTCTCCCACTCTAAGCTTCTTGTGGAGTCGTTGATGTAAGTGCATTTGTACGACACCTATTCCTTATATACACTGCATTTACCACAGCTTCCATTCTAAATTCATGCCCAAGGTTTTAAACATAAAGCATACTCCTTGTCATCTCCACAATAGTTTGATTTGCTCTTTCAGTATTGAGATAAATAGATAAAAGTAGAATAAGTTACCAAATAATGGATATTACCTTAAATAAGTTATTAATGGTCAAAAGATTGTCTTTTGGTAAATAGAAAGGCCATCCTATAAATAAGAGACGAAGCCAAGGGCCAAGAGACAAGATCAAGGAAATAAAAGATATTCTAGGAAATATCCAGAGACTAGGTAAGAATATTAAGTATATACCATAAGATATACTTGAGATAGATGAGATGCCAAAGGATCCTAAGAGCATATTGGATATGCTAAAGACATATCCACATAGAAGATAAGATATCAAAGGATATACTTAATATATTCTTTAATGAATATAAAAATTAAAGGATGGATGTTGTCGTTAAGGGTAGTAACCACCACCTATTAATAATGGATGTTGGAAGTAAAAAATATCTTATTCCATATAGAATATTTAGGATTTTTTTATTTTACAATATATAATATGTAAAGTAAAGAAAAGTGAATAAATTGATAAATAAATAGTTTAGAAGATAAGATGGATGATGTAGTTAAAAAAAGTAATTAATATTGGAAGGATAAGCATAAAAGGGTTGAAGAAGAAGTAGAGAGGGCCAAATTGTAAGTGTTGAGAGCTGGAATAAACTTGGTGTTATTTCTTTTTTTTATTTTTTTTGGTTTTTTTAATGATAAAACTATAGTTGAAAGATTAGAATTCATTTTGATTGTTGAACAATATAAACTTAGAAGTACAGTAATGAAACAAAAATTAAATTTATATGTGATTGAATAAGAAAATAAAGTTGTTGATCATTGATTTCTATATAGCAGATTGGGAGCCAAAGATTGGAATATATTAATATAGTTTAATTGTGACTGATGATGTTGTGCTGTATTGGCTATGAGCGTTGAGGGATGAAAGAGAATATCAAAGAGATGATTCATTTTGAAATAAATTCTTAGTGAGAATTTATTTCCAATAATTAGAATATAGAGCAATTGTATCCAGTCTATTAAAATAATACAATATTACATATTGTTGTTATGAAATTGGAAAAAATTAGGAGAATAAAATAGGTCTATCGAAGATAAGATTACAAAAGTTTATACTTGATTGCAAAGGAATATGAAGTTAAAGAGATTGAAGTTGTTTTCAAGCGTTTAGGTATTCATTAAATTCTGCCAATCAGAAGACAATTAATTGTGTGACTCTAATGTAAAAACTAATACGGATAGTCTTTCCTCATATTCAAAGTCTCTTTTATAGGTTTATTCTAGATAATATTGAAATAGTAAGTAAAGCAATAATTATATTTTGATACTATTGTCGAGGATTGAAAATAGTATTAAGTATGAGGAATTAACTACCAAATGATTGATTTTTGGATGTTGTATGAAGAATTCTAAAGTTGGTATTGGTTCAAAAATGAAGCCAAATATTTAATTTGATTGGAAATAAAAAGCAATTTCAATATTATTTGATAAAAGATTATGATTAATAAAAATGAGAACATTGCATTGAAAAAAACATGCAAGTTGAAAGAAAGACAAGAAAGAGTACAAACAAAAAATTTGTTGGAGGGCAAACAAGAATGAAATCTAAAAAAAAAATATCAACAGAGTTGGATTAAACCATGGTTGGATGCATGTTGGTATATCTGAGGATACCCAGAACTTAACAAACCTTTAATATTTTAGACATATATACCATTAAAAAAATTTCCAAGAGCACTTGCGGATAATTCGGTCAACAGTCTAGTCTATCTCTTGAGCTTGTTAACTGAAAGTGAAGGAGGCACAAAAGAATTGGGTACTCGATTGGATACTTTTTCATTAGTGGATACAATCGGTTCTAACAAGATTGGTTCTTCAGAATAGTATAAATTATTTGCCAATAAGGGCCAATTTAGCGTGTTTCAAAATCCATTGTTTTCACCTCAAATTCAATTAATAAAATTATTTATGAATAATAATAACAAATTGAGGAGGCTTGGAAGTCCAAAAAATACTATTAGAGTATGTAGTATTTATTTTAATAAAAAATTGAGTGGAAAATTATCATCTTTAATGGTAGCAAGGGATCTAGTAGTACCAATTGTGGTCTAAATGGATGCAGTGTGTGATTGCACAACTAGCGTAGTTCCATTATCTACTTTTAGAAATTTGTTAGAAGTAGATTCAGATCAATATTTATTTCAATTTTTAATTGCATGTATAGCCAATAATAGTAGAACTGAAGATATTTGGTTGAAATGATTGCCAACAATCTCAAAAGACACAGTATTTGAATGGTATAATTGCCAACCCATGGGTGAATATTCTAATTGGGAGGCATTGAAAAATTCATTTTAATCCATTTTCGACCAATTGGATTTGAAAAACTTCTCAAGGAAAGATTAATGAATAGTAAAATGATACCAAGAGAAGCGATACAGTCATATTATGGCCGAATAGCAAATATCCTTTGTAAATGGTGAAATAATCAAATGTCAAATTTATTTATTTTATTTGTATTGGTTAACATACTATACCTACTAGAATTGAAGATCTTTATGAAGGGGGCCCAATCAGCCACTGTTGCTTCTTCACTTGATTGAGCTATGGTATGGGAAGAATATCATTATGACCAATTCTTAATCACTAGGGCTATAATGATTCCATCTCAAGGAATTTATCAAATGTCACACTTCTGGATTTCATTCTCCGTTGCTTTGCCACAAGAGCGACTGCTTCCTCCACTCTCCTCCAATCATTTGTAAAACCTCCTTTGGTGGTTTGATCACCTAAAAGCAAAAAGAGTCTATCTTCCAAAGCATCATCTGCTGCTTGCAAGAACAACTCAACCTTCCTAGTATCAAAAAGACGCCTTTCTGCTAAAGGCAATTAGTTGTATTTCTTCTCAAAATCTTGCAGCAATTCATTTGGATCCATAATGTTTCCACGCCGCTGTTCAATCCAATCAATAAAAGACCTCTTGGTCATTCTCTCTGAGTCTTCTTTAAAATACTCATCACGCAATCTCTCTTCAAATGTCATCCAAGTAGTAACATTTGGATCCCTTCAAATTTCTTCCACTTTTTCACGAATCTCAGGCACATCAGCTAATGTGAAAGTTTGTATCATTCGAGCCTCAGGTACCTGTTGCACCTCCATGTCACAAACATAAACCTTCAAAAATCTAGTGATGTCCTTTCTGTCAAATCTTCCAATCTTGTCAACAACATCCTTCAAAGCCTTGGTAGTTCCATTACCTCCAGATTGAATTTTATATTGATCCATAAATATTGCCAAAGCTCTTAGAATGGTGTCCATGTTTGATTGGGCTCCAGAGGAAGCCTCTCCAGTATCCTCCATATTACCTTGGCCAAAACTAGTAGCCCCAAAGCAACTCTCAGTGGAAGCACCAATTATATCGGGTAGAGAGAATTCGCCTTGAGAAAACGCCGGGTTCCTAGCTGCTACTAGAACTAGCAGGGAATATGAGAGGAAGCCGTGCAAGTATCTTCTATACTTGTACAATATTTATTCAAGCTTTCAAGTTATACTTGTATTATACTTGTACAAGTCTTGTACAAATATAAAGTATAAATACTTGAATAATACTTATATAAATACTTATATAATACTAGTATAAATCCTTGGTATAATACTTATATAAATACTTATATAAATATTATATATAATACTTATAGAATACTTGTGGAATACTTGTATAAATACTTTATATGAATACAAGTATATATACTTGTATAAAAGGTATAAGCAAAGTATGTATGTATTCAAGTATACCTCAAAATACAACCGCATATGAGGAATACAAGTTATACAACAAGCTGAGACTAAATAAATCACTAAAAATTCATCCAAAGGTCGAATCAAGCGTGCTTATAGCCTATAGAAAGCCAATAATCCATTGTAAAACATAACAAAATTTCACAAATAAATGACTTACCATTTAAAAGTTATGGCTAAAAGAAATAGGTGCTAAAATTTCCAAGCAAATGCAAAGGCAGCAAAGCTCCTCTTCACTTCAGCCTTTGTTGTGATCACTATCCTTCTCCAAATTAGACATGCAATAGCTTTTTAGAAAGCTCACTCCATCATCTAACTTATTCTAAAATTTTGCATGCATGCCTCTCAAACTCCAGATTTTGTAACTAGTTGATTCTACTCTTCAAACCCTAGCAACAATTTTCCCTCTTTAACACTTCATGGCTCATAAAACTTTCATCAAAGCTCCAAATGTATTGATTTTTGTTTTTGTGGAAAGCTTACACAAGCTACTATAAGCACCTAAATTATCAAAAATATTGAAGATACTGTCCGACTTGGGTGGTTGAACAAAATCTCTGCCCCTCTTCATCGGGTGGCAGCAAACCCTTTCCCACTCTCAAGCTCACAACTTTTGCTCTCCAACTCCAAATGCTACAAGAGATGTCTTGATAGAAAGCTAGCACAATTTTCCACACTTTTTATAAATTTTACTAAGAAAGAGTTGAAATCAAACTTGCAGTAGCAGCTCAAAGTTTCTGCCCCTCTTCGTCGGGTGGCAGCAAACCTCACTCTACTAAAACAAGCATAACCTTTTGTTCACAACTCCAAAACAAGCAAGTGAGTAGGTTCTAGAATCCTCACAACTTGAAGAACACACCCACCAATTTTCACTACAAACACTTCTATCTCCTCGGAGCTATCTCTCTCCAAATTTCACCACTCAAAAACTGCCTTCCTCTCTCGGTCTAACAAGAGGAGTATATCTCCCTTTCTTTCTATATTAGACTATGAGACGCCCACATGGGCAGCCAAATCCTATTGGATGGGCCTTATTCACCCCATGCTCTTCTTTCTTACCCTTCATAAGGTCCATTCTACCTCAAAGTCAACAAGAAAGGTAAAACAACCTTTACCTTTCTTCTAATTACAAAAGAGTCTATTCTAGGATATAAATAAGGTAAGAACAAAACAAATAGCCATCTTAATTCACTAATTAAGTGGCTATAATAAATCCTCTCCTTATAATATCTTCTAAAATAACCTCTAGTACTCACACATATATTAATAATGAATCTGAATTTTTTTGCTCTGACTTGCGTAAATGGGTATGACAGCGTGTAGAAAGGGCATCAGACAAACCTTGTTGTTATCCTGACCTATACGTGATAATGAACTCAAATCTTGACAAAGACATACTCCAACGAGCTTGACGTTGATTTAAAACACGTGTTGACATGAAATATTCAAGATTCTTGTGATCTGTATATACGGTGACTGGATGGAAGGCGCCTTTTAGATAATGACGCCATTCTTGAAAAAAGTCCACGATTGCAAGAAGTTCTTTGTCGTGGATCTCATAATTAATCTCGGCTGCTGAAAACTTTCTTGAATGAAAAGCTATTGGATGAAGTTTGTCATCTGTTCCCGTTTGTGACAATACGGCATCCAATGCAAAATTTGATGCATCTGTTTCCATAAAGAATGCTTTAGAAAAGTCGACGCGATACAAGATTGGTGCAGAAGTAAAAGCTGTCTTTAAAGCTTCAAATGATGCTTCTGCTTCCTTGCTCCACTCAAGTTTTTCTTTACAAGTTAAGCATATCAATGGAGCTGCAACTTGAAAAAAGTTCTTAATGAAGATCCGATAATAATTGGCAAATCCCAAAAAACACTGTACATCTCTTACTATCCTTGGAATTTTCCAATCCATAATTGTCTGAACTTTCTTAAGATCCATCATTAAGCCGTTATTAGAAATGATGTATCCTAAGAAGTCAACTTGAGTAGTATGAAATACACACTTTTCCATCTTGGCGTATAATCCTGCATCTCTAAGTTTTTGTAACACACGACAAACATGAAATTCATATTCTTTTGCGTTCTTAGAGTAGATTAGAATGTCATCTAAATAGCAAACAACAAAATCATCAAAAAATTCACAAAAAACGTCATTCATAAGATGTTGAAAAGCAGCTGGTGCATTTGTGAGTCCAAACGACATGACATTATATTCAAAATGTCCATACCTAGTTCGAAATGCAGTCTTCCATTTGTCACTTTCTTTGATGCGGACCAAATTATATGCTCCTCGTAGATCTATTTTTGTATAGATCTTTGCTTGGCTGAGTTGATCAAGAAGTCCTGAAATCAGAGGTAAAAGATACTTGTTCTTGATGGTAATCTTATTAAGCCCTCGATAATCTACGCACATCCGTAAGGATTCGTCTTTTTTCTTTACAAATAAGATTGGAGCTCCTGTTGGAGATTTCGAATGGCGTATGAAGTTCTTAGCCAAGTTCTCGTCAATATATTCCTTCAATGCAGTCAGCTCGTTCTGCGATAAACTATAGATTGGTCCAAATGGTGGTTGAGCTCCTGCTTGAAGGTCGATTGAGCAATCATAAGGTCGATGCTGTGGAAGAATATCTGCATTTTTTTTTTCAAAAACATCTTGAAAATCTTGATACTGGTTAGGAATATTACTTGTAGTCTTCTCAGTATCCGAAATAGGTGTGGCATATATAACAAAAGATGGTTCTTCTTTTACCACATGTATAAAAGCTTTCGCACCTATTAGTAAGGGTTTGAATATATTAGACTTATGTATTTCTACTTGACTACTGAATTCTTAGGTTGAATCACAAGAAAAGTCGAGATTACGAGAAATCCAATCTATTTGAGGATTAAATTTTTCTAACCACAATAATCCTAAAATAATCGGATTTAAAGAGGATCTAATCACATTAAATATTACTACACTAGTATGTCCTTTAATTGCTACATCTAAAGGAACAGTCTCATAGGTGACATCTCCAGAAGATAACAAACGACCATCTATGACTTCTACGTGCACATGTTTAGCTTTCTTGATTAAAATTATTTCTTGTTTTTTGACAAAGTCTTCGTTTATGAAACAAGCTGAGGCTCCTGAATCTAATAAAACAATGACTCTGTGATTTTTAGGTCCTAATGATAAGGATCACGGTCAGCTACAACATATGCTACTAAATTTCAAAATCTTGCTTGCGATGTAGAGTGGAATGACAAAGCCTTTATCAACCAATTTCGTTATGGATTGAAGGATAACGTCAAAGATTTGTTATTAACAATGCCAAAAGCTGAATCTTTGGAGCAATTTGTTGCTCAAGCAATTGCATGTGAGCAATTTATGGTCCTAATGATAAATGCTTTATTAGATTCAGGAGCCTCAGCATATGTTGTAGCTACCCTCTCTCAGTTGCTTTTTCCAAATGTAGCCGTAAACACTTCAAGGAATGAACTCAGATTGTAAAGAAGTCTTGAATCTTTTTCCATCAAAGGTGCAAATTAAAAAAGGACACTTCCAGATAGAAGTGCACCTATGAATCCAACTTGGATAAATCCATCAGGATATTGGAAAGGATGTAACCATAAATAAAGCGTGACTTGTTACAAAAATCCTCAAATTTTGATTCGGTTTCCATCAAATTTCAAAAGACAGTTAATCTTTTACCTTTTAATGCTTAAAGCAAGGTGATTTTGACGACGGGCATTGATCTACTGCTTTCATTGTATAAACTCTGGTGTTGTCATATGACGCGGGCTCTATCTCGAACACAATCGACATTCTCAATGCGAGAGCTTAATTTGAAATTTGATGGCAAAATCCAACAGGTGGTTTGTTTTCAATAAAAAGGACAAATAATACAAAAATCTCACAAAAGAGAAGTTATGTATATAAACCTTCTTATATTCAAGTAAGTTTGTACAAAAAAGGTTCAAATTTCCACAAAAACCCTTCAAAACTTTATTCATCTGCAAGGACTAATTTCTTATTAAACTTTAGAGTTCAATAACTCTCGATCCAACCCATCGCCTAAGCAGAAATTTGTTTCAAAGTGTAGATAATTCCTTTAAGTTTCACTTACAAGAAAAGAATCGACTGTAAATTATTGATCGTCTCTGAATCTCAAACCCCTAGTGTGACAAGCAAAAACCTCAGCTCGTAGACACCCACACTATTCTCCTTATATCTCACAAATCCAAAATCTTAATGCTACAAAATTTTTGCACATAGTCTTGTGACATAAGTATATACAATCTTGAATATTTTAAGGCAAAAATCTATCAAATTTCATTAGATATAGCTCAAAATGTAACCTTTATGTAAGCAGGTCACTTACTTCTCTTAAGGATTTAAGCACTGACTTCAACTCCCAATATCTTCTTCAACCTAGCTTGGATTTTATCAAGCCGTATGTGAAAAGAGTAGCCGTAAAAGTGCTCTCTCCAACCATAGTTGCCGATCCTCAATTGCTCTCTGAAGGCGCAAGTAATACCCAAAAGAGTGACAGTAGGTCCAAAATCAACACCTTAACTTTGGGCGCCTATAACTTCTTCATAAAAAGTGCAAATCACACGAAATTTGCTCCTAAACCAGATCCAAAAACCTAAAACTTTTGGTCCTGGCCTCTGATGTTCAACTCTCTTCAAAAAACAAACCCTAACTCCTAATAAACTCTCGGGCAGCCTCCTTGAAGCCCATTGGGCATGATTTTGGCCAATTAGAATAGAGATTTCTATCATCCACCTCTATTCATCTACATGGATGGCCAAACTACCCTTTTTACACTAAAAATCCTTTTCTAACCCTTCTTCTTATAAGATTTACATACTTGGTGCTTTAAGCACCAAATAAAAGAAGTAAATAAGATCTTAAGGATCACCAATGTCTAACATAGGTGACTTAAGATATATACAAGTTACTATCAATATAAAATTAACTTCAAAAGTCACTACTAAAAGAAAAATAAGATTGTATAAATCTTAATTATAATCCTTTTAATAGATCCTTTCTAAACTACCAACCTAATCATATCCTATAACTAATAAAATCTATTGATATGACTTTTATTTAGATAAGTAATAAATTATACATTAAATATACATGTACAATTTTTTCACATAGTAGCCAAACCACAATACAACAGCGTAAGCTCTGGACTTCTTCCATAGGTGTTGAAATAGCGCTTTCATGATTACCACTGGTGATTTGTGAAATTTCCACTCTAAAAGTGTTGACAAGCTCCTGAAGATCTGCAATAGTTGCAAATCTATTCTTGCTTCCGGTAAGTGTGGCATCCATGATTTTTCCTTCCATCTTAAACAACTTCACAAATCTATAATTTAGAAGAGGGTAATCCGCAACCTCTAATATCAAACAAAAAAATCTTCCACAAAGAGGGGTGATCCACTCTCTTTTAGGAAAAAATCAAGGTTAAAAAGCGAATAGAGTCTATTCAAAGGTGGATAGTCCGCAACCTTCAAACACAAAGAATAGAAGTGGGATAATCCACTCACTTCTAACACAAAACAAGAACAATAAATCTTCACTCTTGTCAAACTGTCAAGGACAAGAACTTGATGAAATCAAATGGACAAGTGAGACTTCTCTTATAAAATAGAAATAAGAAAATATATATTCAATAGAAACTAGAATGGCTATTGCCAAAATACAAGATAACTAGAGACTCTTGAAACTAGATTAGAAGTAAGAAAGGAGTTGATAAGAGTGAAGAAGGCTTCACTCTTGTCTCTATATATACTATCTAACTAGAAGCTACGTGACGATGTTCTATAGGACCTCTAATATGTGTTGACTTTGAAGGCCACTTGCCTTAGCTTGCAAGACAAGTTTTTTACATGTGCGCCATGTAGTTAGCTTGAAGAAGAAGCTATTAACATGTGTGGCACATAGTTAACTTGTTGACCAAGTTTCTAATCAAGAAATCGACTATGGACACCTATACGGTCAAAGCAGCATCTATGAAGCTTCCAAGTTTCTCTAGAAGATATTATGGAATTAACCTACTTTTATCTACTTTTACCTAGTTCTATTTAATTATATAGGTAACTATGTGTATGTCCGTGATAGTCTAGTAGTTCCAATTGCAGTCCAAATGGATTTGGTGGATGATTGCACAACTAATGTAGTCCCGTTACTTATTATTAGAGATTTATCAAGAGCAAATCTAGATCAACATTTGTCTCAATTTCTAACTGCATGTGTAGCCAATAATGGTAGAACTAAAGATATTTGATTGACATGGCTACTAGCAACTTTGAAAGATATGGCATTTGAATGGTATAATCGCCAACCCATGGGTCAATTTTTTAATTGGAAGGCATTGAAAAATACGTATTTTATCTATTTTCAATCAATAGGATTTAAAGAACATCTTAAAAAAAGATTAATGAATAGTAGAATGGTACCGAGAGAAGTGGTACAATCATAGTACAACCAAGTAGCAGATATCCTTTATAAATGGCTAAATAATCAAATATTAGGGTTATTTGTTTTTTTTATATTGATTAATGGATTATATCCACTAGAGTTAAAAATATTTGTGAAGGAGTTCTAATCGGTCACTGTTGCTTCCTCATTTGATTGAGCTAAGATATAAAAAAAATATCATTATGATCAATTCTTAACCACCAAAGCCATGATGATTCTATCTCAAGGAATTTATCAAATGCCAACCTGGAATGAAACAGTGGGCAATTATTCAAGAATGATTGATTATGGTGCAAATCTTAGTACTAATCTATGAGGGATAGTTAATGCTATCCCATTGTAGGCAGTACCACCAACAATTACAGTTTTATATTTTCTATATTCTCCATATTAAAATCCAGTACCTACGAAAGAATTATTTAATGAACTAGTATTGAAAGATCCAAATGAGGCTTTATTATTAACTTTGACAAAGAAGATGGATAAATTGGTTGTTAATCTAGCAAAAGATAAAGAGAAGAGGCATAAACTGACCAATATACAATCCAATATTTGATACAATAATTGTAAGGGACAAGGCCATTTGATAATGGAATGTTCTTCACTACCCCAAATGACTATGCAATATATATTTTGTGGGGGTAAGCATATCACCACCAATTGTTGGAATTTTCAAAAGCAACAATAGTTCAGTAAACAGACCATGATTCAATTGACTTCATGGGATATTAATCAAATTTAGACAGGAAATAGGTTTGATTGGAGCAAAAATTATTCAAATAAATAAAATAGGAATTTTTTTAATTTATAAAATTTGACATATATCTAAAAATATGGATCCATTCTTCAAGGTATTATATAAAATCAATAAATATATTTCCAATATTCACCTATTCAAAAATCAATTTTGGATTCTATATTACAAACTAATTAGCTAGGATTATTTATCCATCCAACTTGGAATAGGCCCAGCCAATATATATCAATAGAAACACCTAACATCATTGATGAAGTCGAAAGAAAACTACTTCAATGTTACCATTGTAAGCAATTAAGACATTATAATAGTGAATATTTCAATCCAAGAGCTAGTGATAAATACACTTTAGTCTGTGGAAATTATAAGTAGTTGGGACATATATATCAATAGTATAATGCTCCGTTTAATTTTAATAATCGAGATCAATATATCTACCTGCATAATAAGATGAAAGATAATAATTGAGTCCCGCAGGATTTTCCAATAAATTGGATGGAATGCATTCTTGCCTTACTTATCTAGGTCTAACAAATAGGAAAAGATCCAATTTCACAATTCTATGCACCAGCTATAAAGAGCCAATTCAATTCAATGGTGGGAATTTCAAATCCAATACCAATACCAAAGATATTACTAATGTTGGGACTTGGTCTATCTGTGCAATCTGATGATGTCTCTAAAATTGAGATATTAATTTAACCTAAATCAATATTAATATCTGCAAAGTTCCAAGAGCCATCTTATCCATTTAAAGATCCTATCATGGATAAGCATTCCGATCAAATTCATTCATCAATTCCAATTCCAAACTCTGTAAAGCAAGATAAATTACCTCAAGATATTAAATTGAAACAAATGAAAAAAAAGAGGCTCTGAAAATCATTGCCAATATAAAATCATATGATATTTTGAAAGATTTGGATGAAATTAAACCTTCAATTTCAATGAAGCAATTGTTGGTAGTCATGCCAAAATATTGTTCTACATTGAATTTTTTGTTAATACAACATAAGGCTCGTAATAAAGAAATTTGTAAAATTACTTTGAATCTCAATCCGAGCGCACCAACTATTGATGTATCCATTGATATATCAATATTTTATTTGTTTCCAAAGTTCAAATAGATGAAGATTTTAGTGTAAATTTAATAACTATTGATACAATAGAGAATTTGGAATTAGTTGAGTTAATACCCACAACCTTGGTATTGAGAATGGCTAACTACAATTGCATAAAGCCTATAGATATTTTTTGCAATATTGATAGTATTATTGCTGGAATATATAGTTGTGTTTGAGGAATTGAAATAAAAATTGGCGTTTGTACTAATACTTGTTACATTGTGTTGGACGAAACTATTTCATGTTTATGTTGATGCATCTAATGTTGCTATTGGATCTGTGTTAAGTTAGAAAGATAAAAAGGGTTTGGATCATTTAATATATTATGCTAGTTGACAATTCATTTCTACGGAACAAAATTATACTATGACTAAACATGAAGCCTTGGACATGATCTACCTTGTATAGAGATTTTGACATTATTTGCTTAAATATCCATTTGTGCTTCATGTCGATTCCAATGCTCTTAAGTATATGATCAATAAACCTCAATTGAGTGGATATATTACTTAACGGGTGTTACTCCTTCAAGAATTTAATTATATTATTAATGTTTGACCAAAAAAATAACATGCCAATGTGGACCATTTATCCCATTTGATCAATATATTGGATAATAAAGCTATCAATGATGCACTTTCTGATGCAAAATTATTTGCCGTTGTCGTGTTGTAATACGTTTATATAGTGAAAAGTATGAATAAGGATAAATTCTACTTAATACTTAGTTATCTTAGATTATAAGAAACTTAAGGTACTTAAGAAAAGATTTACAGAAGCTTCTTAGATTAATTCTTGCTTTAATAGCTAAAAGATAAAAGTTAGTTATTGTTGTTGTCGTCCGTCTCACTTACTCTACCAATATTGCCGAAAGTAAATCTGTAAAGGGAGATTCAAACATAGGAAAAGACTATTTGCATTGAGTTAAACCGATAGGATCACATAACTAACTACCTACTGAACATTAGAGTCCAATGCACACGTACACACTTTTCTCTAAAATACTGCTCTCCACTCTACTAGTTTTGCTATTCCGCAACTAAAGATACTTTGTGACACAATCGTCCGCCAATACTCCTATTGTAATCTTTTGTCTTCTTTCGAATTCATAACAATAATTGACAATGTCACACTATTTCCACAGACTGCATACACCCGCTTCTTTCTCCGATCACTGGAAATAATTCCTCACCTACAACGTCTCTCGAAACAAATTGTTAATCCAATATTCTCCACCACTCAACTCTCACAATCAATACCGCATGATAGTCACATCCGCAACCGAATTTCATTGACATAGCTGGTCTTCAATCTCCAATTCACTGCAAAGAACTTCATGTAACAAACAATCATAATTTCTTATTCATCCACATATATATAAATTTTCTATTTTATTACTGTACTTCATCATTGATATGGTATAACCCTTCAGAATAGAATCCGGATCCTCCGCTACAGTCTAACAAAAGAAAAGAGAGAAAGGTAGCACCAAGCTTATCCCGGCTCAGGACTATCACAGTCTGGCTCTTACTACTACTGTCCGAATCAATTTATACTTACCCCAATCTGTATTAACCGCTACACAACCGATGATAACCACTTTTTCTAACTCCCTTAACCATGCTGCCTTCTAAACTGGCCATTCATCGGCTTCCTGCCTACTCTTAATCCTACAAACTATGTATTGTAAATCCTAAAATTCCTACCCATTCTACATAGTCCTACTCCTAACTATGCAGCATCCTCGCAAACACAAAATCGGTTAAACTTGTTATGAGGCTGGCTCGTGAGATTGGGATACTCTTGGATTCGTAGGAGGTTCCTGTAAATGTGGCTCTAACGGCACGTCCTCATCCTCCTCTCATAAATCCACATGATTAATCTTCAACTGCGTTGATAAATCTTCATTATCCACTTCCAATAGTTAACATTCCACGGTCCCAATCGTTCCTAGCTTTGGCTTGATATAGCCACGGCCGACCCAATAATATTGGATATGATAGAGTGGAACTCTGTGATCGGAAAACAATATAATCGATTTCATATGTAATTTTCGCGATTACATTATTTATATTGTGTAAGATATCCATTGGTTTTACCCTACTATGATCTGCCATTCTCAATATCAATGTCGTGGGTACTAATTGTTTTAAATTCAACTCCTCCATTGTATCAGCGTTCATTAAGTTCACACTAGAGCCACCATCCACTTGAACTCCAGGAATGAGAACACCATCAATTGTTATATCGATAGTTGGTGCTCCCGGATCGGGATTTAAACTAACCTCATGAATTTCTTTATTACGCATTCTATGTCGTATTAACGAGGAATTTAATATAGAATGGCATTCAAGTGCAACTGCTAACAATTGCTTCATGGTAATAGAAGGTTTAATTTCATCCAAATCTTTCATAATATCATATGGTTTCATATTGGCAATGATTCCCAGTGGCCTCTTCTTTTTCATGGATTTTAATTTGACCCCTTGAGATAATTTTCTTACAAAGTTTGGAACTAGAATTGTTGTATGGACTTTGTCGTAATTCGTGTCCATAAGAAGATCTTTTAATGGATAAAATGGCTCTTGGATCTTTGCAGATATTACTATTAGTTTCGATTGAACCATTATCTCGGGGCTAAGATTATTCTCAAGTTGCACAGACGAATTGGATTCCCACGTTGGTAATTCTTTTGATACTGGTGTTAGATTTGAAGCATCATTTAATGATTAACCTAGGTCCGCTGCAATTGGTACTTCCAATTGTTGAATTGGATCTTTTTTCTTTTGCTGGGCCTGAGTAAGTATTGATCATCTTAACCAATACCTTAAAGATGATGGATTGCTTAAAGGCTAAATTAGAAAAAGAGTATGAGATGAGTGATTTGGGAGAGCTTCACTATTATTTAGGAGTGGAATTTGTAAGAGATCGTGCTAAGAAGACCATTACAATGAGCCAAAGGAAGTACATTGAAGAAGTGTTGAAACGATTCAACATGGAAGATTGCAAACCCATTGGAACACCATTGGAGGCAAATTTGAAGTTGATGAAGCTTACGGATGAGGAGTTTGCTGAAGTTGAAGGTGAAATGCAAGGTGTTCCATACAAGGCAGCAGTAGGTTCCCTCATGTATGCAATGGTTGGCACAAGGATGGATCTTGCATATGCGGTAAGTGTTGTGAGTCAACACATGTCAAAGGCTGGACCAATCCATTGGGCAATCATCAAGAGGATCATGAGGTACTTAAAAGGCACATTAGACTTCAAATTGTGCCTTGGAGGTGATAATACTACTTTGCATGGTTATTGTGATGCGGATTGGGCAGGAGATGCAAATGATAGAAGGTCAACAATGGGATATGTATTCTTTGTTGGAGTGGGAGCAATTTCATGGAATTATAGGAGACAACCAATAATTGCAAGGTCCACAATGGAGGCGGAGTACATGGCAGCAAGCCATGGAGCAATGGAAGCAATTTGATTAAGACAAGTTTTGGAGGACATTGGACTTGTGCAATTGGAAGCATTTATATTGAAGTGTGACAATCAAGGATGCCTTGCTTTTGCAAAGAATCCAAAGCATCATTCAAGAATCAAGCACATTGACATTCAACATCACTTCATACGAGAGAAGATTGAAATGGGAGTGATTGACATGAAGTATTGTCCTACGGAAGACATGCTTGCTGATTTGTTGACAAAGGCATTAGTGAAGGATAGGCATGTCATGTTGACAAAGGCATTAGGTTTGAAAGCCTTTGACAATTAGCAAAGTGGGAGTATTGAGATAAATAAGTAATAGTAAAAATAGAATATATTATGTTGTAGAAGATATTACCTTAGGTAAGTTGCTAATGGTCAAAGGATTGACTCTTGGCATATAGAAAGGGCATCCTATGGATATAGGATGCGATCAAAGATCAAGAGTCAAAGTCAAGAGGATAAAGGATCTACTAAGGAATATCCAAAGAATAGATAAGAGTCATTAGTGCATGGCATAGGATACCCTCGAGGTACGCAAGATGCCAACGGATCCCAAGGGGCATCTTAGTCAAAGTATAAGAGTCATTAGTGCATGGCATAGGATACCCTCGAGGTACGCAAGATGCCAACGGATCCTAAGGGACATGTAAGTCAAAGTCAAAGAGTGGAAGTTGACCATTAGGGCAGCAACCACCACCTATAAGTATCGGGTGTTTGGAAGAGAGAGTCATCTCATTCCACACTTCTCTTTGTGTGCAACCTTACTGATTTGTACTCATACTTACTTGTGTTATGCTTATGGTGTTTCTTCAATAATCCGTTTCAATTCTGTATTGGTCTCCCAATTCTACCTTTTCCTGTTCCAATTTCGTTGCTTTTTTACATCTTGCCCACAACTAACACTTCAATGCTTTCCGTTCCAAATCCCATATCCTACGATTTCCTATTAATTCTTACTTTTGACCGTTCAAGATTCTTTGAATGCGATCTTTATTATTCGTCCAATTTTTCTTTTCCTCCGCTAACTTTTGTTCCACTATTAGCTTGCATTTCGTCTTTGCCCTAATTAGGTGACCTCGTTCCACAATTCAACGACTTTTTTCCATTATCTCCTTTCGGCTTGACTCCAATTATTATCTTAAATTTCCTTCCAATTGACCTATTGTAAGCTGCAATTGGAAAATTTGACCCAATGTTACATTCGTGACGTTCCCTCCCTCCAGTATTCTCGTGTTCAGAACTGGAGCCTCAGTCACCCTTTCAATTACTGTACAAATTGAAGCTCGCCCTGGTGTAGTCTCTGAGATAGCCTCCTGTTCCCGCGATCTATTTGATTCCCCAATTTCGTGCACCACTACCCCTAGATCAACTGGTAAATTCTGCATACCTTGTTGCGGCATTGGAAAAGGTACACTCTTCTCCCCTGTTGGTTGATTTAATGTATGTGCAATAACGGAGTGCACATAGTTTGAGCATTGCAAAGAAGCAAATTTATCCATTTTCCGCTTGGCTCCCATTTTTGCATGGATACGGGTTGCTACAAAGGCTGCCTAATTAAACACCAGTCCTTCAAGTGTTCCAATCGCAGCAAACAACAAGCGCTTGGACATATATGTGGTATGCCGATTCAAGCCTAGCCACTTTTGAACAAACTGCATCTGCTCCGCAAGCTCTGGAATAAGAGCATCCGCCACTTTCTAGCCTTGATTCTTTTCAAAGGACGTCATGTCACCTTTGAAGTAACTTCTTCATCTGAAATCATTGGACACATCGACGCCTATTGCACCTAATGATAAACATAATACCTTCTGTAAGATACTCTCATGGATTCCAATTATTCTCTCTTTTACGACACTAGAACCATTCTCTGGATCATAATTTTCTATATACTCTGCCACTAGTTCTACATCAATTGGAGGCCAATTATCCGATCCTCGCAAAAACACATACATTTGTACATTTCTAAAATCTCTCTGTCTTTGTGGAGACCAACAGATTTCCAACTTCATTGGCTCCATGTTGGTGACTACCACGAGGGACAGCGATTGCAAATTACTCTTACTTCACACGTTTCGGACATTTTCCTCTCTGTCAGCAGCTCTCTTCGACCTTTCTATCGACATTGTATAGTGCTGACTATGTAATATTTGCTCGGAATAATCGTTACTTTCTGACAACAGAACACTCTATACTTCAATAAGCATACACTCGGACAACCAAGCTCAAAACAGAATGCTCATGAAAACTCTCACTAAGTGCCCCGCTTCTAACCTATTACTCGGGGTCTAAAGCAACAATCTTTAAACCAGTGTACCAGATTATTACTTCCAATTTGCCTGACTAGGCCGTATTAGGACTCAAAATTGACCATCAGCCATCTTTTCTAACCATCATGCACCTTCAATAAAGGTAAGCTATCATGAACAGGTACACCCTCTTCCCTCCAATTTTAAAAATCTGTCCCGGGTTCACGTAAAATAAAGATGTTGTCATACTGCATTTACGTGTAGTGTATAAAAATATTAAATATCTTATATCTATTGTTAATATATGTTTGAGTGCTAGAGATTATTTTAAAAGATATTATAAGGAGAGGATTTATTATAGCCACTTAATTAGTGAATTAAGATGGCTATTTGTTTTGTTCCTACCTTATTTATATCCTAGAATAGACTCTTTTGTAATTAGAAGAAAAATAAAGGTTGTTTTATCTTTCTTGTTGACTTTGAGGTAGAATGGACCTTGTGAGGGATAAGAAAGAAGAGCATGGGGTGAATATGGCCTCTCCAATAGGATTTGGCTGCCCATGTGGGCGACTCATAGTCTAATATGGAAAGAAAGCGAGATATACTCCTCTTGCTAGACCGAGGATTAGAGGCAGTTTTGAATGGTGAAATTTGGAGAGAGATAGCTCTAAGGAGATAGAAGCGTTTATAATGAAAATTTGTAGGTGTGTTCTTAAAATTGAGAAGATTCTAGAACCTACTCACTTGCTTGTTTTGGAGTTGTGAGCAAAACATTATGCTTGTTTTAGTAGAGTAGGGTTTCCTGCCACCCAATGAAGAGGGGCAGAAACTTTGAGCTGCTACTGCAAGTTTGAGTTTGGTTCTTTCTTAGTAAAATTTATAAAGAGTGTGGAAAATTGTGCTAGCTTTCTATCAAGACATCTCTTGTAGCATTTGGAGTTAGAGAGCAAAAGTTGTGAGCTTGAGAGTGGGAAAGAGTTTGTTGCCACCCGATGAAGAGGGGCAGAGATTTTGTTCAACCACCCAAGTCGGACAGTATCTTCAATATTTTTGATAATTTAGGTGCTTATAGTAGCTTGTGTAAGCTTTCCACAAAAACAAAAATCAATACATTTGGAGCTTTGATGAAAGTTTGATGAGCCGTGAAGTGTCAAAGAGGGAAAATTATTACTAGGGTTTGAAGAGTAGAATCAACTAGCTACACAATTTGGAGTTTGAAAGGCATGCATGCAAAATTTTAGAATAACTTAGATGATGAAGTGAGCTTTCTAAAAAGCTATTGCATGTCCAATTTGGAGAAGGGAAATGATCACAACAAAGGCTGAAGTAAAGAGGAGCTTTGCTGCCTTTGCATTTGCTTGGAAATTTTAGTGCCTACTTTTTTTAGCTATAACTTTTAAACGGTAAGTCATCTATTTGTGAAATTTTGATGTGATTTACAAAAGATTATTGGTTTTCTATAGGCTATAAGCATGCTTGATTCGACCTTTGGATGAAGTTTTAATGATTTATTTAATTTCAGCTTATTGTATAACTTGTATTCCTCATATGCGGTTGTATTTTGAGGTATACTTGAATACATACACACTTTGCTTATATCTTTTATACAAATATATATAATTGTATTTATATCAAGTATTTATACAAGTATTTTACAAGTATTATACATAATATTTGTACAAGTATTTGTATAAGTATTATACCAAGGATTATATATTATTTTATGTAAATATTTATATAAGTATTATATAAGTATTTATATAAATATTATTCATGTATTTATACTTTATATTTATACAAGACTTGTACAAGTATAATACAAGTATAATTTGAAAGCTTGAACAAATATTGTGCAAGTATAGAACATACTTGCACGGCTTCCTCTCATGTTCCCTGCTAGTTCTAGTAGCAGCTAGGAACCCGGCATTTTTCCGAGGCAAATTTTCTCTACCTGACAACGTAAATGATTGTCGTTAACTTGGGTGATAAATTAAAAATCCATAAAATCTTTCAATTGAACTAAACCATTAGGAAAGGCTTCAATTACTCGATAGGGTCCATGCCAACGGACTTGAAATTTCCTCGAAAAATGGTGAAAGCAACTACATAAAGAAGCACTAGATCATTGGACATAAAAGATTTAGGACGTAATTTACCATCATAATAATTCTTACGACGGCGTTGTGTAGCTTCCATAATGAAAAAGGCTGTAGCCCTAACTTCATCCAATTTGTCCAATTGTGCTAATCAATATTGGAGGGATTCTTTGTCACCAAGACGTTCATCCAATGCAATTTGTAAACTTGAAACTTCTAATTTAATTGATTATATTGCCTCTTGCTTGTACACCAATTGGAATGGGATGGAACTGTTAGTCACTTTATATGTAATACGATATGCCCACAAAGCTGCGAACAATTTTGTATCCCAGTCCATTTCCACACCTGACACTATTTTCATTAAAATTTTACACAAAATATCGTTGGTCTTTTCAGTCTACCCATTGGCCCAAGGGTGATATGGGGTTGTCTTCCGATGCTTGATCTTGTATTTATCTATCAAAGCCGCAATTGTAGAATTAATAAAATGGGTTCCACGATCACTAACCAATTCTTTGGAAAATCCAAATCGAGTGATAATGTTCTCATATAAAAACGTGACTACGGTATTGGCATTATCAATTTTTGTTGCCATCACCTCCGCCCATTTTATCATGTAATCCGTCGCTACCAAAATATATCTTTTCTGCCTATTACGCGAGGCTGGTGCGATTGGTCCTACAAAATCAATATTCCATTTTTCAAATGGTGATTGTGCTAAAATTGGTACCAACGGCATAGCAGAAGTTCCTGTAGATTTATCAATATGCTGACAAGGATCACAATGTCGAACGTATTGGTGTGCATCTAAAGACATTGTTGGCCACCAATATCCAGCCATTAAAGCTTTGCGGGCAGTGCTGTCACTGACAAAATACCATCCACAACTATCTTATGACATCCTTCCAATAAAATACGTACTTTACTTTGAAAAATATAGCGGCATAGAATTCCATCTCTCCTTTATTTATACAAGGCATCTCCAATCATCATATACAGAACACTTTTCAAAATCAAGCATTTCTTAAGTTTCTCACTATATGTAGGTGGAAATATTTGAAATGTCAGATATTGAATCAATTCACTATATTTTGGGGTGATCACGTCGATAGCAAATAATTCCGCATCAGGAAGTATATCATTGATAGGTTCGTTACCAAATATATTGAACAATCAAGATAAATGATCTGCATTGGCATGTTTCTTTTCTGGTCGGACATTAATAGTGAAATTAAATTCTTAAAGGAGTAACACCCATTGAGCAATGCGTCCATTCAATTAAGGTTTATTAATCATATACTTAAGAGCATTATGATTGACATAAAATATAAATAGATAACCAAGCAAATAATGCCAATATTTCTAGACAAAATAGATCATGTCCAAGGCTTCCCGTTCAGCCGTAGTATAATTTTGTTCCGTAGCAATAAATTATTAGCATAATAGATAGGATAATCTAAATCCTTTTCATCTTTTTGGCTTAACACGGATCCAATAGCAACATTCGAGGCATTAATATAAACATGAAAGGGTTTTGTCCAACAAGGTGCAACAAGTACTGGTGCTGACACCAATTTTCATTTTAATTGCTCAAACGCAACTATACATTCCTCAATCCAAATTGGATTAGATCCATCCGATGGGAGTTTTTTTATGAGATTTTTCAATGGTTGACATATTTCTGCAAATAAATGAATGAATCACCTATAATAGCTGACATGGCCTACAAAATCTTGAACACTAGATACTATTTTTGGCTTTGGTAAAGCCAATATATGAGTAACTTTATCTGGATCAATAGCGATACCAGCCGCAAAAATGATGTGTCTTAAAAGCTTCCTCGATGGTACGCCAAATTGACATTTTTCAAAATTCAAAGATATCCCATATTTATCACATTGGTCCAAACAGTTACCAAGACGTTCCAAATGATTTGCTGTTGTACTGAATAAACAAAAATCATCTAAAAATATCTCCATCGACAATCGTAAATAGTCCTGAAAGGCTTGCGTCATTAACCTTTGAAATGTGGTCGGGGCGTTACATAACCCAAATGGCATCACTTTATAAGCAAATGTGCCCCAATCTGTAATAAAAGTAGTCTTCAATTGGTCCTCTTCTATAATTTTTATTTGATTATAACCCGAGAATCCGTCCAAAAAGGAATAACATTCATGCCCAGCTACTACGTCCAGTATACTATCCGTAAAAAATAAAGAAAAATAATCCTTCTTGGTAGTCACGTTTAATTTACGGAAGTCTTGATAGATGCGAATTATTCCATTTTTCTTTGACACTATCACAATTGGTGAAATCCATTCACTATACAAGACTGGATATATGAAGCTCACGTCTAAAAATTTATTTACTTCCTCCTTGACCATGAGAGAATATTTTGGATTAAGACGGTGTTGTCTTTAACAAACTGGTGTAGCATCTTCTTTTAAGGTAATTCGATGCTCACAAACTTTGGCAAGAATATCTTTTAAATCCGCATATGATCAAGCAAAAGTAGATTTATGATTTAGAAAGAATTCTTTTTAATTTCTCAGTTCTGTACCCGTAATACCGGTGTATACTTTGATAATCTGGGGTGTTTCATTGGAACCCAAGTTAATAGATTGGCATACAGGTTCCTCATTAATCTCTGGATTGATTTTTCCCTTCTGCTCTGAATCCGTCATATGGTCCAGCAAATCGGACGTATTCAATTCTAGTTCCAATATACCAACTTCATTTACCACGCAATTATTCATCCAGTCCACGATGATATTGTCAGAATTCTCTGCACTTTCATTATACAAAAAATATTCCCCTAGCCCTCCATATTGGTGTAACACGCCTTGTTTCTGCATGTGAACGGGGTCCTTATCAACTTGCATTGCATTATTAACTTCGTCAAATTGGCCATCATCTTCAGATATTGCTTCTGTGCCCATAATTTGAGACTCCTCATGATATTGAATTGGGTACATGTATAAAACAATCTTGTCATTATCCTCCCTAATAGTTAACGTTCTACGGCCCCAATCATTCTTAGCTTTGGCTTGATATAGCCACGGCTGATCCAATAATATTTGATAAAGTGGAACTCTGTGATTGAAAAATAATATAATCAATTTCATACATAATTTCCGGGATTACAGTATTAATATTGCATAAGATACCCATTGGTTTTATCCTACTATGATCTCTCATTCTTAGTACCAATGTCGTGGATAATAATTGTTTTAAATCCAACTCATCCATTGTATCGACGTTCATTAAGTTCACACTAGAGCCACCATCATTTAATACAGCGATAGTTGGTACTCTCGGATCGGGATTCAAACTAATCTCATGAATTTCTTTATTACGAACTCTATGTCGTATTAACAAGGAATTCAAATGGTACTCCAAATAGGTGGATATTGAGGTTGTCCTTGCTGATTTTGCACAAAACCTTGAGAATTCGGATCACCTTCTTGATTATACTCAGAATTTTGAAAATTATAGAAATTTCTATTTTTTTTTATGGGACGATTTCTGTTCCAACCAAACCTATTTCCTATTTGAACTTCATTAACATCCCACGAAGTTGGTTGAATCATGGTCTGATTTCTTAACTGTTGCTTTCTTAAATTCTAGCAATTGGTGGTTACATGCTTACCTCCACAAAATGTACATTGTACAGTCATTTGGGGTGGTGAAGGGCACTCCATTACTAAATGGCCTCACCCCTTACAATTATTGCACCAAATATTGGAGCATATATTAATCGGTTTATGTCTCTTTTCCTTATCCTTTGCTAAGTTAACAGCCAACTTATCCATCTTCTTTGTCAAAGTTAATAACAAAGTTTCATTTGGATCTTTTGATATTAATTCATTACATAACTTCTTTATAGATATTGATTTTTGATATGGAAAATATAGAGAATACGGAACTGCAATTATTGGTGGTATAGCCTCCAATGGAACAGTATTCACTATCCCTTGCAGATTGACACTAAGATTTGTGTCGTAGTCAATTGTCCTTGGGTAGCTATTCACTATTTCATTCCAGGTTGGTATTTGATACCTTCCTTGAGATGGAATCGTTGTGGCTCCTATGATTAAAAATTGATCATAATGACATTCTTTCCATACCTTAGCTCGGTCAAATGAGGCAGCCACAGTCGCAGGTTGGACCTCCTTTATAAACATCTTCAATTCTAGTGGATATAGTCCGTTAATCAATATAGACATAACAAACGAGTCTGGCATTTGGTTATTTGGCCATTTTTGAAGGATATTTGCTACTCGGCCATAATATGACTACACTGCTTCTACCGATATCATTTTGCTATTCATTAATCTTTCTCTAAGACGTTCTTCGAATCCTATTGGTCAAAAATAAGTCAAAAAAATATTTTTCAATGCCTCCCAATTAGAAAATTGTCCCACAGATTGGCGATTATACCATTCAAATGCCGTATCTTTCAAGGTTGTTGGCAGCCATCTTAACCAAATATCTTTAGTTCTACCATTGTTGGCTACACATGCGGTCAGGAATTGAGACAAGTGTTGATCTGGGTCGGCTTCTAGTAGATCCCTAAAGGTAGGTAATGGGGCTATGCTAGTTGTGCGATCACCCACTGCATCCATTTGTATCGCAATTGATACTGCTGGACCCCCCGCCGCCATTGAAGGTGACAATGTTCTACTTACTTCCTTGTTACAATAATTGCTGCCTCCTTCAATTGTTTTTTTCGGCCTCCACAATTTGATATTATTATCTGCAAATAATTTTATTGGTTGAAGTTGAGGTGAAAATGACAGATTTTAGAATACACTGTATTGGCCCTTACTGGCAAGTAATACATTCTCTATTGAAGAACTAGCCTTGTTAAAATCGACTGTATCCACTATTGAGAAAGTATCCAATGGAGTATCCAATTCTTCTGTGCTCCATTCTCTTTTCGTTAATGGACTCAAGAGATACACTGGGTTACTTGCAAAATTACCCCCGGGTGCTTTTGGTAATTTCTTTAACGATATATATGTCTGAAATTATTTAAGATCTTTCATATTCTTGATATGCTCGGATGTGCCGATAAGCATGCAACCATGGTTTAATCCAACTTTGTCAATACTTCCTTTTTAGCTTCTGTTCTTACTCGTCCCGCAACAAATTTCTTGTCTTCCTTTCGACTGATATATTTTTTTCTGAGCAATGTTCTCATTCTTATTAATCATAATCTTTCATCATCTATTATTGACATTGCTTTCCATCACTAATTTAACTACTCATTCGGCAGTTAATTTCTAACACTCAATACTATTGTCAATCCCCGGCAGCGGCACCAAAATGTTGTTCTTATTTTTCTCACTTACTCTACTAATACTGCCCAGAGTAAATCTGTAAAAGGAGATTCAAACACAGGGAGAGACTATCCGCATTGAATTAAACTGTTAGGGCCACATAACTAACTACTTATTTTTCCATTCGCGATAACTGTTTTCCTTATCATCCACCGCTTGCGTCCTTTCTCTTTGGAAGCGTACGGCTCGTCGTCCTCGTCATCTTGCATTGATCTGATCTCTACTGATACTCCTCACGTAAATCTTCTATCTTTCTTCACAATTCACACAAACTTCACACTACGCCAACGCCATTCCCATGAATTGCGTACACCCAACCTTAAATCCTTTGGAAATAATTTCTACGCCTAGCGTTATCGTGGTGAGGAGTCTGGCCCTAAAAACACTGGGTCTTTTTTGCCTCTTGTTTCTTAAGTGCAAGATGAGATTCATAAAGTTCATAAAATTGAAGAATTTACATAAAAACATACTTTATTAACCCTAACATATTCTGCCTTTAGATAACCGCCCTCAAATTTGCCCATAAATCCTAGGATATCATATCAATTGAAGCAAAATTTAGATACAAGGTACTCAAGGAAGTAAGGAAGCAAACCCCATAATCCTTTTGATTATAGCTCATGTGGTTAGAGAGAACCATGTTGTCAAAGTAATCCCTCTATGCTGCCTTTGATTCTAGACCCCCTTTGTTTCACACCTTCTCTGCTCTTTATTAAAGAAGACCTAAGTGCTGAAATTTGGTAGGCTTATAGCTTATAATATGTTGTAAACACCCTCCAAATATTGCTCCAAGAGCCTTCTCCAAACTTGAGTTATAGGTTCCATCCTTCTTCTTTAATTTTGCCTTCTAACAACTCTAGATCCGACCACAATTTTCCTCATAACTCCTCGAATATAACTCCAATAGCAATCAGTTTTTTACACAACTTAATAGACTCATATATCTACAAATTCCAACAAATTTTACTCAAAATACTGCTTTGATCACAAAGATATGCTCTCTCAAACTTCACTAATTTGGAGATAGACCCCTGTCACTTTAAAAGAACATAACATTTTATTTATAAGACTAATGAGTATCAAACTTGCATTCATCTCTTCCTTAACTTACATAGATCATGTCTATCAAATTTCACACTCAAATTCGTCTCCTAACTCCTTTTATACCCAAAAAAAACCACATACATGCACTGCCCATACAAACCCTCAACCCTACCTTCACTCTTTCTTTTTTCATTCAAGCCGGTTACAATTTCACTCATAACTCTTTGCTCAGAGGTCATATTGACTTGAGATTTTGACACAAAGTAGTTAACTCTATAAGGAACAAAAATCCAACAAATTTCGCTACTAAAGTCTAAGTGGTTTCCAAGAACCAAGGCCCAAAAATTTAGTAACCCTCACTGCCCTAGTCTTAAACACCTGCAACTTTCATGACTCATATCTCCCTTGATTCTTAATCAAAAGGCATGAGAATTGTCTCTATGAGTTCCTTATCTTGTCTACTACAAAACTTTAAAAACTCGCACCTAAAATCCTCTCCTAGCTTCCTCTATACACAAAAATGTATACTGCCTATCAAAAAAAATTTATGCCTTCCAAAAAAACTCTCCTCCTTCTTCTTCACGACCCTTCCTTTGTCATCTCCCTCCTGGTCTTCTTTATCCTCTTGGTCAAAAAGACCTCTTAGCCCATTTCTTTTCCACTTCCTCAACTTTTTCTTTTTTACTAACTTGAAAAAATTTCACTTTTCAAGGTAAATTTCCATTGTATCTTCTTACTACTAATTTTCTATCAACCTTTCTTCTAATCTTAATCTTTTTATTTTAATGCATTCTTTTATATTTTTCACACTATGTTTTGATTTACAACACGACAACATCTCTCGAAACAAATTGTTGCTCCAATATTCTCCACTGCTTAACTCTCACAGTCAATACGGCATGACATTCACATCCACAATTGAACTTCATTGACATAGCCGGTCTTCAATCTCCAATTCATCGCAAAGAACTTCTCGTAACAAACAATCATAATTTCTTACTCATCCACATATATATAATTTTTTTTTTTATTACTGTACTTCATCATTGACATGGTATAACCCTTCGGAATAGAATCCGGATCCTCCACTATAGTCTAACAAAATAAAAGAGAGAAAGATAGTACCAAGCTTATCCTGGCTCACGACTATCACAGTCTGGCCTTGATTCCCCCGTATCGAATCGATTTATACTTGCCCTGTCTATGTTAACTATTTCACAATCGATGATAATTACTTTTCTTAACTTCTTCATCTATTTTGCCTTCTAAACTAGCCATTCATCGGCTTCCTGCCTATTCTTAATCCTACAAACTATGTATTGTAAATCGTAAAATTCCTACCCATTCTACATTGCTCCAATGGACTTCTTCTACCTTTAATTTTTACACTCATGTTCCTAGGATCCTTTTGGCATCTCTTGTATCTCAAGGGTATGTCACATTCTATGAGGATATCCTATGCCATGCACTAATCATTCTTATCTAGTCTTTAGGATATTCCCTAATACATGCTTTATCCTCTTGACTTTGATTCTTTTCTTTTGACCGCATCCTATATCTATAGGATGCCCTTTTTATAGGCTAAGAGTCAATCTTTGACCATTAATAATTTATTTGAGATAATATCTATTATTTGGTAATTTATTCTATTTTTATTATTACTTATTTATTGCAACAAGGTGAAGACCTTATAGCTCATGTCAATAAGATAAAGGCTCTTGCAAATTAACTAGCAATTGTTGACAAGCCTTTAGAAGATGGTGATATTGTTATGACCTTGCTAATAAGTCTTCCTGAGTTCTACAACTACCTCATTGCCGCATTAGAATCCATCAAGATAAAGAAACTAACCATGGACTATGTGACGGCAAAACTTGTATATGAAGTTATTAAAAAGAAAGAAAAAAAGTATATAAATGAAGACTTGGCTCTTTTCTTGAGACAAGGCAAAGATAGCTATTCCAACCAATGTAACAATGTAAGAAGCAATGTGAGAACTTGCTTCATTTGTTGAAAATCACATCACTTTGAATGAAATTACTACAAGGCCAAAAAAAGAAATAGAGGGAATGCTAACAATGCACGTGATGAAGTTGGAGGAGATAATTATGCATTCATGGTAAGTGAAGGTACTTCTATGGCTGCCATGTCCAAATGGATTGTTGATTCGGGTGTTATTAAGCACATGACTCCATATAAGTGTTTAGTTGACACTTATGAATCAATTCTAGCAACAAAGGTTTAATTAGGAAACAATGGTATGGTATAAGCTATTGGAATTGGCTCCATTGTAGTTGAGATTGTTGTGAAAAATCAAACTAAGAGGATCAGATTGAAAAAGGTCTTACATATCCCAAAGATAAAGAAGAACCTTCTTTCAATGAGCAAACTTAATTCAAATTGGTTTTAAGGTGCAATTTGATGAAAATGGATGCTTTGTGAAGACAATGGAGGGAGATGATGTTTTAAAGGGCTTTAGAGATGGCAACCTCTACATTGTCAATTGTAAGAAGATCATTGGAGTTGAAGTGGCGGCATTTGCTGATTTTCCAGATCTTCTTACAATTGATCTTCTTACAAATGATCTTCTTACAATTGACTTAAGATCATGTGTAAGTTATTTCTTTTTACTTGTTAGATTTTTTTCTATTTATCTTAGATCTATTTTATCTTTATTTTCTTCTGTATTAGATCTAAACTTATATATTTTGGACTAAAATTAGAAGAAAGGTTGATAGAAAATTATTAATAAGAAAATAGAATAAAAATTTACCTTGATAAGTGAAATTTCTTCAAGTTAGTCCAAAAAAAAAGGTTGAAGAAGTGGAAAAGACATAGGCTAAGAGGTCTTTGTGACCAAGAGGATAAGGGAGACCAAGAAGGAGATGACAAGGAAGGGTCGTGAGAAAGAAGGGGGAGAGTTTTTTTGGAAGGCATAGGATTTTTTTGATAGACAGTATATATTTTTGTGTATAGAGGAAGCTTGAGGAGGATTTTAAGTACAATTTTTTGTAGATTTGTAGTAGACAAGATAAAGAACTCATAAATTCTAATATGTGTTAGAACAATTAGAAAAATAAATAAAAAGAGGTTGGTGTAAGAAAATTTATTTTAGATTTTTACTTAGTTTTACTTAATTATGGCTTTTAAATTATAAAGAATCTTAATATTTAGTATAAAGCCTTGAGAGGGAATTGGGATCCAAAGAAGAAGAATTAAACTACTAAGAGGCCTATTTGGAAGGATGAAGATAAAATGAAGATGAATGAAGACAAGGGGTGAAGTTCTTCATTCCTATTGATCAATGGTCATGCCTAATAGGCTTTGAGGAGGCTATCTGCAAGGAGAACAAGGATTTGGGAAAATTTAAGAAAGCCATGTGAAAATCAAAGACTAGGATTAGAAAGCTTATTTTTTGGACTACAATTTTGGTATAAAAATTGAGAGAGTTAGAGTTTTTATGAAAGAGAAGTAGGTGCTTGAAATTAAGGTGTACAAATAGTATCTACTATCACTCTTTTAAGGATTTGAGGAGTTATATGAAAGCTTTTAAAGATTAGGAGATGCAGCTAGAGAGGTGATTTCAAGCTCTATACTTAATGTAGAAGAATTATTACATTTGAAGTTCTAAAGAAGAAGTTATTAGGAGTCAAAGATAATAGATCAAATTCCAAGGCAGTAAATAGGTTGTTTTGTTGATAGTGATGGATTTTACCATATCTTGAGTTTCTGGATGAATTTTTTTCTAAAATTTTTTAAAAAGGTGAATCTTTTTGTTAAAAAACTATACATCATAGCATTTGGACATTTGATTTGTGAGATATGAAGAATTTAGTATACAGGTATCTGTAAACAAGGGTTTGAAGCTACTGTTAGGGTTTTTACGATATCTAAAGATCAATAACAAATCAATAGCTGAAATTTGTTGTGCTAGTTTTTAAAAGCATATCAATACTTAATATAAAATTTTAGTAGATTTGAATAGTTAGATTAAGAATTATAGGTTAATGAAGTTTGGAAAAAATTCCCCTCCTATGGGTGAATGATGGTTTAGAGTATTTTGTTATAGTTTGAATGTTTTTGTGAAATAAGACTTATGTATTGGATGTAATAGCCCTAAAAAAAGGACTTTTATAAAAATTTGAGGATTTAAGAAGATGGTGAAATTTCTTCAAGGTCTTCTATTATGAATTTTCCATCTCTATTCTTGAAAGCCTTGATCTTCTTCTCGGCTATTGAGATTCTAACAATAGCCACTTGAAAAAAAAATTGACTTTACTTGGATCCAACAATTGCCTCTCTTTTTTTGATAAATAAAAATATTTTCTTTCAAATTCTCTTAATAATTTTGTTGCTTGAAGATCCTTCTTAGGCCTTTCAATCTATTCAAAAAATGACTTCTTTGTAATCCAATCATTGTCTTCTAAAAAATATTCATCCCTTAATGTTTGAAAAAATTTCTTCCATGAACCTCTAACATGTCCTATAATAGACTTCACATGATTCTTTATCTTTGGTATAATTGCAAATATAAATAATTGAATCATCTCTTTTTTGGAAACATGCTTCAATTCTATTTTTTTCACATAATACCTTAAATATCTCGTGATATCCTTCCCTTCAAATTGATCAAATTTTTCCACAACCGCCTGCAATACTTTATTTGTCATATTGTTTTTGTGATCTTTAACCTGTTGCTCTGCATGAATAAAATAAATACTTCAAACATGCTTATATAATTAAAATCAAAATACATACCTTATCTTTCACTAATACTTCCATTTATAGCTCCACTTGAAATATCACCTATAGCTCTTCCTTCCATTCTCTTGCCTTCTTTCTCCATAATTCAAATAGATCAAAAAAAAATCCAATTACCTTTCACCTCAAGCTTTTCATGTCAAGTGAACCAAATATGTCGTATGTCGTGAAGTCCTACTTGAGAATGCGCTAGGCACCTAGCTATAGAAGATAAAAAAGAAATAACAATAAGAAGTCCTAACACCTCTAATAAAATTATATAAATTTGTAATTAAGACTAACAAATATGTTTCAAACATTAAAAGTTTAATTAGATTTTTTAATTAATTATAAAAGAATATATCAAAAATCCTAAAGAAATCTAGTCAAACTTTGATCAAATCCTAATAATCTTATTTAAATTCTAAACAAATCTTAGTCAAACTTTTGTCAAATCTTGATTAAATCTTAATCAAATCCAAAAAAAAATCCTAAATACCTTGGTCAAATCTTAAATAAATCGTAGTCAAATCTTAATCAAACCTTGGTTAAATCTTTAACACCTTGGTCAAATCCTAATCAAATTTTAAATGAATTCTAAATAAATCTTAATAAATCTTAATCAAATCCTAACTAAATCTTAGTCAAATCCTAATCAAATCTTAATAACCGGTCCTCTCCAAATATCAACTCTAAGATTTTTAAGATAAATTTTTTTAAAATCTTACCTTAATTTTTTTTTAAATATGCCTATATTATTTATTTTTCTAATATATATATTTTTTCCTTATTTATAGCCATACAAAGTAAGTAGAAGCCTCTTCTATAAAAGATAGTATTAACCTTTTAATTTTTTTTAATTTTATTTTATACTATCTATAATTCTAAGATAATTTATTAAAATACTTTTATTTAAGCTCTTATATATTTTAATCATTTCTTCTCTCTTTTATCTAATGGCTATGTCACTACACAATAAAGTGCAAAGAAGTTGTTGGAGATTGTATATTCACCTGTTTGTAGACCTATGAAGATGCCATCAATAGGAAGACAAGGTACTTTGTAAGATTTATTGATGACTTTTCAAGGAAAAAGTGGATTTTCATCCTCGAAATCAAAAATGAGTACTTTTTAAGGTTCTAAAAATTTAAGGCACTTGTAGAAAAATAATATAAGTGTGGAAGATTAAGGTGTTGCGTACAAACAATGGACGTGAGTATTTGTCAAAGAATTTTGATGAGTACTTGAAGATTGAAGGTATTGTAAGATAAACCTCCACTCTTTACACTCCACAACAAAATGGAGTTGCTGAAAGAGAAAATCAAACTATTGTGGAGATGGCAAGAAATATGCTCGTATTCAAAACCTTGGGCATGAATTTTGGGCAAAAGTTGTAGTGAATGCAATATATATAATTAATAGGTGTCCTACAAATGTACTCACATCAATAATTCCACAAGAAGCTTGGAGTAAGAGAAAACCTTGTATTTCATATATGAGGACTTTTTGATACATTTCTTATACAAAGGTATCAGATTGTATGAGATCCAAACTTGATGCAAAAGGTATAAAATATGTGTTTCTTGGATATTGTGAAGATATTAAGGCATATAGGCTAATGTGTGTAGATACCAAGAAGATCATCAAAAGTCGTGATGTTAAATTTGTGGAGCATAAAAATGCTTGTGAGTACTTGGAGATGTGTCCAAGTGGAAGTAATGGTGTGTTTGTAGATACATCTTTAATTTCAGCAAAGAAAGAAGAAAAAGATGAAGAAAATGAAGATAGTAGAGGTGCCAATCAACATGAAAAGTCAAAGAAGATGAAGAAGAAAGTGTATGCAATTGGTAAAACTAGCAATGAAGAAGTTGAAGATGATAATGATGATATTGAGGAATACCAACTTTTGAATGAAAAGAGACAAGTTTTAAAAGAAAAGAAGGTTGGACGAGGTGATGGAATGTATCAAGGTGAATCTTCTTCAAATGAAAGAAGATATTCTACAAGAAAAAAAAACCACTTGATGAATGGTAGAAGAATCACATCTTTCTTCAAATAAGTGAAAAATATGCCAATGTTGTACTCTTTGTTGATCCATTAATTTTATGTGAGGCAATAAAGTTGTTGAATGCATTAAAGTGGGAGAAGACAATACAAGAAGAATTTAAGTTTTTCATGGATAATAGAACATAGGAATTAATTCAATTTTTATCAAATCAATTTTTAATTAGGTGTTTAAAACCAAAAGGGATACAATAGATAATATTATAAGGTATAAGGCAAGATAAGTTGCCAAAGGATAACCACAAGTTATTGATATTGATTTCAATGAGACATTTGCTCCCATGGCCAAATTCACCACCATTAAAACCATTGTGGTAATTGGGACACTAATGGATTTGGAAATGCATCAAATGAATGTGAAGACACCTTTTTTGAATGAAAAATTAGAAGACATCTATATGGATCAACCTAAAGGATTTGTTGAAGAAGTCAAGGAACATCTTATTTGTAAGTTGAAAAAATCGTTGAATGGACTCAAGTAATTATCAAGGGCATGGTATCAAAGAATTGATACATTCTTAATTATTGAAAGATTTATAAGAAGTGAAGTTTATTGAAGAAACACAAGAGGCAAAACACAAGTAGAGATCACCAAGGTTGTATACAAGAGAAGTGTCAAATGAGATAACTCTCTCTTCCAACACCCAATACTTATAAGAGGTGGTTGCTGCCCCAAAGGACTTCTTCCACCTTTGACTTTTACACTCATGCTCAAAGGATTCTTTTGGCATCTCTTATGCCACAATGATATCTAATGATCCTAAGATCCTTTTGGCATCTCTTGTATCTCAAGGATATCTCATGTTCCACGAGGGTATCCTATGCCATGCATTAATTACTATTATGTAGTCTTTAGGATATTCCCTAGTATATATTTTATCCTCTTGATTTTGACTCTTCTCCTTTGACTGCATCCTATATCCATAGGATGTCCTTTCTATATGCTAAGAGTTAATCTTTGACCATCAATAACTTACCTAAAGTAATATCTTTTATTCGGTAATTTATTCTATTTTTATTATTACTTATTTATTGCAACACTCCCACTTTGCTAATTGTCAAAGGCTTTCAAATCTAATTCCTTTGTCAACATATGATGCCTATCCTTCACTAATGCTTTTGTCAATAAATCAGCAAGCATATCTTCTGTAGCACAATACTTCATGTTTATCACTCTCATTTCAATCTTCTCTCTTATGAAGTGATGTTGAATGTCAATGTACTTGATTCTTAAATGATGCTTTGGATTCTTTGTAAAAGCAAGGCATCCTTGATTGTCACACTTCATTGGAGTTGCTTCCAATTGCACAAGTCCAATGTCCTCCAAAACTTGTCTTAACCAAATTGCTTCCATTGCTCTATGGCTTATTGCCATGTATTCCGCCTCCGTTGTGGACCTTGCAATTGTTGGTTGTTTCCTACAATTCCATGAAATTGCTCCCACTCCAACAATGAAAACATATCCCATTGTTGACCTTCTATCATTTGCATCTCCTGTCCAATCCGCATCACAATAACCATGTAAAGTAGTGTTATCACTTCTAAGGCACAATTTGAAGTCTAATGTGCCTTTCAAGTACCTCATGATCCTCTTGATGGATGTCCAATGGATTGGTCTAGCTTTTGACATGTGTTAACTCACAACACTCACCGCATATGTAAAATCCATTCTTCTGCCAACCATTGCATATATGAGGGAGCTTACTGCTCCCTTGTATAGAACACCTTGTATTTCACCTTTAACTTTAGCAAACTCTTCCTTCGTGAGCTTCATCAACTTCAAATTTGCCTCCAAAGGTGTTCTAAAAGACTTGCAATCCTCCATGTTGAATCATTTCAATACTTCTTCAATATACTTCCTTTGGCTCATTGTGATGGTCTTTTAAGCACGATCTCTTATAAATTTCACTTTTAAATAATAGTGAAGCTCTTCCAAATCACTCATCTCATATTCTTTTTCTAATTTTGCCTTTAACTAATCCATCTTTTTCAAGGTATTAATTAAGATGATCAAATCATCAACATAAAAGATAACAATCAACAAGAAATCTTTTGATTGCATCACATACATGGAATGGTCAGCCTCACTCCTTACAAATCCTTCATTCACAAAGAATGTGTCAATCCGTTGATACCATGCCCTTGGTCATAGCTTAAAGCCATACAAGGATTTATTTTAACTTATAAATAAGATGTTGCTTGCCTTTTTCAACAAATCCTCAAGATTGATCTATATAGATGTCTTCTTCCAACTTTCTATTTAAGAAAGTACTTTTCACATCTATTTAATGCATTTCCAAATCCATTGTTGCCCTAATTGCCACAATGGTTCTAATAGTGGTGAATTTGGCCACGGAAGCATATGTCTCATTGAAATCAACACCAATAACTTGTGAGTATCTTTTAGCAACTAATCTTGCTTTATATCTCACAACATTGCCCATTGCATCCCTCTTGGTTCTAAACATCCACTTACAACCTATTGAAAACCGATTTGGTGGAAGTTGAATCAATTTCCATGTTCCATTGTCTATGAGAGATTTGTATTCTTCTTCCATAGCCTTCTTCCACTTCATAGCATCCGTGGACTTCATTGCATCACATAAATTCAATGGATCAGTAAGGAGTGCAATATTGGCATGTTCTTCACTTATTTGAGAAAAAATGTGGTTCTTCCACCATTCATCAAGTGGTCTTCTTTCTCTCATAGGATATCTCTTTTCATTTGAAAAAAATTTACTTCCATACACTCTTCTAATTCTCTTTTCTCTTAAAGCTTGTCTCTTCTCACTCAAAAGTTGATACTCCTCATCATCATCATCTTTAATATCTTCATTTCCTTCATTGATCATCACGACTTTTGATGATCTTCATGGTATCCAAACACATAAGCCTATATGCCTTGGTACCTTCACAATATCTAAGAAATATACATTTTGTTTCTTTTGCATGAAGCTTGGACCTCATACAATCTGGTATCTTTGCATAAACAATACATCTAAAAATCTTCATGTGTGAAATATAAGGTTTCTTTCCACTCCAAGCTTCTTCTGGAATCATTGATGTGAGTGCATTTGTAGGACATCTATTCCTTGTATACATTGCATTAACCATGGCTTCTGCCTAATATTCATGCCCAAGGTTTTGAGCACAAAGCATACTCCTTGCCATCTCCATAATGGTTCAATTTGCTCTTTCAACAACTCCATTTTATTGTGAAGTATAAAGAGTGGAGATTTGTCTTGCAATACCTTGAATCTTCAAATACTCATCAAAATGCTTTAACATGTATTCACTTCCATTTTCCGTGCACAACACCTTGATCTTGCACTCACATTGCTTCCCTATAAGTGCCTTAAACTCCTTAAACCTTAAAATACACTCACTCTTGGTTTTAAGAATAAAAATCCTCACCTTCTTTGAATAATCATCAATAAAGGTGACAAAGTACCTTGCTCCTTCTATTGATGGCATCCTTAGAGGTCTACAAACATCCAAATACACAATTCTTAATAACTTGTTTGCACGTGTTGCAACTTCTTTTGGAAATAAAGTTATTTGTTCTTTGCCTTGAATACAACCTTCACAAGCAAGAGTTGTAGCATTGTTGTATGATTGACCAAGATCCAAGCCTTTTATCATGGATTTGAGCTCTTTTATGCTTTTGGCATTCAAATGACCAAGGTATCGATGCCAAATGCCAAACTTGTCTTCATCTTGAGGAAAATTAGCAAATGCCACCACTTCAACTCTGTTGACCTTCTTACAATTGATAATAAAGAGGTTGCCATCTCTAAAGCCCTTTAAAACATCATCTCTCTCCATTATCTTCACAAAGCATCCATTTACATCAAAGTCCACCTTACAACCATTTGAATTAAGTTTGCTTATCAAAAGAAGGTTCTTCTTCATCTTTGGCATATGAAGGACCTCTTTCAATCTCATCCTCTTGGTTTCATTCTTCACAACAATCTCCACCACAATGGAGCCAATTCCAATAGCTTGCACTATGCCATTGTTTCCTAACCAAACCTTTGTTCTTGGAATTGCCTCATAAGTGTCAAATGAACACTTGTATAGAGTCATGTGCTTGGTAGCATCCGAATCAACAATCCATTTAGACATGGCAGCCATAGAAGTGCCTTCACTTGTCATGAATGCATAGTCATCTCTTCTAACTTCATCACATGCATTATTAGTATTTTCTCTATCTCTTTTCTTGGCCTTGTAGCAATTTCATGTAAAGTGATCTAGTTTTTCACAGATGAAGTAAGTTCTCACATTGCTTCTTACATTGTGACATTGGTTGGAATAGGTACCTTTGTCTTGTCTTGAAAAGAGAGTCAAATCTTCACTTTGATGCTCTTTTTCTTTCCTTTTGATCACTTCATGTGCAAGTCTTGCAGTTGTCAGATAGAGATAATTTGCCTTGAGAAAACGTTGGATTCCTAGCTGCTATTAGAACTAGAAGGGAACATGAGAGGAAGCCATGCAAGTATCTTCTATATTTGCATAATATTTGTTCAAGCTTTCAAATAATACTTGTATTATATTTATATTAGACTTATACAATTATAAACTATAAATCCTTGAATAATACTTATATAAATACTTGTATAATATTTGGTATAATATTTGCTATAATAATTATATAAATATTATATATAATACTTGTAAAATACTTGTATAATATTTGATATTATATATAATACTTGATATTTTTTGAAAGCTCACTCTATCATCTAACTTGTTCTAAAATTTCGTATGCATGCCTCTCAAACTACAGATTTAATAGCTAGTTGATTCTACTCTTCAAACCCTAGCAATAATTTGCCCTCTTGACACTTCATGGCTCATAAAACTTTCATAAAAGCTCCAAATGTAATGATTTTTATTTTCATGGAAAGAACACACAAGTTATTATAAGTATCTAAAATTTCAAAAAGATTGAAGATATTGTCCGACTTGGGTGGTTGAACAAAGTCTCTACCCCTCTTCATCAAGAGGCAGCAGACCCTTTCCCAATCTCAAGCTCACAACTTTTCTTCTCCAACTCCAAATGCTACAAGAGATATTTTGATAGAAAGCTAGCACAATTTTCCACTCTCGCTATAAATTTCACTGAGAAAGACTCAAAATCAAGCTTGCAGTGGCAGATCAAAGTTTCTACCGTCACTTTTCGATAGCAGCAAACCTCACTCTACTAAAACAAGCATAACTTTTTGTTCACAACTCCAATACAAGAAAGTGAGTAGGTTCTAGAATCCTCACCACTTGAAAAACACACCTACTAATTTTCATTACAAATGCTTCTATTTCCTTGGAGCTATCTCTCTCCAAAGTTCACCACTTAAAACTTCCAAACCTTAGGTCTAGCAAGAGGAGTATATCCCCCTTTCCTTCCATATTAGACTATGACACGCCCACATGAGCAGCCAAATCCTATTGGACACGCCCTATTCACCCCATGTTCTTCTTTCTTATCCCTCACAAGGTCCATTTTACCTCAAAAATCAACAAGAAAGGTAAAACAACATTTACCTTTCTTCTAATTACAAAAGAGTCTATTTTAGGATATAAGTAAGGTAGGAATAAAAAAAATAGCCATCTTAATTCACTAACTAAGTGACTATAATAAATCCTCTCCTTATAATATCTTCTAAAATAACCTCTAGCATTCACACATGTAATAACAATAGATACAAGATATATAATATTTTTATACACTGCACATAAATGCAGAATGACACCGTCACATAGTCCATGGTGAGCTCATTTATCTTGATGGACTCGAATACCACAATGAGGTAGTTGTAGGACTCGGAAAGACTCATGAACAAGGTCATAACAATATCACCATCTTCTAAAGGCTTGTCAACAATTGCAAGTTGGTTTACAAGAGCCTTTACCTTATTGACATGAGCCATGAGGTCTTCACCTTCTTCCATCTTGCAAGTGAAGAATTTCCTCCTTGTGAAGAGGATGTTGGACAAGTTCTTGCTCTTATATATGTTGCAAAGAGTCTTCCATGCTTCCGCTGGTCCTTTGCAAGAGATGATGTGAGAAAAGTTGGCTTCATCTAATTGGTGGCAATCATGTCAAAAGCCTTCTTTTCACGTCTTTTTAAGTCCTTTTGCACCTTCATATCAGCATCCATGCTTAGAAGGTCTTCACTTTCATCAACAATGTCCCAAAGATCCAAAGATGCCAACAAAAGCTCCATTTTGACCTTCCAATCGTAGAAATTGTTGCCTCTAAACTTCTCAATCACTCTCAAACCTTCACCCTCACTAGAAGCCATGTCTAAGGAGTAGTGTATCAAAAAATATTGAGAAAAGTCTCTATGTGATTAAAAATCATCAAAACAATTTTGCACTAGCAAAATCTCAGAATGCCCTTTAATGAATAAAAGAGTGGTTTCTCACTCAACACTCTCAACTCAATTTCTATAACTTCTCTTAAGTATGAATACTCTCATATATCTCACAATCACATTCTTTCACTCTTTTAAGTCACTTCCACATCATATACATAAGGTATGTGAAACAACTTCACTAACACAAAAGACACTATCAAGGTCTTTCTCAAAGGTCTTACACTCAATATCCAAAGAATAGACAACCTACAAAGCAATGTTAGAGATGTATAAGGTCAAAATCAGAACCTCCTTATGTAAAAATCCTAACATCAAGAAAATCCCATAAGATCTATTCCACACAAAAGGAACAACAAGAAAATAACTTCAATTTGCTTGAAAAGATCAACAAAGTGTGTGTGGATCCATAACCTATTGAAGAAACACAACAGGCAAAAGACAAGTAAGTAGAGATCACTAAGGTTGCATACAAGAGAAGTGTTGAATGAGATAACTCTCTCTTCCAACACCCAATACTTATAAGAGGTGGTTGCTGCCCCAAAGGACTTCTTCTACCTTTGACTTTTACACTCATATTCAAAGAATCATTTTGGCATCTCTCATGCCACGATGATATTTAATGATCTTAGGATCCTTTTGGCATCTCTCGTACCTTGATGATATCTCACGTTCCACGAGGATATCCTATGCCATGCACTAATTACTCTTACCTAGTCTTTAGGATTTTTCCTAGTATATATTTTATCCTCTTGACTTTGACTCTTCTCCTTTGACCGCATCCTATATCCATCTTTTTATATGCTAAGAGTCAACCTTTGACCATTAATAACTTATCTAAGATAATATCTTTTATTTGGTAATTTATTCTATTTTTATTATTACTTATTTATCGCAACAAAGTTGACTATTTTACATATGTGATATAATCAAAAGAATTTTTGATGAATTTTATTCTTTACATAAACAATTTAATTATCTTAATCAATACTTTGAAGATTATGGATTAATTGAAGGCAAAGTTAGTAAAGAAATATAAGATGAGTGATTTGGAAGAGCTTCACTATTATTTAGGAGTTGAATTTACAAAAGATTATTTTAAAAAGACTATCACAATAAGCCAAAAGTGTTTAAAGAACAGAACAAAGAAGTCCCAACTCTTGGCATTAGCAAGGGTTTCACACAAAGAAAAGTGTGGAATAAGATAACTCTCACTTCTAACTTTCTTTACTTATAGATTGCTGTGATAATAGACAAATTCCATCCATTTTCTCTTACATTCATTCAATCTACCATTAAGACATCTTTTTACATCTCACCTATCATTAAAACATCTCTTAGCATATTTTTTATGCTCTTATTTATTCTTGAGACTATTGTACTTGTGTTTCATCCATAGGATAGTCCTTCCACATCCCAAGAGTCAACTCTTTCACCATTAGCAACTTATTCTACTATTATCTATTTTCTTCAACACTCCTACTTTGCTATTGGTCAAAGGCTTTTAAATTTAATGCTTATGTTAACATGTGATGCCTATCCTTCACTAATTTTTTAATTAGTCTTATATAGCATATTGTGTCAGGTCAATCACTATCATTCTATTCGTCTTCTTTATAAAGTAATATTGAATGGCCTTCAAAGCTGCTCTTAATTAAATTCTTTTTATTACAATATGACTTGTTGGTACATATTCCATCTCTATTGAGGACCTTGCAATTATTGTTGTCTCTTAGAAGTCCATGAAATTGCTTCCATTCCAACAAAGAATATATAAGCCATTAATGACCTTCTATTATTTGCATCTCAAATAAGATACTGTTTTTTTTTTTTTTTTTTTTTAAACAAATCTCTACAAATATCTTCTTCTAATTTTTCATTCAAGAAAGCCATTATCATCTTCATTTGATTCATTTCTAAGTCTATTGAACCAATTGAAGCTCGATTTGATGGAAGTTGAATCAATTTCTATGTTCTATTATCTAAAAGAGATTTCTACTCTTTTTCAATGGCTTCTCCCACTTTATAGCATCTGTGGACTTCATCACATCACATAATGTGAATGAATCAGAAATAAGTGCAACATTAGCATGTTCTTCACTTATTTGAGAAAAGATATGATTCTTCCACCATATGCCTTGGTATCTTCACAATATCCTAAGAACACACTTTGTTCTTTTTGCATTAAGCTTATATCTCATACAATTTGATGTCTTTGCCTATGCAATACATCCAAAGGTTTTCAATTGTGAAATACAAGGTTGTCTTCTATTCCATATTTCTTGAGGTGTCATTGATGCAAGAGCACTTGTTGGACATCTATTCCTCGTATATATTACATTCACCACAGCTTCTGCTCAAAATTCATAATCAAGATTTTGAGTATGAAGCATGTTCTTTGCCATCTCTACAATGGTTCTATTTTTTCTTTCAACAACATCAATTTGTAGAGTATTTGTTTGTCTAGCAATTCCTTCATCCTTTAAATACATATCAAATTACTTAGACATATATTCACCTATATTGTCCGTATGCAGCACCTTGATCTTACATTCACTTTGTTTTTCAACAAGTGCTTTAAACTCCTTGAACTTCTAAAAACACTCATTTTTGGCTTTAAGAATGTAGGTTCAAACCTTTATTGAAAAATCATCGACAAAAATAAGGAAATACCTTGCTCCTCCAATACTTGTGGTCTTCATAGGTCCACATATATTAGAATGGACAATCTCCAATAATTTTGTAGGACGTATTGCTACACCACTTAGAAATAAAGTCTCTTATTATTTATCTTGTATGTATCCTTCACATTCAAGTTGTATTATATTTTGGCTTGTTTTATCAAGATCTAGACCTCTTACCATAGACTTGAGTTTTATCATGCTCTTCATATTCAAATGGCCAAAGCGACGATGCTATATATTCAACTTGGCTTCATTTGATGCAGCCACCTCCACTCCATTAACCTTCTTGCAATTGATATAGTACAAGTGTTCCTCTCTAGAGCCCTTAGTAACCATGTTTTCACTCAATGTTTTTACAAAACATCCATTCATATTGAATTGAATCATAAAACCTCCCATCACAAGTTTATTTATCAAAAGTAGATTTTGCTTCATTTTAGGTACATGGAGAACGTCTTTGATTCTTATCCTATTGGTTTGTCCATTCACAACCACCTCCACCATAATAGAGCCAATTTCAATAGCTTCACATATGCTACTATCTACCAAGATCACATTTGATACTGGAATAGCCTCATAAGTATCAAACAAATACTTATAAGGTGTCATATGCTTGGAACAACCTGAATCCATAATCCATCTTGCCATAGTAGCTATAGAAGTTTTATTTGTTGCCATAAATATAAAATCTTCTCTTCCAAAGTCATCTTGTATACTATTTGCATTCTTCCTCTACATATTTTTGCCTTTGTAACAGTTACAAGCAAAATGTCTCATATTGCCACAATTGAAGGAAGTTTTGATATTATCTTGTTGATTTGAATAATTGTCCTTTCTTTGATATGAATAGAGTACTGAGTCTTGACTTTGATGCTCCTTTTCTTTCTTTCTATAGTAAATATTCATTCTTTTAAATTTCTTAATTACTTTCAAGCCTTCACCCTCACTTGAAGCCATATCTAAAAAGAAATGTGTCAAAATAGATCAAGAGAAGTAGTACTAAAGCTCTCAAAATCAGCAATAAGGTGTTGTTGCCTTATAAATTCAAAATGACCTCTCTATGAATAAATTAGTGTTTTCACTCTTAAAACACTCTCAACTTCACTTCTAGAACTTCTTATAAGTCCAATAAACTATATAAACATCTCAAATCAGATTTTTCCCTCTCATCTCACTTTTATGCTCACAAATCACCTCTAAGCACCAAAGGATGTGTTTTAAGCACCTTAAGCTTCTTTAACACATGCAACTACAAAGTAGGTCCATCAAAGATCTAACTCACCAACAAAATACAATACTAATTTTTTTTAACATCACTTTAAGGTATAAATAAAACCCCAAATCAAAATTGCACTAATCAATAAGTAAGAGCACAACAAGATCTAAATCTAGATTTGAATCTCAAAGTTTGGAGTTCCTAAACCTCAATATTAGCAACAACAACACGATCTACTCCACAAAACAATAAAGACTTCAAAGAACTTCAAAACTCACAAATAAAGGTGAGTGGGCCTATAACTTATTTAAGAAAAAAAACAAAGAAGATCCAACACTTAGCATCAATAAGGATTTCACACAAAGAGAAGTGTGGAGTAAGATAACTCTCACTTCCAACTTCTTTTACTTACAGGTTGCTGTCATAATAGAAAACTTCCATCCATTCTTTCTTACATTCATTCAATTTACCATTAAAACATCTTTTTACATCTCACCTATTATTAAGATATCTCTTAGCATATTCTTTATGCTCTTACCTATTCTTGAGACTATCATCCTTGTGATTCATCCATAGGATAGTCCTTCCACATTCCAAGAATCAACCCTTTTACCATTAGCAACTTATTCTATTATTATCTATTTTCTTCAACAAAAAGAAGTATATTGAAGGAGTGTTAAAATAATTCAACATAGAGGATTGCAAGCCTATTGGAATACCTTTAAAATCTAATTTAAAATTGATGAAATTCACGGATGAGAAATTTGCTCAAGTTGAAGGTGAAATGTAAGATGTTCCATACAAAGTAGTAATAGGCTCACTTATATATGCAATGGTTGGCACAAGAATGGATCTTGCATATGTGGAGAATGTTGTAAGTAAACACATGTCAAAAGCTGGACCAATCCATTGGACAACTATCAAGAGGATCATGAGGTACTTAAAAGGCACATTGGACTTTAAATTGTGCCTTAGAGGTGATAATATTACTTTGTATAATTACTGTGATGCAGATTGGACAAGAGATGTAAATAATAAGAGGTCAATAATGGGCTATATATTCTTTGTTGGAATGGGAGCAATTTCATGGAATTGCAAGATGCAACCTACAATTACAAGATCTACAATAGATACAATTTATATGGCAACAAGCTATGGTGCAATGGAGGCAATATGGTTGAGACAAGTTTTAGAGGACATTGGATTTATACAATTGGAAGCAACTCCATTGAAGTGTGACAATCAAGGATGCCTTGCTTTTACAAAGAATCCAAAGTATCATTTAAAAATCAAGCAAATTGACATTTATTATCACTTTATTAGAGAGAAGATTCAAATAGGAATTATTGGCATAAAGTATTATGCAATAGAAGACATGCTTGTTGATTTGTTGACAAAGATATTGATAAAAGATAGGCATCATATGTTGACAAATGCATTAGGTTTGAAAGCCTTTGATATTTAGCAAAGTGGGAGTATTGAGATAAATTGATAATAATAAAAATAAAATAAGTTATCTAGTAAAGGATATTATCTTAGGTAGGTTGCTAATAGTCAAAGGATTGACTCTTATCATATAGAAAGAACATCCTATGGACATAAGATGCAGTCAAGGATAAAGAATCAAAGTCAAGAGGATAAAATATCTATTAGAGAATATTCAAAGGATTAGATAAGAATAATTATTACATGGCATAGGATACTCTTGTGATACGTAAGATACCAAAGGATCCTAGGATTATTGAATATCCTTGTGGTAAGAATAAAAAGATCTTAGAAGCATGTGAGTAGAAGTCAAAGGGTAGAAGTTACTTTTTAGGACATCAACCACGACCTATAAGTAATAGGTGTTGGAAGTGAGGATTATCTCATTCCACACTTTTCTTATGTGCAACCTTGCTGATTTCTACTTACTTATGTTATTCTTATTGTGTTTCTTCAATACAATCATGAAAAGTATGGAATGAGATACCTCTCACTTTTAATACCTATTATTTATAAGTGGTGGTTGCTGCCCTTAATGACAACATCCATCCTTTGATTTTTATACTCATCAAAGGATATATCAAGTTTATCCTTTGCCATCTTATTTTCTATGAGTATATAATTTTAATATATTCAATATGCCTATAGGATCGTTTGATATCTCACCTACTTTAAATATATCTTGTAGTATATATTTTATAATCTTATCAAATCTTTGGATATTTTCTAGGATATCTTTTATTCTCTTGATCTTGTCTCTTGGCCCTTGGCCTTCTCTTATTCATAAGATGGCCTTTTTACTTATAAAGAAACAATCCTTTAATCATTAGCAACCTACCTAAAATAATATCCTTTATTTGATAGTTTATTATATTTTTATTCTTATCTATTTATCTCAATAATCTTATCTTCTATAAAGATATACCTTTAATATATCCAATATATCTTTAGCATATCTAATATATCCATAGGATCTTTTGGCATCTTACCTACCTCAAGTATATCTTATGGCATATATTTTATTTTCTTATTTAGTCTTTGGATATTTTCTAAGATATCTTTTATTTTTCTAATCTTGTTTCTTAGCTATTGGCCTTTCTATTTATCAAAAGACAATATTTTCATTGTTAGCAATCTACTTGAGGTAGTATCCTTTGTTTCATAATTTATTCTATTTTATTATTATTCATTTATCTCAGTAGTCTATAGATGCTATGAAATAAGAAAAGACCATAAAAAAAGAGTACAAATCACTCACGAATAATGGAATATAAAAACTGACTCAACTTCTATCAAATTGATCTTCAATTGGTTGTATGTGGATATTTTATATTGAAGAAACACAATAAGCATAATACAAGTAAGTAAAAATCAGCACAGTTGCAATCAAGAGAAGTGTGGAATGAGATGCCTTTCTTTTCCAATATCCATTATTTGAAGGTGGTGGTTGTTGCCTTTAATAATATCCATCTTTTCATTTTTATATTCATCTTAGGATATATCAAGTATATCTTTTGGTATCTTATCTTCTATGAAGGTATGTCTTTAGCATATCTAATATGTCCATAGAATTTTTTGGCATCTCACCTACTTCAAGTGTATCCTATGGTATATACTTTATACTCTTATCTAGTCTTTGAATAGTCTCTAGGATATCTTTTATCCTCTTGATCTTGTCTCTTGGCCCTTGGCTTTGTTTTTTATTCATAGAATGGCTTTTCTTCTTACCAAGAGACAATCCTTTGACCATTAATAATTTATTTAAGATAATATTTTTTACTTGATAATTTATTCTATTTTTATTATTATCTATTTATTTCAACACTCTCACTTTGATATTGATCAAAGGCTTTTAAATCTAATGCCTTTGTCAACATGAGATGTCTATTCTTTACTAATGCCTTTGTCAACAAATTGGCAAGCATGTCTTATGTACCATAATACTTCATATCAATTATTTTCATTTTGATCTTCTCTCTTATAAATAAATATTGAATGTCAATGTGCTTGATTTTTGAATGATGCTTTGGATTCTTTACAAAAGTAAGGCATTCTTAATTGTCACACTTTATTGAAGTTGCTTCTAATTATATAAGTTCAATGTCCTTCAATACTTATCTTAACCAAATTGCTTCTAATGCTTCATGACTTTCTACCATATACTTTGCCTCCATTCTAGACCTTGCAATTGTAGGTTATTTCTTGCAATTCCATGAAATTGCTTCATTCCAATAAAGAATACATAGCCTGTTGTTAACCTTCTATCATTTATATTTTTTGCCCAATCCACATTATAATAATTATGCAATGTAATATTATTATATCTAAGTCACAATTTGAAGTCCAATGTGTCTTTAAAATATCTCATGATTCTCTTTATAATTGTCCAATAGATTGGTTTAGCTTTTAATATGTATTGACTTACAACACTCACCGTATATATAAGATCTATCATTGTGCCAACTATTGCATACATGAATGAGCCTATTATTGCCTTGTATAGAACACCTTGCATTTCACCTTTAACTTGACCAAATTCCTTATCTGTGAATTTCATTAACTTCAAATTTACCTCCAAAGGTGTTCTAATAGGCTTGTAATCCTCCATATTAAATTATTTCCATATTCCTTCAATATAGTTCTTTTGGTTGATTGTGATGGTCTTCTTAGCACAATTTCTTATAAATTCCACTCCTAAATAATAGTGAAACTCTTCCAAATCACTTATCTCATATTTCTTTAATAACTTTGTCTTCAATCAATCCATCATCTTCAAAGTATTAGTTAAAATGATTAAATCATCTACACAAAGGATAACAATCATCAAAAACTCTTTTGACTGTATTTCATATATAAAATGATCAACCTCACTCTTTATAAATCCGTCATTCATAAAGAATGTGTTAATTTTTTGATACCATGTCTTTAGTGATTGCTTGTTGGAATATAATATTGGCATATTCTTCACTTACTTGAGGAAAAATGTGATTCTTTTACCATTTACTAAGTGGTCTTCTGTTTTTTATACAATATCTTCTTTCATTTGAAGAAGATTCACCTTCATGCACTCCATAGCCTCTTCCAACCTTCTTATCTTTCAAAACTTATATCTTTTCATTCAAAGATTGGTAGTCCTCATCATCATCATCATAATCTTTAACTTCTTTGTTTCCTTCATTGTTAGTTTTATTAATTATATATACTTTTTTTTTCATATTCTTTAGTTTTGCACTTTGATTTATATCTCTACCATCTTCATTGTTTTTATCTTCTTCTTCTTTCTTTGTTAAAATTGAAGTTGTGTCCACAAACACACCATTACTTCCACTTGGGCACATCTCTAAGTATTCACAAGGACTCAAATGTTCCAAAAATTCAACATCACAATTTTTGATGATCTTTTTGGTATTCAAACACATTAGCCTATATGTCTTGGTATCTTCATAATATCCAAGAAACACACATTTTTTACCTTTTGCATCAAATTTGGATCTCATATAATTATTGAAGAAACACAATAAGCATAACACAAGTAAGTAGAAATCAGCAAGATTGTGTCTTGAAAAAAATTTATTCCAATAATCATCTAATTGATATAGATAGGTAGTAGTAGATAAAAGTAAATTAATTTGATAATATCTTATAAAGAAGCTTCCTAGAAGCTTTATAAATATGGATTCACCTTTACACATTTCTATAGGTGATTAATAGGCTAGAAACTTGGCCAACAAGCTAGCCACATATTCCACATGTTAGTAGCTTCTAGAACAAGCTAAATATGTGGCACACATATAAGAAACTCATCTTGCAAGTTTGACATGTGTCTTGCAAGTTGGACAAGTATTGGAGGTCCTATAAAATGTTGCCACATAGTTCTTAGATAGATAGTATATATAGAGATAAGAGTGAAGCCTTCACTTTTGTCAACTCCTTTCTTACTTCTAGTCTAGTTCAAGAGTCTCTTGTATTTTCTAGTCTTTGGCAATAGCCATTCTAATTTCTTTTTAAATATACATATTTCTTTGTTTCTACTTTGTCATTTTTTTTGACATAATTTTCAATAATTTATGCATCTATTTCAATTTGTGGCTTTGATAGGTTGCAATCAAGAGAAGTGTGGAATGAGATATCTCTCACTTCCAACATCCATTACTTATAGGTGGTAATTGCTGCTCTTAACGACAATATTCATCCTTTGACTTTTATATTCATCAAAAGATATATCAAGTATATTCTTTGACATCTAATCTTCTATGAAGATATGCCTTTAGTATATCCAATATATCTATAGGATCTTTTGATATCTTATCTACCTCAAGTATATCCTATAGTATATATTTTATATACTTATTTAATATTCTCTAGGATATCCTTTATCTTCTTGACCTTGTTTCTTGATCTTTGGTCTTTTCACTTATCAAAAAATAATCCTTTGACTATTAGCAACCTACCTAAGATGATATCTTTTACTTATTAATTTATTCTACTTTACTGTTATTTATTTATCTCAACACTTCCACTTTGTTATTGATCAAAGGTTTTAAAACCTAATGTCTATGTCAATATGTGATGCCTATTCTTTACCAATATCTTTGTCAAAAAATTTAATCTTAATCTTAATTATCAATCTTGATTCTAATTATTAATCTTTAATTCTAATTATTAATTTTAATTTTATTTATTAATTATATTATTAATTATATTTATTAATTTAATTTAATATACTAATTAAACTTAAGATTAAGTATTACTTAGAAGATATTTAATTATTAAGATTTTAATCACTAATAATTAAAAATTTCATATATAAATAAATAAATTTAAAATTAAATCAAATTAAATTAAATTAAATTAAATAATTTATAATTGGTGATACATTCCATTCCACTTTTAAGCTTATTATGAAGTACTAATTTCATTAGGTGGTGAGAATTAAGTTTATACTCACATCTATATAAGAATTAGATGTTTAACAAGTTTGTTAATTAAATGAAACTTGAAGAAGCTTAGAATAAAAAAAACTTAATATTTTATCAATAAAGATAATTAAAAGCATTACATTATAAAAATATCAAATTGTATAGAAATAAAAGTTGATTTTAAAGGTGAAAAGTATATATTTTTAGAATATTGTGAAGATACTAAGGCATATAGGCTAATGTATTTGGACAGCAAAAAAATCATCAAAAGTGTTAATATTAAATTTTTGGACTATAAGATTTTTTGTGAGTACTTAGAGATGTGTCCAAGCAATGATAAAAATATATTTAAAAGCACATTTTTTAATGTACTAAAAAAATTTAAAAGATAAAATCATAATACAAAAAATAAAAATTTAAAAATTCAAAGAAAAAATTGCTAGTATTGAATTTAATTAAATTTTTGTACTCATGATTAAATTTATTACAATTAAAACTAATATAGAAATTGAAATAGAAATAGTTTTAGAAATATATATATATATATATATATATACAACCTTTTTGAATAAAAAAATAAAAAAGACATCCACATAGTCTAATTTCATAGATTTGTATTAAAAAAATAAAAAAATATTATTATTTATAAATTTAAAAAATCCATTTGTAGCCTCAAACAATCATCTTGGACATAGTACTAATACATTAAATTTATACTTTACATAAGTTAAATATTATGATTCTAATATTATAGATCACTATATCAATTAATTACTTTTGGAACTTTAATATAAATACTGCTAATTGTTCTCCAAAGCCTTGATAGGATTATGCACAAGTGCCAAGTATAGTTAAAATATACCAATAATTGTAAGTTAGTTCATTGTTAGAAGGCCTCAGATTTTTTTAGATCAATTTCTCACATAAGTGACTTTTAAAATAAAATTACAATATAAAGAGGATGATTATAATAATAATACTACAATATTGATGATACAATATGAGGCTCAATAACAAGGATGTTGATCTCTATAGTAACAAGGACTTATTATTTGATAAGAGATTTTTTTTTATAAATAGCTGGAGAAGTAGTACATCTAACAAGAAGAAGAGAGCAAAGTCTCTTCTTAAGTTTTTTTGATTTTTTTAAATTAGCACAAGATTAGTAAATATGAATAGTTCACAAGATTGAGCAAGCAATAGGTGAAGATTGAGTGGTGGCTCAAAAATCTTTTGAAATCTAGTCAGCAATAGTAGTTGAAGATCTTATCATATTTAAGAGCTCCAATATACATGATTGTAGTAGTAATATATATGTATTTGTTGGATCAATATTGGATCCATATGTTATTCAAGTTAAATATTGTGATTTGGATATTATATATTGTTGTGTGATCATCATATCTCTTCAGTCCTTGATATGAATACTACTAGCTAATTTCCAAAATTTAAATAGGATTTTGTATGTATACCAATACAACTAGAATATAGCATTGATCATTTGTTGAGAATCTATTCATGAAATGAAAGGCCTTGGCTAATCTTTGATCATTAATGAAGATCTTGGATTTATAAATTTTGAAGTAAAATTTCTTGAGATATGAATGATTTAATATTGATTTCTTGACAAGTTTGGATTACATAAATTTGAAGGAGATTATTATTTGAAAGATTATTGGACAAGGATATAAAATTCATACTAGAACAAGGATGATTATGGTAATAGTGTTGTTTGGACACCATATCAAGATAATTTAGACAAAATGCAAGTTTGCTCAATAGAAAGAGTAGGTAGAACCAAAAGAATAGAACAAATTAAAGTTGGAGTTTTACAATTTGTGAAGAATATTACAATTGATGATAACAAATCCATTCTATTGAATGAATTTTTTGGCAAGAGTTGTGGATAAGTTAGGTGGAGCAAATATAACAATATTTTTTAAGATTTTTTCAATACGGGAGTGTTCAACTGATTTCTCTTTTATACAAGAAGTGAAGACATGGTTTATGCTTTATATATCTAAGTGCCAAGGATAGTATGCAAAGGCACTATAATGATTGTAAGTATCCAATATGTTGATATGTTTTGTAATACCTTACTATGAGATTTTATGGTATTCTTTTTATTTGTCTTTAGTATTTTATGTAGAAACATATTGTAGTTGGTGCAACATCAAGCTTGATTTAAATATCTAATACAACTACCATTAGGAGTGTTACTGGTACAAGCTTCTATAAGAACTATAATAGGTGGCCATGCAGTAAAAGAAGTGTCCACATAGCGGTTCTCTAAAAATATTTGACTTACAATTGATTATTTTTTAAATTATAAAAAATTAGATTAAAATAAAAATATAATAAAAATAATGGTATTAAAAATTGGAAGTTTTAAATATGAGTAGAATAAATGAATTGAAGTTTATTAGATGTAAAAGAGATTAAGTAAAAAAAATAATATAAGGAAGTCTATGATTAATATAAGTTTTATCTTTCTTACAAGAAAGGTTTTTTTTATTGAAAGAAATTTTAAAATTTGAATTTGATTATTTCCACCTATTTTTTAAAAATAATTAAGTTGCAACCATTAATTCAATATTACTCAAAAAGATTCTCTTTTATGATACCAATCAAGTATTAAGTACATTGATATTCAACATTGCTTTGTTAGAAAAACAATTGAAGATAGGATAATAAGTATAAAATATAATGTAACAAAATATTTGCTTGTTGATTTGTTTATTAAAAAAATTTAAAAATGAAACACATTACATATTGGCAAAGATATTAAATTTATAATTTTTTAACTAAAACCAAAGTAGGAGTATTAAAGATTTATGAAATCCTAGATTAGTTACTACTTGTAGTTTTTAATTTGAATAAGTTGCTAATTGTCAATGGACAATAAAAGATTAGAATAAATAAGTGACATAGAATCTAGGATTTGAATGGCAATTAATATTGGAGGCTACTAGAATTTAGAAGAACAAACCAAAGAATATCTAATATTGCATATAATATCTAATTATAAATAAAAAATCATTTGAAATAAAAGTTATCTCATTCAATACTTTTTTTTTTGTGTAAATTTATTGATTACACTTATTTTAAGCTTTTTACTTTATGTTATTTTTTATAAGATAAGGTATTAAATCAAAATATAGTTAAGTAGAAAAATTTATCAAGAAAAAGAATTTAAATCTACAATAAAGAAAGGATTTTATAATTTTAGATTATAAAAAAACAAAAACAAAACAAAAACAAAAAAAATAAAATTAGAATTAAAAAAATATATTGATGATATTAAATAAAATCTATTAAAAATAAAATCATCAAAAAATCAAGCAAAGAAAATTAAAGAACCAATGCTAAAAGAATTATAATTAGATAAATAAATTAAATTGATACATCCAAAGAAAAGTAATAAATTTATACAAAATAGAACAATTGATTGTTTAAATGTGTATTTGTATCAATATACAATATAGGTATAATTGGACCAATTTTATAACAAATATATATTAAAAAAAAGACAGACAAAATTAAGAAAGTCAAAAAAAAGAATTCTAGCGTATACAAAATTCACAACTTGAGTTTGGTTGTTATCACTTTTTTATTAATAAACACTTGTTTACACAAACATTTTATATATTTGACATTGATAATGTCACTTACTTCCTAAGAACAAGTAGGTTGTAACTAAGAGCCTCATATTATAGTTACTTTAGGACTATAAATAATTTACTTGTAAAAGGACTAGTATAGTGTCTTCAGAACGTAAGACTCCCTGTCATATCAGTATAATTTCACCTGGCGACTTCATAAGCAGGGTTCGGAGGAACCCTGGACCGAGGGATTGTTCGAGTACAGTCAAGGAATGGTTTAACGGAACTTGCAATGGAGGAACGACTCTTAGTACGCCCTCACAATGTTCTGGTCATCCACGTCGCTTGAATTCGACATCGACATCACGGATTCCGTGAACACAGCTGTCCTACAGCCCCTACGCGACATCGATAAACTTCTCATACACTCTTATCTGATCACCACACGTGTCTTGTATTTTACATAGAAAACGTAGTGCAGCAGTAGCAAGCCCTAGCGAGCTGAAACAATGGGTGTCGGCGAGTGCCCCACTCTAGTCATCAAGTAGCGGTGTCTCCAAATTGCAGCCCTAAGATTAGTGGCAATGTTTTACAAAAATCCCAAAACATTGAGAGGGTAGTATGATACAATTGCAAGATGTCCATTCCTACGCTAATTAAATATTTCCATCTACTAGTAGACCGGACCTTGAAGAGTCTGTAAGCCGCTGGTGAGGGCGTTGCCATGTATGTAGACACATCTTGTCGGCATCATTGTAGAACCAAGCTTGCTTAGCCTTCTGACGCCTCACTTTCTCCGCCGCTCCATGAATCCAATTGTTGTGCAGGACATACACTCCGCTGCTCAAAGCTGCTTCCGTCACATTCTCATGCCACCAGTAATCATTCACAATTCCATTCGCGAAGGTTCGTCGGTTCAGGAAGCTTGTTCGGAGGCCACTTGAGGCCGCCTTACATTCCGTCACGCCCACTCGATGTTGAGCTCCCTTTCCACACAACACATGCCCGAACACCAACTGCTCAGGCTGCTCCGGTGCCTCGCTTGCGTATCTCATCAAATCTTTGAAGGCCTTGATGGTTGCTTTCTCCGATTGCGCGTAGAAGAATCCTGAATTCACACACCCGCGACCATTGGCAGGAAGCTTCATGTTCGGTTCGTCACTCACGACGAGGAAAGTGCCTGTTGGAAATGCCGTTAAGCGGGGCAGAGGATTTTGGAACCAAATAACGTCAACATCGCTCCAAACCACGTGGAACCCTTTTTGCAGGGTTTGAAGAACCACCTGCAGCTTCCGCTGTGTCAGTTGCTGCGAGCAGTTGGTGCTAACGTCGGATCTAGCAATAACTGCCTCGGAATCTGAGGCAGACTCCGGTAAGGGAACGTAGAACACAGGTATCCCTCGCACAAGAGCAGACTTGTAGATGGACTTGTCAAACGCAGCAACAATGATATTATTCACCCCGAGAGCCCGAGCACGGCAGATAAAACTCCAGAGCATGTCCTTGTATCCCGACTTGACCCCAACCAGGACAACGTTCTTCTTTGAATCCGCCAGTTTGGGCAGAAGCTGGTCCATGCTGAGGACATACTCCGGACTAGTCCCAAGAGCTGGAATGCGTATCACTTCGAGTCTCAACCTGGCCTCCTTTTCGAGAAATGTTTCAGCATATCGAATGCCAGGCACAGAGGTTGACAAGAGGTTCTCGCACCGGCAGGGGTTTGAGGCTGACTGAGTCTCGCTTATGCAGAGCCTAACCATAGCAGGTTCAGGGCAACCGATGAGTTTCCATCCTCCAGACAGAAGATCCTTTTCCTCCGCTGAGATGTCTCGGTGTTTTCGATACAGATACAAGTTGGCAATATTCTGCCACTCTTTACCAGCTAAACTCCAAGACTCAGTCTGCGCCTGTGTTTGATCAGCCATGCCCAAAACTTGCGTAGAAGCTCCCTGAACATGAAAGCCAACTAGAGCGTCTGTGGCATCCACAACGATCCGTGAGCCGTTCACAAGCCCTCGAGCCATCCATTGGTCGTGGTAACCAGCTGCATACGCAAAAGTGGGCATGGGTGATGCAAAGAGCGAACTACCATCGGCTGCAACATTCCAGGCCCAAAGGTTCACCCCTTCCAGCAAATCCAGCTTCCCAGATGTCCGCACAAAACTCGCCATTTCACGATCGATCATTGACTCTCCTGTCACGGAATGCACAAGGAATATGATTCCCCCACCCTTGTGAATGAACTTGAACGGAAGGTCGGCCACTTCAAGCCGCTGAGCTACCAATGCCCAGTCAGTGAACGTGCCTGCCAATTTTCGCAGCCCAGGCATGAAATCCTGTAACAGCATGACGTTGGGTTGAATCAAAACAGTCACATTGGTATCCGCCGCATTGGCTCTAGCAACCATAGAGTTGAAAAGCGGTAGACCTGTGAAGCTGTAGTCGATGTGAGGCTCCACAGTAACCAAACCTGGAAATTCTTCGGCCACTTGGTGTAATGAAGAGTGGTTTCCGAGAAGGATAACATGAGGTCGGGGACTCAGGTGCAACCACGACAACAAAGCTTGGCGATTAAGATCACCCTCGCTCCTTGTGAAAGCAGGCGGTGCACTGAAGATTGTCACCGTGAGCTCCTGTGAGGTGTCGACCATTTCCGGGGCTTTCTGCAAGTCTTGATCCTCCCAGCTCACCCTCTGTCGGAGCCACTTCTGCGAGGAGATAATACGGTTGTACTGCTCCTCCACTGTCTCAACAAACTGCACATCCGTAAATTCTACCTCGTTGTTGATGCCGTTGCTGTAATCAAGAAGCTTCAAACCAGCCGACTTCTGTATTGTGGACAAGGTGTTGGGCAACTCCTTCAGAATCAGTCGTGGGTTGGACAGAGCCTCAAAGTGGTTGGTTAAACTGAGGGTGTGCGGAAACGGCCCAGACATATTCAGGAGATCCACAAGCAAAATCATTACGACAACTGAAGACACCGCAATAGCTGAACATACGCATTTGAAACGTGTCATTCTCCTAAACTTGGAGCTTGAGCATGTGAAAACTCCCATGACGCTTGCAATCCGGCCTTTAGTTCTCCTTGGTCGGTGTGTCCCTACTTTCAATGAATCCAGTTACAACATGTCCTGCAGCGTCAAAGAAGAACGAATTAAAAATCACCAATATGACGAACTCACAGATTCATCTGAAAAGAGCAATTGACAAGCATCTTGGTTCACGACAAAAACATATCTGATTAATCAAATTCGCACCTTTGTGTCACAATTAAAGTTTGACCACCACAAAAGCTGGGGATTTTTATTTATTCACGATCACTCGACATTCAGAGACAGCTCCATTAGTCGTGCAGCAAACGAATTTTCATCAAATAACAACAATTCAGCACACTTGGCTGTGTAGCTTACAAAGTTAACAGAACAAGGCTCATTGGACCAATCTCGAAAATAGTATTGGGCTCCAATCCGGAAAATTCTGCGAGTAGAAATGCGTTCATTCAAATGCGCGTTAGAAACTGACGCACACAGATACAGGCGCAATACCAACCTGACTTCCAAATTCAGCCACTCAAATTCAGGGCCGAAGTGAGTTCCACAGCACAGCATTGTAACTTTATACCCTAATTATAAACGAAATATTAAGGTGCGCTCAATCTCCAGATGCACTAAATAGCATCTATGCACGGTAAGGACTCTCGAAGAACCGACCTCAAAAAATGGAGGAAAAAGTTCAAGAGCATCATGAGGCGACATGCCACATTGGCCCTGGTCCACCACTTTCACCAAATACCAAACAATCCGCTCAGGAAAAAAACCCCCATGAATTGATCCCCAGGTCTTTTCAAAGGTATAATAGAAGGTGAATAGCCTTGTGCCGATAATTTTGTCCAGCATTGCCCTATCAAGACTCACATCCTTCAGAAGTCGTCAACAAAACCCCAACGCATACAATGGTCCTAATCCATTCCCCTAACGGCGAGCAGCGACTACTTTTTGCACGAAGAGAACGCAGTCAAGTAGCTTTGCACCAAACCTGTTTGACTCAAGCCGATAAACACGCCAAACCATTCTATGATGCTGCTTCAAGTACATATGTGTATTCAGGTTACGTTACCCGTTACAGGAAAAGAGATATCGCTACTCCAGATCCCCTTGTCGACGCTCATTGAACGCTTAGCAGTATCGATCAGAAGACAAATAATGCCACAGCGAGAAACCCACCACGCCTCTGCCGATTGCAATTTTGGTATTATCGACGTCATCCGCGACCGAAGCCTCTCATGTCTCCGCGAAAAACGCAAGAAAAATCGCGCCTTGACCAGCCCTATCACAGCTGGAGACTCAATCCTTAAACCTCTGAATGCTCTCACACCATGAACACAGGTACTCCTCGTAGTGCAATGAAGGTACCCAAGGGAAGGTGTGGCGCCCTCCAAAGGCTGGCTCCTCCCCTCTGCCTCGCACGTGGAGAAGTTTATTCAAACAGCTAAGCGTTCAAAGAAGGCAAGGGAGAATCCACGGGTGCGAGTGATGCAGACGATAACTGAGGGACTCTTCAGACGAGAGTGACAAGAGAAGAGGTGGCGGCAGCGTTCACTGGCGCATTCGCATGAGCTTTACTGTGGGTCTGTTAATGAGCAACAGAGGCATGTACATCTGTTAATGTAGTCGACGAGGGGAGTGGGAGTGGGAGAGAGATTAGATGAGTGACGCTGGTGTCGCCCCAGCCTACTCGTCGGCACGTACCTTGTGGTGTTGGCAACATCCGTATCCGTGTGGGGCAACCTACGATGACGGGTCTGTAGCTGCTCTATTACCAGAGCAGTGCCTCTCATGCCCGCTCTCTCCGGTGTGGGCTCATGGGGCCGCGCTTGTCGCTAGGACTCCCCCTCTCTCACCCAATAAAAACAAACTGATCTTCAGCTGAAGCTCCTGCAGGATTCCACCATCCCGGAAGGACCGGACTCTTGCCTGGAGGTTCCAAAATCGAACAAATTACTTATTAAAACGTATTACTAAATCTAACAAATTAATTATTAAAAAACGTAAGTACAATTTTTTTTTAAAGTAAAATAAACAATTTCTGCTAGTCGTAAAAAATATGTACAAATTGCAAGTTTGGCAAGAAAATCCAAGAATATCTTTGTAAGAATATCACCATGGCAGTGTCAGATCAAAGAATTAAAGATACTTATGTGAACACGGTTGGTGCAGAACCCTGATTAATTCTTTTAATTTTTGAGGTTTAGATAAACATAAAAAATTGCTGCGGTGAATTGTATGAATTGTCAATATGCTAGATTCGTTGCTTTGGTTTTTTTAATAATATGTTGAAATTGCATTAATCTCCACCTTATGATAATTGTATTATTCAAGTTTTCTACTGTACATAATAAGGAAGTAATTGTAGGGATTGATCAACAATATGACTATGGACTTGTACAATTGAACCAATGTTTCATATTATCAAAAGGAAATAACAAATTCAATGGTCAATGTGCATGCATGGCATGAAATGAAATAAAAAGGAATTTTTTTATTTCTTTGTGCACAATTGATTCAATATAAATAAATATATATATATATATATATATATATATATGTTTTATAAATTTTTTATCCTTAAAATATGATAATTTTTTTAAAGTTCATACAATTTTTAGTTTGTGCAACATAAAAATTATACATATATATATATATATATATATATATATATTAACTTACTTAAATTCATATATATATATATATACATATATGTGAGTGTTATTTTACTTTCTATATACACATATATAAATCTAGATATATTTATGCACAATTAATTATGCATATATATATATATATATATATATATATTTTAACAATGATAGAATAGCTATTACTAAGTATAAATAATTTTATTTTTAAAATTTTTTTAAACATATTTAACAAAAGTAGATTTCATAAGTATTATAATAGTTGAATAAAATAACTTCAAAATTCATTTTTAGTGGATCTTTTTTAGATATATTCATCATTTCAAACTAATTTTTATTTTACATATAATTTAATTTTAAAATTTTATGTAATAATCAAAATTATCAAAACTTAAGAATTTGCATAAAATTTTAGTTTTTTTCAATTTATACATAATATTAAATTAAAATATTTTAAAAAATATTATTAAAAAAAATTATAAAAAACTAAGTATTATATATTAAATAAAAATAATATAAAAATTATTAAAAGTGAAAGTCTTATTTTATTTTAATTAATACTATAGGTTTTATATCTTCAAATTTGATTATAAATATTATTGTAGTTCTTTTTAAAGTTTTGATATTTTTTTTCTCTTTCTATCTTTTTTTAAATAATAAAATAAAATATTTTCTAATTAATTGTTTTTGAAAAAAAATTAATTCAGCTTTTAACTTAAAGATAAATTTTGCTTTATTAATTTTGACTTTCAAATATAAAATATATGTGCCACAATCTTTATTCAAGTATTTTTAAAACCTAACTTGAATTATTTTGTATCTTACACATAGTAATGTATGAAATAAATATAAAATATAAAATAATATAATTTATAATTATAAATTTTTAAAATTTTACCTTTATGAGCCAAATTTTTAAATTATAGATTAGATAACATTGATAATAATAATAATATTTTTTATAAAAAAATATTTATATATAAATTCAATAAAGATATAAAAAGTGTCAAACTTCTAAATTCCAAACTATTTAATGTATACTGAAAAGAAATAGAAGAAGTATAAGATTATCAAAAATGATAGAATAAAAAAATATGTACCAATAAAAAAAACCTACTATGAAGTAAAGTGATGTGATTAAAAAAGATAAAAGAAAAAAAAAAAAAAGAGGTATATAGCTTAGTTATTATAAATAATTCTAATTGCATTTTATAGATGCAAAACAACTTACATCTCCTTCCTTTCTTCTTCTTTATCATATTCTTTTAAATTTCACAAATTTTACATTTGTATTTTGATTTTTTAATTTTTTTTTTTTTTTTTCCTACATGCAACATTCTTTTTATTTAAAATTTCATATTTTGGCCAAAAAAATAATTTTTTTTGGTACTATATAAATTTAACATTAATAATAAAATTATAATATAAATTTCTAAATTTATCAAGATTCAAGATTTTTTAATATTAGATTCTATTGAATATTTGGCTTCCAAATTGATTTTTTTATTATTTATATAATATTATTAATTATATACTTAAGAAGTATTTAATAGTAATTTTAATTTTGATATTCTAATATGTTATTATTATCTCTCTTGAGTAAAGTGTCAAATTTACTTATTAATGGTGGTGGCAATGATAATTATGCAATGTATCAAATAATATTGAATGGAAGATTAATAAGTGCTAATAAGATTAATAATCAATATAAAAAAGATATAGCACCTTTATAACAATGTCAACTCTTTTATTAATAAAATAATAGAAAAATATCAAAGAAAAGTTTGATAAATGTTAAAATATCAAAAATAGTCCTAATAAATATTAATATATCAAAAATAGATATGATAAATTTTTAATTTATAAAATAGTCTTGACAAATGCTGATATATCAAAAATAACCTTAACAAATTTTTAATTTCCAAAATAGTTCTTGTAATGGAATTGTAGAGTCTAATATAAAAGTATAGCTATAAAGGGAGGTTTGGAAATAAATCCCCTAGCATGGATTCCACTTCATACAGAGCTAGTAGAGGATCTTAAAGAAGTAGCACCTTAAAATAGGCCAATAATTTTGTATCTTCAAAAATATAAATATAAAAAATAAGCAAAAATATTGGATTCTATTTAGATGAATTCTTAGCAAATTTTCTTGTAATAACCAAGCTCATTACAATGGCTACAATAGACAACACATTTGATAAATCCATGGTCTTTAGTGCACATCCATTTCTTCTTTGGTCGCTCAAGCAATCTATGAGTGTTTGAGGGTAGCATTGTTAAATCAAATTCCAATAAAATGTTGTCTGGTTCCTAGAGCTTCTAATGCAAAACATGATGGACAATACCTTTATATACTTTACAATAGCATGCAGCCATAAAATATCTATGTATATACTATTATATTATATATTATCTTATTTAAAAATATACTAGATACTTGGAGATTGGAAGAAATAACTCCTAATTTTCTTGGATGTTGATTGTTCTCCTTCTTCTACCTTAATGTCAATCTTTAAATATCAATAACTCTTTTTTGCATCATTTATATGTTTTAAAATTTTACAAAAATATTAAAACTAAGTTAACTATCAACTCAAAAAAGAACCATTTCAATCTAGTTGGCAAATTGTTTAAAATCATAAAAACCTTTACTAATCTTTAAAATCCAATTTTTGAGATCCTAGCTCACTTAAATTCTAATAACCTTTGATCTAACTATTGAATAAAGCTCAAATTCATAATAAAAATTCAACACAATTATATTCACAAATCCAAAAAAATTTATCCATAGATCTACTATAATATTCATAATATGCTCCAAAATATAAATCCTTTTTATTTTTCAATAACCAAAGTCACCCAAGTAGAACCTTGACTTTGCATAGCTTTTACAAAGTCATGATAAACTTAAAAACCTTGAAATTAATATTTAAAGAAATCCTATCAAGTCTATTTTACAGTCTTACTCTTTAATCAATAAAAGAACTCTCTATTTGCTATAGACATATGATTTCATTCTATAGCCATGTTACAACATGACATCACTTGCACAAATTGATTCTTTGGTGCAAAAGTACCATTGTGGCATGTCTATATAGAATGCTAAGATATTACTATTTATAATATATATAAGTATCAATTTGCAAATTGACAATGTAGTTTAATTCTCCTCCAATATATTCATATTTAATGTGACTTGTACGTTGAATATTGTATTGCCAAACAAGAGTAATGTTCTTTTGAAGCTAATCTTTGGTATTTGGTATCAACATTGTCATCCATGAAGTAGCTGCATCTTGGCAATCAAAGAACTAGACCATAAGTTAGTTGTAAATTCTTTCTATCATCTTATAAATAAATAAATTTTTTGCTTTTGTCAAACATTAGTGTAGCAATTTTGCCATGTTGGACATTAAATGACTATATTGATGTCCCTCAAAGAATACCATTATTTAAATGTTTGGCTTTGATTTGTCAATTTACATAGAACCTTCTTTTAAAATTGTTCTAATCTTTGTAAGTTCATCTTGGTACAAATTGGATGTGATTGCATGTATTATATTTCAAAGTAAATTCACCATCTCCAGATTCTTCAATTTTTTTCTGAAATTTTCAATGATATGACACATGCAAACACTATGAAAAGCATTTAGAAAGATTGATTATACAACTTTAAGAATTCTCTTATAGTAGTCTAAAAGAAATATTATTTATATTAAGAATATATACTTCGGAGGTTCACAAAACTTTTAGAACATTCTAAAAGCTTTTGAATTAAGGAAAGTTAATTAAAAAACTTCTTAGTTGCTGAAAGTAAGTGGAGAAGCTTCCTAGTTAGTAGAAAGAGCTCAAGAAGCTTCCCAATTAGTGGAAGGAGCTCAAAAAGCTTCCCAATTGGTAGAAGCTGCTCAAGAAGCTTCTTAGTTTGATGGAAGCCGCTTAAGAAGCATCTTAGATAAGAGTGTATATAGGAGTTGTGGCTAAAGAGTTCTTTAGTCTGAACAACACATCTCTTAGAGTTCTAGCTCGCCTTTCTTAATATTGTTCATATACTCATCTGGTTAATTTAAATTCTTGTTGGATTTTTTTTGAAACCCTGTTCTAATTTAAATCTCTTACTTTGTATTCTTGTGTTCTTGATAGTTTGTTAAGACTAACTTCATCTTCAAAATTAGAGTTGGATCCTTGTTGTTAAAGAATAGATTATCCTTTTATTCAAAGGTATACCAGTGCTTTAGAAGTTGCAGATTATCCTCTTCTAAATATTTTTTTCATCTCAATATTGGAGCTTTGTCCTACTTGTAAGAAAGTAGATCACCCTTCTCTTTGAAGGTCTTAAAGCGTTTTAGAGGTTGCAAATTACCTTCTTCTAAATTGATATTGTTTTCTTATAGATTCATTTTTTCTTTCTCTTAGAATAGCTGGACGTCAAGACATTAATATGACTGAATCTTCCGACTCTAAGTTAGACGCTATTATAAATATTCTTACTACTTTATTTACTAGGACCATAGAGATTGAACGAGTTATTGCAAAACTTTGTAATAATACAACATCTAGAGTGCCACAATTTAGACCGCATCTACCTCCAACTTCTGCGCTTAAAGATGCAATACTATCTATGCTATGCTAAAAAAATCCACCTATTCAACAACATAAGGAGCCTCAAGTTAGTCTTTTGGAAAAATACAATGGTATGCATTCAAAGTTCTAAGGGTTTGTCAACCAAATTCGATTAATAGTGGTCCTACAACCTGATATTTATCCAATACAAGAATCAAAAATTGGATTGGTTGGCTTTTTACTTATAAGGCAAGCATTATCATGGTTTGCTCTCTTGTTTGAAAAAAAATCACCATTTTGAGCAACTTTGGAGTTTTCATGGAAGTATTTGTGGAAGCATTTAGAAAACATGATAAGACTTATTGGGCAACAACTATGATCTAAGCATTACGTCAAAGGGCACGCTTTGCATCAATCTATATATTTGATTTTAGACAATTAACATGCGACATCCATTGGGACAAAAAAGTCCTTATGAATTAATTTTATTGGACATTAAGAAATGATATGAAGGATTTGTTATTATCGTTTCAAGATCCATAATTGCTCAATGAAGCTATTAGCCAAGCTATAAAATATAATAATTGATTATATTAATAACAATAAGATGAACATTCATGGACTTCAATAAGACAACATGCAATCTAATATACTCCTACTATATCAACAAGTAATTTGAATTCAATTCTAAAATAGAAGATATATAACTTAATGCAATATAATTTAAACCTCTTAATCCATAAGAAAAGAAGCATTGGATAGAAGAAGGTCTATACTTATATTGTAACAAAGAAGGCTATAAGATTAACAATTGTCCAAAGAAAAAAAATTGACATATTATCAAAATTAGGAGTGCAATTGCGTAAGAAAATAACAATGTTCAGTCATAGTAGGGATCATTTGGCTAAACAATCCAACATTATAAAATTATTGAAGTTCTTCTCTTTTTGCTCAATCTACTTATTGCTTTACAATCTCATTGTATATTGGCCCTCAGAAGCTTCAGATGATCGCTTTATTAAATTTAGGGGCATCTGCTTATTTTGTAGATGAGGCATTCATTAAGCTTTACAAAATTCTTCTAGTATAGAAATCCAAACCTATTCATATAGAGGTAATAGATAGATGACCCTTATCCTTTGGTAGTGTCATCTATGAAACCACGCCTATAGAAATGTCCTTCAAAGATCATAGAAGCCAGATTGCATTCAACATTATTAAAAATTCTTTGAATCTTGTTGTTCTTGGATTGTCTTACTTGAAAAAGCATAATCCATCAATAGATTAGAGGTTGTGAAGAGTAATATTTCCAATAGAGATTTCTATAAAAATTTTTTTATAAAAAGCTACAAATTGATAAATCTTTATTTATTGGAACAATGACTTTTATAAGATTGGCTAAAGAAGGTACACCATTTATTATTTATGCAACTTTAATTAAAGAAGATATGATTTTATCGGCAAGTATTTCAAAGAAATATAGCAAATATCAAGATGTTTTTCAGATAAAGAATGCTAATATATTACTGAAATACCAACCATATAATTGTGCTATAGATCTTCAGGAAGAAATGCAACCACCTTTTGGCCCAATCTATAATCTTTTTCAAAATGAGCTTTCAATATTGAAGGATCATATTGATGAAAATCTTACAAAAAACTTTATTAAATATTCAAAGTCTCCAGTAAGTGCACCTATACTTTTTGTAAAGAAGAAGGATGGTTCCTTGTATATGTGCATTGACTATCAGAGATTGAATAAGATAATGGTGAAGAATTATTATCTACTATTGTTAATTTAAGGATTGTTGGAACAACTCAACCAAGCCAAAATCTATACTAAGATAGATCTTTCTAGAGCATATAATCTAGTATGGATCAAGGAGGGAGATAAATAGAAGACTGTATTTTGGACAAGATATAGATTTTGAATATAATATCATACCTTTTGGACTAATAAGATCTTAAATTATTAAGAATTTCTTAATAATTATATTTTAAATAGCTTCTTAATAAATATATATATAGGTGATTTTTTTCTTTGATACTAATCAATTGGCTCAATGCTCTTTTTTTTCTATACTATGCTTGTTGATATAAGATTGAAATGCCATGATCTCTTCTCACATCTTCAACAATCTCTGCTAGCTTGTATGTTGCAATTTGCTAAAAGTGCTCATATATCACTTTTGCTACTTATGCTACTATTGCTCAATTATTCTTCAAATATATAGGTCTACTATAAGAATGATTTTTGTCATATGCGTGTATTATAAATGCTAAACTTGTTGTCAACTTTGCTATTTGCAACTTCCATAAAAAATCTTCAATTTTGCACTTTACAGTATATGTTTTTTTTGTAGTCTTTTCAATATGGACTTTAAAATTACCAGCAATTATAATATACTTAATTATCAATTTAAATGCCTCACAAGTCTCAAAAGAGCTAGTTATAAGAAAAGTCATATTCTTCATTTATCTGTACTACTAGCTCACTTCATGTACAACAATCACATAATCAACAACAACAAACAAAGTTAAAAACACCTCGCCACCATCTAAGTGTTGCTAATTTAAAAATTAAAATTTTATTAGGCCTATTTTTTATATATTAATATTTATTAATACTATTTTAAAAATTAAAAATTTATCAAGTATTTTTTTATATATTTTTTATAATATATATATTTTTAATTTTTAATTTTTTTTTAATATTTTTTTTGTATAATATAGGTTAGAATTATACAAGTTATTATTATTTTAGAGTTTTTAATAGCTGTTTTTATAAAAATATTTAGAATAATAAAAAGAATATAAAATATATAAAAAAAAATCAATAATTATTAGCAAGATAATTTAAATTACAAATTGTATCAATAAAGGTTGCATAATTTTCATACAAAATGATTACTACTTTTATAAAGAATTTGCTATCAAGATATTAAATGAATTTTATTTTAATAATAACTTTATATTATAGGATTTTTTATAAAATTTATTAAAAAAGATTCTAATATAATTAATAATATTTATTAATAAAACTATAATACTTATGTTTTAAATAATCAATGCTAGAAGAAAAAAATTTCGGATTTTAGTCAAAATTATAAGTTTAATTTATCAATCTAAAAAGATTCATATATTGAAAAAATAGAAATGCATCTATTATAAGTTAGAACATTAAAAATATTAACTAAATTTATATTAGTACAACAAGTTTTTTTTAAAAAAAATACATTTAAGGTTGATAAAATATTCCAAATTTTTTATTTAAGAACTTAAAAAACGTAATTCAATGTTTAGAAAAAGCTGTAATTTTTGAGATAATAATAGTTTGTATCAAAATATCTACAATGGAATCAAATAGGAGAGAGAAAGGTACAAAATAATATTACATATATACTATATGTTCCTTAAAAAATTACTTAACAATAAGTAGAAGAGTACTTACATATTTTTAAGTACAAGGATGAAGAAGCACATATTTAAAGTGATTATTAATTCATGTAATGTGACTAAATTTAAGAATTTTTTATATCTTTTATTAAAAAATTTAATAGATAATAGTATATTTTAAATTTAAGCTTAATTAAGACTATTATTTTATAGCTTATATTAATTGATTAAACAAGCATTAATATTAATATTTCTATAATAAAACCTAATTAGAAAGAAAAGAGTCAAAGGAGAAGAAGTTTTACAATCTTCCAATCTTTAGTAAATTAAAAAAAGATATAAAAAATTTTATTTTTAAAATAAAAATCATTTAATAATAAAAAATAAAAGATATTTTTAAAAAAATTTATGAAATATCATTAAAAAAGTTAATGTAGAACTTCAATCAAAAGATCATAAGATTTTATATTTGATATAAATAAAGCTCATGTTATTGTTTAAAGATGCCTTGAAGAACTTCAAGACATTAAACATGGATTATTTTTAACAAGTTGTATACAACTTTGTCTTATTTATAAGGATTGAATATGTCTTAAAGAACTTAAAGATTATAACCATGGATTATTTTTTAGAATTATATACAACTTTGTCTTATTGACAAGAACTATGCATTCTTTGAAAATCTTAAAAATTATTACTATAAATTACTTCATTCAAGTTTTATACAATTTTATCTTATTTATAAGAATTAAAGATTTATTTATGTAGAAATTTGAATCATTGATGCTAGCTAAGAAGCTACAATTGTTTAAGAAGGAGATAAAAGATCTCATATTTCTAGTAAAGGTCAACGTAAGAGATTAAAAATATTTTTATAAATACTTAGTTATGTAATCTTTTATTACATATAGATCATACAAAAGTAAGATAATTTTTTTTAGATATAAGTTGAAAGGTGTTAAATCAAGGGACTTTGATTTTCAAAAAAATATATCAAAAGGAAACTTATTAATTATAATAAGTAGGCACTTTTATTAAGGTGAACATTAAGATTTTATTTTAATTTCATATTTTATTTCATACCAAAAATTAATATTATCTAGCCATTGTTATTGCCTATATTATATAAATACATAATAGTAGAAGCTTCAAGGATATACAATCATATTTGTAAAGATCAAATGTATTTATTTTGTGTATTAAATGAAGCCACATTCATGAAGCTATTTTTTTAAAGATACCACCATCTTTTTAGTACAGATAATCCTTATTTTTTTTCAAATCAATAGTATTAATATTCTTCTTATCTAATATTGACCAAAATTGGTAAAATATAATTAGAATATTATATCAAAATACTAAAAATAAATATTTTATATATACTAATAATATATTTTGGAAAATAGATATATTGCTATGTATCATTTTTTATCTTTTGGGATGAGATTTTGACTTAGATAATTCTTTAATATAATTTAGAATATCAATAGAAGCCTAAATATTATATATTTTAGTAAAGAACTAATTAAAAGATTTTTTAATAATCTAAATTTCTACCATTTAAAATATATATATTTATTAAGAAGCTATTATATATGATTGTCAAATAAAAGACAATATTGACTTATATCATGCATTTTTAGATCTTAATAAGTATCAAAATATTGAATTGTATTAATTTTCTATATTTTACTAATAAATAGTCTTTTCTAAAATATCTATAAATTAACTATGTAGGTACTTTGCAACTACATAAGAAATATCTAATTTTATATATATTAATAATTATATTATTAATGTGACAAAGATTAAATGTGCTGATTAGGATAAATATAAGATAAAAAAACATCTTAATAATTGCATCTTGTTACATTTTAAAGAAAAGAACCAAATAATTTTGTAATTTTTTTACTTTGCTTTAAAGTCTACAAAATATTTAATTATGTCCTAGCAATTGTTCTGGAACCAATATACAAGCTTTGTCTAAATAAATAGTGGTTGATAAGTTTTTACTTGTTTGAAATTGTAGTAGCAAATCATGCATCCATGCATGAAAGAACTTACATTTTTGGATGTAGAAACAAAGTGTAATAAAAAATGTCAATAAGATTGATATACAAATATATATATATATATATATATATATATATATATATATGTATATATATTTTTGTAAGAGTTGAAATTAGTCCATTTGATAAATTACTTGTTAAAAAGGTGTCTTCTTAGAAGGCCATAGCAATGAGATGCTTTCTAATTAATAGGTGCTAATAGATTGTTGTTGTGTTGTGATTTGGCGACCATGTAAAATATATATATATGTATATATATATATATATATATATATATATATAATATAATTTACTACACAACTAAGTGAGGGCCATATTAGTGGACTTTATAAGTTACAAAATATGATTAGGTTGTTAGTTTAGAAAGAATTTGTTTAAAAGGGCTATTATTGAGATTTATATAATCATATTTTCTTTTTGATAGTAATTTTGAGGTTGATTTTATAATGATAATAACTTTTATATGTCTTGAGTCACCTTTGTTAGACATTGGTGATCTTTTAGATCTTGCTTGTTTCTTTTATTTGGTATTTAAAACAAATGTTATATAAATTTTATAAGAAAAAAAATTAGAAAGGAATTTTTAGTATGAATAGGAGTAGTTAGGCCATCCATGAAGATGATTGAAGATGGATGATAGAAGTTTTTATTCTTATTGGCCAAAAATCATATCCAATGGGCTTCAAGGAGGTTGTTTGAGGGCTTATTAGGAATTAGGATTTTGTTTTTTTTGGAGGAATTGAATATCAAAGGCTAGGATCAGCAAGTTTAAGTTTTTGTATATGGTTTTGATGCAAATTTTGTATAACTTGGATTTTTTATGAAAGAGACATAGGCACTCAAAGTTAAGGTGTTGAAATTGTACTTATAGTCATTTTTTTGGATATAACTCGTACATACAAAAAGCAATAGAGGATCAGCAATTAGAATTAAAAAAAACACTTTTTTGGCTACATTTTTTTTTATATATGGCTTAATAAAATCTAAGCTTAAATAAAGAAGATATTGGAAGTTGAAGTTAGTGCTTGTAAAATAAAGACAATAAGTGATCCTATTTAACTAGTGGTTATGTTTTGAGCTATATCTTTGGCAATTTGATAAATTTTTGGCTCAAAATTCTCAAAAGTGTATATATTTATGTCACAAGATTATATCTAAAAATTTTGTGGCATTATGATTTTAGATTTGTGAGATATAAAGAAAATAGTACTTAAGTGTCTCTTAGCTAAAGTTAAGGACATACTAGTTAGAACCTTCTAGAACATTCTAGAAGGTTCTTAAAACTCTTTAGAACCTCCCAGAATCTTCTAGCATCTTTCAAGTAGATAGAAGTTGCTTGAGAAGCTTTCTAATTGGTGGAAGTTGCTTGAGAAGCTTCCTACTTGATAGAAGTTGCTTGACAAGCTTTCTAGTTGGTGGAAGTTGCTTGAGAAGCTTCCTACTTGATAGAAATTGCTTGACAAGCTTTCTAGTTGGTGGAAGTTGCTTGAAAAGCTCCCTAGTTGGTGGAAGTTGCTTAAGAAGCTTCCTAGGTAGGAGTATATATTGGAATCGAGGCTGAAGAGTTCTTCAGTCTCAACAACACATCTCTTGGAGCTCTAGCTCACATCTTTGGTATTATTTCTTGTACTCATTTGATTAATTTAATTCTCGCCAGTTCTTCTTGAACTTCTTGTTTAGACTTCCACTCTATATTGTGCATCCGTAACAGTTTGTCGAGACTCCCCTTCTATCAATATCAGAGCTTAGTTCTTTGAGGCAGAGAGTAGACTATTCCTCTCCTTGAAGATACTTGAGCATTCTAAGGATTGCAGATTATCCTCCCTTAGACCGATATTGATTCCTTCTTCTTTACTTAACATGGCTAGTAGAGAAGATGTTGTCATACTATCATTATTTATAATATATAAAATCCATTCAAAATGCATAATATATTTATAGGTTTAGATATGTATTAGAATAGTTAATAAATTAAATTAATGGGAGTTGGTGTAAGAAAATTTATTTTAGATTTTTACTTAGTTTGGTTATGGAATTTAAATTATATAGAATCTAAATGTTTAGTATAAAGCCTTGAGTGAAGGTGGGAGCCTAAGGATGAAAATTTAAGCTAGTAGGAGGCTAATTGGGAGGGATGAAATCAAGGCATGGTCGGATGAAGGCAAGAAATGGAAAACTTCATCCCTATTGATTGAATACCATATCCAATGGGCTTTGAGGAGGCTGCCCGAGACCTTAACAAGGATTTTGGCGACTTCAAGGAGGCAATTCAAAAATCAAAGACTAGGATTAGAAAGCTTGTTTTGGGGGCTACAATTTTGGTATAAAAATTGAAGGATTTGGAATTTTTATGAGGGAAGAATACGCGCTTGAAGTTAAGGTGTACAAATTGTACCTATTGTCACTCTTTTGAAGATTGAAGGAGTTGTATGAGAGCTTTTGGAGATTGATAGGTGCAATTAGAGAGGTGATTTTAAGTTCTATACTTGATATAGAACAATTATTACATTTGGAGCTCTGAAGAAGAAGATATTGGGAGTCAAAAACAGCAAATTGAATTCTAAGGCAATAAGTAGGCCATTTTGTTGATAGTGATGGGATTCGCCATATTTTGAGTTTTTAGAATAATTTTTATCTCAAACTTTCTAAAAAGGTGTATTATTATGCTAAAAAGCTGTACATCAAATTTTCATAGCATTTAGACTTTTAAATTGTGAGATATGAAGAATTTAATATATGGGCGTTTGTAAACAAGGGTTTGAAGCTACTGCTAGGATTTTGGCAATATCTAAAGATCAATAATGAATCAATGGTTGAAATTTATGGTGATAGTTGTGAAGAATACATCAATACTTTATATAAATTTGGAGTGGATTTGGACAATTGGAATAAAAGTTATGGATTATTAAAGTTTAGAAAAAATTTCCTTTCTACGCGGGAATGAGGGTTTTAGAGTATTTTGTTATGTTTTGAGTGGCTTGAGGAAGTAAGGCTTATATATTGGATGTAATAGCCATATGAAAAAATCTTTTATATAAATTTGGGGGTTTTGTTATACTTGGATATTGCTTGATTAATTAATGGTAGCCAAAAGCCTAGTGCTTTTTTGAAGCAAATTCTCTCTACTACAACAACGAGTTCCACGAGGAGTGGTGATTACATATTGAGAAAGTCCAAGATGGGTCCAATTGTATTTGCTACATATTCTCATCTTTGTTTCCTTCAAAGATAGTTGATATATCCTCTTATCCATCAATAGTATTTCATACCAAGGCAAAAAGACCACCCTATTATTTCATCATTATTGAAGCCTTCTTAGCTTCCTTCAAAGAAAAAATTTGAAATACCATTAAGAGTAGTTCCTACTTTTTAAAGTATCACAAAATATTGGGGGTTTCTTTCAAAGTCATAATATTAAACACGTTGTATTTCACCATTAATCTAAGGAAGAACATGTCATTCTTGAGGATCTTCATCTCTATTTCATAGACTTGAAGGTATTGATAGTCATAATATCTTATCTAGTAAGTTAACAAATGATAGTTCTTGAATTAAATTTACAAGTTGTTGATTTTTCATCTCTTTGGCACAAAAAAATTTATAGAAATAGCAAACAATGATGTAAAATAAAGTGAAATCTCTATTGAACATGCTTTGCTTTATAGCAAGGATTTTCTTAACTCTTCATCTTGATTTTGATAGATGTCGTCGATGAAACGCATTGACTTTTGCTGATATATTTGCTAGATTCATAGATGGCTCCATGTGCATTCACTAATATCATATCTATGCCAATATACAAGATATTCTATCTAATTTCACCATTGCCTTGAATCTAAGACCTCTTCTACTTCAAATTCTTTGTTGTTGTCCATTTCTATAGAAGGCACTAGTATTTATCATCTTCTTTATATATCCATTGTCTTGTATGACTTGAGTAGTGATACATGGAATATAGGATGGATCTTCATAGATTTTAATAGGCATAATTGATAAGCAACTAGATTAATCTATTCATAAATTAAAAATAGTCCCAATCTATGATAATCTAACTTGTCACAAGGACAGATAGTCTTAATATTATAATAAAATAATCATATCTTATCACCCATGTAGAATTGAGGCTATTCCTTGCAATAAATATCTGTATTAATCTTTTGTCATTCTTGAGCTTCTTTTAATTGTGCCTTCATTGTTGCATGTAGCTTTGACAATTGATTTGCCAAATCTTCCACTATAAGATTATCAACTTTTAAAAAGTCAAAAGTATCAAATCATAGATGATAACTATAATTGGCAAAGAATGGAATTTATTAAATAGAAAAATATATCAAATTATTATAAGCAAACTTTGCCAATGGCAAGAAAGTTGTCCAATCATCTTGATGATAGTTGATGGTACATCTCAAATATTGCTCTAAAACTTGATTTATTCATTCCATTTATCTATCAATTTGAAGATGAAAAGTTGAAGATAGTTTTATATCCACCTTCAATATTTTGAAAATGTTTCTTCAAAATCTTGATGCAAATTGCATCTTTCTATCTAATATAATATCCTTTGATAATCCATGATAGTGATAGATATTATCAAGGAAGAGTTTAGCTATTTATTTACCTTTGATAGATTTTATATACTGTATAAAATGGGCCATCTTGGTGAAAAGATCTACAATCACAAATATAGAGCCATACAAACTTGAATTTAAAAGATTTGTAATAAAATCCATAGAAATAGAAGATCAAGATTATTTTGGTATAGGTAATGGTTGAAGATGTCTATAAGATTGATAACAAGGAGTTTTTGATCTTAAACAAATGTCATATGGCTATACACACTTTTCAACAGCCTTTCATATTTGAAGCCATCAAAATCAATATTGATTTCATTGCTCAAAGATGAAATTACTCTGGTTTCAAAAGAGCCGTTATTTATTGATCAAAAGTTGAATCTTTTGATACAAGATAAGAATATCTAGAAAGGACATCAGACAAACCTTATTGTTTCCTTAGCCAATAAGTAATTATGAAGTCAAATTTTAACAAAGATATATTCTAATAAGCTTGATGACAATTTAACATATGTGTTGATATAAAATATTTGATGTTCTTGTAATTTATATATATTGTGATTGGATTAGAAGCGCCTTTTAGATAATGATTTCATTCTTGAAAAGAATCCACAATTGTAAAAAGTCCTTTATTATAGATTTTATAATTGATCTCTATTGCTAAAAATTTCTTAAAATGAAAAGCTACTAGGTGGAATTTGTCATTTGCTCCCATTTGTAATAAAATTGCGCCTAAAGTAAAATCTAATGCATTTGTTTCTATAAAAAATACCTTAGAAAAGTCAATGTGATATAAGATTGATACAAAAATAAAAGCTATCTTTAAAGCTTTAAATGATACTTTTATTTTTTTATTCTACTCAAGTTTGTTCTTATAAGTTAAGCATATAAGTAAAGCTACAATTTGAGAAAAGTTTTTGATAAAGATTTGATAATAATTGGCAAATTCTAAAAAATATTGCACATTCTTTACTTTTTTTAGAATCTTCCAATCCATAATTGTTTAGACTTTCTTAGGATCTATTTTGAAACTATTGAGATAAATAAGTAATAGTAAAAGTAGAATATATTATCTTGTAGAAGATATTACCTTAGGTAAGTTGCTAATGGTCAAAGGATTGACTCTTGGCATATAGAAAGGGCATCCTATGGATATAGGATGCGGTCAAAGATCAAGAGTCAAAGTCAAGAGGATAAAGGATCTACTAAGGAATATCCAAAGAATAGATAAGAGTCATTAGTGCATGGCATAGGATACCCTCGAGGTAAACAAGATGCCAACGGATCCCAAGGGGCATCTTAGTCAAAGTGTAAGAGTCATTAGTGCATGGCATAGGATACCCTCGAGGTACGCAAGATGCCAACGGATCCTAAGGGACATGTAAGTCAAAGTCAAAGAGTGGAAGTTGACCATTAGGGCAGCAACCACCACCTATAAGTATCGGGTGTTTGGAAGAGAGAGACATCTCATTCCACACTTCTCTTTGTGTGCAACCTTGCTGATTTGTACTCATACTTACTTGTGTTATGCTTATGGTGTTTTCTCAATAGGTTATGGGCCCACACACACTTTGTTGTGCTATTCAAGTAAGTTCAAGGCATTCTCTTGTTGTTGCTCTTGTGTGGAATAGATCTTATGGTAGTTGCTGATGTTAGAGTTTGTATGATCTTAACTTCTTATTTGGCATGAGGAGGTGCTGATATTAACATCATACATATCTAACATCTCTTTGTGGATTCTCTACTCCTTGAATAGTGAGTTGGAGAGCATATTGAAAGACCTTGATAGTGTCTTTGTTGAGTTGTTGAAGTTAGTTGGACTAACATTCATTTTTCATGAGATTGTGATTTGAGAGAAAGATTGAAGTTGCTTGTGAGGTTGATGAGAGTGCTCATAGTGATTAGAAACTTCAAAAGTTGAGTTGAGAGTGTTTTGAGTGAAAAACCACTCTTTTGTTCACAAGAGGGCATTCTGAGATTTTGCTTGTGCAAAATTGTTTTGGTGTTTATTAACACATAAAGACTCCTTTTCTTGATATTTTTTGATACACTACTCCTTAGACATGGCTTCTAGTGAGGGTGAAGGTTTGAGAGTGATTGAGAAGTTTAGAGGCAACAATTTCTACCATTGGAAGGTCAAAATGGAGCTTTTGTTGGCGTCTTTGGACCTTTGGGACATTGTTGATGAAAGTGAAGACCCTCCAAGCATGGATGCTGATATCAAGGAGCACAAGGACTTCAAAAGACGTGAAAAGAAGGCTTTTGGCATGATTGCCACCAATTTGGATGAAGCCAACTTTTCTCACATCATCTCTTGCAAAGGACCAGCGGAAGCATGGAAGACTCTTTGCAACATTTATGAGAGCAAGAACTTGTCCAACATCCTCTTCACAAGGAGGAAATTCTTCACTTGCAAGATGGAAGAAGGTGAAGACCTCATGGCTCATGTCAATAAGGTAAAGGCTCTTGCAAACCAACTAGCAATTGTTGACAAGCCTTTAGAAGATGGTGATATTGTCATGACCTTGCTCATGAGCCTTCCCGAGTCCTACAACTACCTTATTGTAGCATTGGAGTCCATAAGGATCAAGGAACTCACCATGGACTATGTGACGGCAAGACTTGCACATGAAGTGACCAAAAGGAAGGAAAAAGAGCATCATAGTGAAGATTCGGCACTCTTCTCAAGACAAGGCAAAGGTAGCTATTCCTACCAACGTGATAATGTAAGAAGCAATGTAAAAACTTGCTTCATTTGTGGAAAACCAGGTCACTTTGCACGAAATTGCTACAAGGCCAAGAAAGGAGAGAGAGAGAATGCAAACAATGCTCGTGATGAAGTTGGAGGAGATGATTATGCATTCATGGCAAGTGAAGGCACTTCCATGGCTGCCATGTCCAAGTGGATTGTTGATTCGGGTGCTACCAAGCACATGACTCCATACAAGTGTTCATTTGACACTTATGAAGCAATTTCAGCAACAAAGGTTTGGTTAGGAGACAATGGCATGGTACAAGCTATTGGAATTGGCTCCATTGTGGTGGAGATTGTTGTGAAGAACCAAACCAAGAGGATCAGATTGAAAGAGGTCCTACATGTGCCAAAGATGAAGAAGAACCTTCTTTCGGTGAGCAAACTTGTTTCAAGTGGTTGTAAGGTGCAATTTGATATGAATGGATGCTTTGTGAAGACAATGGAGGGTGATGATGTTTTAAAAGGCTTTAGAGATGGCAACCTCTACTTCATCAATTGTAAAAAGGTCAATGGAGTTGAAGTGGCGGCATTTGCTGATTTTCCACAAGATCAAGATAAGTTTGGCATTTGGCATCGACGCCTTGGTCATTTGAATGCCAAAAGCATGAAGGAGCTCCAATCCATGGTAAGTGGTTTAGATCTTGGTCAATGCTACAACAATGCTACAACACACTTGCTTGTGAAGGTTGTATTCAAGGCAAGCAACAAAGGGCTTCATTTCCAAGTGGAGTTGCAACACGTGCAACTAAGTTGTTGGAGATTGTGCATTCGGATGTTTGTGGACCTATGAGGACGCCATCAATAGGAAGAGCAAGGTACTTTGTCACATTCATTGATGATTATTCAAGGAAGGTGTGGATCTTCATCCTTAAAACCAAGAGTGAGTGTTTGTCAAGGTTTAAGGAGTTTAAAGCACTTGTGGAGAAACAATGTGAGTGCAAGATCAAGGTGTTGCGCACGGACAATGGAGGTGAATACATGTCAAAGCATTTTGATGAGTATTTGAAGATTCAAGGTATTGCAAGACAAACCTCCACTCCTTACACTCCACAACAAAATGGAGTTGCTGAAAGAGCAAATCGAACCATTGTGGAGATGGCAAGGAGTATGCTTCATGCTCAAAACCTTGGACATGAATATTGGGCGGAAGCCGTGGTAAATGCAGTGTATACAAGAAATAGATGTCCTACAAGTGCACTCACATCAATGACTCCACAAGAAGCTTGGAGTGGGAAGAAACCTTGTGTTTCACATATGAGGACTTTTGGATGTGTTGCTTATGCAAAGGTACCAGATTGTATGAGGTCCAAACTTGATGCAAAAGGTACAAGATGTGTGTTTCTTGGATATTGTGAAGGTACCAAGGCATATAGGCTAATGTGCTTGGATTCCAAGAAGATTATCAAAAGTCGAGATGTTGAGTTTTTAGAGCATAAGAGTGCTTGTGAGCACTTGGAGATGTGTCCAAGTGGGAGTAATGGTGGATTTGTGGACACATCTTCAAATTCAGCAAAGAAAGAAGAAGATGAAGCCATTGAGGATGGTGATGAAGGTGAAGAGCCAAAGAAGGTCCCTAGTACAGTTAAGACCAACAATGAAGGAAAGGAAGATGTTGAAGATGATGATGATGATGAGGAGTACCAACCTTTGAATGAGAAGAAACAAGGCTTAAGACAAAAGGGAGTTGGAAGAGTACATGGAGGTGAATCTTCTTCAAATGAAAGGAGATATCCTATGAGAGAAAGAAGACCACTTGGTGAATGGTGGAAGAACCACATCTTTCCTCAAGTAAGTGAAGAACATGCTAATGTTGCACTCCTTGTTGATCCATTGACTTTATGTGATGCAATGAAGTCCACGGATGCTATGAAGTGGGAGAAGGCCATGGAAGAAGAGTACAAATCATTCATAGACAATGGAACATGGGAATTGATTCAACTTCCATCAAATGGAGCTTCAATTGGTTGTAAGTGGGTGTTTAGAACCAAGAGGGATGCAATGGACAATATTCTGAGATATAAAGCAAGATTAATTGCTAAAGGATACTCATAAGTTGCTGGTGTTGACTTCAATGAGACATATGCTCCCGAAGCCAAATTCACCACTATCACAACCATTGTGGCAATTGGGGCAGCATTGGACTTGGAGATTCATCAAATGGATGTGAAGACGGCTTAATTGAATGGAGAATTGGAAGAAGACATCTACATGGATCAACCTCAAGGATTTGTTGAAGAAGGCAAGCAACATCTTGTTTGTAAGTTGAACAAATCATTGTATGGGTTGAAACAATCACCAAGAGCATGGTACCAACGGATTGACACATTCTTTGTGAATGAAGGATTTGTGAGGAGTGAAGCTGATCATTCCATGTATGTGATGCAATCAAAAGAGTTCTTATTGATTGTAATCCTCTATGTTGATGATTTGATCATCTTAACCAATACCTTAAAGATGATGGATTGATTAAAGGCTAAATTAGAAAAGGAATATGAGATGAGTGATTTGAGAGAGCTTCACTATTGTTTAGGAGTGGAATTTGTAAGAGATCGTGCTAAGAAGACCATTACAATGAGCCAAAGGAAGTACATTGAAGAAGTGTTGAAACGATTCAACATGGAAGATTGCAAACCCATTGGAACACCATTGGAGGCAAATTTGAAGTTGATGAAGCTTACGGATGAGGAGTTTGCTGAAGTTGAAGGTGAAATGCAAGGTGTTCCATACAAGGCAGCAGTAGGTTCCTTCATGTATGCAATGGTTGGCACAAGGATGGATCTTGCATATGCGGTAAGTGTTGTGAGTCAACACATGTCAAAGGCTGGACCAATCCATTGGGCAATCATCAAGAGGATCATGAGGTACTTAAAAGGCACATTAGACTTCAAATTGTGCCTTGGAGGTGATAATACTACTTTGCATGGTTATTGTGATGCGGATTGGGCAGGAGATGCAAATGATAGAAGGTCAACAACGGGATATGTATTCTTTGTTGGAGTGGGAGCAATTTCATGGAATTGTAGGAGACAACCAACAATTGCAAGGTCCACAATGGAGGCGGAGTACATGGCAGCAAGCCATGGAGCAATGGAAGCAATTTGGTTAAGACAAGTTTTGGAGGACATTGGACTTGTGCAATTGGAAGCAACTCCAATGAAGTGTGACAATCAAGGATGCCTTGCTTTTGCAAAGAATCCAAAGCATCATTCAAGAACCAAGCACATTGACATTCAACATCACTTCATACGAGAGAAGATTGAAATGGGAGTGATTGACATGAAGTATTGTCCTACGGAAGACATGCTTGCTGATTTGTTGACAAAGGCATTAGTGAAGGATAGGCATGTCATGTTGACAAAGGCATTAGGTTTGAAAGCCTTTGACAATTAGCAAAGTGGGAGTATTGAGATAAATAAGTAATAGTAAAAGTAGAATATATTATCTTGTAGAAGATATTACCTTAGGTAAGTTGCTAATGGTCAAAGGATTGACTCTTGGCATATAAAAAGGGCATCCTATAGATATAGGATGTGGTCAAAGATCAAGAGTCAAAGTCAAGAGGATAAAGGATCTACTAAGGAATATCCAAAGAATAGATAAGAGTCATTAGTGCATGGCATAGGATACCCTCGAGGTACACAAGATGCCAACGGATCCCAAGAGGCATCTTAGTCAAAGTGTAAAAGTCATTAGTGTATGGCATGAGATACCCTCGAGATACGCAAGATGCCAACGGATCCTAAGGGGCATGTAAGTCAAAGTCAAAGAGTGGAAATTGACCATTAGGGCAACAACCACCACCTATAAGTATCGGGTGTTTGGAAGAGAGAGACATCTCATTCCACACTTCTCTTTGTGTGCAACCTTACTGATTTGTACTCATACTTACTTGTGTTATGCTTATGGTGTTTCTTCAATAGAAACCATCATTTCAAATGATATATCTTAAAAAGTCAACTTGAGTACTGTGAAATACACACTTTTTCATCTTGACATATAATCCTGCATCTTTAAATTTTTGTAACACACAATAAATATAAAGTTCATATTCTTTTATGTTCTTAAAGTAGATCAGAATGTTGTTTAAATAGCAGACAACAAAATCATTAAGAAATTTACAAAAAATATCATTCATAAGATGTTGAAAAGTAATTGATACATTTATAAGTCTAAAAGGCATGACATTATATTCAAAATATCTATACCTTATTCAAAATATAATCTTCCATTCATCTCTTTTTTTGATGCATATTAGCTTATATGCTCTTTGTAAATTTATTTTTGTATAGATTTTAGTTTGATTTAATTGATCAAAATGTCCAAATATTAAAGGTAGAGGATATTTATTTTTAATGGTAATTTTACTAAGCTCTTAATAATCTACACACATCCGTAGTGATCCATCTTTTTTTTTATAAATAAGATAGGAACTCCTACTAGGGATTGTGAATGACATATAAAATTCTTGGCTAAATTTTTATCAAAATATTTATTTGAATTCAGCCAATTCATTTTGTGATAAACTATAGATTGGTCCAAATAGAAGCTGAATTCTCTCTTTAAGATCAATTAAGCAATTATATGAACAATGCTCAAAAAAAATATTTGTATTTTTTTTTTAAAAAATATCTTGATAATCTTGATATTGGCTTAGAATGCTACTTGAGGTCTTTCCACCATGAGAAATGAATGTAGCATAAATAATAAAAGATGATCTTTCTTTTAGTGCATACATAAAAGCTTTTGCACCTATAAATATGGATTTTACTATACTAGACTTATGGCTTTTCACTTGATTAATGGAACTCTTATTAATGCTTTGAAAAAAGTCAAGTCCACAAGAAATCTAATCTATTTAAAGATTATACTTTTCTAACCATGATAAATCTAAAATAATTAGATTAGAGGAAAATTTAATAATATTAAAGATTATACAATTATTATAACCATCTATTATTATATTTATAGAAAAGATTTCTTAAGTAACATCTCTAGAAGATAACAGATGACTATCTATGATTTCTACATATATGACTTTAGTTTTCTATACTAAAGATATTTTATGACTTTTAATAAATTCTTTATCTAAAAAACATATTGAGGCTCTTAAATCTAAGGAGGTAAAAGCTTTGTGATTTTTAGATTTCAAATAGATATCTATTATAAAATAAGAATAGAATTTTGAGGAGAAAATATGATCTTTATTAGAAATTGTATAAGATTCTAGCTATACAATCCCTATTATAATTAAACAAATTTTTTTTTTGACATATTTTCTTCTTTGACAAGTATACTCTTCATTTTATAATTGAATCATTTCTTTGGAAAATATTGAGTATTGTGCTTAGGTTCTCTACAATATAAATACAATCTTTCTTGATGACAATGAATCTTTTTTTATTCAATAAGAGGTTTAAAATGTACAGTATCAATTTGCATATCTTCTACTTCTAAATGTACATATTGAAAAGACGTCGGTATTGCCATTGTTTTATAATAACGTTGAGGCTCTCTTCTGTAACTTTCAGATCAAAATTCAAAAAGTCAATTATCATACTTCACAACAAAATCAATTGCTTGATTAAATATTTGAGGATTGGATAAATTGAACATCAATTTCTTTAATTCATATTGTAATCCATAGAAAAATTGGTTAATGAGTACAACAACATTTCTTTTGATATTAGTCGCTAGTTGTCAAAATTATAAAGCATATAATGTCATTAATCAATTACTTTGTCGTAAGATGTAAATTTGGTTGTAATATGAATTGCATCATATTTTCCATACATGGATTGAAATTCTATTAAAAATGCCTCCAGATTATCTAATATTAAATCACATCATTCAAGAAAAGATGAAATGGCTATTAATTCTTGAATTAGACTAAAAACAAGAAAGGAGTTGACAAGAGTGAAGAAGGCTTCATTCTTATCTCTATATATATTATTCACCTAAAAGCTACATGGCAGTATTCTATAGGACCTTCAATACGTGTTTAATTTACAAGCCACATGTCAAACTTGTAAGGCAAGTTTTCTATATATACACCATATATTTAGCTTGTTCCACAATCTATCGATATATGCGACACGTGGCTAGCTTATTGACCAAGTTTCTAACCTACCAATCACCTATAGACATGTATAAAGGTGAATCCACATCTATGAAGCTTTTAAAAAGCTTCTCTATAAGATATTATCAAATTAATTTATTTTTATCTATTTCTATCTATCCATATTAATTATATAGTTATTGGAATAAATCCTATGTCTATGATACTACATGCTCTTAAAGCTCATCATAACTTTTCTACAATAGGACATTTTAGATATAATAAGAATTTGGAGCTACTATCAAGAGATTTTTAGTGGCTTTAAATGTGGAAGGCTATTAAAAAATTTGCACAATTATGCAACATTTGTTTAAGATCAAAATCTCTTCATCATTAATTTTACAAGCTCCTTCAACTATTATCTATATTAAAGCAATGTCAATTTTCTATTTCTATGGATTTTATCATGGATCTTTCAAATTCAAATTCATATAATTATATATTTATAATTGTAAATCATTTCATTAAGATAGTATCGTACTATAATTTTTTATAGTATATAAAAATTAATTGAAATATATAATATATTCATTAATTCTAATATGCATTAGAATAGTTAATAAAATAAATTAAAGAGAGTCGGTGTAAGAAAATTTATTTTAGATTTTTATTTAATTTGATTATAGTGTTTAAATTATATAGGATCTAAATATTTGGTATAAAGCCTTCAGAGGCAATTGGGGTCTAAAGAAGAAGAATTAAACTATTAAGAGGCCTATTTGGAAGGATGAAGATAAAGTGAGGATGAATGAAGATAAGGGATGAAGTTCTTCATTCCTATTGATTAATGGTCATATCCAATAGGCTTTGAGGAGGCTGTTTGCAAGGAGAACAAGAATTTCAGCAATTTCAAAGATGGCATTTGAAAATCAAAGACTAGGATTAGAAAGCTTATTTTTTATACTATAATTTTAGTGTAAGAATTGATAGATTTGGAATTTTTATGATGGAGGAGTAGGCGCTTGAAATTAAGATATACAAATTATATCTACTGTTACTCTTTTGAGGATTGAAGGAGTTGTATAAGAGCTTTTGGAGATCGGAAGGTGCGGCTAGAGAGGTGATTTTAAGTTCTACATCTCATATAGAATATTTATTATATTTAAAGTTTAAAGAAGGAGATATTGGGAATCAAAGACAGTAGATCAAATTCCAAGGTAGTAAATAGGCGATTTTATTTATAATGATGGGATTTGCCATATCTTGAGTTTCTAGATGAATTTTTATTTCAAAATTTTTAAAAAGGTGTATTATTATGCAAAAAAGCTATATATCAAATTTCATAGTATTTAGACTTTTAGATTGTGAAATATGAAGAATTTAGTACATGGATGTTTGTAAACAAGGGTTTGAAGCTACTGCTAGGATTTTGGCGATATCTTAAGTTTGATAAACAATCAATGGTTGAAATTTGTGATGGTAGTTGTAAAGACTACAATAATACTTCATGTGAATTGTAAGTAGATTTGAACAATTAGATGAAAAGTTATGAATTAATGAAGTTCAAGAAAAATTCCCTTTTTACAAGGGAATGAGGATTTTAGAGCATTTTTTATGTTTTGAGTGGTTTGAGGAAATAAGGCTTATGTATTGGATGTAATAGCCCTATGAAGATCTCTTTTTTTATAAATTTGGAGATTTTATTATACTTAGATCTTCATTGAGTAATTAGTGGCAACAAAAAATCCAACAATTTCTTGAGGCAAATTCTTTCTACCATGACAACGACACATTTTGTACCATATATAAAATCTATTACACGTAAAAAAAAAAAAAAAACTAAACTCTTCTTTAATAATATCTATTGCTATCATGGATTATCAAAGGATATTATATAAGATGGAGGGATACAATTTGTATTCAGATTTTAGAGAACCTTTTTCAAAATATTGAAAGTGGACATAAAACTTGAAAATAGTACACCATCAATTTGGATAGTTAATAGTACACCATCAAGTAGTGGATTATTAACTATCATCAAGATAATTAGATAATTTTTTTACTATTGATATTATGCTTTGAAGGTACCATAATAATTTAATATATTCTTCTATTCAACAAAATTCTATTTTTTGCCAATTATAGTTACCATCTATGACTTAATACTTTTGATTTTTCAAAAATTGATAATCTTGCTGTAGTAGATTAATAAATTGATTGTCAAAGCTATAAGCAACAATGAAGGTACAATTAAAGGAATCACAAGAACAACAAAAAATCAATGCAGATGTCTATTGTAAGAAACAACCTAAATTCCACATGGATGATAAATTATGATTACTTTGCTATAATATCAAGACTATTTATCCTTGTGAAAAACTAGATTATTATAGGTTTCGACCGTTTTTAATTTATGAATAGATTAATCTAGTTACTTATAAAATACACCTACCAAAATCTATGAAAATTCATCTTATATTCTATGTATCATTGCTTGAGTCTTATAAAATAGTGGATATACAAAGAAAAAAACAAATGCCAGTGCCTCCTATAAAAGTGGACAACAATGAAGAATTTAAGGTAGAAGAGATTTTTGATTCAAGACAATATTAAAATCAACTAAAATATCATGTATATTAGTATAAATACAATATTAATGAACACACATTGGAGCCATCTAGGAATCTAACAAATGCATCAGCAAAAGTCAATGCATTTTATCAACAACATCCATGAAAATCAAGATGAAGAATTAAGAAAATCTTTGCTATGAAGCAAAGCAAGCTCAATAAAGGTTTCATTCTATCTTATATCATTGTATGATATTTCTTTGAATTTTTTTGTACCAAAGAGATGGAGAATTTATAACCAATAAATTTAGTTCAAGAACCATTATTTGCTAACTTATTAAATAAAATATTACAACTATCTCAACCTTCTAGATAAATAAAATAGAGATGAAGAACCTCAAGAATGACATATTCTTCTTCGGCTTGATAGCGAGATACAACAAATTTGATATATTAATCTTGGAAGAGACTTCTAATTTTTGGTGATACTTTTAGAAGTAAAAACTATTCCTGATGGTATTCCAAATGCTTTCTTTGAAGGAAGTCATGAAGGCCTCACAATGATCAAATAATAAGGTGATCCTTTTGTCCTAATATGGGACACTATTGATGATTGAGAGGACCTATCAACTACCTTCAAAAGAAACAAAGATCAGAGTATACAACAAATACAATTTGGCACATTTTGGACTTCTTCAATATGTAATCACCCCTCTTTTTCGAATTCATCTCTAAAAGGTGGGATAATATCACGGATATAAGATTTATTCTAATAATTATCTAATTAATAAAAATAAATAAAAGTAAGTAAAAATATATTAATTTAATAATATCTTAGAAAGAAGCTTTTTACAAGCTTCATAGACATGGTTTCACCTTTATACATGACTATAGATAATTGATAGGCTAGAAACTTGGCTAACAAGTTAATCAGGTGTCGCATGTGTTGGTAGCTTATGGAACAAGCTAAATATATAATACACATATGAAAAACTTGTCTTATAAATTTGATATATATCTTGCAAATTGAATATGTTGGAGGTCCTATAGAATATTGCTATATAATTCTTAGATAGATAGTATATATAGAGACAAGAGTGAAGCCTTCTTCACTCTTATCAACTCCTTTTTTGCTTCTAATTTAATTCAAGAATCTTTTGTATTTTCTAGTCTTTGGCAATAGCCATTCCAATTTCTTCTTGAATATATATACTTCTTTATTTCTATTTTATTATTTTCTTTTAATATAGATTTTATTAATTTATACATCTTTTTTAGTTCATGTCCTTAATAGTATTAAAAAAAAGTGACAATAATGAACTAATATAAAATAAGTAGATACAAAAGAAAAAAATATTTCATTAATAAAGTTTGTGTAATTTTTATATTTGAATATTGAGAGTTTAGAAATTATTGGTCTTTGTGTTGATTTTATTTTTTATTTTTTTTAAATAATTATTTGTAATTAGTTATTGGTGTATGAGATTTAATGGCTTATTCTAGTTGTTTATCAATAGTTTTGGATTAGTGAGATTAGAAAACAAGAATCCAATAGAATTGCAATGGTTGCTCACTGATTGATATTGATTGGTAGGCAAGCAATTATTATGGTTGAATTGTCACAATTGCACTATGCTTTTATAGCCAGCCAAAACTGATTGGTGAGTCACTTGCCTTGAGTGAAGAAGGAGCTCTTACATTAGAAAGCCAAGAAGGCCATATAGTTTTATTTTGTATGAATCTATTGTAAATTAATATAAGATTGGAATTTTGGTGATAAGTAATTGTATGATTGAATGAATGATGGTTGATATTGTGTTGAGTTTGTGATATGTGGAAGCCAATTGGTTGATGTATCCATGCAATTGAATAATATAATTAGAAATTGTGTATTTGTTGTGAGATCTATCATGGTCAGAGTTAAAGCAATTGATGAAAGATTGTTCCGGAGGCAAAAGCTAAGAGGAATTGATTAATATGTGAAGGAATACCTGTGAGAACGAGTTTAGGCTGTAATTAAAAAATTTGAGGAACTAAGAGAATAATTAGAATGAATTGGTGAAATTACAGAATATGTATGTTGAGTGTAAGTGTGAAGCAATCAGAGCTGTGTGAGTGTTTTTAATTAATTAAAATGGTAAGAGAGAATTAGAATTGTTATAGCATAAATACAAAAAAAAAATCTAAAATTAATGTGTTATAATGGAGAAAGTTCCATTGGCTTAAAAAAATAGAAGTAGAAGAGTGCAATTAGATCAGTCCAATAGGTACAGTACTATATCAAAGAAGAACCAAATGGCAACGATTGGAAAAGAGAAGTGAAGATGAAGCAGTGACAAGAAGGCTTTGATCCTATTGGTTGAATTATAATAAAATATAAATAATACTATTGGATTGGAAGTGAGAATAATATGCCCTCATTAACTTTGAATATGCAAACTTATTGGTTAACTACAGCCAAAATCATCTATTGAATCCTAAAGAATAATCATTCGTCTCCTTGCAAATGAACCTTTGTCATTGGAAATAAACCTATATTGATAAATTTTACTATTATATTTGATGCCGCTGTCGGAGAGACGGCAATTGATGAAAATTTTTAGGATTTTTTTATAGGTTGGTTAAGCAATGTGGTTCATAGGATATTTTATTGTAGGGCTCCAATGAGTCAATAATAGGATCAAAGAAAGAATAAAATAAAACAAACTAGAAAAAATATTTCTAGAGGTAAAAGAGCAAGAGTTAAAACTTTAAAGATTGAATTAAATTCCTCTTCTTGAGGGAGTAAAGATAAAAGTAGTGCACCCTCATCTCCATTATAATTAGAGTCACAATTAGAAAATCCAATCATACTTCTAAGACAAGAAGAATTATTGAGGTCTATAGGCATGAATAACTCAGCAAATGAAGTTGCACTTCAATTAGTAGTCATAAATATAAATCAAAAAAGTTTAAGTGATTATGAGTATTTGCCAAACAATGGATCTGCAGCGGATTTACCAAGCCCAATTGTTTTAACAGAGCTACAAAAACTCGATTGAATCACCTTCCTATGAGATTAACTTAGTGCAATTATTTGTTGAAAGAAACCAATTTTTAATATCATCATTTAGTAAAAAAATGATAGATTTAATATAAAGTTAACATAGTGATGAGAATTTTGAAGTATTTGTAAAAGCCAAAGGGAATCAGATAGTTGAAGAAAATTCTATTAGTAATCTGGCAAATATTAGTGGCGAGAAGGTGAGTGAGAGTGAACAATCAAACGAAGCACCCATTAAGTGGCGAAAAGTAAATCAACTATACAAAGGATTTAGTGACAGTGATAAAGATCAATTAGTGAAAAATCAAAAAATAGAACTGTTTCCTTATCCTTATAAATTAGTGAATGAGCAAAAGCATAGACAGGAGCCAAATTCTAACAAATTAGCTTCTAATAGGATCAACAAAAGCCCTACAAAATAATTGGTCAACATTGCTGTATTAATTGGGACAAATCAACAAAGTAGCAAAACTAATTTCCATTCAAATTTTAATGCTCATGTTCCAATTGTGAGGATGGCTATATAGCCACTATTGCTTGTGGTTATGAGGACAAGTCTTCCAAAGGACAAACCTACATCTTTGGTATCCTTATCCAAATTCCATGGCCATATTGATAACAACCTTGATAGGCATATAAATGAATTTTTAATGAGTTGTAATGCCGATAATGCTAGGATTAATAGTCATTGGTATGAAATATTTTCTACCACACTTGAAGATTATGCTAAGCAATGATTCTTAAGGCAGCTAAGAGGCTATTTTGTTGATTGGATTGCGTTAAGAGATGCTTTTATGGCACATTTTTGTCCAATGGGATATATAGAATGATTGAGTGAATCTTTGCATGAGTTACAAATAAATACTAATGAAACAATTGATAGCTATTATAAAAAGATGGAGAATATAATTTTGAGGATACATACAAGCCATGGCTTTAATAATAGTATAAAGATGGATATTTTTGTACATGGATTGGTCCTCTTTAAACTTAAAGGTTATATAAAAGAAGTATTTCCTGCAACATTGGCTAAAGCCTACAATAGGACCAAACTTTATGAAAATATCTAAAATAATTTAGAAATTTATAACCTTTATAATTCTACATTGATGTCTTATAATAAGGTGGCTCTAGTACAATTAATAGTGACACAGTTAGTATTGTAGAGCACTAATACTCATCTATCTTTTAACTATGGAGCACCACAATATTTGACTCCTTAACCTATAGCTCTAACAGTAATACGAAGTATTTCCAATCAACCAATAGGTGGAATAGTCCAAAATACCACAGATGTGATTAACAAATTGATTACATTAATAAATGAATTGAAAGTTAATAGGGCTAGATCTTACATCTAGAGTGAAGGCCTTCAAGTGGATCAGGCCAATATTTGGTATACTAATTATAAAGGTTAAGGACATTATAAAAGAAATTGCTCCTTCTTACAAGATGTGCTCTCTAAGTGCTGCTATTGTGGAAGTAGTCATAACATTGATGTATGCAACCGACTAGTCGAAGATGGATATAATAGAATGCATCTTAAAAAATCAGTGTTTCAGATAGAAGATGACAATGGATATTCAAATAATTGGCAAGAAAATATCTATATAGGAAAGAATTGGAATAATAATAATAATAATAAAATATCATAATTTAATTGGAATTATAATAATAATAATAATTTTACAACTCTTGGTAATCTAAATCTGAACTTCCTTCCAAATAATTTTAACAATGGAGATTATAATAACAATCGTAATTGGTTTATGTCCAAGAATTCAAATCTTTAATCACAAAGATGGATGTAGATGCCTTATGGCAATATAAATCAAGAAGGTCCTACCTATAGGAGAAGAAATCTCAATTGGATAAATGATAGTATTGTATATTATAATTACAATCAGAGGGGTTGTATTAGATCTAATTGCAGAGGTCCTTTATAGATCTATTTGTGGTAATTACAAACAATAAGGCTATATGGCCAAAGAGTGTAATGGTACTAGGAGAGATAGGTCTAAAGATAGTGATAATAGAAGAAATCCAAAAAATAATAGTACAAAATTAATCCAATTGCCTGATGATTATCCAATGCTAAGTAGTAGTAATAGGAGTAATCAAAATAACAATAAATCTATGAATAAAGTTGATGCCTATGTGAATAAAAAGAATAGGCGAGACCAATTGATATAGTCTTTGAGCAGATTACAATATGTTGCAAGTATTAGCACTCATGGCATATTAACCAAATAATTGCCTGAAATAGCACAATCAATTGGAACTGATAATGTAGAATCAATGATTATTTCTAATGAAATAGCCAATAGATTTGTTATAAAAAATCCAATTGATGGACCACCGAGAGGCCTTGTCATGATTGACAGAGAATCTATGGATAGTGCTATTACTCCGGTACCTATAGATGTGCCAAAATGATTGGTGGAATTTTCTAATCTATTGGTGGCTGCAACAACAATGCCTGTTGCACCAATGGATCAAACAATAAATAAAACAAAATAAAATTGGATATAATCCAATATCTAATATAAATAAAATTCAACTTATTATATTTATAAGGAATCTTACAACAGTACCTATCAATGTAGAACTATCTAATCCTATTGGCACTTAGAAAATTAATTGGATGCCTAATAATATTAAACATCATGAACTAATGGATATTTAGTTCTATCCTATTAAAAAAATAAATGAGAAAATTGAAGCCTATTGAAATAATATAGGATATAGTACCTTATAATCTATTAAAAGATTTAAAAAAAATCAAAGCAAATATTACTCTTGAACAATTGTTAAGTGTTGCACCATAGTGCCATTTCTTATTGCAATCTATTCTAATAAAGAGAAGACATAAGCTAATAATAAATGAGATATTTTTAAGTCTAGACCCTGGTGCTCCTATAATGGATGTCCAAATAGAGGGTCTATTGATTAAAAGAGTCTAAGTAGATGGTGGATCTAATGTGAACCTTATGGATGTAAATACTATGGCAGGATTACACTTGAAGAGCTTATAGAAAATCCAATTGATGTTGAAGATGGTTGATCAAAATACAATGAAGCCATTGGAGATCTTATCCAAAGTTTCAACAATTATAGCTGGTATTAAATACTTTATAGATTATATTGTATTTAAATCCAATATACCACATGTGTCATATTTAATCTTATTGGATTGGCCTTGGCTCTACGAAATACATGCCAAGGACGATTGAAAGAAAGGCTTATTAATAATTGGTAAAGATAGTAAGAAAATAAAATTGAATATATATCTTGTAAGGTATAATAGAGAAACCTAATGGTACTCACATAAGGCATCCAAGAACAAAACTTATAGCTCTAATTTAGAAGATGTTGAAGCCAATAGGATATATGATAAATTTGATTGTATTTATATAAATAAAAATTTAAAATCTAATTATAAGAAAGTCGAGCTAGGAGAGCATATAATTCCTTGTTCAAAAGATGACAATAGTGATAAGTGCATTTCTACATAGATGGCTAATGAAGCCATCTATGTTGTGAAGTATATCCATAATGAAAGCAAGTTTGATGAATCTAGGGGTGATAATTTAATTGATATTCTTGACCTATTGGAGTCGACTATTATACCTTCTTTGTTCACTATATCATTCCATGTATACATGGATGCTTCAAATATTATAATTGATTGCATGTTGAGTCAAAAAGATGATACCAATATGGATCATTCCATTTATTTTGTAAATCACCAATTGGTGACTGCTGAAAAGAAATATTCTACTATTGAGAAGAAGGCATTATAAATGATATTTGTAGTTCAAAATTTTTGCCATTATCTATTAGACTATGCATTTATTTTTTATGTGGATTATGATGCATTAAAGTATCTTATAAATAAAGTTGATTTAAATGGCTATTTAACAAGGTAGATTTTACTATTATAAGAATTTAATTTTATCATTGTGGAACATCCTGAGAAGTTCCATGGTAATATAGATCAATTGTCATAATTAGAACCTTTTGGCATAATTAATTTATTACCAATTGATAATAATTTCTCAGATGCCTAATTGTTTAAGGTTGATGTGATTCAGCTTAAATATGCTGAGATCCTTCAATATTTGAACATCTGATTGTTTCCAACCAATAGTAAGTATGCTCAGATTAAGGCTATTATTCAAAAATGTGTTCCTTATACATTGATAGCTAATAGTTTATATAAGCACAAACAAGATGGGATTTTGAAGTGATGTGTAGAATGGGCAGGAATTTTAGGATTTATGATACATAGTTTATAGGATTAAAAATAGGTAGAAAGCTGATGAATGGCCAATTTAGAAGACAAAATGGATGAGGAAGTTAGAAAAAATAATTATCATTAGTTATATAGCAGTTAAAATACTTATATAAATACTTGATATAAATAAAAGTATATATACTTGTATAAAAGGTATAAGAAAAGTGTGTATGTATTCAAGTATATTTCAAAATATAACCGCATATGAAGAATACAAATTATACAATAAGCTGAAATTAAATATACCACTAAAAATTCATCCAAAGGTCAAATCAAGCGTGCTTATAGCCTATAGAAAGCCAATAATCCTTTGTAAAACATATCAAAATTTCACAAATAGATGACTTACCGTTTAAAAGTTATGGCTAAAAAAAATAGGCACTAAAATTTCCAAGCAAATGCAAAGGCAGCAAAGCTCCTCTTCACTTCAGCCTTTGTTGTCATCACTTCCTTTTTCTAAATTGGATATGCAATAGCTTTTTAGAAAGCTCACTTCATCATCTAACTTATTCTAAAATTTTGCATGCATGCCTTTCAAACTCCAGATTTTGTAGCTAGTTGATTCTACTCTTCAAACCCTAGCAACAATTTGCCCTCTTTGACACTTCATGGCTCATCAAACTTTCATCAAAGTTCCAAATGTATTGATTTTTGGTTTTGTGGAAAGCTTACATGAGCTACTAAAAGCACCTAAATTATCAAAAGATTGAAGAGACTGTCCGACTTGGGTGGTTGAACAAAGTCTCTGCCCCTCTTAAACGGGTGGCAACAAACCCTTTCCCACTCTCAAGCTCACAACTTTTGCTCTCTAACTCCAAATGCTACAAGAAATGTCTTGATAGAAAGCTAGTACAATTTTCCACATTCTTTGTAAATTTTACAAAGAAAGTATCGAAATAAAACTTGCAATAGCAGCTCGAAGTTTCTGCCCCTCTTCGTCAAGTGGCAGCAAACCCTACTTTACTAAAATAAGCATAAGTTTTTGCTCACAACTCCAAAACAAGCAAGTAAGTAGGTTCTAGAATCCTCACAACTTGAAGAACACACCTACCAATTTTCATTATAAACGCTTCTATCTCCTTGGAGCTATCTCTCTCCAAAGTTCACCACTCAAAACTATCCAAATCCTAGGTCTAGCACTCATACATATATTAATAATAGATATAAGATTTTTAATATTTTTATACAATGCACGTAAATGCAGTATGACACCGCGGAACATTAACTATTGGAGAGGATAGTGACTAGATTGTTTTACAATCATATCTAATTCAATATCATGGAGAGTCTCAAATTATGAGTACAGAAGTAACATCTGATGATGAGGGCCAATCTTAGACAGAATATGACGAAGTTAATAATGCGATGCAAGTTAATAAGGACTCAATTCACATGCGGTGTCGGGTCGAGAGAATTCGCCTTGGGAAAACGCCGGGTTCCTAGCTGCTACTAGAACTAACAGGGAACATGAGAGGAAGCTATGCAAGTATGTTCTATACTTGCACAATATTTCTTCAAGCTTTCAAGTTATACTTGTATTATACTTGTACAAGTCTTATACAAATATAATGTATAAATACTTGAATAATACTTATACAAATACTTATATAAACACTTGTATAAATCCTTGGTATAATACTTGTACAAATACTTGTACAAATATTATATATAATACTTATAGAATACTTATAGAATACTTGTAGAATACTTGTATAAATACAAGTATATATACTTGTATAAAAGGTATAAGCAAAGTATGTATGTATTCAAGTATACCTCAAAATACAACCGCATATGAGGAATACAAGTTATACAATAAGCTGAAATTAAATAAATCACTAAAAATTCATCCAAAGGTCGAATCAAGCGTGCTTATAGCCTATGGAAAGCCAATAATCCATTGTAAAACATATCAAAATTTCACAAATAGATAACTTACCATTTAAAAGTTATGGCTAAAAGAAGTAGGCGCTAAAATTTCCAAGCAAATGCAAAGGCAGCAAAGCTCCTCTTCACTTCAGCCTTTGTTGTGATCACTTCCCTTCTCCAAATTGGACATGCAATAGCTTTTTAGAAAGCTCACTCCATCATCTAGCTCGCTCTAAAATTTTGCATGCATGCCTCTCAAACTCCAGATTTTGTAGCTAATCGATTCTACTCTTCAAACCCTAGCAACAATTTTTCCTCTGTGACACTTCACGGCTCATAAAACTCTCACCAAAGCTCCAAATGTATTGATTTTTGTTTTTGTGGAAAGCTCATACAAGCTTCTATAAGAACCTAAATTATCAAAAAGATTGAAGAGATTGTCCGACTTGGGTGGTTGAACAAAGTTTCTGCCCCTCTTCGTCAGGTGGCAGCAAACCCTTTCCCACTCTCAAGCTCACAACTTTTGCTCTCCAACTCCAAATGCTACAAGAGATGTCTTGATAGAAAGCTAACACAATTTTCCAAACTCTCTATAAATTTCACTAAGAAAAAGTTGAAATCAAACTTGCAGTGGCAGCTCGAAGTTTCTGCCCCTCTTCGTCGGGTGGCAGCAAACCTCACTCTACTAAAACAAGCATAACTTTTTGTTCACAACTCCAATACAAGCAAGTGAGTAGGTTCTAGAATCCTCACAACTTGAAGAACACACCCACCAATTTTCACTACAAACACTTCTATCTCCTCGGAGCTATCTCTCTCCAAAGTTCACTATTCAAAACTGCCTCCCCTCTCGGTCTAGCAAGAGGAGTATATCTCCCTTTCTTTCCATATTAGACTATGAGATGTCCACATGGGCAGCCAAATCCTATTGAATGGGCCTTATTCACCCCATGCTCTTCTTTCTTACCCCTCACAAGGTCCATTCTACCTCAAAAGTCAACAAGAAAGGTAAAACAACCTTTACCTTTCTTCTAATTACAAAAGAGTCTATTCTAGGATATAAATAAGGTAGGAACAAAACAAATAGCCATCTTAATTCACTAACTAAGTGGCTATAATAAATCCTCTCCTTATAATATCTTCTAAAATAACCTCTAACACTCACACATATATTAACAATAGAAACAAGTTTTTTTTAACATTTTTATATACTGCACGTAAATGCAATATGACAGCGGAAGCAAGGCGTATTATACATATATGGAGGACTAGGGGAATATTTTTTGTATCAGGAGGATGCAATGAATTTTGATGATATCATCGCGGACTGGATGATTAATCACGCGGTAAATGAAGTCAATATATTGGAACCTGAATTGGATAAGTCCAATTTGTCAGATTATATGAAGGATTCAGAGCAGGAGGGATAAATCAAACCAAGGATTAACGAAGAACGTGTGTGCCAATCCATAAACTTGGATTCCAATGAAACATCCCAGATTATCAAAGTATATACCGGTATTACATATATAGAACTGAGAAATTATAAACATTTCTTTTTACATCATAAATTTGATTTTGCTTAGTTGTATGCGGATTTAAAAGGTATTCCTGCCAAAGTTTGTGAGCATCAAATTACCTTAGAGGAAGATGCTACATCAGTTCATCAAAAATAATACCGCCTTAACCCAGAATATTCTCGCATGATCAAGGAGGAAATAGATAAACTTTTAGATGTGGGTGTCATATATCCAGTCCCATATAGTGAATGGGTTTTATTGATTGTGATGGTACCGAAGAAGAATGGAAAAATTTGAATTTGTCAAGATTTTAGTAAATTAAACGTGGCTACCAAGAAGAATTATTTTCTTTTACCTTTTACAGATAGTATATTAGATGCAGTAGCTTGGCATGAATGTTATTCTTTTTTGGACGGATTTTTGGGTTATAATCAAATAAAAATTGCAAAAGAGGACCAGTTGAAGACTACTTTTATTACAGATTGAGGCACATTTGCTCATAAAGTGATGCCATTTGGATTATATAACGCCTCGACCATATTTTAAAGGATAATGATCCAAGTATTTTAGGATTATTTACGATTATCAATAGAGATATTTTTAGATGATTTTTGCACCTTCAGTACAACAGTAAACCATTTGGAATGTCTTGGTAATTGTTTGGACCAATGTGATAAATATGGAATATCTTTGAATTTTGAGAAGTGTCAATTTGGCATACCATTGAAAAAACTTTTGAGACACATTGTTTCTTCGACCGGTATTGCTACTGACCCAGATAAAGTTATTTGTATATTGACTTTATCAAAGTCAGAAATAATGTCTGTTATTCATTGTTTTGTAAGCCATGTCAGCTATTATCGGTGATTCATTCATTTATTTGCAGGAATATGTCAACCATTAATGAATTTCTTAAAGAAACCGCCAATCAAATGGATCTAGTTCAATTTGGACTAAGGAATGTATAGTTGTATTCGAGGAGTTAAAACAAAAATTGGTGTCAGCACCAGTATTTGTTGCACCTTGTTGGACAAAACCATTTTATGTTTATGTTAATGCCTCGAATGTTGCTATTGGATCCATATTAAGCTAGAAAGATGAAAAGGGTTTGGATCATCCCATCTATTATGCTAGTCAATAATTTGTTGCTGCAGAACAAAATTACACTATGACTAAATAGGAAGCCTTGAGCATGATCTATTCTGTCCAAAAAATTTGGCATTATTTGCTTGGTTATCCATTTGTGTTTCATGTCGATCATGATGATCTTCAATATATGATAAATATATCTTAATTAAGTGGACGCATTGCTCGATGGGTGTTACTCCTTCAAGAATTTAATTTTATTATTAATGTTTGACTAGGAAAGAAACATGCCAATACAGATCATTTATCTTGCTTGTCCAATATATTCGATAATGAACCTATCAATGATGCATTTCTTGATGCAGAATTATTTGCCGTTGATGTGATCACCCTAGAATATAGTGAATTGATATAGTATCTGACATTTCAGACATTTCCACCTACATATGGTGAGAAACTTAAGAAATGCTTGATTTTAAAAAGTGCGCCATATATTATGATTGGAAATGCCTTGTATAAGCAAGGGAGAGATGGAATTCTATGCCGTTGTATTTTTCAAAGTGAAATACGTACCATATTAGAAGGATGCCATTTGGATAGCTGCGGAGGACATTTTGTCAGTGACAGCACTGCTCACAAAACTTTAATGGCTAGATATTGGTGGCCAACAATATTCTCAGATGCACACCAATATGTCCGATGTTGTGATCCTTGTCAATGTATTGGTAGACCTACGAGAATTTTTGCCATGCCATTGGTACCAATTTTGGCTCAAGCACCATTTGAGAAATGGAGTATTGATTTTGTAGGACCAATTGCACAAGTCTCACAAAATGGCCATAAAAGATATATTTTGGTAGCAACCGATTATATAACAAAATGGGTTGAAGCGGTGACAATGAAAAATAATAATGCTAATACAATAGCTATATTTTTATATGAGAACATTATCACCCGATTTGGATGTCCCAAAGAATTGGTTAATGATTGCGGAACCCATTTTATTATTTCTACAATTGCGGTTTTGAGAGATAAATATGAGATCAAGCATCGGAAGACAACCCCATATCATTCTTGTGCCAATAAGCAGACTGAAAAGACCAACAGTATTTTGTGTAGAATTTTAACTAAGATGGTGTCTGGTACGGAAACGAACTGGGATACAAAATTGTTTGCAACCTTGTGGGCAAATCGTATTGCATATAAAGTGACTACTAGTTCCACACCATTCCAATTAGTATATAGGCAAGAGGTAATATTACCAATTGAATTAGAAGTTCCGAGTTTACGAATCGCATTAGATGAATGTCTTGGTGACCACAAATCCCTTCAACATCAGTTAACACAATTGAAGAAATTAGATGAAGTTAGGACTACGGCTCTTTTAACTATGGAAGCTATACAGTGCCGCCGTAAGAATTATTATGATAGCAAATTACGTTCTAAATCTTTTATGTCTAATGACCTAGTACTTTTTTATGATAGTTGCTTTCACAATTTTTCGGAAAAATTCAAGGTCCGTTGGCATGGACCTCATTGAGTAATTGAAGCCTTTCCTAGTGGTTCAATTCAATTGGAAGATTTTATGGGTACTCAATTTACTATCTAAATTAACGAAAATTAGTTATGTCTTTATTTTATATAAACTTGAGACAGGTTTTCAAAATTGGGAGGAAAGAAGGTGTACCTGTTCATAATAGATTACCTTTATTGAAGGTGCATAATGGTTAGAAAAGATGGCTGATGGTGAATTTTGGATCCTAATATGGACTAGTCAAGCAAATCGGAAGTGATGATCTGATACATTGGATTAAAGATTGTTGATTCAGACCTCGAGTAAAAAGATTAGAAGCGGGGCACTTGGTGGAAGTTTTCATTAACATTCTGTTTTGAACTTGGTTGTTTGAATGTATGTTTATTAGAGTGTAGAATTTTTTGCAGTCAGAGAATAACAATTAGTACGAGCAAGGAGTGCATAGTAAGTATTATACAATATTGATAGAAAGGTTGAAGAGAGCTGCGGACAGAGAGGAGAATGTTCGAAACATGCGAAGTAAGAATAACTTGCAATTGCCATCCCTAGTAGTGATCACCAACATGGAGCCAGTGAAGTTAGAAATCTATTGGTCTCCGCAACGGCAGAGAGATTTTAGAAATGTACAGATGTATGTGTTTTTGCGAGGATCAGATAACTTACCACTAATTGATATAGAACTAGTGGCAGAATATATAGAAAATTATGACCCAGAGGATGGTTCGAGTGTAATAAAGGAGAGAATAATTGGGATTGATGAGAGTACCTTACAAAAGGTATTACATCTACCAATAGGTGAACTTGCAATAGGCATTGAAGTGTCCAGTGACTTCAGACTGGGAAGTTACTTCAAAAGAGATATATTGTCATTCGAGAAGAATCAAGGCTAAAAAGTAGTAGAGGCACTTACATTAGAGCTTGTAGAGTGGATGCGGTTCATTTAGAAGCAGTTAGGTTTCAATAGGTATACCACATACATGTCCAAATGCTTGTTGTTTGCTACGATCGGAACACTTGAAGGCATGGTGTTTAATTGGGCAGCCTTTGTAACAACTCGTATCCATACAGAGATGGAAGCCAAGCAGAAAATGGATAAATTTGCATCTTTGCTGTGCTCCAACTATGTGCACTCTATTATTGCATATACATTAAGTCAACCAGTAGTGGAGAAAAGTGTACCTTCTCTAATGCCGCAACAAGGTATACAAAATTTATCAGTTAATCCAAGGATAGTGGTGCACGAAATTGAGGAATCAAATAGATTGCGGGAACAGGAGGCTATCTCGAAGACTATACCAGGGTGGACTTCAATTTGTGCAATAATTGCAATGGCGGGTGAGGCTCCAATTTTAGATACTGAAAGATTGGAAAGAAAGAACCTCATGGAAATAATATTGGGTCAAATTTCTCAATTGCAGCTTATTTTGAGTTAGTTGGAAGGAAATCTAAGGCAACAATTGGAGTCAATTTGGCCAATATTGTTTAGCCACAGATATCTATTTTGCCAGTTTCAAGTATTAGTGAGCTGGAAGAGAAGATGAAGCAATAAGAGCACCAATTAGAGGTGAAAGATGCTAGGATTCTACAATTGGAGGCTCAAGTTTGAGAATTAGGAGTGGATAATGAAGATTTATCAATCTAATTGAAGAGCAATCACATGGATTTATTAGAGGAGGATGAAGATGTACCATTAGAGCCAGACGCAGAGGAACCTCCTATAGAGAATCCAAGAGCATCCCACTTCTAAAAGCCAGCTTCATAATAAAAGTTTTTTTTTTTACCAATTCTGTGTTTACGAGGACGCTGCACAATTAGGAGTGGAGCTATGTAAAATAGGTAGGAATTTTAGGATTTATAATACATAATTTGTAGGATTAAGAATAGGCAAATAGCCGATGAATGGCCAATTTAGAAGGCAAAATGAATGAAAAAGTTAGAAAAAGTAATTATCATTGGTTGTGTAGCAGTTAACATAGATGGGTTAAGTATAAATTGATTCGGTGCGGAGGAGTCGGGGCCAAACTGTGATAGTCCTGAGTCGGGGTAAGCTTGGTGCTATTTCTCTCTTTTATTTTCTTTTGTTAGACTGTAGTCAAGAATTCGGATTACATTCCGATTGATTATATCATGTCAATGGTGAAGTACAATAATAAAACAAAAAAATTATATATGTAAATGAGTAAGAAATTATAATTGTTTGATGTGTGAATTTGTTGTGGCAAATTGGCGGTCGAAGATTGGATATGTCAATATAGTTTGATTGTGAATGATAATATTATGCCGTATTGATTGTGAGAATTAAACGATGAAGGAGAATATTAGAAAAATAATTTGTTTTGAAAGACATTCTTGGTGAAGAATTATTTCCAATAATTGGAGAGTGAAGCAGGTGTATGCAATCAATAGAGACGGTGCAACATTGCCGATTGTTGTTATGAGCTTAGAAGAAGATAGCAGATTATAGTAGGAGAATTTGTGGAGGATTGTGTCACAAAATTTATCTTTAGTTGCGGAATAGCTAAACCAATAGAGTAGATGGCATTATTTTAAAAGTGTGTATGTGTGCATTCGACTCTAATGTTCAAAAGGTGGTTAGTTGTGTGATCCTAACAGTTTAACACAATATGGATAGTCTCTCTTTATATTCAAATCCTCCCTTTACAAGTTTATTCTAGGCAATATTGGTAGAGTAAGCAAAACGATAAAACAACATGATGTATTTATAAAAATGAAATCCCATTGATTTTAGAAGGTTGTCATTTAGATGTTTGTGGTGGCCATTTTGTTGGTGACACCACAATCCAAAAGGTTTTGTTAGCAGGCTATTGGTGGCCTACATTGTTCAAAGATGCCCATATGTATGCTAGATATTGTGATCCTTGCTAGAAAGTAGATAGACCTACCTCTACCTTGGCTATGCTACTAGTACCTTTATTGGCGTTAGCACCATTTGAAAAATGGGGAATTGACTTTGTGGGACCAATAAGTCCAGCCACCATCTTTGATCATAAATACTACATATTGATTGCTACTAATTATGCTACTAAATGGATAGAAGCAATTGCAACTAAAAATAATAATACTAAGACAATAGCCAAGTTTTTATATGAAAATATTATTTCTCGCTTAGGATGTCCTAAGGAGTTAATTAGCAATAGAAAAATATATTTTTTTAATGTAATAATTAAGGAATTAACCACTATTTTTTTAAATAAATATTACAAGATATTCTTCTATCACCCTCAAGCCAATGGGCAAATAGAGAAAATAAATGGTATACTGTATAAAATACTTACAAAAACTATTGCAAGATGAATCACTGATTGGGATGAGAAACTATGAAGAGCTTTGTAGGCCTATAGGATAGTCTATAAGATGACTATTGAGTTTATTCTATTTCAATTGGTATATAATTAAGAGGCTATTTTACCAATTGAATTTGAATTACCATTGTTGAAAGTTGCTTTAGACAATTGGTTGGATGATACAGAGAGCTTAAAAAAATAACTTTTTGAATTGGAAGCTTTAGATGAGAAGTGTAAAAAAACCTATTTGAATACAATTGTTATCTAATTGCATAGAAAATCTTTTTATGATAGCAAATTGGCTCCCAAACAATTCAATGTAGGTGATTTGGTATTATTGTATGATAGTCGATTTTTCAAATTCCTAAAAAATTCCAATTGCACTAATTAGGCCCATACACAGTTGTTGATATATCTTCCAATGGATCTGTATAGCTTAAAGATCTTGAGGGTAATTTATCACCTATTTAAATCAATAGATATCGTCTTAAATTATATTATGACTAAGTCAGGGATGGCTTAAAATGTGTAAAGGAGGAAGAAATATTAATGATATTAATATTAAATATAATAATTATTAAAATAATAATATTAATAAATAAAATAATAATAATAAAATAATTAATTAAATTAAATTAAATTAATAAATAAAATATTAAAAAAATCAAAAATCAAAAATCAAAATTATTCAAGCATAATTTTATATTAGGAATAAATGCTATACAATAGAAGGGGGTATTAATTAATAAGAGGGTATTAATGGATAAAAGCCAAGAATAGAAGAAATCTAGGCTGAAATAATATTTAACAATTAAGAAGAAAATTGATATATAAGATCAATTGGAAGTGATTGAAGAAATTAAGTGTGGATACCAATTGATGCCATAACTAGAAATTATAACCAATTGATACATCAAGCACTCAGCTTCTCCATTGATGACAACTAGTTGGTTATAAAGGATGGCCATGGGAGGAGACACAAAGGAGACTAATAGGAAAAGCCTGAGAAGAAGGCCAAGTACGAAACTCCTATTGGTATAACTCCTAAAGAAGAAGACAGCAAATTTATTATATATAAAGTACAACAAGTGAGGAATAGGAATCTATGAAGCGTACAATTAGTCAAGTAATATAGCAATTAGATATCTGTCATAGAGGAAGCCGTGTGAGTATAAGAACATTGTGGAAATTCTTGAACGAACAATTATTGAATAGAACAAGAGTAGTGTGGTGGAGGTGAGGAGAGCAATAGGTATATGTTGTACAAACCAGAGAGCATACAATCAATCGACAGAGGAATATGCATAGTGTGAAAGAAATTGTGAGCATTACTAATCAATAGCCAAAAAGAGTGCATAGTGTAATTAAATGAACGATTGCATCTATTGGATGAAAAGGTGAACACAATAGGTAGTGTGCACGATTGTGAGGATACACTATTGAAAGTGGATAATAAATATATAAGCAATTGAACACATTTTGAGGTCTAGAGAGCTTCAAGGAAGATTACAGTATTAACTATGATTATGCCAATTAAGAGGAGCAATTCTAGCGGATACAGTGGACTGGTGAATATGACTTTTGGAAGAAGAAATATTAGAGTCTTCATAAGAAGATGGATGAGTACAATAGGAGGGTGCGTACTGCTGGAGGAGGTTAGCTTATGAAAATATCTATGGAATGGCATAATGAATCATCAACCTATATGATAGCTTATACTTTGGTAGATAGGGCATTGTCATCAAAAAGCTGATTGTACAATTAAGCCACTATTTGCTTTGCATAGGTGCAAAGATTAAAAAGAGGGCTATGTGAGCTTAAAAACTATTAGTCTTTGTATTGATTTTTTTTTTTTTTTTAATAATTATTTATAATTAGCTATTGATGTAGGAGATTTAGTGACTTATTCTAGCTATTTATCAATGATTTTGGATTAGTGAGGTTATGAGATAAGAAGCCAATAGGATTGCAATAGTTGTTCATTGATTGGTATCAATTGATAGGCAGACAATTATTATTATTGAACTGCCACGGCTACACTATGCTTTTGTAGCCGATCGGAATCGATTGGTGAGTCAATTGCCTTGAGTGAAGAAGGAGCTCCTATATTAGAAAGCAGGAAAGGCCGCATAGTTTTATTTTGTATAAACCTATAATAAATTAATATAAGATTGGAATTTTGGTGATGAGTAATTGTATGATTGAATGAATGATGGTTGATGTTGTGTTGAATTTGTGGTATGTGGAAGCCAATTGGTTAATGTATCCATGCAATTGAGTAATATAATTAGAAATTGTGTATTTGTTGTGAGATCTATCATGGTCAGAGTTAAAGCAATTGATGAAAGATTGTTCCGGAGGTAAAACCCGAGAACAATTGATTAATATGTGAAGAAATACGTGTGAAAAAGAGTTAAGGTTGTAATTGAAAAATTTGAGGAACTAAGAGAATAATTAGAGTGAATTGGTGAAATTGTAAAATATATATACTGAGTGTAAGTGTGAAGCAATCAGAGCTGTGTGAGTATTGTTAATCAATTGGAGCTATGTGAGTGTTGTTAATCAATCGGAATGGTGAGAGAGAATTAGAATTGTTATAGCATAAATACAAAAAAAAAATCTAAAATTAATGTGTTATAATGGAGAAAGTTCCATTGGCTTAAAAGAATAGAAATAAAAGAGTGCAATTGGATCAATCCAATAGATACAATACTGTATCAAAGAAGAATCAAATTGCAACGATTGGAAAAGAGAAGTGAAGATGAAGCAGCGACAAGAAGGCTTTGATCCTATTGGTTGAATTATAATAAAATATAAATAATACTGTTAGATTGGAAGTGAAAATAATATGTCTTCATCAACTTTGAATATGCAAACCTATTGGTTAACTACAGCCAAAATCATCTATTGAATCCTAAAGAATAATCATCCGCCTCCCTGCAAATAAATCTTTGTCATTGGAAATAAATTCCTATTGGTAAATTTTACTATTACAAATAAATTTGTGATATATGCAAAATATTCTATATGAAAAATATATAAGTTAAAAACTACTATAAAAGTAATTTGAAAAAAAAAACAATCAAGTATATATTGCAACAACAATACATTTTATGTATAATAATTCAATTTTATAAAAAAGATGCAACAAAAAAAATAAGAAAATAAATACTTGGTGAGTGCAAAATAATAATAATAGTAATAATAATAATATTATTATTAGAAAATTTATATGATTTTAAAGAAAGATAAATTGCAACAATAACAAAGAACAAATGTATACAAAGTATGATAAAAAAAAATTGTATACAAGAATAATCAATAAATAACAAGTGAATTAAAGTTGATAAAAAGATATAACAAATAAAGATAACATATTTGATATTGAAAGAAAATAAAAATAGAAATTAAGATATATATATATATATATAGAAAATTAGAAAAAAATATCTAATATAATAAAAATTATAAAATAATTAAATAAAATAATAAATAAAAATTAAGAAAAAAATATTATAGAAAAAAATATTAATTCAATAACAATAACAAGATTGTACAAGAATATTAAAAATAGACAAATTAATAGACTAAAATAAATAAATAGGATAAAAAATTAAAAAAAGATAATAGTGACAAAATTGATGCAAAGAAATACTAAAATATGAATATATGAAGAGAAAAGAGTGGGATATTGAACTAAATACAAACTAATATAAGAAAAGAAATGATAATTAATATCCAAATACATAACAAAACAAGGTCCAAACTATGCAAATCACAAAAGAAATAGATAATTTAAAGATAGACTCAAAAAAATATTATTATAACAAATTAGATTAAATTGGTTAAGTAACAAAAAACATCAATAGGAATTTGTGCTAAGACCAAAAAGAATAGACATAGCAATGGTATAACAATCTATTGACAAGCAAAAAGGTGTAAAGAAGATGAAAAGAATAGGAGTGATTAGATTCATTTGAATGGTGTATAATACAAGCAAAAGTATAGCAATTGTTTTATAATTAAAAATAGTAAGTAAAAAAATGATTGAAGTGAAAAGATTAGAAAAGTAAAAATAAATATTAAAAAACCTAAATTAATTATAAGTAGGAGAAGAAATTTTAATCAATGAGAAAGAAGTACTTAGAAATACTGAATTTTGAATTATAAGTTTTGAATATCATGGTCTAATTATTAAATGCTAAACACAAAGTTAAAGAAGGAGCAACTAAAAGGAATAATTTTAAAATTAAAATTAAAATACAAAAAGAATTAAGAAGACTTGAAATTAATGTAAACATATGTGAAAAAAATGATTAAGTGTGCATGTATTCAGTTGAACAAATCTTCTAAGTTGAGAAGAGTTTTACTGTATTAAATACTTGGATTTTGATATAGTATTGCCACCTCTTGTAATAGTTGTTTTTTTTAATATTGTAAACCATTTAAATTTCATTGCTATTAATTTCACGTGCCTTTTAAAAGCTTTAAGCTGCAGCTAAGAATCATGTGTTATTGAAACAAACACTTTTCCACAACAAGACCTAGTATTGATAGCTCGCTAGAATCCACATTTGTGTGCACTTCTTGTATAAGTAATAATAATGTATTGTTGGTTCAAAGACTCACGTATTGGTTATATACTGTGACATCAGGGAGTGGAGTCTATGTTAGATGAGTCACTAATTATCAAATACATAGAAGTTATTGAGCTAATCCCTGAAGCACTCTTTGTCAACTTCTGTAATTGACTGGTTGAAAAAGTTTAAAATAAAAATAAAAATAAAAACATGAAACTAGGAAAGAAGGGTGCGGAGATAGGGCCGGGCTGTTTTTGGGACTGCCAAAGGTAACGAAGATTGAAAGGAGTAACTACATAGACAAATGGATGAGTGAGTGGCCTCACGTGGTATGACATTTTGGGAGATGCTGAGCTGGGGGTGTGTGGTGTGGGTGGGCGCTGCCTTCATTCATCGTGGGCAACTTCGGGTTCGAGGGAACAGGTGGAGGCAAAATGGGATCCAGAACGGAGAATGCTGCCGCTGCCCCTTTGATGGGATGAAGAGGGGCCCCAGTTGGAACTGTGACCAGGTACGGCTTCTTTTCTTCTGCACCACCATGGAGGTGGGAAGGCGGGACATGGAGGCAGTAGGCCAGTGGTTGTTTTCATGGATTGCAGCCTTCGCGGGGCTCCCATCTCCACCTCGATGATCACGTTGCCATAGCCATGCCACACGGATGCTATGCTCCTCAAGCTGGAGATGTGACCTACTGTGGACGCAGGGCGTAGCTTGCGGATAATGGTAATGGTGCTGGTGGGTATAGATCTCCTTGCAAAGTGTCCGTTGCGTGCCGCATTGGTTTCTTTTTGGTGTTGTGAGACGTATCGTCCGTCGTGAAGTTGCAGTGGGCGATCGATCGATTGGAATTTTAGGGTATCGATGACGACGGAGGACCCTCAGCTGGTGATGCTCCCAGGATTGTGGCACTGGCCTCCGCGATGGGAGGAAGCCAGCCAGCCCACGATCAGTGACTTGGCGCTCGTGCCTTTCTTCGCTCTCCTATTCCCTACCTTGCGCTTCGTCCTTGATAAATTCGTTTTCGAGGTGGGTTTAGACGGATGGAGCACTTTCTCTGTTGTCGTCTGTTTTAAATTGGAGGTGCTGCATTGTGATGATGAGGATGATGGTAATGGTCGTAGTAGATACCTTGTGTGTATTTGTGGGAGAATGAAATGTAGTATTGGGTGTTTACAGAGAATGGGAAGGATATCGATTGCTGGGTTATCACCAGAGGCTTTGTTGAAGCTGTCGGACGTGGAGCGCGAGGAGAATGAGAAGAAGCTAATCAAGTACAAGGAATCGGCCTGGAAGTGTGTGTATTACTCGGCGGCCGAGTTGCTTGCATTGGCTGTCACGTACAATGAGCCTTGGTTCACGCAGACGAAGATGTTCTACCTTGGCCCTGGCGACCAAGTATGGCCGCATCTAAACGCAAAGTAAGTGCTGGTCTCTGCTTTTGCCCTTACCCCTTTGAATCTTGCCTACAGATTGTTCAAGAATTCGTTGATCATGCTCGACTGTCTTGGTACTAGAGTCTCCGTTCTGTAGAAGTGCGTGGCATTCTACCATGAAATTGTGAATGCAGTGAGGGTTTTGTTGGGGTCGGGGAAGGAAATCCGCTATGTCCTATTCCCGTTGAACAGGTTATCGAATGAAGGTTGGTAGTTTGTGGTTCGCGATCGGGATTTCGGAATGTGTGGCCTTTACAAACGCCTTTCATTTGGTCTGGACCTAGTTTGGGCTGGCTGAGAATTGTAGAGGGTGCAGCATTTTGTTTAGTTTGTAACAGAACAAGATATGGCCGCATGCATTGCTCTAGGTTCCGTTACCACTTGACTCGCACTACCGTAGACAGAGCTTCTACCGAACTGCAAGGCAACGAGGAGTGACCACGAGTGTGGAAGCACTTGGAAAGTAAACAGTAAGAATCAAGCTCCATCACGTGTAGCGCAATGCATCGCTTCTGTGTGTTAAATCCGCTAAATGAAAACTTGAGTTATTGATGTTTTGCAATACATTCTGTTTCTTGTGAACAGTATCATAGGTTCCTAACGTGCAACTTCTTCGGGCGCTTCTCATTCGTTCCACTTTAACAAATGAGTACACTACTTTTTCCTTGCGATGCGTACAGGCTCAAACTGAAGATGTTGTACGCCTTTTCTAGTGGATTCTACACCTACAGCATATTTGCTCTATGCTTTTGGGAGACAAGGCGGAAAGATTTTGGTGTTAGTATGACTCATCATCTCGGAGCACTTGGGCTGCTCATAGTCTCTTACATTGTCAAGTAAATCACTCGATGCACCATCCAAATCCTTTCAGTCTTCTGTTAGTTCAGTGAAGTATGACAGTTACTGATGTTATTCAACTGATCATCTCTTCTAATAATTTTTCTGTGGTGCAAGCGTGAGTTACTGCAATTTCTTATGGATTTATCAGTTAGTTGATCGATTTGCAACTTGAATTAGTCTTTTCACACTCAAAATTAATTTCGATGGATTATGTTTCTTGCAGCGTAAACTTGAAGCTTTTTGGAATTAATCGGGCTCGCAGAAAGTTAAAGCTGATTGCATTTTCTCTGCCTAAACAGTCGAATTATCTGATTGACATCGTTTGTTAGTGAGGCTCATTCTGTTTCTGTATGTGTTACAGCTTACAACGTGCAGGATCTGTAATACTTGCTGTACATGATGCGAGTGATGTATTCTTGGAAGTTGGCAAGCTGACTAAGTACAGCGGCCTGGATTATGTGCCTGAAATCGCCTTCGGACTATTCGCAATTTCCTGGATTCTGCTGCGACTCCTATATTTTCCCGTTGTCCTTGTCAGGAGTACTACGTAAGCTTCTAAATTATTCCTTTGGACTTGATCTTTTTTTTTACTCTATGACTCAGATACTGCCTCCTGGCCACCACAACAAACGTTTTTGGCTCGAATGTGTGGAATAGGTGTAGGCCTCAACTTTTCTTAAATTGATGTTCCACCCGGTATGGCATCCTTGCATGTCTCGATGACAGTAAAGCAGTCACATGTACTACTTTTACGGTTTTTGTTTGTATTTTTATAATGAAAAAATTCCTCTCCCTTCCCAAAATGGTTTCGGAGACAATTATTGAATCAGTGAGTTGATGATGTCTGTTCAAATAACGAATAGATGGTATCGTTAACGCATTCACCACGTTGGCTTTGTGATGGAAGTTTGTGTTGGTTTTTGCAGGTATGAGGTGCTGGTTGTATTGGACAAAGACAAGTATCCAAATGGACCGTATCTATATTACATTTTAAATACGTTGTTGATCTGCCTGTTAGTCTTGCACGTCTATTGGTGGATCCTGATCTGGAGGATGATAAAGAAGCAGATTCAAAATTCTGGGAAAGTCTCTGATGATGTTCGCTCTGGTGCGTGCCTTCTTCCTGTCAAACTATATTAACATCTGCATGGGGAAGACGAGATTTGGTCTTTCAGTGTTAAACATATCAGATTGAACTTCCTTGCACTCTGATTGCACCAAATTAATAACCTACATCGTGGATCTGAAATATGCAGACTCAGATTCAGATTCAGACGTGGACGAAGACAAAGACAAAAAGGAGTGATGATCTGCACCTAGCAGTGCCTCGATTCCCCACTAAAAGAGACATCGTTGACTCCAACAATTTGATTTAAGCATTCTTCTCTTTGAATTCTGACAACAATGTCTTTGAACAGTTCATTTGCTTTAATGCCAATATGATGTTTCAAGTGTACCATTCACTTTTCAACTTCGTCTGTTTCTATTATTGTTAATTGTTGATTTGGGCTGAGAGTTACTGATTTCGCATTTGGCTACCTTGTTTTAGACCCTGGGATCCACTGAAAGTCAATTTTCACAAAGTCACGCTGAACAGGAGAATTAGGTTTACTGGCACTGTGATGTTCGCAAGTTGTGTGGACCAACACAGTTCCATTTTTCTTTTCAGAACTAATTATTTCGTTTATATTGTGAGTAGTAAGAGGAATTCAATAATTTGAGCTTCAGAAAATGGGTAAATGAAGGTTTTTGTGTGCAATGGGTTTTAAGAATTATCCTGTATTGGAGTGGCTGCATATAAAACAAAGGCTGACGCTGCCTAGAGGCTCATGTGGGCTCTAATTTTCACATGTACTCTTGCATTTTAGTTCATATGTTACATATGGACAAAAGATATTCCGATTCCCTCTCTTTCTACCTTTACCAATTTTTAGTACTTCTTGATATGGAAAGTGTTCAATTATATTCCGTTAGTAACTTGTTGATACTCAGCAATGTGAATCTATGTCGGGTAGTGTGTGTACTAAAGTTTTTGGCATGCACATGGTGCGTTGTGATTACAGATGATTCAATTGAGATATGTTCAGCATATGCTATCTTTAATTCTATTGAAGAATAATACATGTTTTAACTAACCAGAGCTATTCCTCTGCTTAATTTTCCCTTTGCCCATTGATATAATTCTATGTGTCATCAAAAAGTTCTAACTCTAATAGTAAAGACTAGTTATTTTTATTGAATTTATTAACATTTCACAAATTCAGAATTTTAAATACTAATAAACATTTATTATTTTTATGTAGGTCCACACTTCATTTTATATTTATTTATTTATTATTTCTTGAGTTTTATAAACATCTATATTTATTATAGTCCATCTCATTACTTGGTGCACTTTGAGGTCCAATGTCAAGTGTTGGTTTTTGTTATTAATTTAAAATAAATGATAAAAAAATTAGATGAAAGTAAAGATAATTATACCAAGGCTATATTGGATCCTTCTATAAATTTTGCTTGTTTAGTTTGTAATCTCTTGCATGTTTCATAATGTATATTTTGTTAGTTCAAACATTGCATATTTTATGAACAAACTTTATAATACACATGAATTTAAACAATACATTAAATTTGAATATGTTATAAAATATTTGCCAAAATTATAATAAGAAAAAGTTGAAAAAATGTTTGAGTAAAGTAGGGTTTAAATTGCTTTAAAAATATTTATAGTACTAGTAGGAACCTTAATAGGTTTAGTATGACTATCTTACCACCAGATAGTTTAATATGACTATCTTACCACCAGATAAACCTCACAAGTACAATTTTCTTCATTAAAACATGATAGGTTAATTCAAACACTTTTATCTTAGTGTTGCTTCTGCACTTATTTTCTGAATATAAATATAAATAAAGAACCTAGAGAAATTTTATTTAATTCATATATAGATCTTTTTTTCTTTAACTCTTCCATCTTATTAGGTCAAAATCCTTGTAGAAAAAATTATCTCTAGGAAGAAAGATAAGTCATAGAAAAAATCTTACAAAAATTCTATTTCAGACCTAGATTATTTTATGTAATATCAAATGGGCTTCTTTAAGAATATTTCTGTTGATATAGAGACTTTTCTTTTCTTTTATCTTTTAAGAAAAAAATGGATTAATATGAAACAACTTTAGAATGACTTAATATCTATTATATGTTATTGATGTACATTGCAATCAAATATTATTTGATATATTATACATCAAAAATCCAAGATGTCTAACAAGAATAATTTTCTTATACAGATTGTAACAATAGTGTAACAAGCTCAAACCAATTTTAAGCTATTAGCATCATTTCTAATAGTTAAAAAATAAAATTTAATCATCTGGAAGTTAGATGTGAATATACAAGTTATTTGATTATATACATAAATTTAGTGCAATAATTCTTATTAGCCATTTAAAGCTTTGATTTTTTGTAATATCATAATAATTATAAAATTTATATTTTCTATTGCTATAAACATGAGCTCTCTAAGAGAATGCCTTTTTATAAAATTATCTTAGCTATCAAATTTTTAAATTAAATATATTTGCTTCTAAATTTATGCAAACACTTCTATAAATGTATAATACTTATTTTTTTAATATGTGTTTAAATTGGATATAGATTTTTTAAGATATGCAATCAATATATATATATATATATATATATATATAATTCCAATATTCAACATTTTTGATTAATAAGTATCTATCTATCTATCTATCTATCTATCTATCTATCTTTTTTCTAACTTTTTACTTGTATAAATATAAAAGGTGATTTTTATAAATAATATATCTATATTCTATTTAACTTTATGATCTCTTTATTTCTAAAAGTTAAATATCTTTTATGTATAATATTATAAATCTATCTTACATCTATGATATTTTTTTTACTACAATTTTATATTCTTTTGAGATACTATTATTAAAAGTATTTACTTCATTTTTTCTTCTACTTCTAACTATATTTTAATTTATAGAAATTTTTCTTTCAATTTCTTTTAGGTATATTTATTTTTATTACTAGGTGCTATAAATATAATACTACAATCTTTAAATTTTTAATAGATTATTTTTGTGCTAATAAATAACATCAGTCTTTGAATAAATATCTTCTTCTAGAACTTTTTATGGTAAATCAGAAAAACATTTAAAATATACATATATATATAGATTAATAAGTTGAATTAAAAAAATACTAACTTTTTAAACTATATTACTTAAATAATCATATTGTGTATAATGATTGTTACATGAGTTGTCCAATTAACTATTTTTCTTAATAAATGTATCATAAATTGTATATAATATTTAAATTTCTGTAAATATATATATATATATATAGAGAGAGAGAGAGAGATATATATATATATATATATATATATGTATATATTAGGATAATTTATTTTGTTTGAGACTCAAAATTAGTTTTTATAATCAGAAATATTCTTTTATAGTAATTTATATGTAAGTAATTTTTATCACTAAAAAAAATAATATATATTTTTATTTATTATTGGCCATTTTGTATCTTCTATCATACTTCCCAATAATAATTTTAACTTTTTCATAATATCATTGACCTAAAATCACAGTAGTCTCTATTGTACTATTAATTGACAACTTATAGTATCATTCTTAACTACAAATTTTTTATTAATATTTATAATCTTTAACTATGAATTTATCAAATTTTTATTTATAAAAGAGTAATTGTAATTATATATATATAACTTAAATTTATAATGATCGTTCAATTCTTATAAAAGTAAGAAAATCAACATTAAAATGAAAAAAAAAAAGAAAAAGAAAAAATATAAATTATTAAAAAAAAATCATATAATAAATACTATTTTATTTTAACCAAATATATATATATATATATATATATATATATATATATAAATATATTTTATATATATTTATATATATTTATTTAATATTAAATTTAATAAATAAATAATCTATATAAAATATAAATTATATTAAGATTAATAATATTTTATATTATTTTATATTAAATTTATTAAGATATATATTTTATATAGATTATTTATTAGCTATTTTTATGATTAATTAAATTTCTTAGCTATTTTTAATGTTAAAGATAATTATTTAAAAATATATTAAAAAAATAATTATAAAGAGAGAATTTTACTTACAAAATATATATTTAAATAAAAAATAAAATTTGAATTATTATTCTTAAAGCCATGATAACCTTATCAAGAATATTTTGTAGTAGAATCTATTGAAGCTATTTATTAATTAAATTAATTGTATTAAATTATATTATTTAAGTTTTAAAATACTAATCTTTTAATAGCTAATAATATACATTCTTAGTTCTTGATTTGCTAAATTGATTATTTTTGTAAAGTATTTTAATTTATAATTATTATCTAATATTACCATCAATCTAATCATTATTAATCTAATTATTTAATCATTCAATCTAATCTTACTAATATGTATTTTTTATTACGAATTTAAAGATGATTATTTTTAGACCATGAAATCCTAAAATTAAAAAAACAAAATAGAAAGATTTTAAAGCAAGCATAGCTATTTTTATATAAAAGAGTAATTATGCTTTATTGATTTAGATATAATAGTTTATTTAAAGTTTTTACATTGATAACTAAAAGTAGCATTTGATATTTTAATTTTTTTTGTTGGTTGAAAATTTCGATGGATTTAATAGTACATAATAGTTTAATGGTCTTTTTTCCAAATATAATATAAATATTTAAGTAAATACCTAATAAATTTTTATATAAAACTCTAATAAATAAACAATTGATTCAACTTGTTTGTGCATCAACGAGGAGTTGCATACTGGCATTCATGTCGGAAGCTTTTGGTGCCTGAAGGCAGGAAGGCCACCCTCATGTAACAAGAACAAGAGCACAACCAGGTGAAGCCTGCCTCACGGATAATGTAGAAGCTACTCAGGTTTTCTGGTAAGAACCGCCCCTACTGAAATTGCTGCGGATTCAAAACCATTCATTTACCAAATCGTGTTATCATAGCATATTTTGTTGGCGGGCTGCCAGCAAAGGAAAATCTTGAAACATGGTTATATAATCTGGTGGGTACTGTGAAGAGCTCTCTATCAATCGTGCAAATTGTTGGCAAAGGTTTTTTCTACCTGCGGACTCATTCGGAGGTCGTAACTCGACAAACACTATTTAGATCTCCTTACCGATCCTTTCTCAGAATCTGTGCTTTTCAACTTTTCAATCTTTTGTACTCTTTTTGATCCAAAGGCAATCTGGGACTCAGATAATGCAATCGGTTTTGGAACTCTCCGTATCCTCATTTGAATTACTCTAAAAATCTGCCGGAGGAATTCAAACCAGTCGCCTCGCAAGTTGCAGCTGGACTAGGGGACATCATTGGTGAAGATCCGGAGAATGCCAATATTTTAGCACCTTGACATTGCGTTTCAATCCAATCAGGAAGCGGGTGCGAACTGGAAATCCTTGTTACAAACCCCATTACTCAACAATAGATAAGTATTACAATCATCTTCCCATTAGATGACGTTTTTGTTTTGTGACAGATCAAAGAATCAACGTATGCCCAGCAGTATCCAGTTCCAAGGGGAATAAAAAGAGACATTTCAACACGCACAAAGGGGGACAACAGGTTTTGAACAAAGATTATCACAGAAGTCTGGGGAGAATGATATGCAGGTAGCAGATGAACCTTCCTTAGCCAACACGGAGCACAATATTACAAACAAGGAAGGCTTCACCCGGGTGATACACAGAAAAAGCGAACAATCTCAGAACTCAACGAAGGCAATTTAGAAAGAGCAAATTGATTCACGACCTAATAACACGGCACAAAAGGAGTCAGGTGCTGGAGTGGAGCTCTGCAACACTCCCGCGTATGATAGATCATACCCTACCCAAGCATGCATCTGAGAGAATACAAATCAGAAGGATGGGAATACGAGTATGCCCCATGGCCCTGATACCGTTCCACACAGTGATACTAACCATACAAAGAACAACCGAGGTAGTTCCGAGACCCAGGCGGTTTATTGGAACACTTTCACATAACGGAATGACTAAAAGCGACTCCACTTCTAGCAATCCTAAGACAGCGGAACCGGAACTAAGTGTACTCATTACTTCATCTTCCCAGGAAATTAACATTCTGTCAGAGGTTAACGAAAGAACAAACACGGTAAGAATTTCCGATCCATTCAACCAAGCAGCCGAGCAAACCTCAGACATTTCTGACCGTACATACCCTTGTGGCGGAAACCATGTTCACTTGAGTGGGGCCATGACATCTCTCATGCCAGAACTATTACCACGACCTGAAAACAACAGGACGGCAATGACAAGAGGTTTTCTTTATCTAATTATACTTCTTCCAAGAGAAATTTTCCAAGTATTTCTACTTGACAAAGGAAGTGTTCTTGGTCTCAAAAACAACATTTAACAAGAAACTTGAGGTTCCATTCTCCCCCTATTGTATCCAATTCATGATGATGCTTCTTATTTTTAAAATATTTTCACATAGAAATATAGAATCATAGATATTGTATCCAATTCATGATGATGCTTCTTATTTTTAAAATATTTTCACATAGAAATATAGAATCATAGAAATCATAGAAATACTAGAATATCAAGTTGTTTTCTAATTTTTAATAATTACAATAATTTAACATTGTATAAGTTTAGTCTATATGATAAGTCACAAGTAAAAACTTTATTATAATATACTAAGATTTCTTTTAGAAATATTATTGTAGTTAGTATATTGTACTTATGATCTTGCAAGAAAGAGGATTGCAATTATAAGAATGTATATCTTTCTATTTTATTTATCAATGTATTAAGATTTTTTCCTAGACAATCCAAGAGTTGTTTCAAACTATGGTGATTATAGAATTTTTATTTATTATCATTGATTGAAAAGCAAAATCAAAGAAAAATTCTTATATTGAAATTACCTTCAATTTATCTAAAAAATATTATTTGGTTTAATATCTTTAGGTGTCTTTTTTCTTATTATTTTATCTTTATGATTTTAAAAATCTCATCTTATAATGTGTATAGATTACATTACAAAATTATATTTAAAGTATCATTTTAAGATGTGATATTTTGTTTATCTAAGAGTATAAATTATAAGATACTTCTGCATAAGTATTAAAAAATTTATTATGGCCAAACGTTAGCTTTTCTATTTTAGAAGCTATATTAGCTTATATAAAAAATATTAATTATATAAAAATTAGTGAATTTATATTTTAATTTCTCCATCTATCAAATATCTAGTAATAAACTCTTATTCACTTGTAAATAATAGAATATTATGGATTATATTCAAATGACCATCAAAGAATAGTATTGACTTAGTTAATATTTATATTTTTAATAGATATTAAGAACAAAGTAAAATATAATTACATCTTATAAATTTACTTCTAAAAAATATATCCTTGATAATAGGAGAGGGACTAAAACATAATAGAAAAAGCAAAGGACAAATCACTTGAAGAAGTTTTATGATTATTTTTAAAATAATAGAAATTTAGAACTTTCTTGGAACAACAAAAGAAAGAAGATTTGTATTTTGGCTAGACTAAATAGATTTTACTTCAATACAACTATCTTTAATAATGACTAAATTCAAGAATATAAAATTTAAAAAAATATTATACTTTTAGATCACTTTTTAATTAAAATATCTATTATATTACAAAAGCCAAGTTCTAAAAAATCCAACTATGAGTTAAATATTTTCTATCTTAATGATCTCCTTATGCTTCAACAAGTAATTAAAAAAAAATTGGTTTGAAGTAAGATAATAAGAATCTTTTTATAATAGATTAAAATTTTTCTAAAGATTTTATAAATTTTTTTATAAAGAATAAGCTTATTTAAAGAATTGATATTATTAAGAACTTTAAAAACAAAGTTATATAAGCACATCAAAACTTATATGTCCACTTACATCAAATTATTGAAATTATTGAAAAAATGGCATGTATAAAAGTTGTATGTCAAGATGGTGTAGATATAGAATTTTTCAAAATTTTTTGAAATATTATTAGAGATTATTATATCCAAAAGTTATAAAAGCACATCCAAAATAGATCTATTCACTAATGTATTATTTGCAATTGTATCACTCTGTTATATAAAAGATCACATAAGATCTTGCTTGATAATTACAAATCAATTATCTTATTAAATCTCTTATACAAAATATATGCTAAATTATTACAAAAAAGACTACAAATTATTTTAACTCAAGTAATCTATTCAAATCAAATTATTTTTTTATTTTAAAATTCATTCTAAATAATGTGTTGAAAATTTAAAAGACAATTAATTGAACTAAAACATCTAAACAACATGTACTTCTGCAAAAGATTTATTTCTCTAAAACCTTTGTTCCTTGAATATTTGATATCATAATATCTCATATAGATTGCCGTTTTTTCTTTTATTGTACCAATAATAACTTCATGAAATTTATGCTTTACAATTCTTAGGATTTCACTAATTATAAATTCAATCTTTCTTCCTAAATGTCAAGGATAAGAACTAGATGAAAGCAAATAAATATATGAAACTTCTCTTAAGAAGAATAACAAAATAAAAGTAAAAAAATATGTATATTAAAAAAAACTAGAATGGCTATTGCCACAAGACAAGAAAACCATAGACTCTTGAATCTGGACTAGAAGCAAGAAAGGAATTGACAAGAGTGAAGAAGGCATCACTCTTGCCTCTATAAATACTATCTAATTAAGAACTACGTGGCAATATTCTATAGAACCTCCTATACATGTTTAATTTGCAAGACATGTGTCAAACTTGCACGACAAGTTTCTCACATATGTACCACGTACTTGGCTTATTTCGCAAGCTATCAACATGTGTGATACATGGCTAGCTTGTTCCACAAGCTACCAATATGTGCGCCATGTGGCTAACTTGTTGACTAAGTTTTTAACCTATCAATCACCTATAGACATGTATAAAAGTGATTTTATATCTATGCAGCTTCTAGGAAGCTTTTCTATCAGATATTATCAAATCAACTTATTTTACCCATTTCTATTGGTTTATATTAATTAGATAATTATTGCAGTAAATCTTATGCCTATAACACTAAAATTCATTCTTTTAATATCTTCTTCAAATTTATAGTAGCCTCAATATCTGATTGTAATTTATAAGCAAGAGTCTATCCTTTTTCTTTTATAATTTCTTTTTTCTTTGTAAAAATATTTTTCACTTCCTCCTCATACATAAGATTTTTTTGTTGTCTTATTCTTTCTCCTCTTACAGTACCTTTTAATAGCCCTTTATTATTTTAATCTCTTCTTTGTTTTTCTTCTATTAATGCTTCATGTTGATTCTTTGCAATATAAGCATGCATTAATAATCCATCTACTAAATCATTCCATCTAGTAATTTGTCAAATACTAATACCAACATGTTATCATATGGCGTGATTTTCTATTTGGGAATACAATGGATACCTGACTGTGGAGAGTTTATTTGAAATTTGATGATAAAAATTCAATAAGTGATTTATCTTTAATAAAAAGGACAAATAATACAAAAATCTCACAAAAGAGAAGTTATGTATATAAACCCTCTTGTATTCAAGTAGTTTTGTACAAAAAAGGTTCAAATTTCCACAAAATCCTTCAAAACTTTGTTCACCTGCAAGGACTTATTTCTTGCTAAATTTTAGAGCTCCATAACTCTTGATCCAACTATTTAGTTTCTATAAAATTTACTTCAAAGTGTACAAAATCTTCTTAAGTTTTACTACAAACAAACTCAATTATAAATTCGTTTTCAATCGTCTGATATCTCAAAACCCCTAGTAGGTGCTTAAAACCCTAGCTCAGAGACACTTGAGCTCTATTTTCCCTATATCTCACAAATCCAAAATCATAATACCAAAATGTTTTTGCACATAGTCTTGTAACATAAATATTTACACTTCTGAAAATTTTGAGCCAAAAATCTATCAAATTGCTTAAGATATAGCTCAAAATGTAACCACTAGTTAAATAGGGTCACTTACTGCCTTTAGCTTACAAGCACTAACTTCAACTCCCAATATCTCCTTTACTTTAGCTTGAATTTTATTAAGTTGTACATAATAAATGTAGCCAAGAAAGTGCTCTCTCCAATCCTAGTCACTAATCGTTGATTGCTCTCTGTACGTACACATTATATCCAAAAAAGTGACAGTAGGTCCAAAATCAACACCATAACTTTGAGTGCCTATAACTTCTTCATAAAAAGTGCAAATCATACAAAATTTACATCTAAACCAGATCCAAAAATCTAAATCTTATGACCCTAGCCTTTGATGTTCGAATCCTATCGAAAAAAAAATCCTAACTCCTAATAAACCCTTGGGCAGCCTCCTTGAAGTCCATTGGACATGATTTATGGCCAATTAGAATAGAAATTTCTATCATCTACCTCTATCCATCCACATAGATGGCCAAACTATCCTTTTTATATTAAAAACCCTTTTCTAACCCTTCTTTTTATAAGATTTATATACTTTGTGCTTTAAGCACCAAATAAAAGAAGTAAACTAAGATTTCAAGGGTCACCAATGTCTAACAAAGGTGACTTAAGATATATATAAGTTATTGTCAATATAAATCAACCTCAAAATCACTATCAAAAAAAGAAATAAGGTTGTATAAATCTCAATAATAATCCTTTTAATAGATCTCTTTTAAACTAGCAACCTAACTATATCTTAAAACCAATAAAAATCCACTGATATGGCTTTTATTTAGCTATATAGTAAGTTATACATTAAATATACATGTACAATTTTTTACCATAGTAGCCAAACCACAACACGACAACATTTTAAATCATTTGTAATAATTTTTTCTTTTTCAGCATAATTCATTGTATTTGTCCACAAAGAGCTAGATTCTCCTAAAAATTCAAGATTTATACTTAAACAATTGCCTCGAATTGCTTCCATCTAACATATTGATGCTTCAGTATTTGGGATTGTATACACTTTAAAAGCATCTCTTGTAAATATTTTTATTCTTCCTTTATCATAATTTATCTCCAATTTTTCTCTATTTTCTTTCAAATATATCATTGTCAAAGACAAGAACTTGATGAAAGCAAATAAACATATGAAACTTCTATTAAGAAATATAAAAAAATAAAAGTAAGAAAGTATGTATATTAAAAGAAAATAGAATGGCTATTGCTACAAGACAAAAAAAACTATAGACTCTTGAATTTGGACTAAAAGCAAAAAAAGAGTTGACAAGAGTGAAGAAGGCTTCACTCTTGCCTCTATAAATACTATCTAATTAAGAACTACGTGGCGATATTCTATAGGACCTCTTACACGTGTCTAATTTGCAAGACACATGTCAAACTTGTACGACAAGTTTTCCACATGTGCGCCATGTACTTGGCTTGTTCCATAAGCTACCAATATGTGCGATATATGGCTAGCTTGTTCTATATGCTACTAATATGTGTGCCATGTGGCTAGCTTCTTGGCAAAGTTTCTAACCTACCAATCACCTATAGACATATATAAAGGTGATTTTATATCTATGAAGCTTCTAGAAAACTTCTCTATTAAATATTATCAAATCAATTTATTTTATCAATTCCTATTGGTATATATTAATTAGATAATTATTGGAGTAAATCTTATGTCTGTGACATTATCCCCTCTTCTAGGAACGAGTTCCACAAGCAGTAGTGATTACATGTTGAGGAAGTCCAAAATATGTCGAATTATGCTTGCCACATATTCTGATCTTTGTTTCCTTGAAAGTTAATTGATAGGTCCTTTCAACCATTGATAATGTCTCATCTGATAAATCAACAAATGAAGGTTCTTAAGTTGAATCCATTGGTTGTTCGTTCTCCATCTCTTTAACATTACAAATACAAAGAAACTACAAACAAAGATAAAAAGTAGAATGTTATCTTGCCTAGATTGTGTTTCTTCTATAGGGAAGGTCCTCATCTTGATTTTTATCGATGTCATTGATAAAAAGCTTCTACTTTCCTTGCTGCATTTACAAGATTCTTTGTTGATTCTTATGTGTGTTCACTAATATTGTATCCCCACTAATGAATAAGATATTCCAACCTATTTAAGCAATGCCTCAAATTTAAGACTTTTTCTACTTCAAATTCTTCATTATTGTCCACATCTATAGGAGGAGGTGGCACTTATCTTTTTCTTGGTAAGTTCACTATCTTGTATGCTTCAAAAAGAGACATGTGGAATACAAGATGAATCTTCATGGACTCTGATAGGTGTAATCAATATACAATTAGATTGATTTCTTCAGAAATAAGAAAAGGTCCAAGCCTACAATAGTCCAACTTATCACAAGGACAAGTAGTCTTGATATTGTGACAAAATAACCATACCTTGTCTCCTACGTTGAATTGTCGTTGTTCCTTGCAATACGCATTTGTATTTATTTTTTATTATTCTTGAGCTTCCTTTAATTGCACCTTCATTATTGCATGTAGCTTTGACAAACAATTTATCAAATCTTTTGCTATTGGATTATCAACTTTTGAAAAATTAAAAGTATCAAGTCGTGGGTGATAATAATAATTGGCAAACAAAGGTGTTTATTGCATAGAACAATGTATCATATTATTATAAGCAAACTCTACCAATGGTAAGAAAATTATTCAATCATCTTGTTGGTAGTTGATGGTACACCTCAGATATTGCTTCAAGACTTGGTTTACATGCTCTATTTGTTTATGAGTTTCAGGATGGAAAGTTGAAGATAGCTTTATGACCACCTTTTATAAGTCCCACCAATGGATCTTAATTGGTGGATTGGTTAAAAATATAGTCTTAACTCATTTAATTATACAAATATTATGATTAAAGAGTCTTTTTGATTATTTAAGTATTTATTAGAATTTAGAAGTATTTATAAATATGAAAGTCTTATTAGAAGAAAAGTTACAAAAATGGAGTTTTAGTAAGTCTTGGAGGCAATTATTTTAGTTGGTTTAATATTATTACTTATTATTAAGTATTAAGAATTAGTTATTAAGACCAATGTCTATATTTTATCCTTCTAATTATATGTATTACTCATTAAAAACCTATAAATATTACTTAGTAGATAGAAGAAGCATGAGAAAGAAATCTCATGTCTTTTTAATTATTTTTATAGAATATAGGATTTTGAGTTGATTTTTATTGATTTTATTATTATAAAAAAATTCCAAGGTAGAATAAAATAGTCTTAAATTGATATTATCATCTTAGAAATATTATAGATATTTTTAGAATTTATTTAGAATTTATTTAGAATTTATTAAGAATTTTTAGAGCAATTTTGAAGACTTTGGTAAAAATGAGTTTTACCACCTTGGGAGCCATTATGAAGAAATGGAGCAAGATTAGAAGGCCAGACAAGGTTCTTAGGCTAATAGGGTATTTTTGAACACCATGATGAAGTCAAAAATGCAAAATTATTAGTTCTACTAGTATAAAATAGGAGGACCAGCAACTAGTGTAGTCCTTGTAGGAAGAGAGGTGCATAAGTCCCATATGGGTTGTGGCACCTTGGAAATAGGTAAGAGAATAAGACTAAGGCCTCATGGCCCCTCTAAGACACCCATATACACTACTTGTGAGCCTTGGTGATGTTCGAACCCATGACCTTGTAACAAGTTATCCTTGAGGTAAAAATTTCTACTTAATTTTTTCTATTATTTACCTTCTAATTTTGAATTATCACAACTTATTCATAATAACTTAGATTTATATGTTTTTTATATCATTGGAAAGATAAAAAAATTATCTACTTAAAAATATATTTTTTATTTTTTATTTTTTATTTTTACTAGATGAAAATCTAGTGAACAAATTGTGACTAGTTTTGTAGTGTGCAATTACTTAATTGCATATATTTTACTTGTTTTGTGTTGTTCTTTTCCTTCATTGTTGTTTATTGCTCCTTATACTTCACACCACAATTTATAAGCAACTCTTAGTTGAGGCCATCTTATAACTTGGGTTGAGGAGTGAATTTTACCCTCACATCTTTAAAATCTTAAAAAGCATTTTCCAAAATTTTGACACAAATTGCATCCTTCTATCTGATATAATATCCCTTGATAATCCATGATAGCGATAGATGTTGTCAAGGAAGAATTCAGCTATTTTTTCACATGTGATAGATTTTGTACATGGTATAAAATGTGCCATCTTGGTGAAATGATCTACAATTAAAAATATAGAATCATATGAACTTGAATTTGGAAGATTCGTGATGAAATCTATAAAAATAAAAAACCAAGGTTGTTTTGGTATAGGTAATGGTTAGAGAAGTCCGTAAGATCAATGACAAGGAGTTTTTAATCTTAAACAAACATCATATGACTGCACAAACTCTTTAACAGCCTTTTATATTTGAGGCCACCAAAAATCTTTTGAAATTAACTCTAAGGTCTTATTGAATCCAAAATGTCTAGCTACGGGGAAGTTGTGACAAGCTTCAAGAGCATGTTGTTATGGTAGAGAGAATTTGCCTCAAGAAAGCATTGGACTTCTGGATGCCTCTAATTATTCAACTAAGATCCAAGTATAATAAAACCCCCAAATTTATATAAAGTCTCTTTTATAGGGCTATTAAATCCAATATACAAGTCATATTTCATCAAACCACTCAAAACATAAGAATTATTCTACAACCCTCATTCCTCCGTAGAGAGGGAATTTTTTCCAAACTTCAAGAATCCATAACTCTTGATCCAATTGTCTAAATCTATTCTAAATTTGTATAAAGTATTGTTGTATTCTTTACAACTACTACCACAAATTTCAATTGTCGATTCATTATCAATCTTTAGATATTGCCAAAATCCTAGCAGTAGTTTCAAACCCTTGTTTATAAAAATCCATGTACTAAATTCTTCATATCTCACAATCTAAAAGCCCAAATACTATGAAACTTTGATAAATAGCTTCTTAGAATAATAATACACCTTCTTAAAAAGTTTTAGATAAAAAAAATGTCCAAAAACTCAAGATATGACAAACTCCATCACTATCAACAAAACACCCTACTTACTGCCTTGGAATTCAATCTGCTATCTTTGACTCTCAATATCTCCTTCTTCAATATTCCAATTGTGATAATTCTTCTACATTAGATATAGAACTTGAAATCACCTCTCTAGTTGCACCTCCCAATCTCCAAAAGCTCTCATACAACTCCTTCAATCTTCAAAAGAGTGATAGTAGATATAATTTATACACCCTAATTTCAAGCGCCTACTCCTCCTTCATTAAAATCCCAAATCCTTCAATTTTTACACCAAAATTGTAGCCTAAATAAACAAGCTTTCTAGCCCTAGTCTTTGATTTTCAAATTGCCTCCTTGAAGTCGCCAAAACCCTTGTTCTTGTTGTGGGCAGCCTCCTCAAAGCCTATTAGGCATGACCATTGACCAATAGGAATGAAGAACTTCACCCCTTGTCTTCATTCGTCCTCACTTTGCCTTCATCCTTCCAAATAGGCCTTTAGTAGTTTAATTCTTCTTCTTTGGATCCCAATTGCCTTTCAAGGTTTTATACTAAATATTTAGGTTCTATATAATTTAAAAGCCATAGCCAAATTAAGTATAAATCTAAAATAAATTTTCTTACACCAACTCCCTTGAATTTTATTTTATTAACCATTCTAATACATATCTAAACGTATAAACATATTATGCAATTTGAGTGGATTTTACATACTATAAGCAATTAGAGTACGACAACATTGTCATGATGTAACGCGACTATTAGGTGAAAGAGTGTAGAAATAGTATATTATAGAAGATCTTAATTCAAAATATTGTAGCAAATTATCTTAGAAAAAAATTGATAATAGTAAAAAGGGAGTAAAACTAATGGGTTTTAGTGCTGATTTTTTACAAATAAGCTTCTATTTATTTTATAGGGCCATAAGTAAGGCAAAAAAAAGTAGATTGAGAAATAAAATGATATAGGCATATATAAGAGAGAGTTAAGAAGAGGTTTCAAAAAAACCTACCACAAAAATCTTGAAATAGATACCCGGAAAGGACCGGTTATGAGCTCAGGTTGAAATCAGACCCCAAGGCACAAAATTGCGTGCTTACGGCAAATCCGGGAGGCTTTTGCAGATCGGAGATTGGGATAAGAGAGTGGACTTGAAGAATTTTGTATACAAGTTAGCTTTAAGTGATTTGGAGAAAAAATGACTTTGTAATAGCTTTGCAAAGTTAGGATTGTTTTTGGCAACTTGAGATTTTGTGAAATAAAATAGGGTTGATATTTTAGACAATTTCAAAAGATTTGTAGCAAATCTATGGTTGGAAATTTGTGGGATTTTGGATATTGTTGTTGTTAATGTATGCTGTGAATTTGAGCTAAATCTAACGGTTAAGTTGTACATAATTGAGGTTTAAGTGGGTCAAGGTCTTAGAAATTAAGTTTTAAAGGTTAATTAGAGTTTTTGAGATCTTGAGCAATCTGCTTGTTGGATTGGAAAAATTTTTATTTATGTGGATAATAGACTTGTTTTCCTATACACATGAGTGATTTGAGACTGATTGAATAGTAAAAAAGGGAGAAATCAGCACTAGAAGATCAGCATCAAGGTTGGAAAAGGAGGCCGACCAACATCTAAGAAGTTTTTGGAGTTTTTCTTCCATTTGGTAAGTTCGATTTCCTTCAAATTTATTGTGCTTATTTTTGACTAAGAGATTGAAAGATGTACAAAGTTTTAAGTAAGATCAATGGTCTAATCAGCAGATATTGAGGTTCTAATTTTCCTCAGGGTTGATTTGAATTGGTTAGAATTTTGTTTAAGATTTGATTAGGGTTTGGTTTAAGATTTAATTAGGGTTTGGTTTAGGATTTAGGATTTGGTTTAGGATTTAGGGTTTAGGATTTGACTTAGGATTTAACTAGGGTTTGGCCAGGGTTTGATTTAGGATTTTGACTAGGTTTTGATTTAGGATTTGACTAGGGTTTGATTTAGGTTTTGATCAGGATTTGACTTAGGATTTGACTTAGGAGTTGATTTAGGTTTTAACAAGGGATTAACTTAGGATTTGACTTAGAATTGGAATAGGGTTTGACTAAGATTTGACTCAGGATTTGAACAGGATTTGACTTAGGATTTGACTTAGATTTTGACTAGGATTGACTAGGATTTGGCCAAGGTTTGACTTAGGGTTTGACTTAGGTTTTGACCAAGGTTTCACTTAGGGTTTGATTTAGGTTTTGACTAGGATTTGACCTAGGATTTGAATAAGATATGACTTAGGATTTTAAGATTCTATTTTTAGTATTTTTAAAATTTAATATTTTATATGTTATTTTTTATTATAATTAATATATAATTCATTTATTTTTCTTTTGTAATTGCTTAAAGATTGGATCAAAATTTGATTAATATTGTTGAAATTTAATAGAAGTTGTTTAGGATTCTATTAAAGTTGTTAGGATCTTGTTGTTGTATATTTCCTTTTTGTCTTCCACAGCCAGGTGCCCGGAGCATTCTCAAGCAAAATTGCATGTATTATGACAACGTTGTCGTACTATAATTGCTTACAATATGTAAAATCCACTCAAATTGCATTATATTTTTATACGTTTAGATATGTATTAGAATGGTTAATAAAATAAAATAAAAGGGATTGATATAAAAAAATTTATTTTAGATTTTCACTTAATTTAATTATGGCTTTTAAATTAAATAGAACTTAAATATTTAGTATAAAGTCTTGAGAGGCAATTGGGATCCAAAGAAGAAGAATTAAACTAATAAGAGGCCTATTTGGAAGGATGAAGATAAAGTGAGGATGAATGAAGATAAGGGATGAAGTTCTTCATTCCTATTAGTCAATAGTCATACCCAGTAGGCTTTGAAGAGGTTGCCGCAACAAGAACAAGGGTTTTGGCAACTTTAAGGAGGCCATTTGGAAAATTAAAGACTGGGATAAAAAAAAAAAAAAAAACGTGTTTTTTGGACTACAATTTTGGTAGAAAAATCAAGAAATTTGGAATTTTTATAAAGAAGAAGTAGGCGCTTGAAGTTAAGGTGTACAAATTGTACCTACTGTCACTCTTTTGAGGATTGGAGGAATTTTACAAGAGCTTTTGGAGATCAAAAGATGCAATAGAAGAGGTGGTTTTAAAATCTACATTTGATAAGAAACAATTATTATAATTGAACTTCTAAAGAAGAAGATATTAGAAGTGAAATATAGTAGATCGAATTCCAAGGCAATAAGTATGCTATTTTATTGATAGTGATGGGATTTTAGACGAATTTTTATGTATAAATTTTTAAGAAGTTGTATTATTATGCTAAAAAGCTATATATTAAAGTTTCATAGTATTTTGATTTTTAAATTGTGAGATATAGAGAATTTAATACACATGTGTTTGTAAACAAGGGTTTGAAGCTATTGCTAGGATTTTGGTGATATCTAAAGATTAATAAAGAATCAACAATTGAAATTTATGGTGATAGTTTTAAAAACTATATCAGTATTTTATGTAAATTTTTAGTAGATTTGGACGGTTGGATTAAAAGTTATAGATTGTTGAAGTTTGGAAAAAATTCCCTTCTTATGAGAGAATGAGGGTTTAGAGTATTTTGTTATGTTTTGAATAGTTTGATGAAATAAGACTTATATATTAGGTGTAATAGCCCTATAAAAGAGACTTCATATAAATTTGGAGTTTTTATTATACTTGGATCTTGCTTGAGTAATTAATGGCAGCTAGAAGCCCAATGCTTTCCTGAGGCAAATTCTCTCTTCGACGACAACGTAGTTGTGTTTTACCTTTTGGAACATATAAACATCCTTTAAAATAAAATAAGTTGTCCTTGAACTAAAACTTTGAAGTATCATGAGATTTAGAAGAATTATTCTTACTATCGTCAACAAGAGGATCTGAGGGCATACTTAATTGGATTTGCTTGAAAAACATTAAATCAACTATCAATGTTGATTTTATTGCTCAAATATGAAATTGTTCTAATTTGAGGAGGATCATTCTTTGTTGATCAAAAGCTACATCTCCTTCTTTTGGTGTAAGATCAGATTGTCTAGAAAGAGCATCGGACAAACCTTATTGTTTTCTTAGCCGATAAGTGATAATGAACTCAAATCTTGCTAAAGACATGCTCCAACAAGCTTGACGACAATTTAACACGCATGCTAATATGAAGTATTCGAGATTCTTGTGATCTATATACATAGTGACTGGATTAGAAGCACTTTCTAAATAGTGGTGTTATTCTTGAAAAGAATCCATAATTGCAAGAAATTCTTTATTGTGGATTTTGTAATTGATCTCTATTGCTAAAAAAAATTTTGGAATAAAAAGCTACTAGGTAGAGTTTATCATCTGCTCCCATTTGTGATAATATTCCATCCAAAGCAAAGTCTAATGCATCTATTTTTAATAAAAATACCTTGGAGAAGTCAACATGATACAAAATTGGTGCAAAAGTAAAAACTATTTTCAACGCTTCAAATGATGCTTCTGCTTTGTTACTCCACTCGAGTTTATTTTTACAAGTTAGACATGCAAGTGGAGTTGCAACTTGAGAAAAGTTCTTAATAAAGATTCGGTACTAATTGGCAAATCTCAAAAAGTATTATATGTTCTTTATTATTCTTGAAATCTTCCAATCCATAATTGTCTAGACTTACTTAGGATCCATCATGAGACCATCATTCAAAATGATGTATCCTAAGAAATCAACTTGAATAGTGTGAAATACACACTTTTCCATCTTGGCATGTAATCTAATATCTCTAAGTTTTATAATGCACAACAAACATAAAATTCATGTTCTTTTACAACCTTAGAGCAAATTAAAATGTTGTCTAAGTAACAGACAATAAAATCATCTAAAAACTCACAAAAAATATCATTCATGAGATGTTGAAAAATAGCTGGTGCAATTATAAGTCCAAAAAGAATAACATTATATTCAAAATGAAAAAATTCATGTTCAACTGTAATAGAATAAGATTGTACTCCCTTTTTGTATATGATACTACCTTTGCTTGTTTGCTCATCTACCAACTTCTTCAAATCTACTTTTCCAAAATTGGTCCTCAAAGGCTTATTAGAACCTGCTAGTCTTATCCTCCTTTCTTTGAAATGGACAATATTCTCTTTGATTGCAGCTCTATAGCTTTCGCATTTGCCACGCTTATGGTCTAGATTATCATACCACATGCATCTTTCTACAAATTCCTTCAAATCTTCAATTGTCTTCGATAAGTTGGCCTTCTGAGAGTTTTTAAGTTCACTCATTTTTATCCTAAGATCCCGTATATCCTTAATCAGCTCTTTAATGGCATCATCTTGAGCAGCCTTGTTTGTCTTCTATAATGGTATTGAATTTGGGATTACAGATATTGGCTCCAACAGTGATAATGACCCCCAAGTCTTGATCTTTTGCTGCTTGGCCACAAGCCCTACTGTTTTTTTCACCAACCTCCAGTTATTTGTAACTCCACTCTTAGATGTCTTATCTGCAAGATTAAAAAACAACTTGTCCTTCAAATCTTTATCAATTGCTTGTAAAAATAACTCAATCTTCCTAGTGTCCAATAATTGCCTCCCTTGCCGTGATAATTGGCCAAACTTCTTTTCAAATTCTCTGATCAATTCATTTGGAGCCATCTGATTCCATGGCCTTTGTTCAATCCACTCCAAAAATGATCTTTTGATCATCCTCTCTGAGTCTTCTTCACAAAATTCATCCTTCAAAAGTTCCTCAAATCTATTCTATGATATAATTCTTTCACACAACTCTTGCACCGTCTCCTTGATCTTAGGTATTATTGCTAAATCAAAGGTGGTAATCATTCTCACCTCTGAAATTTAATGTACCTCCATTTCATATGTATAAACCCTCAAGAACTTGGTAATGTTTCTCCCTTCAAACCTCCCAGTCTTATCTACCACTACCTGTAAGGCATTGGTAGTACTCCTATCATCCCCTTCAGTCCGTTGTCTCTCATTCATAAATTGAGCAAATGCCCTAAATAAATCTTGGGCACCTACTCTCCTTGGTAATCCAAACTCAAGTTTTTGATCCCCCATTTTAGCTTGTTGAGTAATTAATGCCTCAAGGCTCTCTCAGTGGAAGCACCAATAATATCGTAGTAGAGAGAATTTGCCTCAAGAAAGCACTGGACTTCTGGCTGCAACTAAATACTCAATCAAGGTCCAAAATAATAAAATCCTCAAAATTTTATAAAAGTTTTTCTTTTAGGGCTATTACACCTAATACATAAGTCTTATTTCACAAAAATACTCAACTATATCAAAATACTCTAAACCATCATTCACCCGTAAGAGGGGAATTTTTTCCAAACTTCATTAATCTATAACTCTTAATCCAACTATTCAAATCTATTAAAATTTCACGTAAAGTACTGATGTGCTTTTAACAACTAGCACAACAAATTTCTATTGTTGATTCTTTATTGATCTTTAGATATTATAAAATCCCTAACAGTAGCTTTAAACCCTTGTTTACAAATACTCGTATACTAAATTCTTCATATCTCACAACTCAATGTCCAAATGCTATGAAAATTTAATATATAGCTTCTTAGCACAAAGATTCACCTTCTTGGAAATTTTTAGACAAAAATTCATCCAGAAACTCAAGATATGGCAAAACCCATTACTATGAATAAAACGGCCTATTTACTACCTTGGAATTCAATCTATTCTCTTTGACTCCCAATATCTCCTTCTTTAGAACTCCTATTATAGAAATTCTTCCATATCAAGTATAGAGCTTAAAATCACCTCTCTAGTCGCACCTTGTAATCTCTAGAAGCTTCCATACAATTCCTCCAATCCTCAAAAGAGTGACAGCAGGTACAATTTGTACACCCTAACTTCAAGCACCTACTTCTCCCTTATAAAAACTCCAAATCTCTCAATTTTTATACCAAAATTGTAGCCCAAAAAACAAGATATCTAGCCTAAGTCTTTGATTTTCTAATGCCTCCTTGAAGTCGCCGAAATCCTTATTCTTATTGTAAGCAACCTCCTCAAAGCCTATTGGGCATGACCATTGACCAATAGAAATGAAGAACTTCACCCCTTATCTTCATTCATCCTCACTTTGTCTTCATCCTTCCAAATAGGCCTCTTCATAGTTTAATTCTTTTTCTTTGGATCCCAATTGCCTCTTAAGGCTTTATACTTAATATTTAGGTTCTATATAATTTAAAAGCCATAACCAAATTAAATAAAATCTAAAATAAATTTTCTTATACCAACTCCTTTTTTTTATTATTTTACTAATCATTCTAACACACATCTAAACCTATAAACATATTATGCATTTTGAGTGGATTTTACATACTATAAGCAATTACAATACGACTGCATGTATAAAAGCTTTTGTACCTATTAGTATGGATTTTACTATATTAGACTTATAGCTTTTCACTTGGTCGGCATGATATTTAATAATGTTCTCAAAAAAGTCAAGTCTACGAGAATTTCAATCTATTTAAAGGTTATATTTTTCTAGCCATGATAAATCTAAAATAATTAATTTAAATAGAGATTTAATTATATTAAAGATTACGTAGCTATTATCACCATCTATTGTTACTTTTATAGGATGGATTTCATGAGTAACATCTCTAGAAGACAATGGACAACCATCTATGACTTCTACATGTACGGGTTTAGTTTTCTATACTAAAGATATTTTACGATTCTTAACAAATTATTCATCTAGAAAGCATGCTGAGGCTCTTAAATCTGATAAGATACAGGCTCTATAATTTTTTGGTCTTAAATATACATCTATTATAAAACAAGGAGAGGATTCTGAAGAAAGAATAGGACCTTTACTAGAAATTGTATAAGATTCCAACTGCACATTCCCTATTACAGCTGGACAAATTTGATTTTTGACATGTTCTCTTCTTTGATAGCAGTACTCCTTATTTTATAGTTGTGTCATTTCTTTGGACAATATTAAGCAGTGTACTTAGATTCTCCATAATATAAACATAATCCTCCTTAACGACGCCAAATCTTTTTATGTTCAATAAGAGATTTAAAACGTATTGTATTAATTTGTATGTCTTCTACTTTCCAATGTACGTTTTGTGAGGACGTTGATGTTGCCATTAACTAATAACATTGAGGTTCTCTTGTATGACTCTCGGATCAAAATTCAAAAAGTCAATTGTCACACTTCATAACAAAATTAGTTGCTTAATTCAATATTTGAGGATCGGATAAATTAAGCATTAATTTTTTTATCTCATATTGTAATCCATAGAGAAATTGGTTGATGACTATAGCATCATCCCACTTGATATCAATTGCTAGTTGTCAAAAATGTGAAGCATATAACGACACTGATTGTTTGCCTTGTCATAAGATGTAAATCTTGTTGGTTGCAACACGGATTGCATCATGTTCTCCATACATAGATCAAAATTTTGTTAAAAATACCTCCAAATTATTCAATATTAGATCACGTTGTTTAAGAAAAGATGTAAATCACAATAAAATAAAATCCGAAAGTATTGTTCTAATTACCTAACTTGAGATCCTTGCATAGGATAACTCTAAAGTTGAAGTTCAATGACCAATTGTACCTGATTGACAAATCCTCGAAATTTAGATTTTGTGCCATCAAACTTTTCAAGCAAACTAATTTTTAGTTCTCTAATATTTGAATAGTGCTCTATCATTAGTGAGGTAGTATGATTTATTATAGATATTGGTGCAGCTCCAACCATCTCTATATCCTCACTTCTTGCTAATCTTGTTGCTCCTTGTGGTGATAAACTAAATTGATGCATTGCAAGCATTAGCTCTCTCATTTGTTCTTGCATTTGTGCCATTGCACTCTTCATTTCTGCAAGTTTTGCCATGATAATACAATAGGAAGGAAGGTGTCTATTCTCACTTCAAGAAATGTAGAATAACATACTCAAAAGAAAAAAAATTCTAGAAATAATATCAATTTAAAAGTGGATATTCTACAACTTCAAATATGCTTATGTCTTATCAAGACAAAGGGGTAATCTACTCTTCATCAAGAAAAGACAATGCTCTGATATTATATGTATACTCTTGTCAATCTGTCAAGAACAAGAATTTGATGAAAGCAAATAAACATATGAAACTTCTGTTAAGAAGTACAAAAAAATAGAAATAAGGAAGTATATATATTAAAAGAAACTAGAATGGCTATTGCCACAAGATAAGAAAACTGTAGATTCTTGAAACTAGACTAAAAGCAAGAAAAGAATTGACAAGAGTGAAGAAGGCTTCATTCTTGTCTCTATTTATACTATCTAATTAAGAATTATGTGACGGTATTCTATAAGACCTCCTACACATGTCTAATTTGCAAGACACATGTCAAACTTGTACAACAAGTTTTTCAAATGTGCACCACGTATTTGGCTTGTTCCACAAGCTACCAATATGTGCGCCATGTGACTAGCTTGTTGACCAAGTTTCTAACCTACCAATCACTTATAGACATGTATAAAGGTGATTTTGCATCTAGAAAGCTTTTCTATCAAATATTATCAAATCAACTTATTTTACCTACTCCTATTGGCCTATATTAATTAGATAATTATTGGAGTAAATCTTATGTCTATGACAATCATACTTTCTTTAAAAAAAAATAATTCTTTTACGTAGTACCTCTATAAAAATTTTACACTTCCTTTTTAAATGATCCATATTATCACACCATATGTACCAATGCACTATATCTTCTATTGGTCCTAATTTTTATTTTGTTGATACTCTTGATGATTGATCCTTTTCTTCAAGTTTTACAAATTTTATTTATTAATCTCTCATCCCACATATGATTTCATCCATACTCATTTCTTCTTTCTTTGATGTAGATATTGAAAGTTGAATCATAGATGTAAGATGGTTAATAGGCAATTTTATCTTAGATGGCCTTTAAATATTCACCCTATCATTTCTCCTTTTTTTTTTTGTAAGCAATCATATTGCTTCTTCCACTTTTTTCCAATTTAATGTCAATCCTTCTTCTTCTTTTTTATCTTCATGTAAAATTTCCAATTTTTTTTTTACAACTCTCTATTAGTCACTTGAAAAAAAAATTTCACTTTACTTAGATTCAATATTTGTCTTTCCTTCTTTGATATATGAGAATATTATCTTTTAAATTCTCTTAATAATTCTATTGCTTGAAGATCTTTCTTAGACCTTTTAATCCATTCAAAAAATGTCTTCTTTGTAATCCAATCATATTCTTCAAAAAAATATTTATTCTTTAATGTTTAAAAAATTTTCTTCCATAAACCTCCAGAATGTCCTATAATACACTTCACATGATTTCTTGTCTTTGGTGCAATAGCCAATTCAAATAGTTGAACCATCTTCTTTTTGAAAATATGCTTCAATTATATTTTTTTTAATAAAATACCTTAAATATTTTATAATATTCTTCTCTTTGAATTGATCAATTTTATCCACAATCGCTTATAATGCTTTGTTTGCTATACCATCTTTGTGATCTTTAACTTGTTGATGTTGCACAAATAAAGCAAATGCTTTAAACATGCTTACAAAGTTAGGATCAAAAAACATACCTTGTCCCCCACTACTACTTCCATTTATAGCTCTACTTGAAGTACCATCCATAGCTCCTCCTTCCATTCTCTTGCCTTTCTTCTCTATAATTCAAATATATCAAAAAATCCAATTACCTTCCAACTTAAGCTTTTTACGTTGGATTCACCAAATATATTATATCACATGTAATCTTACTTAAGAATGCACCAAGCACCTGATTGTAGAAGATAAAAGGAATTTGCACAACAAGTTCTAACCTCTCTAATAGAATTATGTATAATTTATAATTAAAGAATAACAAATATATTCAACTATTAAAAAAGTTCAATTAGATTTTTAATTATTTATAAACAAGCACAAAAATTCTAAAGAATTTTTAAAGAAGTTATAAAGAAATAATAAAAAAAATATTTGTATAAATTCAAAAGAAATATTAATTTAAAAATTCTTTTAAAATACTAAAATAAAAATTGTAATCAAACTTTCATCAAATCCTAATCAAATCCTAATCAAATCTTAATTAAATCTTATTCAAATCTTACTCAAATTCTAATCAAATCTTAATTAAATCCTATTCAAATCTTATTCAAATCCTAATCAAATCCTAGTCAAATTCTATTCAAATCCTAATCAATTCCTAATTAAATCCTATAGCAGATTGAAACCATAATAACTATTGATCTAACTATTTCTCTTATTCCAAATTTTATGTATCTTTTGATAACTAAGTTGACAATATGTATAAAATTTTTAAAGAGATCCAACTTATCAAATAAAAGTTAAGCTTAAATTTCTACTTGGATGTAGGTTGCCTTCCTTCTCCAATCTTGATGCTAAATTCCTAGCACAAATATCTTCTCTTTGCACTATTTAATCGCTCTCAGAATTCATTCATAGATAGAAAATCAAGTCTGATATCCATACAAATAACTTCCATCTTAATCTAATTGGTAGATTGCTAAATATTTGACAAATCTTCACTGATCTTTAAATCCCAATTTCTAAGATCCCAACCCACTTGAAGTTTAATAATCTTCAATTAAATTGTTTAATCAAGCTCAAACTTACAACATATATTTATCACGACTATAATTACAAATCCACAAATTTTTATCCGTAGATCTATAATCAAACTTATAAAATACTCAAAAATATATACACCCTTTTATTTTAAAAAAATCAGAGTCCATTGAAACAACTTCTGACTTTACAAAGTTCTTAAAAAGCCAATTTTTATCCAAATCACTTAAAATTAATGCTTAAACAAACCCTCTTAAGTTTGCTCTCTAATCCAACTCTCTAATCTGCAAAAGAACTCTCTAGCCGCCATAGGCATGCGGTTTTGTACCTTAGGATCTGATTTTGACCTAGGTTCACAATTGGTCCTCTCTAGGTATCAACTCTTAGAATTTTGAGGTAAATTTTGCTAAAACCTATTCTTAGCTCCTTCCTAAAGATACCTACATCATTTATTTTGCTAATATACTTTATTTTACTTTATTTATGGCCATACAAAGTAAATAGAAGCCTCTTCTATAAAAAGGCAATATTAGCACTTTTTAATTTTTACTACTTTCTTGTCTATTATCTATATTTCTAAAATAATTTGTTAAAATATTTCATTTGAGCTCCTCTATGATATAATTATTCCTTTCTTCTTTCACTTAATGGCCGTGTTACTATATGATAATGTATTTAAAGTATTTAATAAATAAATAAAGAATTAAATATTTAAAATAAAGTTCTTTAAAAATATAAATCTTTTTTTTTCATTCAATATAATAAATCATTTATTATATGTGGTAGTATGACCTATTTAATTAATATATAACATGATAAATTTTAATAACATACTTAAATCATTCACATATCTATTTAAAATAGATATTTTATATTAAATTATATATTAAAAGATTTACAACATGATATTATTTATCTATGTTTATTCAAATAATAGAAGGATTTATAAGTTTTATTAATGATATTTTTAAAAATCAAGATATGATTGTTAAAAAAATGACAATAAATATATTATATTTAAAATTTTAAAAATTTTAATTTTAATATATGAAGTATTAAAAATATTATATAAAAATAAATTAAAGGCCTTTAAACATCAATAGATTTGTATTTTTTATTTTGAATGATATCACTTTAAAGAAAAATAAATAAAAAAATAATGATTAATATGAATTTTAAAAAAGCCTCATATCTATTAGCTTATATTTATTGAATTGTCTTAAATCTTATTTCGTATTTTCTAATCTTTGTCTTCAAAGAGATATTTTTATATATAATTGAGATTAAATACTTTTATTATTAGAAATTAATTTGATTAAAAAAATTTATATAATACTTTAATATTTTAAAATTAGATATAATTTTATGATAACAGTATTAATAGAATCTTATAATATTTTAGTAAAACATCATGAATTGTGCATAAGTAAATATTTAGGAATTGAAAGTTTAAATAAATCCTTTAAATAAAGGAAACCACTAGGTAAACATCTTTCTTTTATTATATGGATATTCTCAATGCAACACATCCTAGCATATACATAATAAAAAATTTATTTACACTAAAAAATTTTAGAATAAATCTACAATAAAAGAGTTGTATACAATGGCTTATGACACTTTTTTCTTTCTTTTTTTTAATTTCGTTTTTTATTTTTTGATTAAATTTAATAAAATTTTATAATATGTTTCATGTAATTTATTTATTTTATTTTTAAAATATTATTGACTTTATTTAAAAAAATCATTTGTTATAATTTTATCCTAAAACTTTTTAATACAAATAAGAGCTTTATTGTATATATGTGAGGAAGTGTGGAATGGAGGAGATGTCCACGTACTAAAAGGGAGGTGTCTACTTAGTGGTTCTATAAATAAATCATTGTTAGTATTCCAAATAATATATTATTTTAGAAATTTCTTATTTAGATATATCTAAGTATTAAACCAAATTAGTGAAGCAAAACAAACATATGTAGGCATTTTCAATAAACTGAATTTTTTTATGAAATATAAATAAAATAAAAATATTTCTATATTTATTTTAAAAATTATTAATTTCTTTGAAACTTTTTTTTTTTTTGCATTATTTTAATGTTGTGATGCATTTTCAATAAATTTTCATAAATTTAATATTGAAAATCTTACAGTGTTATCATGTAGTACTAGCCAGAACCAAATACAAGTCAACTACATAATTCCAAATCTTTTCATTGTGCTATTTTTTTCATTAATGTCACTCTTTCAGTGTTGTTTAACACACCAACTTTGTGCTTAAGCTTGAGAATGCCAGTTGTTACTTTTTTCCATTAAAATCTTGTTCATTACAGCATTCACCAAATATTTAGAGGGAATTATAGAACTACCTGTGTACATTGTGAAAATTACAATTACTAGGCAATCTGTAAAACCCTCCACCACCCCAAAATCAAGCCATGCACATAATGTAAATCCATGAAGGATTATGATCAGAGCATGCTGGGACAGCAATGCCCAACAGCAACAGCACCTGAAAGACACTGCAACTACAGAAAGGCATTATTTGCCCATTTTGAGCATATATAGCTGGTGGCACATCATCTTCATGCCCTTTGTCTGTAAAATAAAATCATATATACAAATTAAAGAATAAAGAGGTCAACACAGAAGACCTGGCAAATGGTAAGTTGATAGCATTTCCTCAAAAGTAAGCTCAGAATCCAAAGATAAAAAGGAGGACAGAAGGGAAGCAAGGGGGAGGGCAGGGCTGGGGGATTCCATGGTTGGAGTCCTCAGGCAGGCACATTGAAATAGTGAGGAGAGGTGGGGGTGTGGGAGGAGGAGACTGCAGGAGAAAGGGCCCCACTTGCATAGGCCTCACGCCCAAAGTGGATCATTGAAATTCCATTCAATGCATGCACAACTTTGAAAGTACTACCAGTGTCACATGCCCTTGCCCAGTCTCTTTGCCACCCCCACAGGTTCCTATCTTCTCCCACTCAGGGAATCAAGGATTGCTTGCATTCTTCTTTTCTGCCTATCTGTGACCAAGCCAGAGAAACATAGAAGGAACACTGGCTGGGTGGCTACACCACCAGCAATCTCCCATAGGTTTGTGAGTGTGGGATGCACATTTTGGCATGTAAAACTCTTCTTCCCATCATACAAAATACTTGCAGGGGTTCCCACTGCATTGCTGTAAAATCTCAATAGAGATCCTTTGTTTATTTGCAGTTCCTTTGTTTGATACTTTTTACAATTATATTTAATTAAAAGAAAATTGTGTTCTATGAAATACATTTGAAATAAGAAGCAAAAGCAGCCTAGGCAAATGCTAGAATCATGGTCATATGGGCAAATCATTGTATATGGGGGCCCATTTGGGTCCTACAGCACAAAATTCCAACAGAAAAAGAGGAGCAACAAACGCGTGAGGGAAAAGTTAGGGTGGAAAGGATGGTGTGTGCATCCACAAAAACTGGAGAAGAAGGCTGGGATCACAAGCAAGGCATCCAGGGTAAATGGAAGTGTAGCCCCCAAGGCAATCTTGCCCAAGTGTGTTGACATAGCCACTCCATTCCACTCCAAGACCCAGGGCTCCTGCAGTCAAAGCCTCCCCTTCAATCATTTGTCCAGCTTTTAGAGATTCATGCCATTGGGCCCTCTTGAAATGGACTTCAATCCCCTTTCCTCTCCACCCCTCTCATATTCTTCCATTTCCTCTCATGTTCCCAAACAACAACTGCACACTATTCATTCACACATACATTTGTTCATCCAAACAAACACACCACACCACCTTCAGGCATTCTTCCATTGGCACTTACCTTATTCACTGTTCTTTCTAATTAATTTCATGCTTTAATAACAGATACTAGGGCCAATTGATTTGAATTTCCAAATAAATAAGTAATTAAAATCTAACTAATTTTTTTATGATTATTTTTCAAAAAAATTTACTCTATATGTATCAGTTTCAAGCACTCTATAAAACTTTTTAACCACATTTTTAAGTATATAATATAATACAGCATATTATAATTATTAAAAGAAAAAAATTCACAATGATATTACTTTTTTCTTATTTTTAAATGGTTTATATTTCAACCATTAGTTAATTAGTTGTAGTTGACAGAAAACAAAGAAACAAAGTTATAATTAAGACCATCATAATCCTAATTATCTGAGATCAAATTATATTTAATCTTGAATTGTGTTTTCTTAAAGAATGAAATTATGTTCCATACACGTAAGGAGAGGAAGAGCATATATATTTTCATCCAACCACTTGTCTGTCTCCCAAATACATCTTGTATTACAAAAAAGATTAACTTTTACTTTTAATGTTTTTTTAAGAAATTAGAAACTAAAATAAAATAAAATCTGCAAGCATGAATATTTTTTAGAAAAGAATTAAAAAAAGAATTAAATAACAATTGAAAAAGTTAATCAATAAGAATGGACTTTCAATATTTTCTTCAAAAATGAATGTTTGAGTTTGAACACAGAATAAGCCACTTACAAGTATAGTAATGTGCAGGCTGTTCTATTATAGAACAATTTGATTAATGTAGGACAATATTCATGAAATAATAAAAAATTGTATCTTATATTAAGATGGCAACTATGAGATGGCAACATTAAACAGATTTCTCATTGGAAGAGGTGTTGCACACCAAACCATACCATTTGCTTCACTAGGAGAAAAAATAAACTTTATTTTTCTCTATTTTGACTTACTAGACTTAAATTCACTTATATTTACTAATATCTTTGATGTCCTTTATTAATGAAAGTTTTGTGTCCCATATTACTTAATATAAAACAAGTAGAACTATATCGTACATTTGAAGGGTCTAGTGCTATGTAAAATGTTTGAATTCATGAGTGCAGAAAGGTTTCAAATTCACTCACATGTTTATCTTGAAATGAGATTAAGAGGAGTCATGTATTCAACAACATTATGGTAATGAATCACTTTTACTCCCACAATGTGGAACCCAGGAATTAATTGACATTTGTTTCTTGCTAAATGTGCATAATAAATGCCTAAAACTTGGCCTGGCAAAAGGACCTTCATGCAACATAGGATGATGAACCAACAGCATATCACATGTTTACTTCTCGGCAAGGGTGTCCTGTGGTGACCTCTAAATGGGGAGCATGGGGGGGGGTAAACAATAGCATTGAATGCCATGTGCCACAAGCTCCTTTCACATGTTCAGCACCATTACTCATCAATTGCCATTACCCTCCTCTTCAATGCAACTCCTATTCTGGTTTTTGTCATCATTAGATTCAGCTTTTGCAAAAAGTTCATTTTTCTCAGGGTTTATTTTTTATAAGTCTGGAATTAAGTTTGAGTTTTTGAATTTAATATGAAAAATTTACTTAACATCAAAACTAATCTATAAATGTAAATACCACAGAATGAAAAAATATTATTTCAATAGAAAAGAAAAACTAAATTAACAAAAAGACAAACCAATAATGAAAAGAAAAGTAACAATGGTGGGAGCAGAACTAACCTAAAATAGCTTCCCCTCATTAAGAAACGGATGCTGGGTATTGCTAGGGGCAGGTTGCATGTCACTGTCTGTGCACCTTGTCATGCTCTGTGTGAGCCAATAAAATCCAAAACCAGTTTAATGAAAAGGCATGGCTCTCCTGTGCTGCTTCAAACACAGTTAGCCCCTACCCTTCAATTGATGGACAATCAACAGGAATCCTCCTGTGTGGGTAGGTGGGTGAGGTGGCACCTCTGCAAGGGGCAGTTGAGCCATGCTTTGGCTCCAAGGGAGGCAGAAGGCAGCACAGGGAAAGACAATAACTCACTCACACATCACACAAAGGAAGGCATCTGCTCCTCCTTCCTGGCTCCACTCACTGTGCCCACTCTCTTCAACTCTCACCATGTTTCATGCATCCTTCCACCCTGCACTTTCCCTTTATTTTATCCAGTATTGTTGCTCCCTGTTGTGTGTCTGTGTTTGTCTCTCTCTCCTTGCATCATCCAGATGACCTAACTTGCTTGTTCATTTTCCTACTGGCAGTGGACTTGTTAAGAGACGTTGGATGCCCACCTCCATGCCACACAGGTGCACTAATCCAAAGATTGAAGTCCAGAACATGATGAGGTGAAATAGGGCATCCCTCCAGTGTCACAGCTTTGCAGTATCCCCCCCCCCCCCCCCCAGTAAAGCACAACTAGGGCTTGAATGATCTCTGTCAGGGGGACAGTTTTGGGCTTTGCATATTTCATTGTCTTTTTGTGTAATTTGTTCTATTTTTTGTCTCCCTGGTATTTAGTTTACTGCTATGTATTTAGGAGGTTATTATATCAAAATACCCATTATGAAAAGCCATAATTTAAAAGCCTTACAAAGGTCTTGCACTTAGTAAAGAAAAACTTTCCTTTGTAAACTTTGGAGAATAGAGATAGTATAAAGTGAGAAGAGGCCATGTAATGGGCTAAATCATTTTATTTTTGATATAACACTACACATGGTAGCTCATAAAAGGTGTATGTATTTAAAATCTTTAGAACTCCAAATAAGACATCTTATAGTATTAATTAAAATAGTATCTTTTCTTTTCTTTTCTTTTCTTTTTTATAAAAGATTAAAATTTATAAAACCCTTTTGTGGATATTGTTGTTAATTTATTGGAATCTTAATAGTCAATACAAATGGATACTCCATATGTATATATACATACGTACAGTGATTTAAAAGGATGCTGAAGTATCCATTTTAGAGTTTTGTCAATATGTTTTTATAATTATTTCATTTTTGTCCAAACTCTGTTGTAAGTTTTAGTCAAATAAAGATTGAGATTATATTTGTCATTCAATAGCATAATCATAAAGACAATTTTATGACAGTGTATCTACATTTTTATTATTATATACATCCTTAAATATTTAATATTGTATTGTAGTTTTTTCAAGTGTAATATTTTTTCAATTGCTTAGTAGTGTAACATATTCTGCAATTATCAAGTTTTATAATACATTTTTTTATACCTAATAATATTCAATGATTAAATGATTATTTTTTAAAGTTTCTTATAGATAAATCTAGATTATAAAATATTATAATCTTAATTATTTATTCATATTCTAATTAGTGTTTAATATATATATATATATATATATATATATTGTACTCTCTCTAATAATTAATCTCCAAAAACTAATAACTTTTGATAGTTAATCAAAATTTTGAAAATTCACTTTATTCTATAGATGTCTTTTAATGCTACCTTCTTATAGATGAGACTTTTGTTTACTTTATAGGGACATAAATGAGCCAAATCAAAGTAAATGAGATAAATAATTGATGTAAGTATCTTTTTAATAAAATTAAAAATACGTTTTAGTAAAATTTATGTCAAAATTCTAAGAATTGATACCACAAGAGGATTGGTTGTGAACCTAGGTCAAAATCAAACCTTGAGGCACAAAACTACATGCCTATAGGAGATGGGAAGTTCTTTTGTTGATTAGGAAGTGGTATTTAAAAACTAACTTTAGAAGGTTTCTTTGAGCATTAGTTATAAGTGATTTGGATACTTATTGACTTTATAAGAGCTTTGCAAATTCTAGGTTGTTTTGGATGACTTTGGTTTTTATGAAATAAAATAAGGTTTATATTTTTGCAAATTTTGTGAGTTTAGTAGTAGATCTATGGATATAAATTTATGCATTTGTGATTATAGTTGTAATAAATATATGCTATAAATATTAATTTGATCAAATAATTAGATTAAAGATTATTAAAGTTTAAGTAAGATAGGATTTCAAAAATTGGATTTGAATGGTCAATGAACATTTCTAATATATCCAACAATTTACTAGTTGGATTGAAGTGAAAATTATATTTACAAGTGGTAGACTTATATATCTACATATTTATAAATTTTGAGAGCAATTAAATGATACAACAAGGAGATATCAACACTAGAAGATCAATATCAAGGTTAGAAAAGGAGGAAGCCTAAACCTAAGTAGATTTTTGGATTTATCTTCTATTTAATAAGCTAGATGTTCTTCAAATTGTTATGTTTGTTTTTAACTTAGTTCTTGAAAGATATAAAATTTTTGAATCAAAATCAATGGTTTAATTATTAGTTATTGAGGTTTCAATCTAATGTAAGGATTACTTAGGATTTGATTAGGATTTGTTTATGATTTGTTTAGGATATAGGATCCAATCAGGATTTGACTAGGATTTTATTAGGATTTCATGAGGATTAGACTAAAATTTTATTAGGATTTGATTAGGATTTCTTTATAGTTTTTTTAGGATTTTTTAAGGATTTTTTTAATACTTTTTTAAATAAATTCTTTTAGAATTTCTTTAGAATTTCTTTAAGATTTCTTTTGGATTTCTTTTTATATTTCTTTGTATTTCTTTAGGATGTCTTTATTGTTTCTTTATGATTTCTTTAAAAATTCTTTAGAATTTGTTTGTATTTTTTTTTTATAATTTTTATAAAAATTTAATTAAATTTAATCAATTTTTGATTAAGTTTTTTAAATTTTAATCATAATTTATATATAATTTAATTAGAATTTTTAGGACTTGTTGTTGCAATTTTTTTTAATCTTATATTGCCAAGTACTTTGTATATTTTTAAATAAGACTTCACATAATATGACAATACTACCTTTAATAATTAATAATGTCTAATAATAATAATAATATTTTTTATAATAAATGATGTTAATTAATTAAAAAAATTATATATATATATATATATATATATATATATAATTTTTTTTATAACTTTTTATATTTTATATTTATTAATAACTTATAAAAATCATATAAAATTATCTATTTTATGATGTTTTATATAAATATTTATTTAATATATTAAAAATCATATTAATTATATTTAATCTTTCTATTATATCTACCAATTTAAGATATACAAGATTGCTAAATACAATGCTTGCTCCATTAATTAATATCATTCATTGCAAAAAGAATAATAATTATCAAAGGTTATTAATCATCAAAGGTGGTGCATTGAAGGCATGATAGAAATTATCCTTATTGAGATTTATAATCTAGGTTGCTTGCTTAAGCCATGGCGATTATATGACCTTATCTTACCTAATCTTGTATAGCCATATAGTCTATGTTAATTACTTTTATTAATTAATAAAATTCAATAGAAATCAATTAATTATTAAAAATTAGATATTATTAATTATATATTGTAGAATGAAGTCAATTTTTAAAATTTTGATTAATTATTGAAGATTATTAGTTTTTGGAAGATTAATTATTTAGAAAAATATTATATATTATTTTTATAAAAAAATAACATACTAGTTTGAAAATTACTATTATGTAAAAAAACTTCTAATTTATAAATAATTAAAGATTATTTAGTTGCTATCAAATATTATTATTAAAAATATAAATTAAAAAAAGATACATAAATCAATGAAATCTATATTAAAGGATAATAAAAAAATAGAAATAAGAAAGTATGTATATTCAAGAAGAAACTGGAATGACTATTGCCAAAGATTAGAAAAAACAAAGACTCTTAAACTAGACTAAAAGCAAGAAAAAAGTTGATAAAAACAAAGAAGGTTTTGCTCTTGTCTTTATATATACTATCTACCTAAGAGCTACGTGGCAACGTTCTATATGACCTCCAATACATGTTTAATTTACAAGATACATGTTAAACTTGCAAGATAAGTTTCTTATATGTGCACCACATACTTAACTTGTTCTACAAGCTACCAACATATGCAACATGTAATTAACTTGTTGGCCAAGTTTTTAACCTATCAATCACCAATAGACATTTATAAAGATAAAATCACATCTATAAAGCTTCTAGGAAGCTTTTCCATAAAATATTATCAAATTAATCTATTTTTATCTACTTCTATTTATCTATATTAATTAAATATTTATTGGAATAAATCTTATGTCCATGATATTATCTCCTTTTCTAGAGATGAGTTCCATAAGGAGCGGTGATTGCATGTTGAAAATGTCTAAGATGCAATGAATTATATTGGCTACATATTCTAATATTTATTACCTTTAAAGATAATTGATACGTCTTCTTATCCATTAATAATATCCCATACCAAGGCGAGAAGACTACCTTGATATTTAATCATTGTTAAAGTCTTTATAACTTTTTTCAAAAAAATCATTTAGAACACCATCAATAGTAGTTCCTACCTTTAAAGATATCACCAAATACTAGGAATTTCTCTCGTGGTCATGATATTACAATTGTTGTATCTCGCCATCAATTTGAAGAAAAACATATCATTCTTAAGGATCTTTATTTCTATTCTATTGTCTTATTGGTTGTGATAGTTATAATATCTTATATGATAAGTTAGAAAATGATGGCTCTTGAATTGAAATTGTTGGTTATTGATTTTTTATCTTTCTATTGCTAGAAAATTCAAAAGAATAAGAAATAATGATACAAGGTAGAATAAAATCATTATTGAATCTATTTTATTTTATAACAAAGTTTTTCTTAATTCTTCATTTTAATTTTGATAGATGTCATTGATGAAACACATTAACTTTTGCCAATGCATTTACTAGATTCTTAGATGGCTTCCATATGCATTTATCAATATCATATCTGCCTCAATATATAAGATATTTTAACCAATTTTGATGCCATCTTGAATCTAAGACTTCTTCAACTTTAAATTCTTCATTGTTATCCACTTCTATAAGAAGCGATGGCATTTATCTTCTTCCTTGTATATCCACTATCTTATATGATTTGAACAATGACACATAGAATATATAATAGATCTTCATAGATTTTGGTAAATATAATCAATAAGCAATTAGATTAATCTGTTTATAAATTGAAAATGGTCTTAATCTATAATAGTCTAATTTGTGACAAGGACAAATAGTCTTGATATTACAATGAAGTAACCATATTTTATTGCCCACATAGAATTGAGATTTTTTCTTGCAACAAACATTTGCATTGATCTTTTGTTGTTCTTAAAATTTCTTTAATTGTGTCTTTATTATTGCATATAGCTCTGACAACCAATTTGTCAAATTTATTATTACAAGATTATTAATTTTTGAAAATCAAAAGTATCAAGTTATGGATAATAATTATAATTTATAAAAAATGGAATTTGTTAAATAGAAGAATATATCAAATATTTATAAGTAAATTTTGCCAATGGCAAAAGAGTTGTCCAATCATCTTGATGATAGTTGATAGTGTACCTCAAATATTGCTCCAAAACTTGATTTATTTGTTCCGTTTGTCCATCAGTTTGAGGGTGGAAAGTTGAAAATAATTATATGTCTATCTTCAAGATTTTGAAAAGAATTTTTTAAAATCTTGATACAAATTGCGTCACTCTATCTAATATAATATACCTTGGTAATCTATGATAGTAATGGATATTGTCAAAAAAGAGTTTAGTTGTTTCTTCACCTGTAATAGATTTTGTACATAGTATAAAATGTGCCCTCTTATTGAAACAATCTGCAATTATAAATATAAAATCATATGAGCTTGAATTTAAAAGATCCATGATAAAATCCATAGAAACAAAAAATAAACATTGTTTTGGTATAGATAATGGTTGAAAAAGTCTATAAAATTAATATTGAAGAATTTTTGATTTTGAACAAACGTTGCACAATTGTACAAAGTCTTTAACAACCTTCTATATTTGAGGCCACCAAAAATCTCTTGATATTAGTTCTAAAGTCTTATTATATCTAAAATGTCCTATTACACAAAAATTATGGCGAGCTCCTAAAGCACGTTATTATGTTGTGGTTTGGCTACCATGTGAAAATATTATACATATATATATTTAATGTATAATTTATCATACAACAAAGTGAGAGCCATATCAATAGATTTTTATTAATTACAAAATATAATTATGTTGTTAATTTAAAAAAGATCCATTAAAAAGGCTATTATTGAGATTTATGTAATCTTATTTTTTTTATAGTGACTTTTGAGATTGATTTTATATTGATAATAACTTTTATATATCTTGAGTCACCTTTGTTAAACATTGGTGATCCTTGAGATCTTGCTTATTTCTTTTATTTAATATTTAGAACACATATTATATAAATCTTGTTAAAAAAAAGATTGGAAAGAGATTTTTAGTGTAAAAAGGAATAATTAGGCCATCCATGCGGATGAAAGGAGAAGGATGATAGAATTCTCTATTCCTATTGGCCAAAAATCATGCCCAATGGGCTTCAAAGAAGCTACCTAAGGACTTATTAGAAATAAGGATTTTTTTTTCAAAAACATTTGAATATTAGAGGCTAAAATTGATAAATTTGGATTTTTGGCTATGGTTTTGGTGAAAAATGTATGTAATTTGGACTTTTTATAAAGAAGATATAGGCAATTAAAATTAAAGTAATAAAATTGTACCTAATATCAATCTTTTGGGCATAATGTGTATATACAAAAAGCAATAGGAGATTAACAATTGGAATTAAAAAGAGCACTTTCTTAGCTACACTTTTTATGTATGGCTTAATGAATTCTAAGCTGAAATAAAAGAGATATTGGAAGTTGAATTTAGTGCTTGTAATCAAAGAGTAGTAAGTAATCCTACTTAATTAGTGGTTATGTTTTGAGCTATATCTTATGCAATTTGATAAGTTTTTGGCTCAAAATTTCTTAATATTTATATATATATATATATATATATATATATATATATATGTCATAAGACTATGTGCAAATTTTTTGTGAAATTAAGATTTTAGATTTGTGAGATATGTAAAAAATAGTGCTCAAGTATCTCTAAGCTAGGGTTTTATGTACTTGCTAGGATTTTAAAGATATTGGACAATTGGAAGCAAATCTAAAGTTGATTCTTTTTTGTAGTGAAGCTTAAGAATATTATCTAATATTTGAAGAAAAATTTATTAAAATTGAATAGCTAAATTAAGAGATATTGAATTCTAAAGTTTAAGAAGAAATAAATCCTTGCGGGTGAATAAGGTATTGAAGGTTTTTATTATAATGTTAGCCTTTTGTACAAATTAAAGAGATTTTTTTGAGAGCCAAAACTTTATAGAGGTGGAAAAATGGATATAAGAAATTATAATAAAACTTTGATATAAAGATGGAGTTATAAAAGGGAATTATGGATTTTTTTAAAAAATTATTAGCAATCTAATTTATTATCAATTAATTAATTGTGAATTTATAAAAAAAAGATATTAAAGATCTTTTACATGACATAGAAGGATTTTATGTATAAACCTATTTGAATACAAGAAGGGTTTTACTAGAATAATTTTTCTTTTATAATATCATCATGGTATTTGTCTTTTTTATTAAAGACATAGTACTTAATATAGTTTTGTGAATAAGTTGCATATAAATTCTCTACAACTAAGTACCAAGTGTATTCATAGATAGAAGATCATGCTTTATAATAATGTAGTTATAATTTACTTTTTAAAATATATAAGTACCCTTTAAAATAGAGTAGATTGTTCTTGAATTCAAACTTGGAAGTATTATAAGACTTAAATAAATTATTCTTAATATCATGAATAAAAAGGTTTGAAGATATACTTGATTAGACTTATTTGAAAAAAGTTGAATTAAGAATCAATGTTGATTTCATTGCTCAAAGATAAAATTATTCCAACTTCAAGAGGATCATTTTTTATTGATTAAAAGCTGAATTTCCTTCTTTTGATCTAAAATAAGAACATCTAGAAAGGGTATCAAATAGACCTTGATATTTTTCTCACCAACAAGTGATAATAAATTCAAATCTTAATAAAGACATGCTCCAACAAGCCTGACAACAATTCAACATGCCAATTGATATGATATATTCAAGGTTCTTGTGATTTGTATACATGGTGTTGTGGTTTGGCTACCATATGTAAAATTTTATAAATATATACTTAATGTTATATTTATTACACAACTAAATGAGAGTCATATCAATGGACTTTTATAGGTTACAAAATATAATTAGGTTATTAATTTATAAATAATTTATTTAAAAGGGCTATTATTGAAGTTTATACAACCTTATTTTTTTTTTGGTAGTAATTCTTGAAGTTAGTTTTATATTGATAGTAACTTTTATATATCTTTAGTCACCTTTGTTGGACATTGGTGATTCTTAAGATCTTACTTACTTCTTTTATTTGGTGTTTAGAACACATAATATATAAATTTTATTTTAAAAAAATAAATTAGAAAGGAATTTTTAGTATAAAAAAGAATAATTAGGCCATCCATGTGGATAAATAGAAATAGATGATAGAAGCCTCTATTCTTATTAGCTAAAAATCATGCCTAATGGTCTTCAAGTAGACTGTCTAAGGGCTTATTAAGAATTAGGATTTGTTTTTTGAGAGGATTCAAACATCAAAGGCTAGAATCAACAAGTTTAGATTTTTAAATATGATTTTGGTATAAATTTTGTATAATTTGGATTTTTTATAAAAAAGACATAGGCGCTCAAAATTAAGGTGTTGAAATTGTATCTATTGTTATTCTTTTGGACATAATTTGCACATATAAAAAGCAATAGAGAATTAGCAACTGGAATTGAAAAGAATACTTTCTTGGCTATATTTTTTATACATAGCTTAATAAAATCCAAGCTAGGATGAAGGAAATATTTGGAATTGAAGTCAATGCTTGTAAACCAAAGGCAGTAATTGACCCTACTTACCTAATGGTTATGTTTTCAGCTATATCTTAATCAATTTGATAAGTTTTTGACTCAAAATTTTCAAGAGTACATATGTTCATATTACAAGATTATTTACAAAAAAATTGTGGCATTAAATTTTTGGATTTGTGAGATATAAAAAAAATAGTACTTGGATGTCTCTAAGCTAGGATTTTAAGCACTTGTTAGGATTTTTAAGATATCAGACGATTGAAAGTAAATCTAAAATTGATTCTTTTTTATAATAAAATTTAAGAATATTATCTATATTTTGAAGGAAATTCTATTGGAATTGAATAAATAAATCAAGAATTATTAAATAACTAAATCAAGAATTATTGAATATTAAAATTTAGAAAGAAATAAGTCCTTGTGGGTGAATAAGATATTGAAGGGTTTTTGTGGGAATTTGAGTTTTTTTTTATAAACCTACTTAAATACAAAATGATTTATTAATATAATTTTTCTTTCATAATATCATTATATTGTTTGTCCTTTTTATTAAAGACAAATCAATTATTGCAGTCTTGCTAATAAGTTTCAAGTAAATTCTCTATAACCACATACTCAATATATTACTAGATAGAAGATCATACCACTCAACAATGGTGACTAGACTAGAAGCACCTTTTAGATAATGATGCCATTCTTAAAAAGAATTCATAATTGCAAAAAGTACTTTATTATGGATTTTATATTTGATCTCTATTATTGATAATTTCTTGGAATAGAAAGCTATTAGGTGGAATTTATCATCTTCTTCTATTTGTGACAATATTGTGCTCAGAATAAAGTCTAATGCATTTTTTTTCATAAAAAATATCTTAAAAAATTTGATACTATATAAAATTAGTAGAGAAGTAAAATCTATCTTCAAAGCTTTAAACTATGTTTCTGCTTCTTTACTCCACTCAAGTTTATTTTTACAAATTAAGCGTGTAACTAATACTACAACTTGAGAGAAGTTCTTGATAAAGATTTCATAATAATATGTAGATTTTAAAAAACATTTCACATTCTTTATTGTTCTTGAAATCCTCTAATCCAAAATTGTTTGGATTTTGTTGGGATACATCTTAAGACCATTATTTAAAATGATCTATCTTAAGAAGTCAACTTAAGTAGTGTGAAATATACACTTTTTTATTTTAGCATATAATCTTGTATCTCTAAGTTTTTGTAATATACAACAAACATATAATTCAAACTCTTTTGTATTTGTAGAGTAGATTAAAATATTATCTATACAATAAATAATAAAATTATCAAAGAATTCATAAAAAATATCATTCATAAAATGTTAAAAAGAAATTGGTGCATTTCTGAGTCCAAAAGGCATAATATTATATTCAAAGCATCCATACCTTGTTCAAAATACAGTCTTCTATTTATCTCATTCTTTGATATAGACCAAGTTGTATATTCCTTGTAGATCTATTTTTGTATAGATCTTAGCTTGATTCAATTAATCAAAAAATTCAGATATGAAAGATAGAGGATAATTATTCTTCTTAATAATCTTGTTAAGTCTTTGATAATCTACACACATTCATAATGATCCATCTTTTTTCTTTACAAATAAGATAGAAGTTCTTGCTAAAGATTTTAAATGATATATGAAATTCTTGGCTAAGTTTTCATCAATGTATTTTTTGAGTTCAACTAACTCATTTTATAATAAATTATAGATTGGTGCAAATGAAGGTTAAATTTCCTCTTTGAGGTTAATTGAGCAATCATGTAGACAATGCTTTAAAAGGATATCTACATTCTTCTTCTAAAAAATGTCTTGATAATCTTAGTACTGGCTTAAAATGTCACTTGAAGTCTTTTCACCATCAAAAATGGATGTAGCATAAATAATAAAAGGTGATCTTTTTTTTGTTGTTGTGTTAGGAACATATACTTTGGAGATTCACAAAATCTTTTAGAATACTTTAAAGATTCATGAGTTAATGAAAGTTGATTGAAAAGTTCCCAGTTCATAAAAGTAGCTCAAAAAGCTTTGTAATTGGTGGAAGGAACTCGAGAAGCTTCCAAGTTGGTAAAAAGAGCTCAAGAAGCTTGCTAATTAGTAGAAGTTGCTTGAGAAGCTTTTTAGTTGATAGAAGCTCCTCAAGAAGCTTCTTAAATTGGTAGAAGCCATTCAAAAAGCATCTTAGATATTAGTATATATTGGATTCAAAGTTGAAGAGTTCTTCAGTCTTAACAATGCATCTTTTGGAATTCTAGCTCATCTTTTTTACTGTTGTTCATATATTCATTTAGTTAATTCAAATTCTTATTGGATTCTTCTTGAAACCTTGTTCTAATTTAAATCTTGTGTCTTATATTCTTGTATCCATGATAACATGTATAAAAGCTTTTGCACCTATAAATATATATTTTATTATATTAAATTTATAGCTTTTCATTTAGTTAACAAGATTCTTATTAATGCTATAAGAAAAATCAAGTTTACAAGAAATTTAGTCTATTTAAAGATTATATTTTTTTAGCCATAATAAACCTAATATGACTAGATTAAAAGAAGATTTTGTTATATTAAAGATTACATTATTATTATGACCATCTATTGTTATATTTATAGGAAGGATTTTATGAATAATATCTCTAGAAGATAATGGACAATCATCTATGACTTTTACATGTATGGATTTAGTTTTTTGTACTAAAAATATTCTATTACTTTTAATAAATTCTTCATCTAAAAAACACAATGAGACTCTTGAATCTAGCAAGGTAGAGGCTTTGTAATTTTTAGGTTCCAAATACACATCTATTATAAAACAAAGAGAGGATTTTGAAGAGAGAATAAGACCATTATTAAAAATTATATAAGATTTTAGCTATACAATTCCTATTATAGTTAAATAAGTTAGTTTCTTGACATATTATCTTCTTTGACAATCATACTCCTTATTTTATAATTGCATCATTAATTTAGACAATGTTAAGCAATGTGCTTAGGTTTTCCATAATATAAGTACAATCCTTCTTGACAATAAATAATCTTTTCTTGTTTAATAAAAAACTTAAAATATACTAAGTCAATTTGCATGTCTTTTACTTCCAAATATATATATTGAGAAGATGTCAATATTGCCATTGTATTATAATAACATTGAGGTTTCTTTGTAAGAGTCTCTGATTAAAATTCAAAAAATCAATTATCACACTTTATAGCACAATCAATTACTTGACTCAATGTTTGAATATTAATATCTTTATGTTATATTATAAGCCATAAAGAAATTGGTTAATAAGTGCAACATCATTATATTTAATATTAATTGCTATTTATTAAAATTATGAGGTATATAATGACATTAATCAATTATTTTGTTACAAGATATGGATCTTATTGGTTGCAATATAAATTATATCATATTTTCTATATATAGATTAAAATTCCACTAAAAATATTTTTAAATTATCTATTATTAAATTATATTATTCAAAAAAAGATAAAAACTACAATAAAGTAAAATATGAAAGTAGTATTCTAATAAATTTGACTTGTGATCTTTGAGTTGGATAACTTTGAGATTGAAGTTTAATCACTAAGTATACTTGATTGATGAATCCTCAAAACTTAGATCTTCTACCATCAAACTTTTTAAGTAAACTATTTTTTTTTCTTTCATGCTTGAATGATATTCTCATAGGTGAAATAGTATGGTTTGGTATAAACATTGAAGCAACTCCAATCATTCCTATATCTTTACTTTCTACTAATCTTGTTGCTCTTGGTAGTAGTATATTGAATTGATGCATTGCAAGCATTAACTCTCTCATATATACTTGTATTTATATTATTGTGCTATATATTTTAGCAAGCTCTGTCATGATAATATAATAATAAAAAAAAAAGTATCTACTTTCAATGCAAAATAAAACACTCAAAAGAAAATAAATAAATAAATAAATAATAATAATATCAGTTTAGAAGTAGATAATCTAGAACTTCTAATATGCTTATGTCTTATCAAGAGAAAGCAATAATCTACTCTTAATCAAGAAAAAATAAAGTTCTAATATTATACATGTACTCTTATTAATTTTTCAAGGATAAAAACTAAAAGAAGATGCATAAATCAATAAAATCTATATCAAAGCAAAATGATAAAATAAAAATAAAAAAGTATATATTCAAGAAGAAACTGGAATAGCTATTGTCAAAAACTAGAAAAAACAAAGATTCTTAAATTAGACTAGAAGCAAGAAAGGAATTAATAAGAATGAAGAATACTTCATTCTTGTCTCTACATATATTATCTACCTAAAAGTTATGTGGTAGCATTGTGTAGGACCTTTAATACGTATCTAATTTGCAAGATATATATAAAACTTGTGAGATAAGTTTCTTATATGTGCGCCACATACTAAGCTTGTTCTACAAGCTACCAATATGTGTAATACATTGTCGTACTATAATTGCTTATAATATGAAAAATTAATTAAAATATATAATATGTTCATAGATTCTAATATGTGTTAGAATGGTTTAAAAAATAAATTAAAGAGAGTTGATGTAAGAAACTTTTATTTAGATTTTTACTTAGTTTAGTTATGGTGTTTAAAATATATAGAACCTAAATATTTAGTATAAAGCCTTGAAAGACAATTGGGGTCCAAAGAAGAAGAATTAAACTATTAAGAGGCCTATATAGAAGGATGAAGACAAAGAGAGGATGAATAAAGATAAGGGGTGAAGTTCTTCATTCCTATTGATCAATGGTCATGCCCAATAGGCTTTGAGGAGGCTGCTTGCAAGAAGAAGAAGGGTTTTGGCAACTTTAGGGAGGCCATTCAAAAATTAGAGACCAGGATTAAAAAGCTTGTTTTTTGTACTATAATTTTGATGTAAGAGTTGAGAGATTTGGAGTTTTAATGAGGGAAGAGTAGGTGCTTGAAGTTAGGGTGTATAAATTGTATATACTGTCACTCTTTTGAGGATTGAAGGAGTTGTACAAGAGCTTTTAGATATTGAGAGGTGTAGTTAGAGAGGTGCTTTCAAGCTCTACACTTGATATAAAAGAATTACAACAATTAAAATTCTAAAGAAGAAAATATTGGGAGTCAAAGACAGCAGATCAAATTCCAAGGTAGTAAGTAGGTTGTTTTATTGATAGTGATGGGATTTGCCATATCTTGAATTTTTGGATGAATTTTTATCTCAAACTTTCTAAGAAGGTGTATTATTATGCTTAAAAGCTATGCATCAAAGTTTCATAGTATTTAGACTTTTAGATTGTGAGATATAGAAAATTTAGTACACAGGCATTTGTAAATAAGGATTTGAAGCTACTGCTAGGATATTTGGCAATATCTAAAGATCAATGAAGAATCAACAATTAGAATTTGTGATGTAATTTGTAAAGACTATATCAATATTTTATGTAAATTATGAATAGATTTGAATAGTTAGATTAAAAGTTATGAATTAATGAAATTCAAGAAAAATTCTCTTCTTACAGGGCAATGAGGGTTTTAGAGCATTTGTTATGTTTTGAGTGGTTTCAAGAAATAAGGCTTATATATTGGATGTAATAGTCCTATGAAGATGTCTTTTATATAAATTTGGAGGTTTTATTATACTTAGATCTTGATTGAGTAATTAGTGGCAGCCAGAAGTCCAATGCTTTTTTGAGGCAAATTCTCTCTACCACAACAACGTGGTTAACTTGTTGGTTAAGTTTCTAATCTACTAATCACCTATTGACATGTATAAATGTGAATCTGTATCTATAAAGCTTCTAAGAAGTTTTTCTATAAAATATTATCAAATTAATTTATTTTTATTTGCTTCTATTTATATTAATTTAGATAATTATTAGAATAAATCTTATGTCTGTGATAATTATTTTTTAGAAATAATAGATCTAGATCTGAAAAATAATTGTACCATATAATTTTTAAGATAATATTTAGATTATAATTGTAAAATAATAATTTTAGATCTAAAATTTTTTCTACAAGCTCATCACAATATTTTCTATCAATTATTTTAGTTGTAACAAATCATCCAAAAATGGTTTTGAATTATTTGAAGTTTATTGAATTTAAATAATATTATAAAATTAATATTTATATAATTAATATTATTAAATATATATTTTTTATTTTTATTTATATATATGCATATAAAAAATATTAAAATATGATATCAACTACAAAAGTAATAATTTAGTATTTTCTTAAATTTTAATTTGCTTCTTTCAAAAAATTCCAAATCTATAATATTAGATTGTTAATTATTTCAAAAAACCAAGCATGGATTTTGTTCTCAATTTTTTTCTTTAATCCTCAAAAGTTCAAATTCTAATATAAAATGATTTGACTTAAAGGAATAAAAAATCAAATTTTAATATTTAATATATAATAATATAAATTAATGCATACAAAAATGAATACCAAAATTAGCTAGTATACTTCAAAACTTATAAGGCTTTTATTAAAAAAATATTATATATAATTAAAGTTTTAATTAATTTTTATTTAATTTTTATCAAAAATTATCCAAAAAAATATTAAATTATCAAATATATCATTAAATAATCAATAATAAAAATAAAAATTGAATATATTTTGAATTTATTTAATGAGCAACATTTTAGTCTCTAAAATTGAAATAAATTATAATAAAAATAAATAAATAATAATCAAAAATAAATAAATAAATAAATATATCTCAATTTTGAAATATAAATTTTTTTATAACTTGTTTAAAAAAATAATAAAATAAAAATAAAAATATATTTTTGAATTTCACAATGTAATATTTTAAATCTATAGTTTTTTTGAAAATAATTTATAAGTTTAGAATATTTATAATTTAATTATAAATATTTTTTAAAAATATAAAAAGACCAATTAAATATTTAATTAATACATATCTATTATTTTTAATTTTTAATTTTTAGATATTACATATTTAAACATGAAAGATATAATATTTATGTATAAAGATTTTTTTTTTTTTTTTTTTTTTTTTTTGTTTTATCATTGCATAAGAAAGTGTTCTAATTTTGAGTCTTAAAGCTTGTCATTAAATCCAAAGGTAGATTATAGATATTAGAAATTGACCAATTTTAGTATATTTTTTTATCCTTAAAGAAACTTTGTAAATAATAAAACTAAATGCAAGTTGCACTTTGCTTACAACATTGTTAATGTTAAAAAAAATTATTAATAAGTTTATTATTTTATCATTTTTAATTATAAGAATCATTATACTTAAATAACTTATATTATAAAATCCTTCTATCTTTTTAGATTAAATATTGATAATCTACATGATTATAATTCTTTACACCTCTTCTTTTGTTAATTAAACATGCATATTTGTCTCTTCTATTGATATTTTTTGAATTATTTTGATTTTCTAATGTTTCTTGGTCTTAAATTAAATATCACTAGAACAACTTGTGTTATACTAGAAATACATTAAAGTTTTTATTTTGTCTTGATATAAAAAATAACCTTTAATCTTTGCAATTTAATATTTTACAATAATTTTAAAAAATACATATATTTTTATATCTATAAATATATAAGAATAATATGATTTTAATTCATATTATTTATATATATTTTTATATCTATAAATATCTTTTATATTTTTTTTAATATTAGTAGACTATTTTCTATCAAATTTATACTTATATATATATATATATATATATATAGATATATAAGCATTAGAATCCCTTACTTTACTTTGAAAGTAATATGTTAAAGCAACTCAATTCTAAATGCTTATAGGGAGAGTAAAAAATGATTGCTATTATAATTTATTTTTTAAAATAATATTGTAAGGATAAAATTTTAAAAAAAATAATGCCATGTGTCTCTTGCAAAATGGACAATATAGAATATAATTAAAGCTCATAGGAGTGTGGCTCTTGGTATCAACCTTAAATGTTAATTTTTTTTTTCTATATTTTTTTTATTTTTTTTATTGAGATACTTAAGTGAGGTAAAAATTAGTTTTGGATGAATTTATAAATAGATGAATATATGAAGAGATGAATAATATAATTTGAATGGATGCACACACACAAATACCACTATCTTTATATATATATTTGTTATTGTTTTGATTAACAGTTGATATTTATTCTTCATATTGTGATATGCATCAAATACCTTGTATTATCCTTCTAAGATCCTTATGATTAGTGTCATAAAATCATTGTTATATTATATAATTTTAGATATCCAATAAAACCATATACAACTTGAAGAAGCTTCATTGTGACTGATATATTAATGAACTTGTTTGTTAGTTGAATCATTGTTTACTTTTGAAATGTGTAAAAAGAGCACGTGACACTCAAACCACAACTTAGTGAAACATGAATTGCAAAACTGAACAATGGAATGAGACAATGAGAATGTTAGGAAAAGCAAAAAGAAGATGATAACAGATGGCAAATAACTAGGCAAGTGCAAAGGATATATGGGTAAGAAGTGAGGATATCGAATGCGGGGCACTAAAGGTTGTCAAGCGCAATGCAGAGCAAAGCAAAGCAAAGCAGAGGAGGGGAGAGCAGAGGTGACCTCACAAAGTGTCCGTTGCCTTGCGGACCGTTAGAAGAGGATTGTATGTAATCCACGCTGCACACAGAGTGGTCCCATCAACAGTGGACCTTCATTCATCCAACATCCAACCCCCCAAGAGCACAATCGGATGCTGTGGTGGTGATGGGCCTTGGGGATGACGACGCCAGCCCTAGAACAGTGCACAGCCGATGCGTTAGACTTCCGGATGCGCCGGTCACCTTTCTCCCTTTCTCCCTAGTGCACGGATGGCTTCTCGAACGGATGATAATTGAGACGTACAATCAACGATGAACGACTTGCCAGTGCAGCGCCAGCCAGAACGGTAAGGCACTCATCATTCCGTTCCTCCGGTGACCGTTTATGAATGCAATGATGACGAAGCTTTCTGTCGCCAGCTCAGCCCCACTCCCGCCCTTTTGTACGCGTTTTTGGAGGGGGAGAGGTGATCGTTGGATGCCAAGTCAGATACCCCATTGTCTACCAAAACGGTCGGATTAGATTGATAATGGATTGTGTGGAGAAATTTTTATCTGGAGTGCTCGAACACTCCACTGGATTGGTCACGGCTAACTATTCACTTGACTTCCTCCAGAAAGCAGGGTTTATCCCACTTTAGGTTCATGTCACCTTGCCTGCCACTGCTTATCAGTCCTTTCTGTAAAAGATAATAAATTTTATGTCTATGCAATTTTTTAACACCTAATAAAAGCCAGCGAAAGCTGGCTTCTGTTGTGTATGGATAATAAAGTTTTCTTCACCGAAAGAATGCATAATTTCGTCAATGAGAAACTGCAAGGAGAAGCTCCTAGTTCTTCTTGCCAAGGTGTAACCAAATAATTCAGAGACCCAATTCTTAATAGTTTGTTTCTCATGTCACAGTTTAGTTTTATTTCGAGTTTTTTGACCAATGTTTGAAATAATAAAAAAAAAAAAACAAAGTCCCTCTTAGTGTCACTGTGGTAAGAATGGTCCAGCTCTCGAATCCCTCTCCTCTTCTTTCAACTTTCTTGTGGTCCTGCGGGGGGTATTTACCGGGAGAGGGAAACAGCAGAAAGCCATGGTAATCCCCGAGAAAAGCACCCACGATGACAGGGTGAAAGAAAGCGGGTCGTTGAGACCCAGTGCGATGCCAGCCAAGCCCCAAGGCGTCCTCCACTTCCACGAAGCTCGCCTTGAAAGGGGCTCCACGTCGCGGTAGTAGGGCGACACCGTTTCTGGCGGAGACTTTAAACTGGTTACGCGGGAGTATATTGTTAAAGGCCATTGGGAATATTTGGGATCGCTAATACGAGTTAGTTGAGCAGCGGATTTCAGCGTCGTGCAGGAGCGCTCACAGCGGGGCTTCCTTTTTTACCCTCTCTCTCTTCTCTTCCATGCGTCGTAGTGCTTTTGCGCCACAGCGGCATGCCTGCCTGCCTGCCTGCCTTGTAGCTGTCAGCCAGAGCTGCTTCTCCCTCCTTGGGTGTCGTCAAGCGGTCCGTCCGGAAGTTGCGTCCTTCGGCCTCCGGTTAGATAGAGCACTTGTCGCCGCGTTTCTCTCCAGAACTGCGATCAATCGCCGCCAGGGGAGAGGCACCGTGTTCCTTTGTTTGCGCCTACTCCGTCCCCGGCTACAGGTGCCCTGTCGTCAGGGTGGTTCATCCGTTGTCCTCAGAGGCACCCTCCTTGCTCTCAAACTTCTCATGTTTTTTTCTCTTTGACTTCAGCATCTGAGCGTTGAGAGGTGTTGGAGGTTTTTCTTTGATACACTGTTTACCGCACTGCATTTGAGATCCCAGATCGTTTACGCAACTTCGGGAGTCCCAGAACTCGTTACGTATTGCAGGTTTGAATCGGTCTTGAAGACTTCCCAGTTAACGCGTTGCATGGTTGAACATTTCTTGGAGGCGACTGATGTGGTACATGTGTCTTGAGGTTCTTCTCCTCTCTCACTTATCTTCCGGTTGATTAATTCTATCGGATCAAACACTCCTTGGCCATCTTCGCATTACGTGAAGGCGGTTGACAGGCGCAAATTGTTCGCGCTCATCTCGGACCAAAACCTCCTTGGCCATTTTGCTTCGTAACTTGCAGGTTTTGAGGGATGTGATGCTATACAGTAGAAATGAAATCTCTTGTCTTGTTAGTTTTCAAGTACCTGACGGCACTTAACAGTATTACAAATCTGCATTGTTGAATGAGACCGTCGCGAAGACTCTAAGTGGAGCTGCAGTATACCTTCGTTGAAATACTCTCAAATGCGCTTTTGGTAGTTTCAGGAATCGATTCTACGTTGGTTTTGACCAAGATACGTCAATTTGATATAGTTCTATAGGTACACAACTGTTTCAAATACGATTCTTTGCCGTTACACGGCAGGTGTCAGATTGTTACCTCCGAGTGATTATCTATCCAGTGGGAACGTTCTTGAAATTTCACTGCCATGAAGACACCCAGCATAATTCAGAGGTCATTGTGTTCGGTGAAAGTGCGACGATTGCAGAGGTCTATCAACAATATGAAAATCACAGTTTTGTGCGGTCTTATGACCATCTTGGTGCTACGCGGAACGATCGGTGCAGGCAATTTTGGAACTCCGGCACAGGATTTCGAAGAAATTAAGGCACACCTTAGGTCTGCAACGCGGGAATACCACGCTGCCCGTGTTCTCAATCAAGTCAATGAGAAGGTATCAGCTGATGGGGTTCCCTCTGATGACACTGAGGAGGCTAGGAGCGACCCCGAGACACCATATCGCCTAGGACCCAAAATAAGTGACTGGGATGTCCAGAGACAGCAGTGGTTATCTGAGAACAGCCAGACCATCAATACTTTGCAGGGGAGGCCTCGGGTGCTGCTCGTGACGGGCTCTCAACCTTCAAGCTGCGAGAACTCCGAAGGTGATAATTTTTTGCTCAAGTCTGTGAAGAACAAACTTGACTATGCACGGCTACACGACACGGAAATCTTTTACAATATGGCGCACTTGGATCAAGAAATGACAGGTTTTTGGACGAAGCTACCGCTACTGCGCAAGTTGATGTTGACGAACCCGGCTGTGGAGTGGATATGGTGGATGGATAGCGATGCATTGTTCACGGACATGTCCTTCGAAGTGCCTCTGGAAAAGTACGAGAACTACAATCTTGTATTGCACGGATTTGACGACAAAGTGTACCAGCAGAAGCTATGGACTGGCTTGAACACTGGAAGTTTCTTTATTCGCAACTGCCAATGGTCTTTGGACTTATTGGATGCCTGGGCGCCCATGGGACCGAAAGGAGTTGTCAGGAATCAAGCAGGTGTGCCTTTCATTCTCTTCATACTTCTTGCGCCTATTGGTCAGCCCAATTGAATGAATGTCTTAAACCTCTGTTGCTGTTTGCAGCCGTTAGGACACATAACTGGGTTGAACTGCTTGAAATGGGGCTAACCTCGTTCCTCAATCCACAGGTGAAATGCTGTCCAGGAGCCTGACGGGAAGGACTAATTTTGAGGCGGACGATCAATCTGCTCTGGTGTATTTGCTGATAACCCAAAGGCAGGAGTGGGCGAACAAGGTGATGCTGGAGAAATCGTACTATCTGCATGGGTACTGGGTGGACTTGGTTGGTAAATATGAGGAAAACATGGCGAAGAGCCATCCTGGATTTGGAGATGACAGGTGGCCATTTATTACGCACTTCGTTGGGTGCAAACCTTGCCTAAAGAACGGAGGTGACTACCCAGTGGATACATGTTTCAAGCAGATGGAAAGAGCGTTCACATTCGCTGACAACCAGATCCTGGATGTTCTTGGTTTTAGACACAGAAAGTTGGGGTCGCCCAGAGTTGTCCGAGTAAGAGACGACAGTTCGCATCCATTGAAACTGCAAGGGAAGAGTCTGGACAGATTACCCTCAGTTGAGTAGACGAAGTGCGTTGATGAGGTAGTGAACTTGTAGTAGGGAAGAGGCTGCAGGTCTCTTCACATTTTTACGGCGATAACTGTGTGATGGTCGGTGTCCTTATATGGTCCATTTCTGCAACTTCTAACGGGAGACGGCAGATGCAAGAGAGGCCAGTGCCATTGCCTTATCCTCTCTTTGTATCTACTGTATTCTCACATGTATTATAGAGACAGTTGCGTCCATCCTATTCTTTTAGAATCAGTGATGATCGAACTCACCTCCAGGATTTTACTTATTCCTCGACATTGTAGTCATTCTTAAAACCGCTTACCTTTAGCCGTAGCTGGACTCGGAGGTTGAAATCATTACTCGATCATCTCCATGCATTTTATTACGAATTATCAATGCTTTTGTTCGTGTTTAGTACACAAAAATTTCGTGAACGTGAACGAATCAACACTATTTTGAACATATGCAACTGTCAACTGCGAACGTGTTGCCTGGGAAGAGTAAAACTGAGTGTTCATATCAATGCATCTGGAAGTTACCATGATAGAAACTGAACAAGCAGGACCAGTTGATCTTCACGAAACTGCTTAACCAATGGTACCCCATTGGTTGATATGGATGTATAATCTGCATTGCATCTGAAACCTCTTCCGAAAACTGGACAACGAGTCCATGAATGCTAGAATCTTGTATAATCGTAGTGTGTTTGTTCATCGTAAAGTACAAGCAGGAAAGCTTTGTATGGAGGAGAGAACCAACAAACAACTATAGCATAAAGAACATATGCTATTGCAATTAAAGTCTTTAATCTGAAGATGAATCTTCTAGTATGCATAGTATGTATTTTCAAATATTCACAATATGTCATATTGAATGTAGTATATACATTTCATTTGGCCACTAGTTGATAAAAGATAAATATTAGACATGGAGAATGTAATACTTACTAGTCTGAAGTTATAAATAGAATTTACAATACATAATTAAATACCTTGGTTTATCCAATTGATATTTACAAAAGTCTATATTTCAATATGCATAATTTAAATAATTGATTTTACTATTAATATTTGTATTGTAGATTTAAGAAATTTTATGTCTAATAACTTTAATCACACCTGCCAAACTTTAATGGTAATAAGATATTTACACTTGTAACTAAATATGAGTGTTGAATTTTGAATAAAGAATAAAATTAATAGAAAAGAATAGGTACATTTATCTATTAAGTTTATACACAAAATCACAACATAATTTTAAACAATAAAAAATTAATTAAAAAAGAAGAAGAAAATATTTATATTTAAAAAAACATATTACACAACTTAAAAAGACATATTGGTCCTTAGTAAAAAAAATAAATTATAAACATATTAATAATACTAAATAATCCATACAAATTAAAAAATTATTTGCTATTGTTGAAAGAATTCAATAATATAAATAACTTCATTTATTCAAAAAATGTATTATATAGAAATTATTATTTTTATATTATTTTTAATCTATTTATGATAATATATTTATAAAGAAAAAAGAAAAAAGAAAAAAGAATCATTTTATATATGAAAAAATTATTTTAAAGATTAGTAATAATAAATTTATTATTCTTCATTAAATTTTAATTACAAATAATTTAATTTAATACATTTTTATAGATATATTTTTGTAGATATAATAATTTAATTTAATACATTCCAATAGTTATATATATAAAAAATAAAAAATATCAAATTTAAATATAGATAATTTTTTCAATAAAATAATAATTCTAGTTAAATATAAATATTTTAAAATATAAATAGTAAATAAATAAAATATAAATTTTAATATTTTATTATAAAATAATACCATATAATCTATACTTTTGGCTTACATGTAAAAGTCACAAATTTGACCTAAAATTTCAAAAGGTCTTTGATCAACTAATTCTTCATTCAAAATTATCTTTTGAATAATGTTCATTCCCAACTTATTCATGGTAGATTCAATCATAATATTAATATTATGTTTATTATCTATTATAAAATTATATTTTTAATTTTTAATTTTTTTTTATATTTATTTTAATATATCTATATTATTTTAATATATCTTCATTTTTTATTCTTTTTTGTCATATCTAATTATATATCTTCAACTTCAAGTCTAGCTATTTTTTTTAATATTTTTTGTTTTCTTTTGTATAATGACTCCTTTGAATTCTTTTTTGATGGTTGGTATTACTTCAACCAATTGTCTAAAAGAAACGTTGTCTCTAGCTCTATATTGTCTTGTTATAAGTCATAAGGTTTTATGGAATTAAATATTTTATTATTTATTAGATTTTACGAAAAGAAATTAGAAATATAAGGCTCTTTGCTTACAAATTAATACTCCTTTTTGTCCAATTCAACTAAAGAAGATGGTTATTTTTGTTTTGATTGTTTAATTATTCTTTTATTAATTTTTATTAACTCAACAAACTTAGGTGATTCTTTTGAGGTATTCAAAAGTATAGAATCATAATTTATAGTGCCTAGTCTTTATGGTTGGATTTTGATTTTTGATAAAATAAATCATTGGTTTATTTATGATTGTTATTATATTTATTATATCATTCTTAAGTACATAGTTTACTAGTCTAGTCTTATTTTATTCTTGAGTTCTTTCAATCTACTATTATCAAAGATATTTAATTTAGATTTTGTCAAAGTTATGAATTAGGTCAGAATTTTGAGAAGACAATACATTCTTATATCACTAAAAGAAAGAAAGTAAATTTAAAAAAAAAAAAAAAAAAAAAAAAAAAAATCATAAGATAGAAAAAAAAACTAGATGGACTATTGCCAATAATATAAAAATTAGAAAATCTTAAGCAATGATTTGAATTCAAGAAAGGTATTAGTAAGATTGAAGATAGTCTCAATCTTATCTCTATATATACTAGCTACTAAGAAGGTCTTATATAAGCAATCCAAGAACAATGAGGCTTATAGCCAAAGCATCAAGTTATAGATTATTTTCAATGTATCTTTTTAGAAGTAAGAAACTTATAGGATAAATCTTAATAATCATGTGACATATCTATAGGAGTTTAAATATCTAATCTACATCTAAAAAACTTCTTCCAAGTTTCTTAAGGAAGATGTTATTTATTTAACAAGTTTCTATTTATTTTTATTTTTTTAAATAATATAGGCATCTACTATATTATCTTCTCTTTTAAGGACCAAGTTTCACATAGAATAGTCAAGTTGATTTTTAAATTGATAAAGTCCAAGATCCATTAAATTGTATCAACAAAAAAATTTAATCTATGTTCAATATGAAGGTCATTGATAGATCCCTTCAATTATTGATTATATTCTATACTAATACAAGAAGACCATCTAAATATTTGATTATTATTGAGATCTTTATAACTACTTTCAAACAATATATTTTGCATGTTATCAATTATAGTATCAACTTCTAGTAGTATTACTAAACATTGAAAGTTTTTTTTAAAGATTATGATGCCATGTACGTTGTATCTTACCATCTTATTCAAAAAAGATATGTCTTCTTGAGAAACTTAATCCTAATTATAACATGAAGGTTGTGACAACTTAGGTGCTTCTTTTGGAAATTTTATAGGTGATAACTCTTGAGATGAATATATTAGTTGTTGATTCTCTATATTGCAAAGAAATTTACAAATTTGGTCATTACTTTTTTTTCTCATTGATTTATATCTTCTTTTTGTCAATTAATGATTCTTAATTTTGATGAATGTTTTCAATAAAAAGTAAAAATAAGTATTGATACGTATGTAAGATTCTCAAATGGCTTCTATGTGCATTCATTAATATCATATTTGTGCCAAATTATAAGATATTCCAGTATAAGATATTGTCTTAAATTTAAAACTTTGTCTATTTTAAATTTTTAAATTTTATTTATTTCAATAAGAAAAGATGGTAAATGCTTTCTTTTTGATATATTAATTGTAGTATAAGGCTCAATAAGAAATCCATATAATATATGATGAATCTTCATTGACTATAGTAATTACAATCAATGTATAATTAAATTAATTTTTTTTGGATAATAAATAAGCCAAGTCTTCAATAAATCAAAATTATTAAGAAATAATTAGTCTTAATATAATGAAAAAGTAATTATACCTTATTATCAACTTTGGATGGAGGTTATTTTTTTCTAAAAGCATCCACATTAGTTATTTTAGTCTTTTTTGAGTATTTTTTTTTATATCTTTATTATTGTATAAAGCTCTATTATTTTTTGTATTTAATCTTTTATCGATAGATGTTTAATTTTAAAAAAGTCAAAAGTATCAAATTATAGATAATAACTTTATGATTGTTGATGATATATGGCAAATACTACTCAAATATTTGATTTACATATTCTATTTGTCAATCAATTTAAAGATAAAAAATTAAAGATACTTTAATATCAACTTTTAATATATTGAAAAGTATTTTTCAAAATCTTAATGTAAACTAGGATCTTTGGCTACTTATAATATTACTTAAAAATCTATGATTTCAATAAATATTATCAAAAAAAAGTTGAATTGTTTCTTTACTAGTAATAATATTTGTACTAAGTACAAAATGTACTATTTTAGTTAGACAATCTATCATCACAAAAATAAAATTATAAAAATTTGAGATTGGAAGATACATAATAAAGTTCATTGAAGCAAATGATCAAATTTACTTTAAAATAGATAGAAGTTCATGAAGTCTATAAGATCAATGATGTAGAGACTTTTTGTGAAAACAAGCTTTGCAAGATTAAACCAATGCTTTAACAAATTTTCATATTTGAGACCACCAAAAATATCTTGAAAAAAGATCTATAATTTTTTTAAATCTAAAATATTATATTATTGAAAAGTCATGTTGTACTTGAAGTATATGTAATTGTATATGACCTTTTGAAATATATAAATATCTTTTATAATTAAAAAAAGAAGAAAAGAAGAAGATTATTTTTAAATTAAAATTTGTTAAAGCCATCTTGAAGATTACTTTTAACATTAAGAACAAGAGGGTCTATTAATGTACTTGAACAAATTTCATTAAAAAATATAGAGAGTTAAGTAGAATTTTTATATTAATATCTCAAAGATGTAATTATACTAGCTTTTAAAGAATAATATGTTGTTGATCATATGCATCATTTGATTTTTTTGGTACTAGATAAGAATGTTAAAATAAAGTATTTAATAAGCCTTTTTATTTTCTATAATCATATATAATATTAAATATAAATTATGAAAAAGCTATGCTCCAACATACTTGGTAATAATTTAAAATATATACTAACATAAAACATTAAAAATTCTTATCATTGATAAAAATTATAATTAGACAAAAAGTACCTTTTAAACAATGATGTCATTTTTGGAATAAATCCATGATAGAAAAAATTTTTTTATTATAAATTTTATAATTAATCTTAATTTTTAAAATTATTTTAGAATAAAAAATAGGATAAAGTCTATTACTTGTATCCATTTGTAATAAAATTATGGATAATGTAAATTTTGATGCATCTGTTTCTATAAAAAATGATATAAAAAAATTTAAAAATATGAAATAGAAGTTGAGATAAAATTTATTTTTAAACCTTAAAATATTTCTTTTAAATCTTAACTTTGCTGTAATTTGTCTTTGAAAGTTAATTATATAAGCAAAGCAATAATTTAAAAAAAATTCTTAATAAATATTTGATAATTTTTTATAAATACTTAAAGGTATTAGACATCATTTATTATTCTTAGAATTGTCTAATTCATAATAATCTTTATGTTCATAGAATTTATTTATAAATTATGCTTTCAAATGATTTATTCCAAAAATTCTACTTGCGTTATTTGAAATATAAATTTTTCTATCTTATAGTATAATCTTCCATCTTTGAATTTTTGTAATGCATGAAAAATATGTTATTCATGTTTCTCTATATTTTTTTATTCATATAATACTTATAAGTCTAAAAATAGGAATTAAAATAAAATTTATTTATATAACACTTATTAGTCTAAAAAATATGATATTAAATTCAAAATGGTCATATCTAATTTAGAATATAGTCTTCTATTCATTCCCTTCTTTAATATATATTAGATTGTTAGATCTAGTTAGATCTATCTTAATATAGATTTTAACTTCAATCACTTTGTCAAGAATCTTTAATATTAAAAATAAAGTATAATAATTTTTAATGGTCAATTTATTGAATCCATAATAATCTATACACATTTGTAAGGATCAATCTTTTTTCTTCACAACAAAGATTAATACACCTATAAGAGCTTTTGTATGTTTGATAAATTTTTCTGCAAGGTTTTCATTAATGTATCCTTTTAAAGTATCAAATTTGTTTTGCAACAAGTTTTAAATTAGTCTAAATTATAATTGAATTCTTTTTTAAAGATCAATGGTGCAATTATAATTTTAGTTTTTTGACATTATATCAATATTTTTCTTCTCAAATATATATATTACCATTTCTTATATTACTTTGAGATTCAATTACAACCTCTATTTCAATATAGACTTGATGCTATATCAATGACAAACAAATCTTTTTTTATTACAACTTATAGAAATACTTTAGCTTTAATAAATAAGAATTGAGATAATTTGTTGGTATTTGGACTAAATCTTGAAGTTGCCTTTTAAAATTTTTAATCAATATAAAAATTATATAATCCAAATCAAAAAAGGCCTAATACCACTAAATTTGAAGGGCATTGAATGATGTTGAAAACAATGATTGATACATAAACTCTTAACATTGATTTTAATAATTTAACTTCTTTTATAATAATTTTAAATATAATTAATTTTCTATCAATAGATTCTTTTTAAATCAATCAAATCTTCTTTGAAAGTATGAATTTTTGTTATAGTTCAAAGTTTTTATTTATAAAGCATGTTGAGGCTCTACTATCTAAAAGCATTTGAGATAAAAATCAACAACTTGATAATTTAATAATCAAAGAAAGTTAAAATAAGATGTAGAATTTGGTTGTAGCATGAAACTTATATTTAAAGTTTGTAGTCTAGAATTGTCTAATTGTAAGATCTTTATTATAACTTAATATTTTTATTTTTTAACTTTTTGATATTTAATTTTAAAACTATGCCTAAAATCCAATTGATTTGATGCAATAGTCTTATACTTTTGTCAAGGATATGAAACACAAACAACTAAAGTATCAAAAAACTCTTGTGTCACTCAAAAGAAGCAAAGAATCAATCAAAGATGGAATAGTATTAAACTAGAATGTCTATTGTCAAAGATAAGAAGAATAAAGATTCTTAAAACAAGACTAAAAATAAAAAAGGTGTTGACAACACTGAAGAAGGCTTCATTCTTCTCTCTATATATGTTATCTACTTAAGAGCTATATGGTGACATTTTATAAAACTTCCAACACATATCCAATTTATAAAACATGTGTCAAACTTGCAAGATAAGTTTCTTATATGTATACCATGTAAATAACTTTTTCTACAAGTTACTAATATATGCGATACGTGGCTAATTTGTTGGCCAAGTTTTTGATTTATCAATCACTTTTTGACATGAATAAAGATGAAATCCTATCTATGAAGCTTTTAGGAAGCTTAATTATTAGATATTATTAAATTGATTTATTTTTATTTATTTTTATCTATTCATATTATCTAGATAACTATTAGAATAAATCTTATGTCCATCACATTATCCCCCCTTCTAAAGATGAGTTTCATAAGAAGTGGTGATTATATATTAAGAAAGCCTAAGATGTGCCAAATTATATTTGTTATATACTTTGATCTTTATTCATTTTGAAAATAATTGAGAGGTCTTCTCAACGATTGATAGTAATTTATATATAGGCAGGAGGATGTTATGGATAAAATTTATTCTAATAAATATTTAATTAATATAAATAAATAGAAGTAGATAAAGATAGATTAATTTAATAATATCTTATAGAATAGCTTCCTAGAAGCTTCATAGACATAGATTCACCTTTATACATGTCTATAGGTGATTGATAGATTAAAAATTTAACCAACAAGCTAGCCACGTGTTGTACATGTTGATAGCATGTGGAACAAGCTAAGTACGTGGCACACATGTAAGAAACTTATCTTGTAAGTTTGACAAGTGTCTTGCAAGTTGGATACATGTTGGAAGTCCTATAAAATGCGGCTACATAATTCTTAGATAGATAATATATATAGAGACAAGAATAAAGCCTTCTTCATTCTTGTCAACGCCTTTTTTATTCATAGTCTTATTTCAAGAGTCTCTAGTCTTCTTGTCTTTGATAATAGCCATTCTAATTTTAATACTATTCCATCTTTAAGTGATTTTGAATTATACAAGAGTATATTTTGTTCTTTTATGATTGAAGTCTTTATCATTGACATTTTAACAAGATAGAAGATTCATTGTTCTTCATTTAAATTTAAGGAATGAATGGATTATCCTACTTCTACTATTGCATTTGAAAGTTATAAATTATCCATCTTTAAATTAATATTCTTTTCTTTCTAATTTTGATTTTTTCCTTGAAAGAAAGTAGATCATTATGAGCAAGAAAAATTGCCTCACATAGTAGTTAAGATAAATATTAGGTAGAAAGTAGGATTATGATGCAATTAAATTTAGAATTTAATAATTGGTATATATAATTAAAAAAACTAATTTAGATATTGGAAGTTAAGATACAAGAGGAAACATGGTAGAAGATTAGAATAAATAAGAATAAGTGATTGTTGTTCTCGTTCGTCTCACTTACTCTACCAATATTGCCCAGAGTAAATCTGTAAAGGTAGATTCAAACACAGGGAGAGACTATCCGCATTGAATTAAACTATTAGGATCACATAACTAACTACCTACTGAACATTAGAGTCCAATCCACACGTATACGCCTTTCTCTAAAATACTGCCGTCCACTCTACTAGTTCTGCTCTTTTGCACAAAAGATACTTTGTGACACAACCCTCCACCAATACTCCTATTGTAATCTTCTGCCTTCTTCCGAATTCATAACAATAATTAGCAACGATACACCATTTCCACAGACTGCATACACTCGCTTCTTTCTCCAATCACTGGAAATAATTCCTCACGTTGTCGTGAAGTAAATATATCCATATATAGAAACCTAATTTAACTATCTTTTCTTCAAAATTTTATTAAGTTCTTTCTTTCTTCTTACCAATCTAAGTTTTTATAAAATCTAGTTTAGAAAAAATTTCTCACTTTCTTTCTTTTTCTTTGGTTAAATTTTTACCTTATCTTTAATCTTAACTTTAACTTTGATCTAGCCTTGAAACTTTCTTTTATTTCTTTTATCTTTTTTCCAATCTTAGATTTTAATAGATTCAGGGTTATATTTGTAGATATAAGGAGTTTTGACTTTGAGATTGAATTTAGGATTTACCAAAGATAAATAGTAGATTTGGATGTCAATAGTTGGCTACCATTAATAGTGCTGACTTGGAGGATTAGATTTGGGGTTTTTATAACTTTAAACTATTAATTGTTGACTTGGACTTTGAAGACCTTGGCTGCGACTTCTTTGACGAGCTCGGAGGAGAAGAAGACAGGGTTTTTTGGCAAATGCAAAGAAGTATTCAAAGAGAGCGTCTTCTTGGCATGAGTTTAGGTAGTAGAAACGCAGGATTCAGAGCTTAGATGAGAGAGATATGCTTGTTTGAACTTAGACTACTAATATGACACCTACTATCACTTTTCAGGGTATATTAGAAGTTTTAAGATACTAGCAAGAAATCCAAAAGTTGGGTTAGAAACTAGACTTCAAGCTACACATTTTACATCCAAGAATTGATAGAAATGAGTTTAGAATGAGTGAGATATGGCTAGTTAAACCCAGCAAACTAAACTGCTTTAAGCTAGAACTTGAGTTTCAAGAAGAATTTGAAGCTCATTTTTTTGTACATATTACTTATACTATAAAGAGTCTATGTCTAAAATCTCATATCAATTGAGACTTTGATTAGGGAGTAATGGCAAATTTGTTCTCAGGTGTCTAGGGTTTTGACTTTTAAAAGTATCTGCCAAGGATTTGGTGATATCTAACGATCAGCAATGAATTCATAGCTCAAAATTTATGTGATGAGGATCAAAGGTATGAAATATGTTTTCCCAAATTTTGAGCTTATTTGAACGGCTGGATCTTAAATTATGAATTTTCAAGTTTCAGGTTGAGATTTGACTTCTAAAAGTATCTGCCAAGGATTTGGTGATATCTAACGATTAGCAATGAATTCATAGCTCAAAATTTATGTGATGAGGATCAAAGGTATGAGTTATGTTTTCCCAAATTTTGAGCTTATTTGAATAGCTGGATCTTCAATTATGAATTTTCAAGTTTCGGATTGAGATTTGACTTCTAAAAGTATCTGCCAAGGATTTGGTGATATCTAATGATCAACAATGAATTCACGGCTCAAAATTTATGTGACAAAGATCAAAGGTATGAGATATGTTTTCCCAAATTTTGAGCTTATTTGAAAGGTTGGATCTTAAATTATGAATTTTCAAGTTTCTGGTTTGGTTTTACTTATATAATTACTTGCTAATATTTTGATGATATTTGGTGATCGGTAATGAATTCATGGTTGAGAATTTTTGTGAAGATGACCAAAGAAGTGAACTCTATGCTTCCAAAATTTGAACTTATATAAACAACTCGATTTTGATTTATAAATTTCCAAGCTTCTAGTTTGTTGATTTATTATACGCATGGTTTTGTGACTATAAAAGAAAAATTTAAAAAAGTTTGTGCATATTGGATCCAACTTGATTGTAAAGAGGAACCTTGCGTCTACTTGAGACGGATTTTTGCCACGACAACGTACAACATCTCTTGAAACAAATTGTTACTCCAATATTCTTCACCGCTCAACTCTCACAGCCAATACAACATGACACTCACATCTACAACTGAACTTTATTGACATCGCCAATCTTCAACCTCCAATTCACTGCAAAGAACTTCTTGTAACAAACAATCATAATTTCTTACTCATCCACATATATCTAAATTTTCCATTTTATTACTGTACTTCATCATTGACATGGTATAACCCTTCAGAATAGAATTCGGATCCTCTGCTATAATCTAACAAAAGAAGAGAGAGAGGTAGCACCAAGCTTACTTCGGCTCAAGACTATCACAGTCTAGCCCCGACTCCCCCATGCCGAATCATTTTATACTTGTCCCGTCTATGTTAACTGCTTCACAACCGATGATAATTACTTTTATTAACTTCCTCATCCATTTTGCCTTTTAAACTGGCCATTCATCGGCTTTCTGCCTATTCTTAATCTTATAAACTATGTATTGTAAATCCTAAAATTCCTATCCATTCTACATAGTCCCACTCCTAATTGTGCAGCGCTCTCGCAAACATAGAATTGATAAAAATATTTGTTATGAAGCTGGCTTTTGAGATTAGTATGCTCTTGGATTCGTAGGAGGTTCCTCTGCGTCTGGCCCTATTGGCACGTCCTCATCATTCTCCGATAAATCAACATAATTACTCTTCAACTACGCCATTAAATCTTCATTATCTGCTCCCAATTCCCGAACTTGACCCTCCAATTGTAGAATCTTGGCATCCTTCGCCTCTAATTGGCGCCCTTGTTGCTTCATCTTCTCTTCCAGTTCACTAGTACTCAAAATTGGTGGAACAGATACCTGTAGCTTAACGTCGTTGGCCAAGTCGCCTTTTAATTTTCCCACTTCACACTTCAAGGTACCAATTTCTACTTATAGCTTATCCGTTCCAATACTGTATTGGTCTCTCAATTCTATCTTTTCCTGTTTCAATTTTGTTGCTTTCTCATGCTCTGCCAACAACTGATACTTCAACGCATCCCATTCCAAATCCCACATCCTGCGATTCTCTATTAATTCTTGTTTTTGGCCGTTCAGGATTCTTTGAATGCGATCTTTATCATTCGTCCAATTTTCTTTTCCTCCACGAACTTCCGCTCTACTGCCAGCTTGGATTCCATCTTTGTCCTAATTAGATGACCTTGTTCCACAATTCGACGCCTTTTCTCCATTATCGCCTTCCGGCTCAACTCCACTTGTTGTCTTAAATTTCCTTCCAGCTGATCCACTATAAGCTACAATTGGAAAATTTGACCCAATATTACTTCCGTGAGGTTCCCTCCCTCCAATATTGCGGTGTTCAAAATTGGGGCCTCAGTCACCCTTCCAATTATTGCACTAATTGAAGCTCACCCTAGTGTCGTCTCCAGGATAGCTTCCTGTTCCCGCGATCTATTTGATTCCTTAATTTCGTGCACCACTATCCCTGGACCAACTGGTAGACTCCGCATACCCTGTTGCGGCATTGGAGAAGGTACACTCTTCTCCCCTGCTGGTTGACTTAACGGATGTGTAATAACGGAGTGCACATAATTAAAGCATAGCAAAGAAGCGAATTTACCCGTTTTCCGCTTGGCTCCCATTTTTGCATAGATACGGGTTGCTACAAAGGCTGCCCAATTATAAACCATGTCTTCAAGTGTTTCAATCGCAGCAAACAACAAGTGCTTGGACATGTACGTGGTATGCCGATTCAAGCCTAGCCGCTTTTGAATGAATTGCATCCACTCCGCAAGCTCTAGAGTAAGTGCCTCCGCTACTTTCCAACCTTGATTCTTCTCAAAGGATGTCATGTTGCCTTTGAAATAACTTTCCAGTCTGAAGTCACTCGACACTTTGACTGCTACCGCTAACTCACCTATTGGTAAATATAATACGTTCTGTAAGATACTCTCATCGATCCCAATTATTCTTCCTTTTATTACATTAGAACCATCCTCTAGGTCATAATTTTTTATATACTCTACCACTAGTTCTACATCAATTGGAGGCAAATTATCTGATCCTCGTAAAAATAGGTACATCTGTGCATTTCTAAAATCTCTCTGTCTTTGTGGAGACCAACAGATTTCCAATTTCATTGGCTCCATGTTGGTGACCACCACGAGGGACGGCGATTGCAAATTACTCTTACTTTGCATGTTTCGGACATTCTCTTCTCTGTTTGCAGCTCTCTTTGACCTTTCCATCGTTATTGTATAGTGCTGACTATGTACTCCTTGCTCGGACTAATCATTATTTTCTGACAGCATAACACTTTATACTTCAATAAGCATACACTCAGACAATCAAGCTCAAAACAAAATACTAAAGAAAACTCTCACTAAGTGCCCCGCTCCTAACTTTTTACTCGGGATCTAAAGCAACAATCTTTAAACCATTGTACCAAATCATCACTTTTGATTTGCCTGACTAGGCCGTATTAGGATCCAAAATTGACCATCAGCCGTCTTTTCTAGCCATCGTGCACCTTCAATAAAGGTAAGCTATCACGAACAAGTACACCCTCTTCCCTCTAATTTTGAAAATCCATCCCGGGTTTAGATAAAATAAAGACATAAACAGTTGTCGTTAACTTGGGTGGTAAATTGAGAATCCATAAAATCTTCCAATTGAACTGAACCATTAGGAAAGGCTTCAATTACTCGATAGGGTCCATGCCAACGGACTTGGAATTTCTCTGAAAAAAATGGTGAATGTGACTATCATAAAGAAGCACTAGATTACTGGGCATAAAAGATTTAGGACGTAATTTACTATCATAATAATTCTTACGGTGGCGCTGTGTAGCTTCCATAGTGAAAAGGGCCGTAGCCCTAACTTCATCCAATTTGTCCAATTGTGCTAACTAATGTTGGAGGGATTCCTTATCACTAAGACGTTCCTCCAATGCAATTCATAAACTCGGAACTTCCAATTCAATTGGTAATATTGCCTCTTGCGCGTACACCAATTGGAATGAGGTGGAACTAGTAGTTACTTTATACGCGGTACGATATGCCCATAAGGCTGCGAACAATTTTGTATCCCAATCTGTTCTCACAACAGACACTGTTTTCATTAAAATTTTACACAAAATACTATTGGTCTTTTCAATCTGTCCATTGGCCCAAGGATGATATGGGATTGTCTTTTGATGCTTGATCTCGTATTTATCTGTGAAAGCTACAATTGTAGAATTAATAAAATGGATTCCACAATAACTAAGCAATTCTTTGGGACACCCAAATCAAGTGATAATGTTCTCATATAAAAACGTGGCTATGATATCGGTATTATCAATTTTTGTTGCCATCGCCTCTGCCTATTTTGTCACGTAATCCATCGCTACCAAAATATATCTTTTCTGCCCATTATGCAATGCTGGTGCGATTGGTCCTACAAAATCAATATCCCATGTCTTAAACGGTGCTTGTGCTAAAATTGGTATCAACGGCATGGCAGAAGTTCCTGTAGGTCTACCAATACGTTGACAAGGATCACATGTCGGACATATTGGTGTGCATCTGAGAACATTGTTGGCCACCAATATCCAGCCATTAAAGCTTTGCGAGCAGTGCTGTCACGGATAAAATGCCATCTACAACTATCCAAATGACATCCTTTCAATATAGTACGTACTTCACTTTGAAAAATACAGCGTCATAGAGTTCCATTTCTCCCTTGTTTATACAAGGTGTCTCCAATCATCATATATGGAGCACTTTTCAAAATCAAGCGTTTCTTAAATTTTTCACTATATGTAGGTGGAAATATCTGAAATGTCAGATACTAGATCAATTCACTATATTTTGAGGTGATCACGTCTACGGCAAATAATTCCGCATCAGGAAGTGCATCATTGATAGGTTTGTTACCGAATATATTGGACAATCGAGATAAATGATTTGCATTCACAGATTTCTTTCCTAGTCAAACATTAATAGTAAAATTAAATTCTTGAAGGAATAACACCCATCGAGCAATGCGTCCACTCAATTGAGGTTTATTAATCATATACTTAAGAGCATCATGATCGATATGAAACACAAATGGGTAAGCAAGCAAATAATACCAAAATTTTTGGACAGAATAAATCATGCCCAAGGCTTCCTGTTCAGTCGTAGTATAATTTCGTTCTGCAGCTACAAATTATCGACTAGCATAATAGATGGGATGATCCAAACTCTTTTCATCTTTTTGGCTTAGCACGGATTCAATAGCAACATTCAAGGCATCAACATAAACATGAAAGAGTTTTGTCCAACAAGGTGCAACAAGTACTAGTATTGACACCAATTTTTATTTTAACTCATCAAACGCAACTGTACATTCCTCAATCCAAATTGGACTAGATCCATCCGGTGGTGGTTTCTTTAAGAGATTCGTTAACGGTTGACATATTTTTGCAAATAAATAAATGAATCGTCTATAGTAGCTGACATGGCCTATGAAACCTTAAACACTAGACACTGTTGTTGGCTTTGGTAAAGCTAATATCCAAGTAATTTTATTTGGGTCAGTAGCGATACCAGCCGCGGAAATGATGTGTTTCAAAAGCTTCCTTGATGGTACGCCAAATTGACATTTCTCAGAATTCAAAGATATTCCATATTTATCACATTGGTCCAAACAGTTACCAAGATGTTCCAAATGATTTGCTATTGTATTGAATGTGCAAAAATCATCTAAAAATATCTCCTTCAACAATCGTAAATAGTCCTGAAAGACTTGCATCATTATCCTTTGAAATGTGGCCGGAGTATTACATAACCCAAATGGCATCACTTTATAAGCAAATGTGCCCCAATCTATAATAAAAGTAGTCTTTAACTTGTCCTCTTGTACAATTTTCATTTGATTATAATCCGAGAATCCGTCCAAAAAGGAATAACATTCATGCCCAGCGATTGCGTCCAATATACTATTTGTAAAAGGTAAAGGAAAATAATCCTTCTTGATAGCCGCGTTTAATTTACGGAAGTCTTGATAGATACGAATTTTTCCATTTTTCTTCGGCACTATCACAATTGATGAAACTCATTCACTATATGAGATTGGATATATGAAGCCCACGTCTAAAAGTTTATCTACTTCCTCTTTGACCATGAGAGAATATTTTGGATTAAGACGGTGTTGTCTTTGACGAACTAGTGTAGCATCTTCCTCTAAGGTAATTCGATGCTCACAAACTTCGGCAAGAATACCTTTTAAATCCGCATACGACCAAGCAAAAGCAGATTTATGATTTAGAAAGAATTCTTTCCAATTTCTCAATTCTGTACCCGTAATACCGGTGTATACTTTGATAATTTGGGGTATTTCATTGGAACCCAAGTTAATGGTTTGGCACACAGGTTCCTCCTTAACCCCCGGATTGATTTGCCCCTTCTGCTCTGAATCCGTCATATGGTCTGACAAATCGGATATAGTCAATTCTGGTTCCAATGTAGCGACTTCATTTACCATGCAATTATTCATCCAGTTCGCGATGACATCGTCAAAATTCTCTGCACTTTCATTATATAAAAAATATTCCCCTAGCCCTGCATACTAGTGTAACACGCCTTATTTTTGCATGTGAACGGGGTCCTTATCAGCTTGCATCGCATTATTAACTTCGTCATACTGTGCCTCAAATTGGCCCTCATCTTTAGATGTTGCTTCTGTGCGCATAATTTGAGACTCCCCATGATATTGAACCGGATACATGTATAAAACAATCTTGTCATTATCCTCCTCAATATTTAACATTCCACGGCCCTAATTATTTCTAGCTTTGGTTTAATATAGCCACGGCCAATCCAATAATATTGAATATGATAAAGTAGAAATCTGTGATCGAAAAATAATATAATCAATTTCATACGTAATTCCCGCGATTATAATATTAATACTGCATACGATATCCATTGGTTTAACCCTACTATGATCTGCCATTCTTAGTACCAATGTCGTGGATACTAATTGTTTTAAATCCAACTCTTCCATTGTATCGGAATTCATTAGGTTCACACTAGAGCCACCATCCACTTGAACTCCAGGAATGAGAACACCATCAATTGATACATCGATAGTTGGTGCTCCCAGATCAGGATTCAAACTAAGCTCATGAATTTCATTATTACGAGCTCTACGTCGTATTAATGAAGAATTCAATGTAGAACGATATTATAGTGCAACTGCTAACAATTGCTTCATTGTAATAGAAGGTTTAATTTCATCCAAATCTTTCATAATATCAAATGGTTTCATATTGGCAATGATTCCCAAGGCCCTTTTCTTTTTAATGGGTTTTAATTTGACCCCTTGAGATAATTTTTTTACGGAATTTGGAACTAGAACTGCTAAATGAACTTTGTCGTCAATCTTTTCCATGAGAGGATCTTTTAATGGGTAAGGTGGCTCTTGAAACTTTGAAGATATTTGTACTGGTTTTGGTTGCACCAATATCTTGGGGCTAAAAACATCCTCAAGTTGCATAGATGAATTGGATCCATTCCTTGGTAATACCTTCAATATTGGTGTTAGATTTGGAGTACCATTCAATGGATTACATTGGTCCGCAACTGGTACTTCCGATTGTTGAATTGGATCTTTTCTCTTTTTCTGGACCCGAGTAAGTACTGCATGGACGCATTCCACCCGGTTTACCGGAGAATCTTGTAGAACTCGATTATTGTCCTCCATCTTACTTTGCAACTGGATTAGATGATCTAGATTATTAACATTAAACGGAACATTGCACTGCTGATAAGTATGTCCAGATTGCTTACAATTTCCACATACTAGAGCATAATCATCATTGGCTCTAGGATTGGGACATTCACTAGCATAATATCCTAGCTGCCTGTATCAATAGCATCGAAGTGATCTTCTTCCTCCTCCATCTAGAATATGGGGTGTCTCTACTGGTATATATTGGTTAGGCTTGTTCCAGGTTTGATAGATAAAGGATCCCGGTGTCGCGTGGCGTGAACTTCTATCTAGGAATACACTGAGTACCTAGCTGTAGAGAATTTTACTTAATATTTATTGGCTAAACTCTAATGAGTTATTTGTCCTTAATAAGAAGGATAAATACACACAATAATATAAAAAAAAACCTCTTATTTTGTATGATTAAAACCTCTTATTTTTAAGTAGGTTTGTACATAAGTTTTCTCTATGATATGTAGAAAATCCTTAAAAACCTTTTAAAGACTCATCTATATATCAAAATCATATCATGGCTCTATACATCCACCTTTTACACCTCCATAAAGTCTTGGCTTCCAAAAACACCTTTAGTATGCACAAAAGTCCAAATTTGCAACAAAAACCCTTAAAAATATATTTTCCCGCAAAGGATGTTTTTCTTCCTAAAATTTAGAAAATCATATCTTTTGATCTAGCCGTTCAGTTTTCTTCAAACTTCTAGGCAAGGTAGAATTCAGCTTTAAGCTTTACCACAAAAAAATTCAATTGCAAATATACTTCCGATTGTTTGATATCTCAGAATCCCTAGCAGGTGCTTAAAACCCTAGCTTAGAGACACCCGAGCATTATTTTCTCTATATCTCACAAAATCCAAAACCCTAATGCCACATAAATTTTGCACATAGTCTTGTGACATAAACATATATAATCCTGAAAATTTTGAGCCAAAAATCTATCAAATTGACTAAGATATAGCTCAAAATGTAACCGCTAGTTAAGCAGAGTCACTTACTGCCTTTAGCTTACAAGTACTGACTTCAACTTGCAATATCTCCTTGACCCTAGCTTGTATTTTATTGAGCTATACATATAAAGTGTAGCCAAGAAAGTGCGCTTTCCAACCCTAGTCGCTGATCTTTGATTGCTCTTTGTATGCGCGAGATATACCCAAAAGAGTGATAGTAGGTCCAAAATCGACACCCTAACTTTGAGTGCCTATAACTTTTTCATTAAAAGTCCAAATCATGCAAGATTTGCACCTAAACCATACCCAAAAACCTAAACCTGATGACCCTAGCCTCTGATATTCGACTCCTTTCGAAAAACAAACCCTAACTCCTAATAAACCCTCGGGCAGCCTCCTTGAAGCCCATTGGGCATGATTTTTGGCCAATTAGAATAGAGGTTTCTATCATCCACCTCTATTCATCCACATGGATGGCCAAACTACCCTTTTTATACTAAAAACCCTTTTCTAACCCTTCTTCTTATAAGATTTACATACTTGGTGCTTTAAGCACCAAATAAAAGAAGTAAACTAAGATCTTAAGGATCACCAATGTCTAACAAAGGTAACTTAAGATATATATAAGTTACTATGAATATAAAATTAACTTCAAAAGTCACTACTAAAAAGAAAATAAGATTGTATAAACCTTAATAATAATCCTTTTAATAGATCCTTTCTAAACTAGCAACCTAATCACATCCTATAACCAATAAAATCCACTAATATGACTTTCATTTAGCTAAGTAATAAATTGTATATTAAATATACATGTACAATTTTTTCACATAATAGCTGAACCACAACACGACACTGGCCAACCAATTAGTATTGTAGGATCTGAAATTGGATTCTGAATAGGTGGATATTGGGATTGTCCTTGTTGATTTTGTACAAAACCTTGAGAATTGGAGTCACCTTCTTGGTTATACCCAGAATTTTAAAAATTATAGAAATTTCTATTTTGTTTTATAAGATGATTCCCATTCCAACCAAACCTATTTCCTATCTGAACTAGATTAACATCCCACAAAGTCGGTTGAATCATGGTCTGATTTCTTAACTGTTGTTGCCTTCTTAAATTCCAGCAATTGGTGGTTACATGCTTACCTCCACAAAATGTACATTGCACAATCATTTGGGGTGGTGAAAGGCACTCCGTTATTAAATGGCCTTGCCCCTTATAATTATTGCACCAAACATTGGGACGCATATTAGTCGGTTTATGCCTCTTTTCCTTATCTTTTGTCAGGTTAACAGCCAACTCATCTATCTTCTTTGTCAAAGTTAACAACAAAGTCTTATTTGGATCCTTTGATACTAGTTCATTAGATAACTATTGTATAGGTATTGATTTTTGATATGGGCAATATAGGGAATACGGAACTACAGTTGTTGGTGGTACAGCCTACAATGGAATAACATTCACTATCGCTTACAGATTGACACTAAGATTTGTGCTGTAATCAATTGTCCTTGGATAACTATTCACTGTTTCATTCTAGGTTGGTATTTGATACCCTCCTTGAGATGGAATCATTGTGGCTCCTATGGTTAAGAATTGGTTATAATGACATTCTTTCCATACCTTAACTCGATCAAGTGAGGCAGCCACAATCGCAGGTTGGACCTCCTTTACAAATATCTTCAATTCTGGTGGGTATAGTCCGTTGATCAATATAGACATAACAAACGAGTCCGGCATTTGGTTATTTGGCCATTTTCGAAAGATATCTGCTACTCGGCCATAATATGACTGCACCGCTTCTCCCGGTACCATTTTGCTATTCATTAATCTTTCTCTAAGACATTCTTCAAATCCTATTGGTAAAAAATGAGTCAAAAATATATTTTTCAATGCCTCCTAATTAGGAAATTGTCCCACAAGTTGGCGATTATACCATTCAAATGCCGTATCTTTCAAGGTTGTTGGCAGCCATCTTAACCAAATATCTTCAGTTCTACCATTATTGGCTATACATGCGGTCAAGAATTGAGACAAGTGTTGTTCTGGGTCGGCTCCTGGCAGACCCCTAAAGGTAGGTAATGGGGCTACGCTAGTTGTGCGATCACCCATCGCATCCATTTGTACTGCAGTTGGTACTGCTGGATCCCCCGCCGCCATTGAAAGTGACAATGATCTACTTACTTCCTTGTTAAAATAACTGCTGCCTCCCTCAATTATTTTTTTCGGCCTCTGGAATTTGGTATTATTATCTGCAAATAATTTTATTGGTTGAAGTTGAGGTGAAAACGATGGATTTTGGAATACTTTGTATTGGCCCTTTCTGACAAGTGATACATTCTCTACTGAAGAACTAGCCTTGCTAGAATCGGCTGTATCCACTATTGGGAAAGTATCCAATGGAGTACCCAATTCTTCTGTGCTCTGTTTTCTTGCTATTAATGGGCTCAAGAGATACACTGGGCTACTCGCGGAGTTACCTATGAGTACTTTTGGCAATTTATTTAACGATATATATGTCTGAAATATTAAAGATCTTTCATGTTCTTGATATGCTCGGATGTGCCGACAGGCATGCAACCATGGTTTAATCCAACTCTGTCAACGCTTCCTTTTTAGCTTTCATTCTTGCTCGTCCCACAACAAATTTCTTACTTGTGCTCTCTCTTGTCTTCCTTTCGATTGACGTATTTTTCTCTGAGCAATGTTCTCATTCTTATTAATCATAATCTTTTATCATCTATTATTGACATTGCTTTCCATCATTAATTTAACTACTCATTTGATAGTTAATTCCTAACACCCAATACTATTGTCAATCCCTGGCAGCGACACCAAAATATTGTTCTCGTTTGTCTCACTTACTCTACCAATATTGCCTAGAGTAAATTTGTAAAGGGAGATTCAAACACAAGAAAAGACTATCCGCATTGAGTTAAACTGTTACGGTCACATAACTAACTACCTATTGAACATTAGAATCCAATCCACACGTATACGCCTTTCTCTAAAATACTGCCATCCATTCTACTAGTTTTGCTCTTTTGCACAAAAGATACTTTGTGACACAACCCTCCACCAATACTCCTATTGTAATCTTCTGCCTTCTTTCGAATTCATAACAACAATTAACAACGTTACACCATTTCCACAGATTGCATACACCCACTTCTTTCTCCAATCACTGGAAATAATTCCTCACGTACAACGTCTCTCGAAACAAATTGTTACTCCAATATTCTTCACCGCTCAACTCTCAAAGTCAATACAACATAACACTCACATCTACAACCAAACTTTATTGATATCGCCAGTCTTCAACCTCCAATTCTCCGCAAAGAACTTCTTATAATAAACAATCATAATTTCTTACTCATCCACATATATCTAAATTTTCCATTTTATTATTGTACTTCATCATTGACATGGTATAACCCTTCAGAATAGAATTTTGGATCCTCTGCTATAGTCTAACAAAAGAAGAGAGAGAGGTAGCACCAAGCTTATCTCAGCTCAGGACTATCACAATCTGGCCCTGACTCCCCCATGCCAAATCATTTTATACTTGCCCCGTCTATGTTAACTGCTACATAATTAATGATAACTACTTTTATTAACTTCATCATCCAATTTGCCTTCTAAATTGGCCATTCATAGGCTTCCTACCTATTCTTAATCTTATAAACTATGTATTGTAAATCCTAAAATTCCTACCCATTCTATAGTGATGTTAAAACATCACAAGGGTGGAATTGGTAGGTGATATAGCTAGTTGTGCAAGTGGGATTGGTGTCTAATATAGTTTATTAATTTAGTAAAGCAATAAGCTTGAGTGGCAAGATTGAATTGTATTGTGAGTAGTTTATACCACGGAATGTTAGAAGTAAGGATTGGCAAATAGGTTGTTGGATTAGCATATTAAAGACAGATTGCCTTCATTATTCAAAGTGCCTTTTGGTATGGTTGAAGGAAGAATTGTATTATTGATGGTCTGAATATTAAGTGAATGTAGATTGGCGGTGAAGTTTGATATGGAAACCAAGAGCCGTGGAGTGATGTTGTGAATAATTCAAAGAACGGGTCTAGAATATTAGATATCAAAATATGAAAAGATGTAAAGGAATGGTTACGATTTTTTTTAGCAGCAAAGTAGCATTGAGGTAGAAAGGCACAAGAAGACAATGTCGATGGAAATGCAAAGTTAGAATGGAGCTGCTAAGTATCAGAGGATGACAAAGTGTTCTTTGAAATCTAGGAAAAAAGTAGTAGGTGCCTACAACGTATCAGGCGACAGGAGGTTTGAATAGAGAGAGAGAGAGAGGAAGCAAGAGTAATAGAGTAGAAAAAGAAGAATACTAATTAAAAATGGAGATCTAGATTTAGGCAACAAGAGGTTTGAGTAGAGCTAGAGAGAGGAAGCAAGAATAGTAGCCGCGGCATTTTTTTTTTTTTTTTGGAAAAGAATTTCTGTGCTCTGAAGGTTTGTGCAAGATGGCGTCTAAGCATTAGTAGGTCGGTAGATTTGGCAGCGGGGGTTAGTGCATTGTCGTATTGTAATTGCTTACAGTATGTAAAATCCACTTAAAATACATAATATGTTTATAAATTTAGATATGTGTTAGAATGGTTAGTAAAGTAAATTAAAGGAGATTGATGTAAGAAAATTTAATTTAGATTTTTACTTAATTTGGTTATGGGGTTTAAATTACATAGATCTAAATATTTACTATGAAGCCTTGACAAAAGGTGGGAGCCTAAGGATGAAAATTTAAGCTAATAGGAGGCTAATTGGAAGGGATGAAATCAAGGCATGGTTGGATGAAGGCAAGGAATAGGAAACTTCATCTCTATTGGTCGAATACCATGCCCAATGGACTTTGAGGAGGCTACTTGCAACCTTAAAAAGGATTTCAGCAACTTCAAGGAGGGCATTTGAAAATCAAAGACTAGGATTAGAAAGCTTGTTTTTTAGGCTACAATTTTGGTATAAAAATCAAGAGATTTGGAGTTTTTATGAGGGAGGAGTAGGCGCTTGAAGTTAAGATGTACAAATTGTACCTACTATTACTCTTTTGAAGATTGGAGGAGTTGTATGAGAGCTTTTGGAGATCAGAAGGTGCAGCTGGAGAGGTGATTTTAAGATCTATATTAAATATAGAATAATTTTTATATTTAGAATTTTAAAAAATAAGATATTAGAAGTCAAAGATAGTAGATCAAATTCCAAGATAGCAAATAGGCTATTTTATTGATAGTAATGGGATTTGCCATATCTTGAATTTTTGGACGAATTTTTGTTTTAAACTTTTTAAATAGATGTATTATTATGCTAAAAATCTATATATCAAAGTTTTATAGCACTTAGACTTTTAGATTGTGAGATATGAAGAATTTAATACATAGGTGTTTGTAAATAAGGGTTTGAAGCTGTTGCTAAGATTTTGGCAATATCTAAAGATTGGTAAAGAATCAATAGTTGAAATTTGTGGTGGTAGTTGAAAAGACTATATCAATACTTTATGTAAACTTTGAATGAATTTGAACAATTAGATTAAAATTTATGAATTAATGAAGTTTGGAAAAAATTCCCTCCCTATTGAGGAGTGAGGGTTTTAGAATATTTGTTATGTTTTGAATGGTTTGAGCAAATAAGGCTTATGTAATAGATGTAATAGCCATATGAAGATCTCTTTTATATAAATTTGGAGGTTTTATTATACTTAGATCTTGATTGAGTAATTAGTAGCAGCTAGAAGCCCAGTGCTTTCTTGAGGCAAATGTTTTCTACCACAATAGTGTCAAGGTAGAACAACGGGAGCAAATTGAAGGTGGCAAGATTTAGCTTACATAAATGGTGCATTTTCCAAGAGCCTACTTTGAGGTTGATGCTTGAAATTAATAATTTTTATGTTTAATTGGATGTAAAGTTGTGTGGAAGTATTTTGTATATTATTTTAAAGATAATTGGAGGAAAGAAGAGAGCCATGGAATAGAGTTGGAAGGGGAGTGAAGCGTTAGTTGGAGCTGTGAAGGAAGGAGCACTACAAGAGGTAAGTCTCTATACTTGTTTTGGACAAATAGGCAAAATCCAACCTTTATCCATCTTGCAATTATCTAGGTTAAAATCATTAGTGAAAAATTAGTGTTAAGAATTTGAATAACAATTGTGAATAGAGTATTAACATGTAGAGGTGCGGAATTTGCATGGAGGTATGTTCTCTTCCCAACTGATTGAACAAACAAAAATGAATGAATTTGTGATATGTTATATGTTGTTGCTTTCATAATGGATAATTTCCTAATTGTATGCCAATTTGGAAGGATAAGGTGATTCTTCAAATTCTATTTTAGTATGTGGTGAAGGTCAATCCCATATGAAGCTTGTTTTATATGGCAGTAGAATGAAGAGGGCATTGAGGTGATACTCTAGTCCTAATCGGACATTGTCTTATGTTGTTTATTCTCCCTTTTAGAGAAATTGCAAACTTAAGTGGACTTGTAGGTGTCTAATTATGAACCTCCATAATCTTGCTTACCTAATTCATTGGGAATACCATAATTGGCACTTGAATATAGAGATGAATGTTATATATGATGGATGTGATGGATATGATAGATGAGGTGAGGATCAATAGAGATTGAATAGGTGAATATACGGACTAGATCAAAGAGGCCCAAGTTAACTCCAATCAACTAAGACATTAACATGATTGGATCAAAAAAATATTTGGCAAGACAAATATGAAATAAAGAAAGGTTAGTAGGAAGTAATATATTCCTAGTCAAAGGTGATAAATTCCAAAAAGTGGCTACAAAAAAGGAGTGGAAAGTTACTTTCACCAGTGAAAGAGAAAAATAAGGTCAAAGGGACAAGGATAGAACTTTGCAAGGGTTGAAAGAAGAGATAGAATAAGATCATTTTACTACACTTGAAGTAATTGATATTGAAAGAAGTGGAGAGAATCCATCCAACAATAAATTTATGGTAGAGATAATGGTTCAAAAAATGGCTCAAGGACCGCTACCAATTGATCCATTGATGATGCCATGAGGTTTATCTATAGTTATGCCTTGTGACTTAGCTGGAGTCACTATTCCTGCTCACTTATCCAAATTTTATGGTACCAAGGATGAAGACCCTTCTTTGCACATGGAACGATACATAGAAATTTTAACAACTTTATTGATTATCAACTAAGATTATTACTTGGTTTGGTTTTCCACAACCTTATATGGTGAAGTGTATGAGTGGTATCGTGACCACATAGGGGGGCATTTCATAGAGTAGCCTCAATTGCAAGGAGAATTTTTAAACCACTTCCATCTAGAAGTAGGACAAAGTACCGTACTCAAGGCAGTAGTTGCAGTGAAAGAAAAAAAAGATAAAGATGTGTCTTCTTACATGAGAACATTTGAACTAGTATTTACCAGGTTTGTAGGAAATATGTTTAATGATGACATATTAAAGCAATTCTTCATAGAAGGATTTTTTTAAAGTTTTTATAATTAGAAGAGTGTTAGAAAGAAATCCACTAATCTTAGAAGATGCCAAGAGAGCACCCAGGGAGGTGGATATTATAGATAAGAATTATGAACACCAGTAGAGAAAGAAAGATGAATCCATTTCTTAATTCATTCCAATTAAACCTTGAGTGCCTGAAGTGAAAATAGATCAGCAGGGCTTTAGCACCAAATTATTGATTATAAATATAAATTATGCCTCTACACCATTAGCTACTAGAAAACTCGTGCCTTTACATGTGTTACCGCCATCAACATTAGGACGACGAGTAGTAGAGATGAAAAACATGAAGAGAACTAATCATAAATAATTCTAAGAAGCTATTATTAAGCAATTTTAAGTCTTATCAGAGCAATTGACTTATGTGGCAAAGAACCACAATCCTAATGCTTGACTACCTCAGATAGAGTCAGAAAATTATACTATAGGAATGTGGTACACGAATTGCAGCCAAATTGGCCGCTCCTATCAGTTTTGTAGAATCAGTTCTCTACTAGTCCCTCAAGAATCAAATTATCAATCTCTTCAATTGCTTCCAAGATATGAAAGAGAATAAAATTAAAACTTTAGGCAAGAAAGATATCAAAGTGGTTCTTAAGGATTTAGATGTGAGATGAGACCACATAAGGAATTTCACCAATATTGTGGGAAGTGGCATGTACCAATACAATGTTGGTCAAAGAATCAACAGTTTGGTTGTAATAATTGTGGGGGTAGCCACCCTTTGGATGAATGTAGACAACCAGATAAGATTATACCATTATTGACACCAGTAGTGAATCTCGGATAACAAACTAGAGAAAACCTGAGGGCTCAGAGACATCCTACATGAAAAAATTAGAAGGAATTTAGACCACCTAATCTATATTACAACTATAAAGACACACAGCAGATCCATCAACCACCTACAAGGCTACAGATTCAAGGAGGATACATACCTTTGAATTTGAGACTATAATTAGGACAAAGACAAAGTAGTAGACCAGGAGAGCCAAGCCAAAGGCCAAGTCCCTCGAGCATGCAAGATATTAAAGTCATTGATGAGACCAAAATTAATGATCTTTTTTTATTACAATCAACTTCAACAGTGGTAATAGAAGAAGATCTCTCTTCAACAAATCTGCTAACTCATGAGATAAAGAGAATCAAAAAAATTAAGAATCCTAAGGCATCAACGTTAGCAATAATGACTTGGACAAAAGCTACCTTGCAACCTCTTAATTTGGAGAATACGGAGTTTGAGGATAGCTTGTCCAGAAATCCTCCAGGCCTTCTAGAATTGGACAAGGTTATCAAAAAAGTGGTGAAACTAACTAAAAAATTAGATGGCAAACTACCACAATGGCAACCAATAGATACCAAGGTATCTTTTGTTGGTAGGAAGGAAAATAAAGAGGAATTAGATAATAAGGAATGAGAAGGACCAATGATTTTTTTAGATGAATTTAATCAACTACAGTACAAGGTAACCATGGTAGAGTCTAAATCTTATGACCTATGGGTAGAATCTAAAGAAATTGAAAGCAAACATAACCTTTATTTAATTACTAGAAATTTCTTTTGTAATGAAAAAAATATTAAAAGAGAGATTATTAGTGACTAGAAGAATGCAAAAATTGAAGAAGAAGATTATAGCTCAAATACAACTAGTGGAAAATACGATTAATTTGAAGGTTGTGGAAATTGATGTAATGATTGTGGATAAAATAAGTTCTAAGGTACTTATCAATAGAGAAAGTGGTTTGAATATCATGTCCTTGCAAACCATAGAAAAGTTAGGCTTGATTTTAACAGGGCGATGACCTTTTGTGATCAGTATGGCAAATCAAAGCCCTGCCAAATCAATAGGTCAAATAAAAAATTACAAAATCATTATAAGGGGAGAAGAGTACATGTTAACTTTCCATATAATCCGCATGCACAAGGCCAAGAATTCATTTTTTTTACTATTAGGCCATCCTTTGTTGAGAATGGCCAATGCCATTGTGAATTGGAGAGGAGAGAGGCCTACTATCACCTATGGGCCTTGAAAAAACCAGACTCAAGTTTCTATTAGACCGAGCATAATGGAAGACATCCATCAAGAATCATCTTCTGAAGAGGATTACAAAGCATCAATTATGGAAGGAGGCAACCATCTAATGGGAGTAATGTTAGTAAGAGATATAAATCTAAGTATTGGAATGAAGGGTTTGGGGTGTTAAGGCCCTAATTTCTATCATTGGAAAGATGATAGAGAATTTAAGCAATGGCTGAGAGAACATCCAAATTCAGCCTTTGATAAAAAAGAAGAAGTTGATTTTATTGAGGGTGTTAAAATAGAAGATAGATTAGCACTTATTCTTGAAATAAATAGGAGTGTGTATGCAATAGATATGAAAGAGTACCAAGAAATAGAAATGCTTGAAGAAAACCAATCCTTCGAAGGCTCATTGTGCTTTAAAATAACTTCTTCCGCCATCACAATGGAGGAGAACGTGGCCAATTGTCCTAATGTACCTTCAGATTGGTATAGAAATAATACCAAACAATCACATGTTGTGAAAAAAGATTGGAAGTATGTCTCTATACAAGTAAAAGGAGAAGAGCCTAAACAAATGAAGATAGAAAATCAATTACGTAATGATGAAATAAGCATATATAGTGAATTGGTGAAAGAATATAGGGATGTCTTTGCATGGTCGTATAAGGAATTGAAGGGAATACCACATGATATAGTTTAACATTATTGAACACCTCATTTTTCATACTCAAAGAAGTGTTAGATATTCCTTCTATGTCTCTACATAAGATCTATCTATGTATTCATATTAACATCAGTTCATAAATGTTGATGTCTAAGTTTTTAAAGAAAAACTAAAAAGTCTCCATGAATCTATTTTACTGTTGAGTCATCCTATAATCTAAAGCTAAAATTATTCATGCCTAAAAGATTGTATGCTAATAATTATATATCTTTTTATATTTTTTTTTCTTTTTTATAAAATAAAAGATTAATTATTTATAGCTATTTTATGATAAATTTCTTTTTTTATTATTTGGTCTTAATAAAACTATCTTTTTTTTAACTACGTAAGGCAACTTAATTATCTTGTCTAATTAAGCACATATTAAATACAAGGGCAATTAACCACCTCCTTGTTCATACTAATTATTTTTAAGTTCTTTTTTTCTAATCTATTTATATTAGATTTTTTCTTGATCATTCTTTATTTTATTTAATAATAATCTCTTATATATTAAAGATAAATAAAAATATTAAGAATTTAATGGAAAATCCAATGTTAATATTATCCTCTTCCAAAATTAATCGATTTCATCCAATTATCCTTTTAGTGATAAGAATTAAAAGAATATTTTATATTATAACAGATTTTTTTTTTTGAATTAAAAAATTTATTATTAATAAATTATTATTTTTATTATTATTTTATTTTAATTTTTAATTTTTAATAAAATTTAATTTTTGAATTTAAATTTATTTTAATAATTTTAATTTTAATTTTTAATATATATAATAATAATAATAATAATTTTTTTTATGGTACTTATATCCGTAATTGCTTTGTTGACAATCATAGCGGGTGTTGTGCTATTTGTGGATCATGATTGTCAAAGAGGGTCGCAGGCAAAACACAATTGTTGTGTGGCTTGGCCCGCAGATGTCGATTGACGTGATTGTCATTTGACTTGGCACGCGGATGTTGATCAATGCGGTAATTGTTTGACAATGGATATAAGCCACCTCGTTCCACATTGTGTATCAAATAGTTGTTAGTGCGAAAGTTGATACATTTACTGAGCTTAGATTAGAGGTGTAGATTGTCGCATTTGCTACTCGCATCTTGGCTCTGTGGTGTAGTTGCTCTGGGTGGTGACGGTGGCGGAGTAGTATAGTCATCAAATTTATAATTGAGATGAGTAGATTGTTGTTGCTATTGAAGATATAGGTGATCATCGTGCAATCTTACCATTAATCTCCAGTGTGTTGATGATCGGGAAGGAAACTGTGTAATAATAGTATCGTCTTCAAAGTCATGGCTCATAATCCGAAATTTTTTCCTGCGTTGAGTCATTGTTGGTATTTGCCACACTGAATTAACATTGATGGTGGTATCGCAGGTTCTTTGATAGTGGTGAATGTACTTGTGATGCTTGATCTTGATTAGTATTATTTACCAACTGCTGATTGCATTGGTTATTGTACGTGCTACCTATCAATACTCTGTTCTTGGCCTCTACTACTTAATCGTTGTGTTGTTTGCTGTGCCATCCTTCTGGGTAGTTTGCAATTTGTTGATCTTGAATATTTGATGTCATCCAAGTATGCTATATGTCTCAATTTTTTTATACGAACTAGTACTTAAAGAGGATCTGTTCTTTTTTTTAATCTGTGTTTTCCATCACAGACAAGACTTTCATAGCGGACAATGAGCCAGGGCTCTCTAACCTAAGCGCGGTTGTTGCGGGTGGTAGCAATGCCGCCTTGCAGGGTTGGACGCAGTGTTTGGACCAATGTGATAAATATGGAATATCTTTGAATTCTGAGAAATGTCAATTTGGCATACCATCGGGGAAGCTTTTGGGACACATCATTTCCGCGGCTAGTATCGCTACTGACCTAGATAAAATTACTTGGATATTAGCTTTACCAAAGCCAACAATAGTGTCTGGTGTTCGGGGTTTCGTAGGCCATGTCAGCTACTATAGGCGATTCATTCATTTATTTGCAAAAATATGTCAACCGTTAACAAATCTCTTAAAGAAACCGCCACCGGGTGGATCTAGTCCAATTTGGATTGAGGAATGTATAGTTGCGTTTGATGAGTTAAAATAAAAATTGGTGTCAATACTAGTACTTGTTGTAACTTGTTGGACAAAACTCTTTCATGTTTATGTTGATGCCTTGAATGTTGCTATTGGATCCGTGTTAAGCCAAAAAGATGAAAAGAGTTTGGATCATCCCATCTATTATGCTAGTCGATAATTTGTAGCTGCGGAACGAAATTATACTACGACTGAACAGAAAGCCTTGGGCATGATCTATTCTGTCCAAAAATTTTGGTATTATTTGCTTGCTTACCCATTTGTGTTTCATATCAATCATGATGCTCTTAAGTATATGATTAATAAATCTCAATTGAGTGGACGCATTGCTCGATGGGTGTTATTCCTTCAAGAATTTAATTTTACTATTAATGTTTGACCAGGAAAGAAATCTGTGAATGCAGATCATTTATCTCGATTGTCCAATATATTCGGTAAAAAACTTATCAATGATACACTTTCTAATGCAGAATTATTTGCCGTGGACGTGATCACCTCAAAATATAGTGAATTGATCCAATATCTGACATTTCAGATATTTCCACCTATATATAGTGAAAAACTTAAGAAACGCTTGATTTTGAAAGTGCTCCGTATATGATGATTGGAGACGCCTTGTATAAACAAGGAAGAAATGGAATTCTATGATGTTGTATTTTTCAAAGTGAAGTACGTACTATATTAAAAGGATGTCATTTGGATAGTTGTAGATGGCATTTTACCCGTGACAGCACTGCTTGCAAAGCTTTAATGGCTGGATATTGGTGGCCAACAATGTTCTCAGATGCACACCAATATGTCCGACTTGTGATCCTTGTCAGCATATTGGTAGACCTACAGGAACTTCTGCCATGTCGTTGGTACCAATTTTAGCACAAGTACCGTTTGAGACATGGGATATTGATTTTGTAGGACCAATCGCACGAGCATCGCGTCATGGGCAGAAAAGATATATTTTGGTAGCAACGGATTACGTGACAAAATGGACGAAGGCGATGACAACAAAAATTGATAATGCTGATACCGTAGCCACGTTTTTATATGAGAACATTATCACTCGATTTGGGTGTCCCAAAGAATTGCTTAGTGATTGTGGAACCCATTTTATTAATTCTACAATTGCGGCTTTGACAGATAAATACGAGATCAAGCATCAAAAGACAATCCCATATCATCCTTGGACCAATGGACAGATTGAAAAGACCAATAGTATTTTTTGTAAAATTTTAATGAAAACAGTGTCTGGTGTGGGAACAGACTGGGATACAAAATTGTTCGCAGCGCTTATGGGCATATCGTACTGCGTATAAAGTAACTACTAGTTCCACCCCATTCCAATTGGTATACGGGCAAGAGGCAATATTACCAATTGAATTGGAAGTTTCGAGTTTATGAATTGCATTGGAGGAACGTCTTAGTGATAAGGAATCCCTCTAACATTAGTTAGCACAACTGGACAAATTAGATGAAGTTAGGGCTATGGCCTTTTTCACTATGGAAGCTATACAGCGCCGCTGTAAGAATTATTATGATAGTAAATTACGTCCTAAATCTTTTATGCCCAATAATCTAGTGCTTCTTTATAATAGTCGCTTTCACCATTTTCCGGGGAAATTCCAAGTTCATTGGCATAGACCCTATTGAGTAATTGAAGCCTTTCCTAATAGTTCCATTCAATTGGAAGATTTTATGGATTCTCAATTTACCACCCGAGTGAACGGCAACCGTTTATGTCTTTATTCTACATAAACCCAGTGTCGTGGCAAAAGTCCGCTTCAAGTAGATGCAAGGTCCCTCTTTACAATCAAGTTGGATCCAATATGCACAAACTTTTTAAAAATTTTCTTTTATAGTCGCAAAACCATGCTTATAATAAATCAACAAATTAGAAGCTTGGAAATTTATAAATCAAAATCCAATCATTTATATAAGTTCAAATTTTGGAAGCATGGAGTTTACTTCTTTAGTCATCTTCACAAAAATTCTCAACGGTGAATTCATTACCGATCACCAGATATCATCAAAATATTAGCAAGTAATTAAATAAGTAAAACCAAATTAGAAACTTGAAAATTCATAATTTAAGATCTAACTATTTAAATAAGCTCAAAATTTGAAAAAACATAATTCATACCTTTGATCTTTGTCACATAAATTTTGAGCCATGAATTCATTGCTGATCATTAGATATCACCAAATCCTTGGCAGATACTTTTAGAAGTCAAATCTCAATCCAAAATTTGAAAATTCATAATTTAAGATCCAGCCATTTAAATAAGCCTAAAGTTTGGGAAAACATATCTCATATTTTTGACTATTGTCACATTATTTTTGAGCCATGAATTCATTGCTGATCGTTAGATAACATCAAATCCTTAGCAGATACTTTTAGAAGTCAAATCTCAACCTAAAACTTGAAAATTCATAATTTAAGATTTAGACATTCAAATAAGCTCAAAATTTGGTAAAACATATCTCATACCTTCGATCCTCATCACATAAATTTTGAGCTATGAATTCATTGCTGATCGTTAGATATCACCAAATCCTTGGCAGGTACTTTTAAAAGTCAAAACCCTAGACACCTGAGAACAAATTTGCCATTACTCCCTAGTCAAAGTTTCAATTGATATGAGATTTTAGACATAGACTCTTTATAGTATAAGTAATATGTACACAAAAAATGAGCTTCAAATTCTTCTTGAAACTCAAGTTCTAGCTTAAAGCAAATCCTTCTATTTATCTAACTTTTTCAAAACCCTAGTTTAGTTTGCTGGGTTTAACTAGCCATATCTCACTCATTCTAAACTCATTTCTATCAATTCTTGGATGTAAAATGTATAGCTTGAAGTCTAGTTTCAAATCCATATTTTTTATTTCTTGCTAGTATCTTAAAACTTCTAATATACCCTGAAAAGTGATAGTAGGTGTCATATTAGTAGTCTAAGTTCAAACAAGCATATCTCCCTCATCTAAGCTCCGAATCCTATGTTTCTACTACCTAAACTCATGCCAAGAAGAAGTTCTCTTTCATTACTACCTTGGATTTGCCAAAAAACCCTGTCTTCTTCTCCTCCGAGCTCGTCAAAGAAGTCGTAGCCAAGGTCATCAAAGTCCAAGTCAACAACTAATAGTTTAAAGTTATAAAAATCCCAAATCTAATCCTCTAAGTCAGCACTATTAATAGTAGCCAACTATTGACATCCAAATCTACTATTTATATTTAGTAAAATCCTAAATTCAACCTCAAAGTCAAAACTCCTTATATCTACAAATATAACCTTGAATCTACTAAAATCTAAGATTGGAAAAAAGATAAAAGAAATAAAAGAAAGTTTCAAGGCTAAATCAAAATTAAAGTTAAGATTAAATATAAGGTAAAATTTTAACTAAATAAAAGAAAGAAAGTGAGAAATTTTTCCCAAATTATATAAAAACTTAGATTGGTAAGAAGAAAGAAAGAACTTAATAAAGTTTTGAAGAAAAGATAGTTAAGTTAGGTTTCTATATATGGATGTATTTACTTCACGACACTGGGACGGGTTTTCAAAATTAGAGGAAAGAAGGTGTACCTGTTCATGATAGCTTACCTTTATTGAAGGTACACGATGGCTAGAAAAGACGGCTGATGGTCAGTTTTGGATCCTAATACGGCCTAGTCAAGCAAATCAGAAGTGATGATCTGGTACACTGGTTTAAGGATTGTTGCTTTAGATCCCGAGTAAAAAATTAGGAGCGGGGCACTTAGTGAGAGTTTTCTTTAGTATTTTGTTTTGAGCTTGATTGTGTGAATGTATGCTTATTGAAGTATAGAGTGTTCTGCTGTCAGAAAGTAACGATTAGTCCGAGCAAGGAGTACATAGTCAACTCTATACAATGTCGATAGAAAGGTCAAAGAGAGCTGCGGACAGAGAGAAGAATATCCGAAACGTGCGAAATAAGAGTAATTTGCAATCGTCGTCCCTCGTGGTGGTTACTAACATGGAGCCAATGAAGTTGGAAATCTGTTGGTCTCTACAAAGACAGAGAGATTTTAGAAATGCACAGATGTATGTATTTTTACGAAGATCGGATAATTTGCCTCCAATTGATGTAGAACTAGTGGTAGAGTATATAAAAAATTATGACCTAGAGGATGGTTCTAATGTAATAAAAGGGAGAATAATTGGGATCGATGAGAGTATCTTACAGAACGTATTATATATTCCAATAGGTGAGTTAGCCGTAGGAGTCAAAGTGTTGAGTGACTTTAGACCGAGAAGTTACTTCAAAGGCGACATGACGTCCTTTGAGAAGAATCAAGGGTAGAAAGTGGCAGAGGCACTTATTCCAGAGCTTGTGGAGTGGATGCGATTCGTTTAAAAGTGGCTAGGCTTGAATCGGCATACCACGTACATGTCCAAGCGCTTGTTGTTTGCTGTGATTGGAACACTTGAAGACATGGTTTTTAATTGGGCAGCCTTTGTAGCAACCCGTATCCATGCAAAAATGGGAGCCAAGCAAAAAACGGATAAATTCGCTTCTTTGCCATGTTTTAACTATGTGCATTCCATTATTGCATATACGTTAAGTCAACCAGCAGGGGAGAAGAGTGTACCTTCTCCAATGCCGCAATAGGATATGAGGAGTCTATCAGTTGGTCCAGGGATAGTGGTGTACGAAATTGAGGAATCAAATAGATTGCGGGAACATGAAGCTATCCTGGAGACGACACCAGGGTGAGCTTCAATTAGTGCAGTAATTGGAAGGGTGATTGAGGCCCCAATTTTGAACACCAGAATACTGGAGGGAGGAAACTTCACGAAAGTAATATTGGGTCAAATTTCCCAATTGCAACTTATAGCGGGTCAGTTGGAAGGAAATTGAAGACAACAAGTGGAGTCGAGCCGGAAGGCGATAATGGAGAAAAGGCGCCGAATTGTAGAACAAGATCATCTAATTAGGACAAAGACGGAATCCAAGCTGGCAATAGAACGGAAGTTGGCAGAGGAAAAGAAAAATTGGGCGAATGATAAAGATCGCATTCAAAGAATCCTGAACGGCCAAAAATAAGAATTAATAGAGAATTGTAGGATGTGAGATTTGGCACGGGATGCATTGAAGTGTCAGTTGCAAGCAGAGTATAAAAAAATAGCAAAATTAGAACAAAAAAAGGTAGAATTGGGAGACTAATATAGGATTGGAACGGATAAGCTACATGCAAAAATTGGTACCTTGAAGTGTGAAGTGGAAAAATTGGAGGGCGACTTGGCCAATGATATTCAGCCATAGGTACTTGTTCCACCAATTTTGAGTACTAGTGAACTGGAAGAGAAGATGAAGCAACAAGGACGCCAATTAGAGGCGAATGATGCCAAGATTCTACAATTGGAGGCTCAAGTTTGGAAATTGGGAGCAGATAATGAAGATTTAACAGCGTAATTAAAGAATAATTATTTAACGGAGGAAGATGAGGACGTGTCAATAGGGCCAGACGCAAAGGAACCTCCTACGAATCCAAGAGCATTCTAATCTCAAGAGCCAGCTTCATAACAAATGTTTTTACCAATTTTGTGTTTGCGAGGGCATTGCACAATTAGGAGCGGGGCTATGTAGAATGGGTAGGAATTTTAGGATTTACAATACATAGTTTGTAAGATTAAGAATAGGCAAGAAGCCGATTAATGGCCAATTTAGAAGGCAAAATGGATGAGGAAGTTAATAAGAGTAATTATCATTAATTGAGAAGCAATTAAACTAGACGGGGCAAGTATAAATTGATTTGGTACAGGGAAGTCGAGGCCAGACTGTGATAGTCTTAAGCCGAGGTAAGCTTGGTGCTACCTCTCTTTCTTTTCTTTTGTTAGATTGTAGCAGAGAATCCAAATTCTATTCCGAAGGATTATACTATATCAACGATGAAGCACAATAATAAAATAGAAAATTTATATAAATGGATGAGTAAGAAAATATGATTGTTTATCACGTGAAGTTCTTTGCGGTGAATTGGAGGTTGAAGACCGGCTATGTCAATAAAATTTGATTGTGGATGTGAATGTCATGCTGTATTGACTGTGAGAGTTGAGCAGTGAAGAATATTGGAGTAACAATTTGTTTCAAGAGACATTGTAGGTGAGGAATTATTTCCAGTGATTGGAAAAAGAAGCGGGTGTATACAGTCTGTGGAAATGGTATAACATTGCCAATTGTTGATATGAATTCAGAAAAAGACAGAAGATTACAATAGGAGTATTGGTGGAAGGTTGTGTTACAAAGTATCTTTTATGCGGAAGAGCAGAACCAGTAGAGTAGACAACAATATTTTAGAGAAAGGCGTGTACATGTGCATTGGAGTCTAATGTTTAGTAGGTAGTTAGTTATGTGACCCTAACAGTTTAACCCAATGTGGATAGTCTCTCCCTGTATTTGAATCCCCCTTTACAGATTTACTCTAGGCAATATTGGTAGAGTAAGTGAGAGAAATGAGAACAATAGGTATTCAAAGAGAGCTTCTTTGTGGCATGAGTTTAGATGATAGAAACACATGATTCAGAGCTTAGATGAGAGAGTTATGCTTGTTTGAATTTAGACTACTAATATAATATCTATTGTTACTTTTTTAGATATATTAGAAATATTAAGATACTAGCAAGACATCAAGAAATTGGATTAGAAACAAGACTTCAAGATAAATATTTTACATTGAAGAATTGATAGAAATGAGTCTAAAATGAGTGAGATATGCCTAATTAAAACCAAAAAACTAAACTAGGATTTTGAAGAAGTTAGATAAATAGAAGGATTTGTTTTAAGCTAGAACTTGAGTTTTAAGATGAATTTGAAGCTCATTTTTTGTATACATATCACTTATACTACAAAAAATCTATGTCTAAAATCTCATATCAATTGAGACTTTGATTAGGGAGAAATGGCAAATTTTATTCTCAGATATCTAGGGTTTTGACTTTTGAAAGTACATAATAAGGATTTGGTGATACCAGTTGATTGGTAATGAATTTGGATTGGAAATTTTGTGTGATAATGATTAAAGATGTAAATTTTATATTCTCAAATTTTGAGCTTATTTAAACAGCTAAATCTTAGAAGATGAATTTTTAAATTTTTAATTTGGTTTTGGCTTTTAAAATCACTTGCTAATATTTTGGTGATATCTAATAATTAGTAATGAATTCAAAATTTAAAATTTTTTTAACAATGATCAAAGATATGATACTTGTATTTCCAAAATTTGAGCTTATTTAAATAATTGGATCTAAAAATATAAATTTTTAAGTTTTTGATTTGGTTTTGACTTATAAAATTATTTGCTAGTATTTTGATGATATTTGGTGATTGATAATGAATTCATGGTCAAAATATTTTGTAAAGATGAATAAAGTTGTGAATTTTGTATTTCCAAAGTTTGAATTCATTTAAATAGCTGGATCTAGATTTATAAATTTTCAAGCTTTTAGTATTTTGGTTTATTATACGTATAGTTTTGTAACTATAAAAAGAAAAAATTAAGAAGGTTTGTGCATATTGGATCCAACTTGATTGTAAAGAGGGACCTTGCGTCTATCCAAAGTGGACTTTTGCCACAACATCGGATTATATGAAGGATTTAGTGTAGGCGAGAAAAATCAAATCAAAGGGTGTTGCAGAACTTGTGTGCCAATCTATTAATTTGGACACCAATAAAATACCACAAATTATCAAAGTATATACTAGTATTACGGATATAAAGCTAGAAAGTTAGAAAGATTTCTTCTTAAGTCATAAATCTATTTTTTCTTAATTGTATGCAGATTTAAAAGATATTCTTGTCAAAGTTTGTGAGCATTGAAGTACTTTTAAGGAAGATGCTATATCAGTTCATCAAAGACAACACCACCTTAATCTAAAATATTCTCTCATGGTAAAGGAGGAAATGTATAAACTTTTAGATGAGCGTTTCATATATCCAATACTATATAGTGAATGGGTTTTTCTAATTGTGTTGGTACCAAAGAAGAATGGAAAAATTTGAATTTGTTAAGACTTTCATAAATTAAACGCGGCTATCAAAAAGAATTATTTTCTTTTATGTTTTAGGGAAAGTATATTGGACGCAATAGCTGGACATGAATGTTATTCCTTTTTGGATGGATTTTTGGATTACAATCAAATTAAAATTGTAATAGAAGATCAGTTAAAGACTACTTTTATTACGGATTGGGGCACATTTGCTTATAAAGTGATGCCATTTGGATTATGTAATGCCTCAATCACATTTCTAAGAGTGATCATGCAAGCATTTCAAGATTATTTACAATTATAGATGGAGATATTTTTAGATGATTTTTACACATTTAATACAATAGCTGAATATCTTGGTAAATATTTGGATCAATGTGATAAGTATGGGATATCTTTGAATTTTGAGAAATGTCAATTTGATATACCCTTAGGAAAGCTTTTGGAACACATTATTTCTGTGGCTGGTATTGCTACTGACCCAATTAAAGTTACTCATATATTGGCCTTATCAAAGTCAGAAATAGTGTCAGATGTTGATAGTTTTGTAAGCCATGTTAATTATTATCGGCAATTTATTAATTCATTTGCAGTCATATGTTAGCCTTTAACTAATCTTTTAAAAAAACCACTATCGGACAAATCTAATCTAATTTGGATTAAAAAATATACAGTTGTATTTGAGGAATTGAAGCAAAAACTAGTGTCTGCACCAATATTTGTTGTATTGTGTTGGATGAAAGTATTTCATGTTTATATTGATAGATCCAATATTGCTATTAAATTTGTATTAAGTCAGAAAGATGAAAAGGGTTTGGATCATCTAATATATTATGCTAGTCGACAATTTGTTGGTGTAGAACAAAATTACACTATGCCTGAATGGAAAGCCTTGGACATAATCTACTCTGCAAAATTTTTTTTGATATTATCTACTTAGTTATCCATTTGTGTTTCATGTCGATCACACTGCTCTTAAATATATGATTAATAAACCTCAATTGAATAGATGCATTGTTCAATGGATGTTATTCCTTCAAGAATTTAATTTTATTATTAATGTTTGACCAAATAAAAAATATACCAATGCAAACCATTTATCCCGTTTGACCAATATATTAGGAAATGAACCTATCAATGATGCACTTCTTGATACGAAATTATTTGCCATAGATGTAATTTCACTATAATATTATGAATTGATTCAGTATTTGACATTCCACATATTTCTACTTATAGTGAGAAATTTAAGCAGCATCTGATTTTGAAAAGTGCTCCATATACCATGATTGGTGACGCTTTGTATAAGCAAGGAAAAGATGGAATATTTATCAGCCTATTTTGTTACATAATCCGTTGCTATTAAAATATATCTTTTTTGTCTATTTTGTAATTGGTCCTACAAAATCAATATTCCATTTTTTAAATGATGCTTGTATCAAAATTGATACCAATGACATGGCAGAAGTACCAATAGGTCGGCCAATTCACTGACAAGGATAACATTGTCAAATATATTGGTCTGCGTCTGAAACCATTGGTGGCCACCAATATGTAGTCATTAAAGCTGAGGCAATGGCAACAAAAATTGATAAATCTAATATAATAGGTATATTTTTATATGAGAATATTATCACTCACTTTAGGTTTTGCAAAGAATTGATTAGTGATTGAAGAATCTATTTTATTAATTCTACAATTGCAACCTTGATGGATAAATATGATATTAAACATTGAAAAATAATCCCATATCACCCTCAAGCCAATGAGTAGACTGAAAAGACCAACAATATTTTGTATAAAGTTTTAATGAAGATTGTATTTGATATAGGAACGGATTGGGATATAAAAATATTTGTAGCTTTGTGGGCATATTGTACTGCATATAAAGTTTCCACCAATTCCACACCATTTCAATTAGTGTATAGGCAAGAAGCAACATTACCAATTGAATTGGAAGTTCAAAGTTTGAGAATAGCGTTGGATGAATGTCTTAATGACAAAAAATTCCTTCAATATCAATTAGCACAATTAGAAAAATTAAATAAAATTAGGATTATGGCTCTTTTGACTATGGAAGCTACAGAGTGTTGTCGTAAGAATTATTATGATAATAATTTATATTCCAAATTTTTTTTGTCCAATAATCTAAGGTTCTTTTATGATAGCCGATTTCACAACTTTCTAAAGAAATTTCAGGTCTATTAGCATGCACCGTATCGTGTAATAGAAAACTTTCCTAATAGTTCAATTCAATTGCAAGATTTTATAGATATTCAATTTATCACACGAATCAACGAAAACTGATTATGACTTTATTCTACATAAACTTGGGATGGGTTTCAAAAATAAGAAAGAAGAGGGCGTACCTATTAATGATAGATTATCTATATTATAGATATATGATGGTTAGAAAAGATGGCTAATGGTTAGTTTTGGGTCTTTTTACCGCATAGTTAGGAAAATCAAACGTTATCATGTTGTGGTTTGGCTACTATGTGAAAAAATTGTACATATATATTTAATATATAATATACTATATAGCTAAATAAAAGCCATATCAATGGACTTTTATTAATTATAAGATGTGATTAGATTGTTAATTTAGAAGAAATCTATTAAAAAGATTATTATTGAGGTTTATGTAATCTTATTTTTTCTTTTGATAGTAATTTTGAGTTTGATTTTATATTGATAGTAACTTGTATATATCTTAAGTCACCTTTGTTAGACATTGCTGATCCTTAAAATCTTAATTTATTTCTTTTATTTGGTATTTAAAGAACAAAGTATATAAATCTTATAAGAAGAAGGATTAAAAAAGGATTTTTAGTGTAAAAAAGGTAGTTTGACGATCCATGTCGATGGATAGAGGTGGATGATAGAAATCTTTATTCTAGTTGGCCAATGGGCTTTAAGGAGGCTACCTGAGGATTTATTAGAGATTAGGATTTTTTTTTGGAAGGGAATTGAATACTAAAGGCTAAGATCAACAAGTTTGGATTTTTAAATATGATTTTGGTGTAAATCTTGCATGATTTGGACTTTTTATGAAAGAGTTATAGGCACTCAAAGTTAGGGTGTCAAAATTCTACCTACTGTCACTCTTTTAAATATAAGACATGCGTACAGAGAGCAATAGACAATCAACAATTAGGATTGGAAAGAACACTTTTTTGGATATATATTTTATATACAATTTAATAAAATCCAAGCTAGGATGAAGGAGATATTGAGAGTTGAAGTTAGTGCTTATAAGCTGAGGATAGTAATTGACCCTGCTTAATTAGTGGTTATATTTTGAGCTATATCTTAAGCAATTTGATAGATTTTTGGCTCAAAAATTTCAAGAGTGTACATATTTATGTCATAAGACTATGTACAAAAATTTTGTGGCATTAAAATTTTGGGTTTGTGAGATATAAGGAAAATAGTGCTTGGGTATCTCTGAGCTAGGATTTTAAGCACTTGCTAGTATTTTTGAGATATCGAACGATCGGAAGAAAATTTGCAATTGATTTTTTTTGTGATAAAGCTTAAAGATAAAATCTATTAAGTTGATAAGTTTGAAGAGGATTAAATAAATGAATTATAATATATGAATTTCTGAAATTCAGAAAGAAAAACATCTTTTGAAGAAAAAAAAAAACTTTGAAGGGATTTTGTTGCAAATTTAGACTTTTGTTTATATTAAAAGGGTTTTGGAAGCCAAGACTTCATAGAGGTATAAAAGATGGATATATAGAGCCATGATAAGTTTTTGATATATAGATGTGTCTTTAAGAGATTCCTAAGGATTTTCTACATATCATAAAAAGATCTTCTGTACAAACCTAGTTGTAAGTAAGAGGTTTTATTTATACAATATATATTTTTATATTATTGTGTGTATTTTTCCTTCTTATTAAAGACAAATAACTTATTAGAGCTTGGCCAATAAGTTATAGATAGACTTTCTACAACCAAATACCCAATGTATTTTCAGATAGAAGTTCACTCTATATGACAACCTGAGGTTATGGTACATTGGATTAGGAATTATTGATTCAGACCTTGAGTAAAAGATTAGAAGTGGGGCACTTAGTGGAAGTTTTTTTTCAATAATTTGAACATTTTTGTGTGTAGCATACATATTGGAGTATAGAACTTACTTCAATAAGTAAAAAAATAGTGCTAGTGTGAGCGAGAAGTGAGAAGCTAGTATTCTACAATGACAATGAAAAGATCAAAGAGAGCTTTGAAAAAAGAAAAAAGTGTTTGAAATGTGAAAAATAAAGGCAATTTGGAGTCGCTGTCCAAAAGTGTTATCACCAATATGGAACCAATGAAATTGGAAATATGTTGGTTTCCATAAAGGTAGAGAGATTTTAAAAATACAAAGTTATATGCATTTTTGCGAAGGTCAGATAATTTGCTGCCAATTGATGTGGAATTGGTGGTGAAATATATAGCAAATTATGACCCAAAGGATGGTTTGAGTGTAATAAAAGAGAGCATTATCGGGATCAATGAGAATACCTTACAAAAGGTACTGCATCTATCAATTGGTGAGCTTGTGATGGACATTGAAGTATCTAGTGATTTCAAATCGGGAAGCTATTTCAATGGTGGAATGTCATCACTAGAAAAAAATCAAGGCTGGAAGGTAGCACAGGTACTTGCATCAGAGCTTATAGAGTGGATGTATTTCATTCAAAAGTATTTAGGCTTGAACCGACAAACTACATACATGTCCTAAGAGTTACTATTTGATGTGATAGGAATGCTTGAAGATATGGTGTTTAATTAGACAGCTTTTGTAGCAACCAGAATCCATACAAAGATAGAAGTCAAGTAAAAGATGGGAAAATTTGCATCGTTGTTCTATTCCAATTATATGCACTTTATAATTGCATATATATTGAAGAAAATACTACCAATAATGGAAAAAAATATATCCTCTCTAGTGCCTCAACGATGCGTTTAGAATTTGATGGCATTGACAGCTAGTCCAAGAATAATGGTGCACAAAATTGGAAAATCAAGTCAATCGATGGAACAAGAGGCTATACTAATGAGTTTATCAAGGCGGGTTTCAATTTGTTTGACAATCAAGGTGGGGGATGAGATTCTAATTTTAAATATCAAAATAATGGAAAGAAGGAACTTCAAAAAAGTTATATTGGATCAAATTTTCCAATTGCAACTTATGATGAGTAAGTTGGAGGATAATTTAAGGCAACAATTGGAGGCGAGTAGGAAAGAAATAATAAAAAAAAGCCACAGAATTATAGAATACGATCACATTATCAAAGAAAAGGTAGAATCCAAGTTGCCATTGGAGCAAAAATTAGCGGAGGAATAAGACGCTTGGATAAAAAATAAAGAATATACTCAATAAATATTGAAAGGCCAAAAATAAGAATTATTATAGAATCGCAAGACATGGGATTTGAAACGGGAGAAGATGAAGTGTCAGTTAAAAGTGGAATGAGAAAAGGCAATATTATTGGCACAGAAAAAGATGAAATTGGGTGATCTATATAGAATTGAAATAAAAAAGTTACGGGCAAAGATTGAAACTTTAACGATAGTAGTGTCAAAATATAAAGGTGATTTAGCCAATATTGGTTGGCGATAAGTATTTGTCCCACCAATTTTAATTATTGGTAAATTAGAAGAAAAAATGAGGCAAGAACAATACCAATTGGAAGCGAAAGATGAAAAGATTCTACAATTGGAGGCTCAAGTTCATGAATTAGGAGCGTATATTGAGGATTTATCAATCCAATTGAAGAATAATCTGGTAGATTTATTGCAGGAAAACAAGGACTTATCATTAGAACTAGACTCAATAGAACCATCTACAAAGAATCTTGGGATTGAACAATATAAAGAGCCAACTTTATAAATAAAGATTTTTTTTGATTTTGTGTAAAAGTATTTTTTATTAATTCTATATTTTTTAGAGGATGCTGCACAATTAAGAGTGGAGCTATGTAGAATAAATAGATAATTTTGGTGGTAGAATAAGAATTAAATATTGATAAATTGGATGATTAATCTATTGGTTGGCCAATATAGACAGAGAAATAGAGAAATTAGTTCAAAAGTGGTTAAGATAAAAGAGATGACGATTGATATCTCGATTTTTATTATAAAGAGAATAGGGAAGAACAAATTGGGGCCCGATTGTGAGAGTCAAGAGTTGGAATAAGCTTGGTGCTACCTCTTTCTTTTATTTTTTTTAATATTAAGACTATAGTAGAGAGTTTGGAATACATTTCGATTGAGTATACCATGTAAACTGAGAAATATAATAATGAAATATAAAATTTAATTTATATATGGATGAATAAGAAATTAAAATTGTTTGATCATTAAATTCAGTGTAGCGGATTGGAAGCCAAAGATTGAAAATATCAATGTAGTTTGATTATGAAGCAGAATATTGTGGCATATTGGCTGTGAAAGTTGAATGGTAAAAGAGAATATTAGAGAGATAATTAGTCTCAAAATAGATTCTTAGGGAGAAGTTATTTTCAATGATTAAAATGTAAAGCGATTGTATGTAGTTTGTTAAAACATTGCATTATCACTTGATATTGTTATAAAATTGGAAGAAGACAAAAAAATATAATATGAGAATTATAAGAGATAGTATTAAAAAAATTTATTCTTGATTGTATGGTAGTAGGAAGATGAAGAAAATAAGATCGTTTTAGAGCATTTACATGTTTATTAAATTCTATTGATCAGAAGCAATTAATTGGATGATTCTAACAAATATTTAGTCTTTTCTTATGTTCAAATTTATTTTTACATGTTTATTCTAGGTAGTATGGGAAGAATAAGTAAAACAACAATTACAGATGTTCATGAGAGCATTCTTAGAGAAGTTTAGATCCAAAGTGGGACAAAGTCATGCTCTCACGATCCTTTCTTCTTTATAACAAGAAAAAGGGGAGGAGATTGACAAATAAATTTGACGATTTCAATTAGTAATAAATTAATTTATAGAAATACTTCTCACAGATGACACTCATATCCATTTTTTTATCCAAGGATTCAATTAAGACGGTATAATTAGAAAAATCCTCCAAAGAAGGCCAAAAAACTTAAAGAATGCCAAAAAATAGTATATGTGATTGAAGATATAGACAAACAATAAGAGATGATGTGGAAGAAAGAAGACCATAGAATTTCAAGTCTAATATCAATCTATGCTCAAAATATAGATAAGCCTGAAGGATATATTTGTTGAACTATAAAAAATCATTTCCAATCTATAAACCATTATCCTATACTATTAGAGATTAGATTACCACCTAGTTTCTTAAAATTGATATATCTAAAGGATAAAAATAGATAGAAGGAAGAATTTAAAAATGAAGTCTTTCAAAGCCAAAAGGGATTCCAAAACAAGTTGATACAACAGATAAAAACCATGTAAGTATAAATAACCTTGTTAATTAAGGGCCAAAATCTAAACCAAGTTCTACCTCCCATAGAATCTAGTAGGTATATTTCAAGGTTGTGGTATATTCAATGTAATCAATCAAGGCACACTAGCCAATTTTGTTCAAATTTGCTATCATGGTAGAGAGAATCTGCCTCAACAAAGTGTTGGGCTTCTAGTTGCCACTAAATACTCAACCAAGATTCAAAATAACCAAACCTTCAAATTTATATAAAATTCTTTCTCTTAGGGCTATTATCCCAATACATAAGTCTTATTTTACAAAATACTCTAAACCCTCATTCACCTGCAAGAGGGGGAATTTTTCTTGAACTTAAATAATCTATACCTCTTAATCTAACTATTCAAATCCACTAAAAATTTACATGAAGTATTGATGTGCTCTTAACAACTAGCACAACAAATTTCAACTATTGATTCTTTCTCAATCTTTAGATATTATGAAAATCCTAATAATAGCTTTAAGCCCTTATTTACAAACATCCATACACTAAATTCTTCATGACTTATAAACTAAATGTCCAAATGCTATGATATATAGCTTCTTAGCACAAAGATTCACCTTCTTAGAAAGTTTTAGACAAAAATTCGTCTAGAAACTCTAGATATGGCAAAACCCATCACTATCAATAAAATAGCCTACTTACTACCTTTGATTTCAAGCTGCTGCCTTTGATTTCTAATATCTTCTTCTTCAAAATTCTAAATATAGAAATTCTTCTATATTAGATGTAGAGCTTGAAATCACCTCTCTAGCCGCATCTTCCAATCTCCAAAAGCTTTCTTATAACTCTTCAAATCCTCAAAAGAGTGACATTAAATACTATTTGTAAACTTTAATTTCAAGTTCCTACTTCTCTCTCATAAAAACTCCAAATCTCTCAATTTTTATACCAAAATTGTAGTCCAAAATACAAGCTTTCTAATCCTAGTCTTTGATTTTTGAATGGCCTCCCTAAAGTCACCAAAACCCTTGTTCTCCTTGCAGGCAGCCTCTTTAAAGCCTATTGGGCATAACCATTGACCAATAGGAATGAAGAACTTTACCCCTTGTCTTCATTCATCTAGAATTTGTCTTCATCCTTCTACATAGGCCTCTTAATAGTTTAATTCTTCTTCTTTGGATCCCAATTGCCTCTCAAGGCTTTATATTAAATATTTAGGTCCTATTTAATTTAAACGCCATAACCAAATTAAATAAAAATCTATAATAAAGTTTCTTACACCAACTCTCTTTAATTTATTTTTCTAATTATTCTAATATATATTAGAACCTATGAATATATTATATATTTTAGTTAATTTTTACATACTATAAGCAATTATAGTACAATATCCATTCCCTCCAAACCTATACAACTTTTGGTATATGCCACATGTTACTTCTATTCATCTTCTTGGAAGTGGTCTGAATCACTCATAGGTTCTTCTACTTCATGTCCTTCATCCAAGTGTTGAAGTGAAATTTCTTCAAGATTTTCTATCTTGAATCTTCCATCTTTCCTCTTGAAAGTCTTAACCCTCTTTCCGGCTATTGGGACTCTAATGATAGCTCTATCTAACTCATATAAAGAATATGTGGCATTATCATAGACCATGACTACCACATATGGACCAAACATATGTAAATTTTGAATGGATTTGAATAATTAGATTAAAAGTTATGAATCAATAAAGTTTGGGAACAATTTTCCATCTTACGGGGGAATGAGGGTTTTAGAGCATTTATTATATTTTGAGTGGTTTGAGGAAATAAGGCTTAAGAATTGGGTGTAATAGCCCTATGAAGAAGTCTTTTATATAAAATTGGGATTTTATTATATTTCGATTTTGGTTGAATAATTAGTGGCAACTAGAAGCCTAGTGCTTTTTTGAGGCAAATTCTCTCTACTATGACAACGGCAACCATCTTACGTCTCCCCTCATAGAAACCAAGACAATGTAGGGTCTAATTTTCATACGCAAATCTATAATTATTGTAATTGAGGTTTTAAAAATCAACCAAGATCAAGGTAGGAAGTATATTACCTTTGTGGCAAAAGACATCCTTTGAATAGTTGTTGGATTGTGAGTCCCACCAATAGATCTTAATTGGTGGATTGGTTAAAAATATAGTCTTAAGTCATTTAATTATACAAATATTATGATTAAAAAGTCTTTTTGACTATTTAAGTATTTATTTAAAAGTATTTTAATTTAATTTAAAAGTATTTTTAAATATAAAAGTCTTATTAGAAGAAAAGTTACAAAAATGGAGTCTTAGTAAGTCTTAGAGGCAATTATTTTAGTTGATTTAGTATTTTTACTTATTATTTAGTATTAAGAGGTAGTTATTGAGACCAATGTCTACATTGGCCTTCTATCTACATGTATTATTCATTAAAAACCTATAAATATTATTTAGTAGATAGAAAAAATATGAGAAATAAATCTCATGTCTTTTTAATTATTTTTATAGAAAATAAAATTTTAAATTGATTTAAATTGACTTTATTATTATTAAAAATTTCTAAGGTAGAATAAAATAGCTTTAAATTTATATTATCATCTTAAAAATATTATAGAGATTTTTAGAATTTATTTAGAATTTATTTAGAATTTATTAAGAATTTTTAGAGCAATTTTGAAGACTTTGGTAAAAATGAGTTTTTCCACTTTAGGAGCCATTATGAAGAAATGGAGCAAAATTTGAAGGCCATATGTGGTTTCTTGGCTAATAGGATATTTTTGAACACCACGGTGAAGTCAAAAATATAAAATTATTAGTTCTACTATTATAAAATAGGAGACCTAGTAGCTATAATTCACTCTTCAATCCAAATTCTACTTAAGTAGTATATTTGGATTGAAGAGTGAATTTTATCTTCACATAAATGGTACATTTTCCGGGAGGTGGTGCTTCTAATTGTGTGTGTGAATGTGGAGTTAGTATATTGTAATTCACATTTTTCTTGGTCTTTTTGAATGTGAAATTCAAAGTTAATCTTTGTCATTGGTAAGTTTTCTACATCTCTTTCTTATTGGTGTATACAAAGCTTTTCAAGTTCTCGATTCATAAAGTAGTCAAAAAATTTCATTATTGAGTTGAATGTTGATTTTCTCTCGGGTTTTAATCAATAAATTTTTGTATATTATATATTTTAAGTTGAAACTTTTTATATTGGTGTATCTTGATGTTGGCTTTCTAATAAGCTATTGCATGTTTAATTTGGACTTGATTTGAATTTGTAGTGAATTTTAGACTAGGAAGTGGTTCACTGCCTTGGCGGTTTCATATACTTCATGTTTGGAAAGGCATTTCTTAGTGCATGGTGACTTTTTCATATTAGAATTTTTTTATACAAGTACTTTAAAGTTGAGGTTGTAGTGGTGAAATTTTCAATGCTATTGAACTAGAATTGAATTTGTGGCGATTTTTAGAGTAGAGAGAGGTTTCTGCCTTAAGTGGAATACAATTGAGGTTAGTGATTTATATTATTGATTTTATGTTATATTTTTTTATGTGATATTATTATTTATAACTTTAAAGAATATTTGATTAATTTAATATTAATGTAGTATTATTTGGTGGTCCTCTTTTGATTGGTTATCACTTCAAAAGCATAAAGAGTGGAATTCAAATACAACTTCAAATCTAAGACTAATCTTGGTAAGTTCCAAACCTTAGCTTTTCAATTATTTGAAATTTTAGACAAAAACAAGGAAAGAATATGGCTAGAAGAAACTTGGTGGATTTCAAACCTTAGCTTTTCAATTTATTTGAAATTTTAGACAAAAGCAAGAAAAGACCATGGCTAGGAGAAACTTGGTGTATTCCAAATCTTAGCTCTTCCTTTTATTTGAAATTTTAGGTACTTTTAGAAAGGAACACAGCAAGACTTGTTCTAAAAGTAACATCTTAACTATTCTATTACTTTATAATATAATTGAATATTAAAACATTCAATTATATGTACTAAGAATTTTTCCAGTCTATCTCTTTTGTTAAAGAGAACTTGATTGTATTTGTGATAGATATTTCAATTTTTCCACAATTTCCACAAATAATTCTATTTTCTATCCAAATAAGGATTAAAGTCACTCTTTAATCTAAATTATAAGGTGGCATCCATTAAAAGATGCTTATAAATTGTAGTGTGAAGTATAAAGAGTAATAAACAACAATGAAGGAAAAGAACAATACAAAACAAGTGAAATATGTACAATTAAGTAATTACACACTATAAAACTAGTCATAATTTGTTCACTAGATTTTCATTTAATAAAAAGTAAAAATAAAAAATAAAAGTTATATTTTTGAATAGATAATTTTTTTATCTTTTCAATAATGTAATAAAATATGTACATATGAATTATTATGAAGAAGTTATGAGCTGGGATCGAAATCAGATCTCAAGGTATAAAATTGCGTGCTTACGGCAGATTCGGGAGACTTTTGCAGATCAGAGATTAGAATAGAGAGTCGACTTGAAGAGTTTTGTATACAAGTTGATTTTCAATGATTTAGATAAGAAATGACTTTATAAGAGCTTTGCAAAGTCACGGTTGTTTTTGGCAACATGGGATTTTGTGAAATAAAATAGGGTTGATATTTTAGGCAATTTCAAAAGTTTTGTAGCAGTTCCACAATTGAAAATTTGTAGGTTTTTGGATATTATTGTTATTAATGTGTGCTATGAATTTGAAGTGAATTTAATAGTTTAGTTGTACATAATTGAGGTTTAAGTGGATCAAGGTCTTGGAAATTAAGTTTTGAGAGTCAGTTAGGATTTTTGTGATCTTGAGCAATTTGCCAGTTGGATTAGAATAAATTTTATTTCTGTGGATAGTAGACTTGTTTTCCTATACACGTGAGTGATTTGAGACTGATTGAATGGTGAAGAAGGGAGAAATCAACATTAGAAGATCAGCATTAAGGTTAGAGAAGGAGGCCGGCCAACACCTGAGAAGTTTTTAGGATTTTTCTTCTATTTGGTGAGTTTGATTTCTTTTAAATTTGCTGTATTTGTTGTTGACTAAGAAATTGAAAGATGTACAAAGTTTTAAATAAGATCAACGATCTAATCAACAAATATAAAGGTTTTAATTTTCTCTAGGGTTGATTTGAATTGGTTAGAATTTGGTTTAAGATTTGTTTAAGGTTTGGTTTAGGATTTAGGGTTTGTTTAGGATTTAGGATTTAGGATTTGATTTAGGATTTAGGTATTGATTTAGGATTTAGGATTTGATTTAGGATTTAGGATTTGATTTAGGATTAGGATTTGACTTAGATTTTGACTTAGGTTTTGATCTATGGTTTGACTTAAGGTTTGACTTAGGTTTTGACTAGGATTTGACTAAGGTTTGATTAGAGTTTGACTAAGATTTGACTTAGGGTTTGATTTAGGTTTTGACTTAGGTTTTGACTTAGGTTTTGATCAAGGTTTGATTTAGGGTTTGACTTAGATTTTGGCTTAGACTTTAATTTAGGATTTGATCTTGGATTTGAATAGGATTTGACTTAGGGATTGAATAGGATTTGACTTAGGATTTGATTAGGCTTTGAATAAGATTTGATTTAGGATTTTGAGATTTTTATTTTTAATATTTTCTAAATTTAATATTTTATATATTATTTTCTTTTATGATTAATATATGATTCATTTATTCTTCTTTTAAAATTTATTTAAGATTAGATCAAAGTTTGATTAATATTGTTAAGATTTAATAGAAATTATTTAGGATTCTATTAGACTTGTTAGGAACTTGTTGTTGTATATTTCTCTTTTATCTTCTACAACCAGGTGCCCGAAGCATTTTCAAGCAAATTTACATGTATTACGACACCGTGAACCAACGATTGGAATATGGCCCCATAGAAGGTTCAAGGATTTTCATTTCCATTTTTTCCTTGAGCAATTCAATTAATTTTGAGAATTGAGCTTTTGGAACTGGAATGGGTTTTAAGTCCCATGATATATGTGGAACTATAAAGATCACCATTGGTGCCACTATGTTTGGATGGGCACATCCTATTTCATTAGATTTTGATGCAAAAGACTTTCCATGTTTAGAAAGTATATTCAAAAAAAAAATTCTTTCAAGTTTAGTCAAGAATTCACTCTTTCTAATCTTCAACTTCTTGAGTGTTTCTTTCGTAAATCGATATTTGATTCCCTCTAGATTCCTTAGCCTTGATTCTATTTCAGCTTGTTTTACATGATTTTTAGAATCTTCAGGCAATTGTGTTGCCACACGCTTAATTTTCTTTGCCACTGATTTATACTTTGTGTACACTTGTGCTTCAATTCTAAATACGCAATTGTTAGCTTCTTTAGTATTGTTTTTCATAAATTATTTTATTTCTTCATAAAGAGCTTGATCATGAATTTCCACTACAATATCATTGTTATCTCTTACATCCATTCTTTCATTTAGACCTTTCAATTGTTGCAAAATATTTCCTATAAATCTTGTTTCTTGTATCATTTCTGAAATAGCCTTATCTTCCAAAAGTACTCCTTTCATCTTTAGATTTTTTTCAATCTTTCTTAATTTACCTCTATATCTAGAATCTAATATATTAATACCTTAAAAATTTGAAATACCATATTTAGTCAAATTCAAAATTCCACAATCATTCTTCTATACATTAAGGAATGTAGTAATAAACAAGATACCAGCAACCATAGATGCCTATGCTCCACATATGCCTTTAAAAATCCTAGAAGGCCTCTTCAGTGTCTAGAGGTACTTCTCACAATTGATCTCGATGTCTTTCATGCTTTGGCTTTATTGTGAGAAATTGCATTGAATTTCTTCCATCACAATTTTAAATTCTAGCATAATGTGATCCATCATCTAATACCTTAGTTTTTATTCTTGAAGTTGTAATATATGGTTGTCCAAGTATAATTGGATACATACTTTGGACTTGCACAAAGAAATTCTGATCTACCTCCACATTTCCAATTTTTGTTTTAACTACTAGGTATGCACTATGAAGACCCCCTCTTTTGTTGTTTGCTGCTCTCAACACCTATCCATGGTTGGTATCTATAGGCCATTTTTCTTTTTCATAAACAACCTTTGATATTATATTGATTTCAGATCTACAAGAGTATATATTACTTCTTCTAAATTTTCAAGTTTAATTTGAGTTTCTATTGTAGCCCTTGCCCAATATAGGTGAGCATATTTTGTTTTCTTTTTACTCATACTTCCCTCACCTATAGCCGATAAACATGTATGCACTCTTGCCTCATCTTTCTCTCTCACTTCATTTTCTTTTGTTACAAGATTAATTTGTTCTTCAATATCACAATCATCTTCAACTCTTAATTTCTTAATTTCTTTATTTTTGATAGCAATCTTTTCTAGTAATGTTTGAAGTTTAGGAGAAAATATGCTTAGTACCTCCATTTCTAAATCCTCACCCAAATCATCATCCAAGTTTTGCTCTTGGATATCATAAGTATCATTTGTAAGTTCTTCATTGCAACCTTCTTTAGACCCAAAATCACATATTATGGAGAATACATGAGCAATCTCATCACCCTCTTCTTCAATTGTGCAAGTATCAATTGCACTAGTCATGACTATTTTGACTGTCATTTGATGTTTTTTTTTTTATTACATCGATTATGAGTTCATAAAAATCTTTCTTTGCTATTTTCAAGGCTTCTCTCAATGTGAATTCAATCTTAGCATGAAGAATTCTCTCTTCCAAAATTCCTTTCATATCTATTGATGTTTCTATATCGAAACAAAATTTATAAGTAGGGCCTTTGATTTTATCTTGTCCCTCCTCTTCTTTTTTCTTTCCCTTGCTTGCTTCCATTCTCTCCTCCCATTTGTCTTTAGGCAATGGTCTACCTTACAATTTTGAAGTTGAAGGTGTAGACCTTGATGGATGATTGGTCCCTTAAATAAAATCTTCTTTTTTCTTCTCACCTTCATTACTTTTGCGAGTTTGCCTTTTGTTTGTAGGCTCTCCATCTTTTTCTTCTTCTGCATTTCTTCCCCTCTTCACCTCTACCCAAACATCTTGGTTGCCATCCTTCTCTTTGTTTCTATCCAAAAAAGCTTTGATGCTTGTATTGTCAACAAGATCATTCCACCCAGTTCTTTGTTTGATAACCTGGGCCCCTCGTATCATAGTCTCACGTTTTGCATGAAATAAAATTTCAATATTATTTTACCATGCAACAATTTGATAAGTATTGACATTACTTGAATCTTGGAATTTAGCTCTTTTTATCTAATCCTCCATCACCTTCTTTATTCCTCCTTTGCCAAAATTAATATCCAATGGAGAATTTATAGCTGCATCCCTAATTCTTCCTTCTTTGAAAATGATTTTTCCATCCTTTAAAGCTCCGGCATACTTTGTGTAATTATTTTGGCTATGATTAGTATCATCATATCAAATGCACCTCATTATATAATTTTTTTTTTCTTCTGGTGGCCGTGAAGAACCATTGTTTTGACCCTTCTTCAATTCACTCATTTCCACCTTTAATTCTTTTATATCTTTAATTAATTCTTCAAGAGTACCTTCATTTATTATTTTGTTCTTTCCAATAATTGTAGATAGAATAGATTGCACCAGTGGTGTATTTAGAATTGAAGAAGTGATTGGCTCTTTTGAGATGTCTATTGGAATGGCTTCTGTATATGCTCCCATTCCCCTAGATCTCACTTTTTGTTGTTTGGCTAGTAAAATGATGGATTCCTCCACTCTTCTCCAATCTATGGTGAAGCCACCTTCTGCATCCATGTCTCCCAAAAATATAAACAATCTATCTTCTAAAGCTTCATCAGCTACTTGTAAAAAAAATTCAACCTTTCAACCATCCAAGAACCTCTGTTCTAATACAGAAAGTTGGCAATATTTCTTATCAAATGCTCTGAGTAATTCATTTGGTCCCATCAACTTTCCTGGGTGTTGTTCCATCCAATCTAGGAAAAATCACTTAGTCATCCCATCAATATCTTCATCAAAAAAACTCATCTCTCCTTTGTTCTTCAAACCTCACCCATGTGATTGTATTAGCAGTTGTTCTTATATGTCCCACTCGATCTTGAATCTTTGATACCATAGCCAAATTAAAAGTCTCTAATATTCTAGCTTATAGAATTTGATGGATCTTCATTTCACAAACATAGGCTTTAAGAAATTTAGTGATATCTCTGCTATCAAACCAGCCTATTTTGTCAATGACTCCTTGAAATACCTTTGTAGCTCCATGTCTATTGGAATTAGATCATTGTTGCTCCACCAACATAGTGACCGCCCTCAGAAGATCCATGGCTCCAACCGTTCCTTGTCCTTCTTATAAATTTGTCTTTGAATTCATATCCTTCATGATTCTTAACCCAATTAATTGCCCCTAAAGCAGTTCTCAGTGGAAGCACCAATATGTCATAGCAAAAGTCTGCTTTGGATAGATGCAAGGTCCTTCTTTGCAATCAAGTTGGATCCAATAAGCACAAATCTTTTTAAGTTTCCCTTTTTGTAATCACAAAACCATGTGTGCAATAAACCAACAAACCAGAAGCTTGAAAATTTATAAATCAAGATCCAGCTATTTAAATAAATTTAAATTTTGAAAATAAAAAATTCACTTCTTTAGTCAATTTTACAAAAAATTTCAACCGTGAATTCATTACCAATCACCAAATATCACCAAAATACTAGCAAGTAATTTTATAAGTCAAAACCAAATCAGAAACTTAAAAATTCATATTTTTAGATCCAACTATTTAAATAAGCTCAAAATTTGAAAATATAAAACTTACATCTTTTATCATGATTACACAAAATTTCCAATTCAAATTTGTTGCTAAACAACTAATATCACCAAATCCTTGACAAGTACTTTTGAAAGTCAAATCCAAATCTAAAACTTAAAAATTCATGTTTTGACATCTAACCATTCAAATGAATTCAAAACTTGGGAGTATAAAACTTACATCTTTAATCATCATTACACAAAAATTTTGTTCCAAATTCATTGCCAAACGACTAGTATCACCAAATCCTTAATAGGTACTTTCAAAGTCAAAACCCTAGATGCCTAAGAATAAAATTTGCCATTTCTCCTTAATCAAAGTCTCAATTGATATGAAATTTTAGATATAGACTTTTTATAATAAAAGTGATATGTACACAAAAAAATGAGCTTCAAATTCATCTTGAAACTCAAGTTCTAGCTTAAAGCAAACCCTTCTATTTATCTAACTTCTTCAAAATCCTGATTTAGTTTGTTAGTTTTAACTAGCCATACCTCACTCATTTTAGACTCATTTTTAATAATTCTTGGATGTAAAATATTTAACTTGAAGTCTAGTTTTTAACTCATATTTCTAATTTCTTGCTAATATCTTAAAATTTCTAGTATATCCAGAAAAGTGATAGTAGATATCATATTAGTAGCCTAAGTTCAAACAAGCATTACTCTCTAATCTAAGCTCTGAATCATACATTTCTACCACCTATACTCATGCCAAAAAGAAGTTCTCTCTCAATACTTCCCTGGACTTGCTAAAAAATCCCATCCTCTTTTCTTCCGAGTTCATCAAAAAAGTCCCAACCAAGGTCTTTAAAGTCCAAGTCAACAACTAATAGTTTAAAGTTATAAAAACACCAAATCTAATCCTCCAAGTCAGCATTATTAATGGCAACCAACTATTGACATTCAAACTTCCATTTATTCTTAATAAAATCCAAAATTCAACCTCAAAGTCAAAACTCCTTATATCTACAAATATAACCTTGAATCTATTAAAACCTAAGATTGAAAAAAAAAGTAAAAGAAATAAAAGAAGTTTTCAAGGCTAAATCAAAGTTAAAGTTAAGATTAAAAATAAAGTAAAAATTTAGCCAAAGAAAAAGAAAGAAAGTAAAAAAAAATTTCAAAAACTATATAAAAAATCTAGATTAGTAAGAAGAAAGAAAGAACTTAATAAAATTTTAAAGAAAAGAAAGTTAAGTAAGATTTCTATAAATGGATGTATTTACTTCACAATAATATAGTAGTATAAAAATAAAGAGAACGGGGTTGTTTTAAAGTGTTTATATGTTCATTGAACTTAATTAATCAAAAGTAATTAATTGTGTGATCTTAACAAATATATCTCATGCATTTAGTATTTCCACGTATTTGAACTCTTCTCTTTTCTTTTTACAGATTTATTTTAGATAGTTATAGAAAGAATAAGTAAAATGATAATCACAATAATACTCCTTGAAGTTGAAAAGGTGATTCCAAGTGGATTAGAAATTATGCTTGGGGGGTGTTTTGAAGGTCGCGACAAAGAGCAAATTCTTGAATGGGACTTTGGTTTAACAAAGGTTATATCGGGAGGTCATTGACACCATCTCAAGGGTCGTGTTAAATCAATAATCAACAAATATAAGATGAGATATATTATTTTTTCAACTCCGACAAATTCTAGATTTCTTACGTATGAGATTTGATTATCAAATTACTTCGGCTCGTTGTGAAACTTGTCGCTAGAAGGAAAGGTGATGTCATGTACATATTTTAAGTTATCTCTTTTTAAAGCTTTTTGTAGTCTTTTAGAATCTTCAATAGTTTTTTAGAACCTTCTAGAATCTTCTTTAGTCTTCTAAAAATCTTTTATACTCTTTAAGAATCTTCTAGAATTTTCTTTAACCTTCTAAAACCTCCTATAGACTTTTTAGAGTCTTCCAAAATCTTCCTCAGGCTTCTAGAATCTTCTAAGGTACTCTTAGAAGGTCCAATAGGATATAGGCCTTATAATATAAATAAGAGGCAAGACCAAGGAGCACCTCAATCTTACCAACACAAGTCTTGGAGCAATCCAAAGTGTTGTCTTGTTCTTGATATCAATCTAGTCTCTTATTCTTGATCTAGTTCTTGTTCTTATCCATCCAGTTCTTTGTTCTTGAAATTATTTTGTAATTTTCTCCTTGTTTCTTTGCTAATCCGCTATCTTGCATCTCTAACATTGGATGCTAAGATAGATTTCATTCTAAGAGAGGCTTTTGATATAGCTAAAAGAAATTACAATGAGCTAATCATTGATATAATAAAGAAAAAAAGATAGATGACAGTTTAAACTATTATGGTAGAAACATTGGATATTCATATGACTAAAGATGAAAAAAAAGAGATAGGACAAGTATATGCCCAATTTATATGATTAGAATTTGAAAGTAGGATTGATATAGAGAATAGAACTCAGATCAATCATACAAATGATATGAAAGAATATCAAACAAAATGTATATCAATAGAATTTGGTAAAAAAAGAAGATTATAAAAAAAACATATGTTATTAATTTATAAAAAGAAGATGATGATGAGATGCAAAATAATAGCTATTCAATTTTTTGTTGGACTAGGGCTATTATAGAGACATAAGTAAAATTAGAAGATTTTAAAGATCTATTCTTAGCCTTAGTTGATCACGGATCAAAAATTAGCATCATATCTAAACATGTATATGAAAAAAAAAAAGTGGCCAATTGATACCAACCATGGTTAAGTGATTAGAGTTGTAAACAATGAATAATGTGATCTATATGGAACTTATCCAACTATAAAGATCAAGATTAGAAATATGGAGGTAGAACAAAACTTTTTTATACAAAATTTTGCTATATATTTGATAATATTTGGTGAGCCCTGTATTATAGCTACTAGGATGGAAACTAAAGCTTAGATGATGATTCATATTATGCTAGGATTTATAGTTATAATAGAAAGAAATATGTACAATTTATTATTATGAAGCCTATTTATGAAAGACATAGACAACAATTAAAAAAGATGTCTTTAAAATCAAGAAATATATTTTTAAGATTTTTAAGGGCATCCATATAAGATAGAGGTATATAGGTGCAAATAGATTATTTCCAAATTTCAACATAGACAAATTTAGTTCTAAATTTTTGGATTTGATTGGCAATGGATTTGTAAGTTTTCAAAGAGTTTAAGATTTAGATCCTATAAATAAAAGAAGGATAAAGAAACAAGAAAAAAACTTAAAAAGAGTGGATTTAACTTTAAGTGATAAAATTATAGTTGGAATAATAGAAGAAGCAGGTTTAGAAGATGATTTGGTATAAGTTTTAGAGAGCTTAATTATAAGCATGGATGAAGATGTTGTAGTAGAGATATATTCAAGAAGAATAGTTAAGGAGTCAAGTTGGAGAGAGAAGCACAAAATTGGATATTAGTTTACTCAAGAATCATTGATTAAGCTAAAGACTAAAAAGGGTGATTTCTTGGCTTATACCGGAAAATATGCAGATTTAGAGGGGTGGATGTCATATTAAAATTGCTTATAATATATAAAAATTAGTCAAAATATATATATATATCTAGATTTATATTAGGATTTATATTATAGTAGATTAAATTTTAAAAAATTATTATAAAAAACTTTCTTTTGGATTTTTTTAAATTTATTTTGATTATGGCATTTAAACTTTATAAGATCTAAATGTTTAATATGAAGTCTTGAGAGGAAATTTGAGCTCAAAGATAAAGAACTAAAATACTAAGAGGCTTATTTAGAGAGATGAAAGCAAAATATGGATGAATGAAGGCAAGGAATAAAGATTTTCATTTCCATTGGTCAATGGTCATGCCCAATAAATTTTAAGCAAGCTACCTGTAATAAAAACAAGGATTTTAGCAACTTTAGAGAAGGTATTTAAAAATTAAAAACTAGGATTAAAAAGCTTGGTTTTTGTATTACAATTTTGATATAAAAATCAAAGGATTTAAAATTTATATGAAAGAGGAGTAGGTACTTGAAATTAAGGTGTACAAATCATATTTACTATCATTCTTTTGAGGATACAAAGAATTGTATAGAAACTTTTGGAAATTGAGAGATGCAATTGAAAAATTGATTTGAAGATTTACATTTGATTTAAAAGAATTATTATATTTGAAATTTTGAAGAATGAGATATTAAAAGTCAAAGATAATAGATTAAATTCTGAAGCAATAAATAGACTATTTTATTGATAATGATGATTTCTGCCATATTTTGAACTTCCAAAAAAAAAATTATTTAAAAATTTCTAAGAAGATAAATAATTATGTTAATAAGCTGCATATCAAAATTTTGTCACATCTGAACATTTATTTTGTAAGATATAAATAATTTAATATGTAGGTATTTATAAATAAGGATTTAAAGCTATTATTAAGATTTTGGCAATATCTAAAGATCAGCAATAAATCAATATTTAAAATTTGTTGTGGTAGTAGTTAAGCATATATCAGTACTTCATGTAAAACTTGAGCACTTTTAGACAATCAAATTAGGAGATATGCACTAATAAAATTTGAAAAAATTCCCCCTTAAGGTGTCAAGGACACAAACTAAAAAAAATGCATAAGTTAGTAAAAAACTATTTCAAAAGAAAATAACAAGATAGAAATAAAGAGGTATGTATATTCAAGAAGAAATTGGAATGGCTATTGTCAAAGACTAGAAAATACATGAGACTCTTGAATTAGACTAGAAGCAAAAAAGGAATTAACAAGAGTGAAGAAGGCTTCACTCTTACGCCTATTTATACTATCTGTCTAAGAGCTATGTGGTAGTGTCATGTTACAAATTAAATATAATATGAAAGATATAAAAAAAAGTGTTAAAATAAAAAGATTAAGATTAGAAGAAGAGAGGATGAAAACAAGAAGGAGTTGTGGTTACAATCACATTATCTTGGGGGTTATAATATTTATCATAAGCTCAGGATGATAGATAGGCTAAACTACTAATTTCTTGCTGAAATTCCTACTAACAGTACCAAGTCATGAAGCCAAGGATTTCTACAGTGAAGTCAAGTAGATTCAAAGCCATGTCAGCTCCAAAGTAGCTAAGAACTTAATCACACAAGCTTTTTTGACTTGGCAGTGTAGAATGTAGTTTATTTCTATTTATCTCTAATCTAATCTAAATTGTTTCTTTGTACTTGTTAGATTTTCTTCTATTTTATTTTAGATCTACTTTACCTTTATTCTCTTCTATCTTAGATCTAAATTTAAATGTTGTGGGCTGAAATTAGAAGAAAAGTTGGTAGAAAAATGGTAGTAAGAAGATAGAATAGAAATTTACCTCAAAAAGTGAGATTTCTTCAAGTTAATCGAAAAGGAAAGATTAAAGAAGTGGAAAGATATGGCTGAGGTGTCTCTTTGATTAAGGGAAGAAGGGAGACCGGGTAAAGATGACAAGGAGGGGTTGTAAAGAAAAAGAAGGAGGGTTCTTTTGGAGAGGCATAGGATTTTTTTTATAGATAGTATATATTTTTGTATACAGAAGAAACTTGGAGAGGATTTTAAGTGCAATTTTTTATAAGTTTGTAGTAGACAAGATAAGGAACATGTAGAAATAATTCTCATGTATTTTGGTAAAATATCAAGGGAGATATGAGTCATCAAAGTTGTAAGTGTTTAAGACTAGGGCAATGAGGGTTACTAAATTTTGGGCCTTGGCTCTTGGGAACCACTTGGACTCTAGAGGCGAAATTTGTTAAGTTTTTGTTTCTTATAGAGTTTACTACTTTGTGTCAAAATCTTAAGTCAATATGATCTTTGAGCAAAGAGTTATGAGTGAAATTGTAACCGGGTGTAAGTAAAAAGAGAAATAGAGTGAAATTGTAACTGGATGTAGGTAAAATGAAAAATAGAGTGAAGTCAGAATTGGGGTTTGTATGGGCAATATGTGTGTGTGGATTTTTTGGATATAAATAGAGTTAGGGGACGAATTTGAGTGTGAAATTTGATAGACATGATCTAAGCAAGTTAGGAAAGAGATGAAAGTAAGTTTGATATTCATTCATCTTATGAATAAAATGTTATGCTCTTTCAAAGTGACATGGGTCTATCTCCAAGCTAGTGAAGTTTGAGGGAGCATGTTTTTGTGATCACAGTAGCATTTTGAATAAACTTTATTGGGATTTGTAGATATATGAGTCTATTAAGTTGTGTAAAAAATTGATTGCTATTGGAATTATGTTTAAAGAATTATGAGGAAATTTGTGGTCGGATCTAGAGTTGTTAGAAGACAAAATTAAAGGAGAAGGGTAGAGTCTATAACTCTAGTTCAAAGAGGAATTTTGGAGCAAAAATTGGAGGATGTTTACAACATAAAGCAAGCAACAAGCCAATCAAATTTCAGTACTTAGGGTTTTGTTAATGAGTAGCAATGAAGGTGTGAAGCAAAGAGGGTCCAGAATCAAAGGCAACATGGAGGGATTACTTTGACAACATGGTTCTCTCTAATCACATGAGCTATAATCAAAAGGTTTATGGAGTTTACTTTTTTATTTCCTTAAGTACTTTGTATCCAAATTTTGCTTCAATTGATGTGATATCTTAGGATTTATGGGCAAATTTGAGGACAGGTTTTTAAAGGCAAAATATGTTAGGATTAATAAAGTATATTTTTATGTAAATTCTTCAATTTTTTGAGCTTTATGAATCTCATCTTGCACTTAAAAAACTAGACACACAAAAGGCCTAATGTTTCTTAGGGCTAAGACTCTCACCATGATAGCGGTATTCTATAGAATCTCCTACACATGTCTAATTTACAAGACACATGTCAAATTTGCAAGATAAGTTTCTCACATGTGTGCCACGTATTTGGCTTATTCAATAAGCTACCAACATGTGTGACACATGGCTAGCTTGTTCTACAAGCTATCAATATGTGCGACACCTAGCTAGCTTGTTGACCAAATTTCTAACCTATCAATCACCTAAAAATATCTATAAAGATGATTCCGCATTCATAAAGCTTTTAAGAAGCTTTTCTATCACATATTATCAAATGAACTTATTTACCTACTTCTATTGATCTATATTAATTAGATAATTATTTGAATAAATATTATGTCCATGACATTATCCCCCCTTCTAGGGACAAGTCCCACGAGGACCAGTGATTATATGTTGAAAAAATCCAAGATACGTCAAATTGTACTTGCCATATACGCTGATCTTTGTTCCCTTAGAAGATAGTTGATAGGTCCTTTCAGCCATCGATAATATTCTATATCAGGGCAAGAGGACCACCCTATTCTTTGATTATTATTGAGGCCTTTATAACTTCCTTCAAAGAAAACATTAAGAACACTGCCAAGAATAGTTCCTACTTCTAAAAGCATCACCAAACATTGAGAATCTCTTCCAAGGTCATGATATCAAATATATTGTATTTTGCCATCAATTCAAAGAAGGACATGTTGTTCTTGAGGATCTTCATCTCTATTCCATTGTCTTGAAGGTTGTAATAGTCGTAGTATCTCGTCTAATAAATCAACAAACGATGGCTCTTAAGCTGAATTCACTAGTTCTTAATCTTCCATCTCTTTAGCATGAATAAATCCAAGGAAATAATAACAATGATACAAGGTAGGATGAAACCTCTATAGAACTTACTTTGCTTTATAATAAAGATTTTTTTGACTCTTTATCTTGATTTTGACAGATGTTGCCGATGAAACGCATTGATTTTTACTGATGCGTTTGCTAGATTCTTAGATGGCTCCCATCTGCGTTCACTAATGTTGTATCCACGCTAATGTAGAAGATATTTTAGTCGATTTTGGCATCGCCTTAAATATAAAATCTCTTCAACCTCGAATTGTTCATTGTTGTCCACTTCTATTAGAGGCGGTGGCATTTGTCTTCTTTCTTGTATATCCACTATCTTGTATGGCTCGAGTAGTGACACGCAAAATATAAGATGGATCTTCATAGATTTTAATATGCATAATCGATAAGCAATTGGATTGATTTCTTCACAAATCAAAAAAGATCCAAGCCTACAATAATCCAGCTTATTGTAAGGATGGATAGTCTTGATTTTAGGACGAAGTAACCATACCTTATCGCCCATGTGGAATTGAGGCTGTTCCTTACGATAGACATCTATATTGATTTTTTTTCATTCTTGAACTTTCTTTAGTTGTGCTTTTATTGTTTTATGTAGCTTTGACAAACAATTCACCAAATCTTCCATTGCAGGATTATCAACTTTTGAAAAGTCAAAAGTATCAAGTCATGGATGATAACCGTAATTTACAAAGAATAGAATTTGTTGAGTAGAAGAATATACCAAATTATTATAATCAAACTCTATCAATGGCAAAAGAGTTGTCCAATCATCTTAATGGTAGTTGATGGTACATTTCAAATATTGCTCTAAAATTTAATTTATTTGTTTTGATTGTCCATCAATTTGAAGGTGGAAAGCTAAGGAAAATTTTATATCCACCTTCAATATTTTAAAAAGTGTCCTCTAAAACCTTGATATAAATTGTATTCCTCTGTCTGATATAATATCCCTTGGTAGTCGATGATAGCAATAGATATTATCAAGAAAAAATTTAGCCATTTTTTCACCTATAATAGATTTTGTACATGGTACAAAATGTGCCATCTTGATAAAATAATCTACAATCACGAATATAGAGTCATATAAACTTGACTTTGAAAGATTCGTGATAAAATCTATAGAAACAGAAGACCAAGGTTATTCTAATATAGGTAATGGTTGGAAAAGTCCGTAAGGTTGATGATGAGGAGTTTTTGATTTTAAAAAAATATTACACGACTGTACAAACTCTTTAACCTTCCATATCTGAGGCCACCAAAAATCTCTCGATATTAGGTTTTAAGTCTTATTATATCCAAAATATCTTACTGCAGGGAGGTTGTGATGAGCTTCTAAAGCATGTAGTCGTGCTATACCTTTTGAAATATATAGGCATCCTTCAAAATAAAATAAATCATTCTTGAACTCAAACTTGGAAGTATTATGAGACTTAGATAAATTATTCTCAATCTCATGGACAAGAGAATCTGAAGACATACTCGACTAGATTTGCTTAACAAAAATAGAATCAATAATTAATATTGATTTCATTGCTCACAGATGAAATTGCTTCGGCTTCAAGAAGATCGTTCTTTGTTGATCAAAAGTTGAAACTCCTTCTCTTGGTACAAGATAAGAACATTGTCATATTGCATTTATATACAGTGTATAAAAATATTATATATCTTGTATCTATTATTAATATATGTGTGAGTGCTAGAGGTTATTTTAGAAGATATTATAAGGAGAGGTTTTATTATAGCCACTTAGTTATTGAATTAAGATGGCTATTTGTTTTATTCCTATCTTATTTATATCCTAGAATAGACTCTTTATTAATTAGAAGAAAGGTAAAGATTGTTTTACCTTTCTTGTTGATTTTTGAAGTAGAATGGACCTTGTGAGGGAATGGGGTGAATAGGGCCTGACCAATAGGATTTAGCTGCCCATGTGGGCGTGTCATGGTCTAATATGGAAGAAAAGGGAGATATACTCCTCTTGCTAGACCTAGGGTTTGGGCAGTTTTGAGTGGTGAACTTTGGAGAGTGATAGCTCTGAAGAGATAGAAGCGTTTGTAATGAAAATAAGTGGGTGTGTTCTTCAAGTTGTGAGAATTTTAGAACCTACTCCCCTTCTTGTATTGGAGTTGTGAGCAAAAATTTATGCTTGTTTTAGTAGAGTGAGGTCTGTTGCTATCAAAAAGTGATGGCAGAAACTTCGATCTGCCACTGCAAGTTTGATTTTGAGTCTTTCTTAGTGAAACTTATTAAGAGTGTAGAAAATTGTGCTAGCTTTCTACCAAGACATCTCTTATAGCATTTTGAGTTGGAAAAGAAAAGTTGTGAGCTTGAGAGTGGGAAAGGATTTGCTGCCATCTGATGAAGAGAGGTAGAGATTTTGTTCAACCACCCAAGTCGGACAATATCTTCAATATTTTTGATATTTTAGATGCTTATAGTAGCTTTTGTAAGCTTTCCATGAAAACAAAAATCAATACATTTAGAGCTTTTATAAAAGTTTTATGAGCCGTGTAGTATCAAAGAGGGCAAATTATTGCTAGGATTTGAAGAGTAGAATCAACTAGCTATAAAATCTAGAGTTTAAGAGGCATGCATGCGAAATTTTAAAATAAATTAGATGATGGAGTGAGCTTTCAAAAAAGCTACTGCATGCCTAATTTGATGAAGGAAAGTAATCACAACAAAGTCTGCAGTGAAGAGGAGCTTTGCTGCCTTTGTATTTGTTGGAAAATTTTGGTGCCTATTTCTTTTAGCCATAACTTTTAAACGGTAAGTCATCTATTTGTGAAATTTTGATATGTTTTACAATAGATCATTAGCTTTTTATAGGCTATAAGCACGCTTGATTCAACCTTTAGATGAATTTTTAGTGATTTATTTAATTTCAGCTTATTGTATAACTTGTATTCCTCATATGCGGTTGTATTTTGAGGTATACTTGAATACATATATACTTTGCTTATATCTTTTATATAAGTATATATACTTGTATTTATATCAAGTATTTATATAAGTATTTTATAAGTATTATATATAACATTTGTATAAATATTTGTACAAGTATTATACTAAGGATTATACATTATTTTATATAAGTATTTGTATAAGTATTTATACAAGTATTTATACAAGTATTATTCAAGGATTTATACTTTATATTTGTACAAGTCTTGTACAAGTTTAATACAAGTATAATTTGAAAGCTTGAACAAATATTGTACAAGTATAGAAGATACTTGCATAGCTTCCTCTTATGTTCCCTGTTAATTCTAGTAGTAGCTAGGAACCCGGCGTTTTCTCAAAGCAAATTCTCTCTACCCAACAACGTCTAGAAAGGGCATCAGACAAACCTTATTATTTTTTTAGGGGATAAGTGATAATAAACTCAAATCTTGACAAAGACATACTCCAACAAGCCTGACAATGATTCAATATGCGAGTAGGATATGAATTACTTGAGATTCTTGTAATGCATATATACGGTGACTAGATTAGAAGCGCCTTCTAGATAGTGATGCCATTTTTGAAAAGAATCCACAATTGCAAGAAGTATTTTATCATGGATTTTGTAATTGATCTCTACTCTTAAATTTTTCCTAGAATGGAAAGCTACTAGGTGGAATTTTTCATCTTCTTCCATTTGTGACAATATTGCCCCTAAAACAAAGTTTGAGGCATGTGTTTTCATAAAAAATGCCTTGAAAAATTCAATACGATATAAGATTAGTGTAGAAGTAAAAGCTATCTTCAAAGCCTTGAACAATGCTTCTGCTTCTTTATTCCACTTGAGTTTGTCCTTACAAGTTAAGCATATAAGTAGAGTTGCAACTTGAGAAAAGTTCTTGATGAAGATTCAATAGTAATTAGTAAATCTCAAAAAATATTGTACATCTCTTATTGTTTTTAGAATCTTCCAATCTATGACTATCTCAACTTTCTTAGGATCTATTTGAGACCATCATTTGAAATGATGTATCCTAAAAAGTCAACTTGAGTAGTGTGAAATACATACTTTTCCATCTTGGCATATAACCTTGTATGTCTAAGTTTTTGTAATACACAACAAACATGAAGTTCATGTTCTTTTGTATTCTTAGAATAGATTAAAATATCATCTAAATAGCAGACAACAAAGTCATCAAGAAATTCACAAAAAATATCATTCATAAGATGTTGAAAAGCAGCTGGTGCATTTGTAAGTCCAAAAGGCATGACATTATATTTGAAATGTCCATATCTTATTCAAAATGCAGTCTTCTATTTATCACCTTCTTTGATATGCACTAGGTTATATGCTCCTCTTAGATCTATTTTTATATAGATCTTGGCTTGATTCAATTGATCAAGAAGTCCAGATATCAAAAGTAGAGGGTATCTATTCTTGATGGTAATCTTATTCAGCCTTCAATAATCTACACACATCCATAGTGATTCATCTTTCTTCTTTACAAATAAGATAGGAGCTCCTACTTGAGATTTTAAATGGCATATGAAATTCTTAGCCAAGTTCTCATCAATATATTTTTTGAGTTCAGCTAATTCATTCTGAAATAGACTGTAGATTGGTCCAAATCGAGGCTGAGTTCCTTCTTTGAGATCAATTGAGCAATCATATGGACAATGCTTTGGAAGAATGTCTGCATTCTTCTTCTCAAAAATGTCTTGATAATCTTGATATTGGCTTGGAATGCCACTTGAGGTCCTTCCACTATTAGAAATAGGTGTAGCATAAATAGCAAAAGATGATCCTTCTTTTGCTTCCTTCATAAACACTTTTGTGTCTATAAATATAGATTTTATTATATTAGGATTATAATTTATTACTTGATTTACGAGACTCTTATTAATGCTTTGAAAAAAATCAAGTCTACAAGAAATCAAATTTATTCAAGGATTATATTTTTTTAGCCATGATAAACCTAAAATAATTGGATTAGAAGAAGATTTAATTATATTAAAGACTACACAATTATTATGATCATTTATTGTTACATTTATAGGAAGAATTTTATGAATAATATTTCTAGAAAATAATGGGCAACCATCTATGACTTTTACATGTATGGGTTTAGTTTTTTGTACTAAAGGTATTCTATGACTTTTAATAAATTCTTTATCTAAAAAACACATTGAGGCTCCTCAATCTAATAAGACAGAGGCTTTGTGATTTTTAGATCCCAAATAGATATCTATTATAAAACAAAGAGAAGGTTCTCAAGATAAAATAGGACCTTTACTAGGAGTTCTACAAGATTCCAACTGTACAGTCTCTATTGTAGTTGGACAAACTCATTTTCCAACATATTGTCTTCTTTGACAGCCTTACTCCTCATCTTATGGTTGCGTCATTTTTTTAGACAATGTTGAACAGTGTGCTTAAGTTCTCTATAATATAAACACAATCCTTCTTGACGACAACGACGAGTCTTTTCTTGTTCAGTAAGAGGTTTGAAACGTATCATGTCGATTTGCATGTCTTCTACTTCTGAATGTATGTATTAAAAAGACGTTGATATTGCCATTGTATTATAATAACGTTGGGACTTCCTTGTGTAGCTCTCCAATTGAATTTTAAAAAGTTGATTGTCACAATTCACAGTAAAATCAATTGCTCGACTCAATGTCCAAGGATCGTATAAGCTGAATATCAATTTCTTTACCTCATATTGTAATCTATAAAAAAATTGGCTAATAAGTGCAACATCATCTTATTTGATGCCAATTATTAATTGTCAAAATTGTGAAGCATATAATATCACTGATCGATTGCCTTATTGTAAGATACGGATTTTATTGGTTGCGAGACAATTTGTGTCATGTTCTCTATACATAGATCAAAATTTCGCTAAAAATGCCTCCAAATTATTCAATATTAGATCACGTCATTCAAGAAAGGATAAAAACCATGATAAAACAGAACCTGACAATAGTATTCCAATAAACCTGACTTGTAATCCTTGGGTTGGATAACTTTGGATTTGAAGTTCAATTACCATTTGTACTTGATTGATGAATACTCAAAACTTAGATTTAATGCCATCAAACTTCTCCAGCAAACTAATCTTTGGTTCTTTGATACTTGAATGGTGTTCAATTGTAGGTGAAGTGGTATGGCTTGAAGCAGCTCAAATCATCTCTATATCTTTACTTCCTGCTAATCTTATTGTTCTTTGTGGTGGTGTATTGAGTTGATGCATTGCGAGCATTAATTCTCTCGTTTGCTCTTCCATTTGTGCCACTGCACTTTTCATTTCAACAAGCTTTGTCACGATACCACAATAGAAAAGGAAAAAATATCTACTCTCACCATAAAATAAAGCACTCAAGAACAATGGAAAAAATTCTATGAATAATATCAGTTTAGAAGTGGATAATCTATAACTTCTAATATGCTTATGTCTTATTAAGAAAAAGGGGTAATCCACTCTTAATCAAGAAGAGACAAAGCTCTGATAGTATAACTTCACTCTTGTCAATCTGTCAAGGACACAAACTAAAACAGATGTGTAAGTTAGTAAAAAAACTATGTCAAAAGAAAATAACAAGATAGAAATAAAGAAATATGTATATTTAAGAAGAAATTGGAATGGCCATTGCCAAAGACTAAAAAATACATGAGACTCTTGAACTAGACTAGAAGCAAGAAAGGAGTTGACAAGAGTGAAGAAGGCTTCACTCTTGTCTCTATTTATACTATCTATTTAAGAGCTACATGGCGGTATTTTATAGAACCTCCTACATGTGTCTAATTTGCAAGACACGTGTCAAACTTGCAAGACAAGTTTTTCACATGTGCGCCATGTACTTGGCTTATTCCGCAAGCTATCAACATGTGCGACACATGGCTAGCTTGTTCCACAAGCTACCAATATGTGCAACACGTGGCTAGTTTGTTGACCAAGTTTCTAACCTATCAATCACATGTAAACATATATAAAGGTGATTCCGCATCTATGAAGCTTCTAGGAAGCTTCTCTATTAGATATTGTCAAATCAACTTATCTTACCTATTTCTATTGATTTATATTAATTAAATAATTACTAGAATAAATCTTATATCCGTGACATGAGGTTAATAAAGGATTTAATATATTTTGCTATATTTTGGAGATTTTAGAATACTTGAGGCTTGTATATTTGATATAATTGTCTTTTTTAGGAACAACTTTATATAAACTTGAAGATTCTATCTATCTTGACACTTGATTGAGAAATTAGTAACAACCAAAATTTCAATGCTTTCTTGAGGCAAACTCTCTCTATCCCAACAATGTTGTCTTTTTAATAGCTAGTATATATGGAGACAAGAATAAATTTAATTTTTATCTTAATAATTTTTTTTATATTATAAATTTGATTTAAGATTTTTTATTTTTTTTATATTTAATTAATAGAAATTCTAATTATTTTTTATTTTCTAACTATAATTTTTTTTTTATTCAATTTCTTCTTTTGAAGTAATATATGAATATATTATCTTTTTAGAATTGTATTTAGATTTGATCTTTAATAATTTGATAAGACTAATATGTATAATATTAAAATTTTATATTTTTTTTATAAATAATAGAATATCTTAGTTTATATAATTTGGTTATTTAGTTTAAGCATCCTAAATTATATTTATTAAAACTAATTTAATAGATTTAATTTTTTAATTGGTGTTATTATTTTAAAATAATAAGATCTTACATTAGATAATTTAAATTAATTTTAAGTAGAATTTTAGTTTGTATATAGAAATAATAATAAAATTTATACATTAATTTATTTTTTAAAAATATTATCATGAAAAAATTAATTTATATGTAAAAACTCATTAAAATTTTAACAACTAATAATTGATACCAACTAAAATAATGTGGTACTTATTAATTTATTTATTTATAAGTTACAACATAATATGATTGATCAAAAAAATTAAATACTAAGTCAAATAATTGATTTTTTATCAAATAAGATAATTTTTTAAAATTTTTGATTAAAAAAATCACATAATAAAACATTACCACTTAAATATTTTTGCTACAATCACTTCTATTATTCAAGTTATATAATCAAATATAGAAGATATGCTAATTAATATAACATGATTTAAATTGTTCACAATACAAGAAAGAATTCTAAAATGGTGTAAGCACAACCAATAATCCATTGACTTGTTTAGCTCAAATTTTAGTTTTTTTAATCATTCATGGTTAATTTTAATATTAATTTAATCTAATTGTGGTAGTAATGTTGCCATAAGTATTAAATTTAGATATAAAGCCTCTTAAGGCTACTAATTAATAGATAATTAAGCTAACTAGTAGATAATTATTAATAATAAGTTAAGAAGATTGCCACCAAAGCCAATCTTAGAAGTAATGTAGAAATAATTTATTTTTAATGCAAATTGTCTATGATTCTAATCTTCATAAATATATCATCTTTTTATAAATCAATAGAGATGTGGCTACCATCCTTAGGACTTAGAACACTTGTATAAGTGGATTCATGTACTCTTGTGGCTTGAACTCTCTTTTTTGGATGGTGGATAAAGCCATACCAATTTTTTTTTAAATTCTTATATATGGCTTTGGTTTTCCTTATTTTTCTCTTTTAATACTTATCATATTAAAAATAGATAGATATTGATGTTATGATTCCATAGATATAAAAATCTTAAAATTTTGACTTTAGACAAGGAAGTGGCATCCAATTTAGTAGAGGGGGGTGTACTTGCTTTCTAATTTCAATAGCTCTATTTTAAAATACTATCCTTCATTGCTCACAACTTAGATTGCAATATAATTTATTGTCCTAAAGAACCTATAAAATCTAATTTTCAAAGAACTAAGAAGTATTGACTTTGAAGCTAGAACAAGGTGGTGGAGCTTGTTTTTGATGAAGGAGTTTGTTATCTCATCAAATTGAAGCTACTTGTTAAAGACATGACTTTAAAGGGCAAGATTTAGAGGATTGAGGTAAGTTAGGAACTTATCTTTTAGAAAAAAATATTGTCTTAAGTTAAGTTTTTAACAAACCTAAGTTTACTAAAAGGTGATCAAGGATAAGATTGTAGTGCTTGTTTTTATAGAAGGGAGTCTATTATCCTACTGAATTAAAGTATCAACTTTGAAAGGCAAGATTGGAGGCGTTAAGATAAATTTGAAGCTGAAATTTGAAGGATAGATGTGCCTTAAAGTCATGCTTCTAATATAGTTGACCTAAATTCTTTTAAAACTTGGTAGCAATTGTGGTACGTGATTTTGTGAAGAGAAATGCAACCATTAGGTTCCAAGGTATTAACCTACTTTGGATTCTTTGAATCTAAATGATAAGCTATTATAAATGAATTTTAGATAGAAGGTTAGAAATAATCTAAAAATATATTTTAGATAAATAATTAAATTATTAGATATAAATTATAGATAAATAAAATAATTAGATGTGATATGCTTATATAGATGATAAATTAAAAAAACATCTATTAAATGGATTAAAATAAATATAAGTTGAATGGATGTATATAATTTAGATGGCCAATAGGATAATAATTTAGGTTGGATTCACACACAACTTAGTTAATTTAAAGTAAATATATACTATTAAACTTTTATGTGGATTTTAAGCCATTTAATTTAGATTTGCTTATTTTTTCTTATTGGTGCCAAAAACAATTATATCTACATTGTGAAAAATCAAGTATACTACCTCATGTTATTTGAAAAAAGAATAAAATTACAAAATAAGGAATATAATTTTAAAAGAAAATAATTTTTTTTAAAAATAGATTTATATAATTATAATAAAAATTATATGTTTGAATTCTTACACAACATCATCATATAAAGATCCAATATTATCTTCTAAACCATTTCTTTGTAGAATCAATTGACCACCTTTAAAGAACACATTGATAAAAATCTTGTATAGATTTTTTTTCAATATTCAATTTTTTAATAAGTTTGATTATTGAATATCTATATATATATATATATATATATATATATATATATATATATATATATATATATTTAGATCATATTTATTATATTAAATTAACTATTAAAAAAATTTATCTTTATCATGAAGACTTCTTAATTAATTAAAAAAATCTAATATCTATATTTATATAAATCTATAAATAATCTCTAATATAATATGTATTATAAAAAAAGATAAATAGAGGGTTTTTTTCAAACTAGATATAATTATTTTAAATAAAAAATTATATCTTTTGGACTTTAAAATATTCTATCTATTTTTTAATATTTGATAAATGATATGTTTTACAAATTTTTAACCATCATATTATGTTCTATGTAAAAAATATTCTTATCTTTTCTAAGAATATAAAAGAATATAAATAACATATTTGCCTCATATCACAAAAGTTATAAATTATAAGATTATATACCAAGATTAAAAAATATATATATATATTTATGCAATTTAAGTAGAGTTTTAGAAATATATCATTATAAATGACAATTTAGAGATGGATTTTAAAAAGATACAAATTATTATAGATTGAATAACTCTAAGAATTACATGTAATATATAATGCTTTTTGGAATTTTTTTAACTGTTATAAAATATTCATTTAGACTTTCTTCTAAATTATTTAATTGACTTACAAAAAAAATTGAAATAGAATTAAGATGTAAAAATATAACTTTAAGATTTAAAAACATATTATGCCATAATTCCTATTTTATGCTATTTAGACTTTTCAAAGGTATTTTTTTTATAGAAAAAAATACATTACACTTTGTATTAGATATATTTTTATTATAAATAGATAGAGATGATAGAACTTATTTTGTTGTTAATTATTTAATAAAATATTTATCAACCAATATTAAATATAAAAATTCTACAACAAAGATTTTTTTTATTATTATAGATTTATTTTAAAAATAAAATCATTATCTAAAAATTACTTTTAGTGTATTCAAAATTTATATTAGTTATAAGAACCTTAATTATTTTAAATTTTTGGTTGTTTTGGAATAAGATTTATTATAATCTCAATCATAAAAATTTATTAAAGTATTTTTTAAAAAAATTTAATACTTACTTTTTAACAAAGTCTTTGTTTTATTGACAAAATAGACTTCTTTAATATTTACCTATTCTTAAAAAAATTATATATATATAGTTTAATGTACTTTATAAAAGATTTTTTAATCTTAGATTCTTATAACTATATTTATACGATAGTGGAACAACTAACCAAAATAATACATTTTATATGTAGTATAAAAACTATTATTAATAATTAAATAATTAAATTTTTTATTAATAATATCTATCAGTATTATAGATTTTTAATTGATATTATATATGATTAAGAATCCAAATTTTTATCAAGGTTTTGAATGACATTCTTCAACATATGAATAATTGATATCAAGTTATTAATTTTTTATCATCTAATTTTTATATACATATATATATATATATATATATATATATATATATAATACTAAAATAATATTTATAATATATTATCAAATATTACTAAGATAATTGGATAATTTTCTTACCATTACCAATAATATTGCATACTACTACAATACACTCTTTTATTTAAGAAATGTAGTTTTTTTAAATTATGGTTATTATGTATAATTTGATATTTTTTTTAAAAAAAAGTTGAAGAATCTAATAGCAAATTATTTAGAAAATATAATATTAGAATGTTATACAAAAATAAAGATACAATTAAATTAAACTCAAGAACAACAAAAAGCTAATGCATATACCTTTAGAAAGAAAAAATTTTGTTCAAAGTTGATCATAAGGCATAATGACATTTTTGTAATACCAAGACTAATTGACCTTGTGATAAGTTGAATTATCAGAAGTTCAGCTTGTTTATTATTCAAAAATAAATTAATCTAATTATATATGAATTATAATTACCAAAATCAATATAAATTTATTATATTATTTTATTTCTTTTATTATAATCTAATAATATAGTCAATATAATTAATAGGAATAAATTACCATCATTTTTAATTAAAATAGATAACAATCAAGTTTTTAAAAAATAATAATAATGATAGTATCAAAATAAATAGCAATATCTTATATATTAGTGAAAATATGATATTAATATTTTATATTAAAATTATTTGAGAATTTTATAAATATTTCAAAATTAATTTTATTTTTTATTAATAATATTTATCTAAAATAAAACCAATTATTAACAATAAGATGGTATTAAAAAAAATTAACAAGTACAAAGATTTATTTTGAAAACTTCTTTGCATAATAGAGAACCAAAAACCAACAATTTCATTTCAAGAACTATCATTTGCATAATTTCCAAATGAACTATTTATGTTGTTATAGCCTTCATTACATTGGAATTAAGGTAAAGATATTATAGCAAATGGTATTTGAAATATATTAATTGACGATAATTATGAAGGCCTTAACAATGATTGAATAATTAAATGGTTTTATCAATATCTTTCTTACATTCTATTCTTGATTCAAGATTCTCTACTTTCTTTATAATTAGCAATAGCTATTCTAATTTTTTTTTGTTTTTTATTTTTTTATTTTTATCTTAAGACTATTAATATTATTTTTTTTAATTATTATTTTTAAAAAATTATATATAAATATTATTTTTTAAAATTTTATATAGATTTATATTTATAATATTTATTAATTATAAAATATTTAGATATATTCTTTTATAGATTTCAATTTTTTTTATAATCTAGATTTTTATTAAAAAACTTAGAGTCAAATGTTTATATATAATTTTTTAAATATGGTTTCACAAAATTTATCTTGAAAAACTAAATACAAAATCACATACAAATATAAAAATATAATCACATAATAAAACCTTTTATTAAGATATGAAGAAAAAACACACTTAATCACAATTCTTTTAAGTTAGAAATTGGAGGTGATAAACATCATAAAGATTGTCTATAAGATACTTTCAATATTTACCAAATAAGGATTATACTATGTTGCAAGAATGTTGTTTCTAACTAAGAAGGAGGCTACAATAAAGCACTTCCATCTCTCTTTTAGAACCTTTACAAGTACAATTATTAAAAATAGGCAAATCTACCATATTCCATCTATATTAAATTTATAAAAATATAAGATACAATTTCAATAGTTAAAAATTTAATTTATATTATTTTTAATTATAACTATATACTTTATAAAATAATTTATGTGGAGTTTTTTATTTTTATTTTTTTTAAATAATTAATACATAGATAAAAAAGATGAAATTACTTTTAAAAGAAGAAAGTAATGTAATGACTTAATAGAAGTTGGTATAGATCCTTCTATGTAATAGCAAAAATATCTATCAAAAAATTAAGATATATAAGTTGATTGAAGTTTGATTGATACATGTCTTATTATCTATAATATATTAAACATTCTTTAGTATGATACCATAAAATAGGACTTTGCAAAACAATTAATAAATTAAATGGATGGATCAAATTTTTCTTATCAAATTCTATATGTAATAGGTTGAAATTAAGGACAAATGATTTTGCTCTTTACTTATTATTTCTAAGCTTAGAAACAATGGATAAGATAGTGGTGTCGTGTAGTAATATAGCCATTAGGTGAAAGAAGAAACAAATGATTATATTATAGAGGAGCTCAAACAAAAATATTTTAACAAATTATCTTTAAAATATAGATAATAGACAAGAAATTAGTAAAAATTAAAAAATACTAATATTTCCTTTTTATAGAAGAGGCTTCTATTTACTTTGTATGGCTATAAACAAGACAAAACAAAGTAGATTAGAAAAATAAATGATGTAGATATTTTTAAGAAGGAATTAAGAATAGATTTTAGCAAAATTTACCTCAAAATTCCAAAAGTTGATATCCAGAGAGGACCGGTTGTGAACCTGGATTAAAATCAGGCCCTAAAGCATAAAACCACATGCCTATGGCAGATGGAAAGTTCTGTGGCAAATCAAAGAGTTGGATTTGAGAGTAGACTAGAGAAGGTTTGTTTGAGCATTGGTTTGAAGTGATTTGGATAGATATTGATTTTGTAAGAGCTTTACAAAGTCAAGGTTGATTTGGGTGACTTTGATTTTTATAAAATACAAAGGGGTTAATAATTTTGAGCATTTTGTAACTGCGATTAGAGATCTATGGATAAAATTTTGTGGATTTGTGATTGTAATTGTGTTGAATGCATGGTATAAGTTTAAGCTTGATCTAATAGTTTGATCAAAGGTTATTGAAGTTCAAATAAGTTGGAATCTCAAAAATTGGGTTTTGAAGGTCAATGAGGATTTCTAAGATATTTAGCAATCTACTAATTAGATTGAGATGACAATTGTTTGTGTAGATGGTAGACTTGATTTGCTATTTGTGTGTGAATTTTAGAAGCAATCAAATAGTGCAAAAAGAAGATATTGGCGCTCGGAAATTGGCATCAAAGTTAGAGAAGGATGACAGCCTACATCTAAGTAAATTTTTGAGCTTATCTTCTATTTGGTGAGTTGAATCTTCTTCAAATTTTTTATGCATGTTGCCAACTTAGTTATTAAAAGGTGTAAAAAATTTGAATTAAGATCAACAGTTCAATCATTCACTATTGAGGTTTCAATCAACTATAGGATTTATTAGGATTTGATTAGGATTTGGTTAGAGTTTATTAGAGTTCATTTATGGTTTGTTTAGGATTTAGGATTTGGTTAGGATTTTTTAGGATTCATTTGGAATTTTTTTAGGATTTAGGATTTGATTAGGATTTCATTAGAATTTGTTTAGGATTTAGGATTTGATTAGGATTTCATTAGAATTTGTTTAGGATTTAGGATTTGATTAGGATTTGATTAGGATTTGATTAGAATTTGATTAATATTTGATTAAAATTTGATTAAGATTTGACTATGATTTAATTAGAATTTAACTAAGATTTGATTAGGATTTGATTAGGATTTGATTAGATTTTGACTAGAATTTGATTAGAATTTGATTAGATTTTGACTAGGATTTGATTAGTGGTTGATTAAGATTTGATTAGGATTTGACTATGATTTAATTAAAGTTTGACTAAGATTTGATTATAATTTCTATTTTTAATAATTAAAAATATATATATATATATATATATTTCTTTTGAATTTTTATATTAATGTTTCTTTGAGATTTCTTTATTATTTCTATATGACTTCTTTTGAAGTTCTTTAAGATTTCTTATGTTTCTTTTATAATTAATTAAAAATCTAATTGAACTTCTTTAATGGTTGAATATACTTGTTATTCTTTAATTGAAATTTATATATAATTCTATTAAAGGTGTTAAGACTTGTTGTTACAATTTCTTTTTTATCTTCTACAACCAGGTGTCTGGTGCATTCTTAAATAAATTTCACGTAATATGACAATAGATGGATGAAAAATAATCTTTTCACATAAATATTCAAATAATTTATAAAAAAAAAGTATATACTATAAAGATTCTTTTACACAATAAATATGTCATACTATAATGAAATAGATCCAAGTTTGATTCCCAACAACAACAATGGCTTCACGTTGTTGTTGTTGTTGTTGTTGTCATTGTTGGCAATAGAATCCAACATGGTGGGAATTATTTTTGGTAGCAAAGTCCAACACATATGCCTTGACTACAACTTATTGGGAAGGGGTCTCAAGAAAGCATAGATTTTTCTTCCAAAACACCCAAGTAAAATTGCTACTAAAATGCAACAAATCACAAAACCACAACAACAATAACAGTGGTGGTGTGATGGCTACAACACAATGCTAGGTGGAAATAATAAAACTGTGAATAGAAATATCAATTGTAAATAGTTGGAAGTATCTTCTTAGCATTTCTTCTCATGTCTGTGATTTCTTTCATTCAGGTGACACGTGTGAGAGCGGTTGACAGGAAGGGGTGCAAGAGGAGGAAGTGATCCGACGTGTCGAAGCGAACGATGAGCTGCAGACCACGTGGCTATGAGTGTGCATTCATTCATCCCAGGCGGCTGCCAGCCAGCCAACCAGCAAGGGTTCTGCGGGGGGGGGGGGGGGATATATTGTGGGGTGCCATTCCTCTTGAAGTGCCATCCTGCTGTTGTCGTCCCCAGTGTGGCTGCATTAACCCCACACATATCTGTTGGTGTGCAAGTCCACTCTCGTTCTCGTGATCTGCCATGATCCATGTCGCGCTAGGGCTCTCGTCATGTTGGACACTGCAGGCCACTTCTCCTTTGTTTTTTGGTACATGTTTACCGACTCAGGGTATGTTGTGGAGCAAAAGTTGAGGACGATTTTAACTTCTTGGATTTAACGACCAGCGAGTCAGGGTTTCGCAACCTGTGAGGTATATTATATTTTTTTTCACGCATTGTAGGTTCTCCTTGCCGTTGCAATGAGTGATGAAGGTCCCCCCTCAATGCGTAAAGACACACCAACTTGATAGCGTCATCGGAATAGACTCAACCTTTTCTTGAATAACCTACGATGACGATGTTAATTTTGATGATTACATGTGTGGAGATCAGGAGCACAAACAAGAAAATCCAAGGATGTGGGGAAGTGACGAGGCCGTTGTCCTGGAGTATGACGGCCAAAGCCTTCGAACAGAGGAAGCCATGCCCAATGAAATTCCAGATCTGTGCTTAAGTCTGATAATACCATTTCTGAGCCCCAAAGATGTTGCTAGAGGTTCATGTGTCTGTCGAGAGTTTCAAAATACTCTGGATTCTGATTCAGTTTGGGATCAACTCGTGCCTAAATCGTCCGCAAAGGTTGTTGAGCTCAAGGATGAGCTTAAAGCTGCAACCAAGAAGAAGATATTCTTGTTTCTGTGCCAGCCATCCCTGCTAAGTGACACTCTGGTATGAGCCATCTTTCTTATTTACTTCGTACACAGAGTGAGCGTGTGAGTTCAGAAGTGTTTTTCGGCGCACTTTAAACAAGAAAATTCTGATTTCAACAGTTCATAATCGAAGTTGGCTCAATCTCATGTTTTGGAGTGATGTGCTGATTTCACCTAAAATAATTTTGGTTCTGGAACAGTCTTCCTACAGCTTATCTGTTCCCCACCATGTTCCCCACAAAGTTGTAATTGACGAATGCCTTGGTGCTATTTGGTACCTGAAACGGTGTTCAACTTAGCTTTAAAATAGAATAAAGTGCACTAGCGTACTTGTCCATTTTAAAAATTGAGTTTGCGCAGATTGTGTGGTTGGTTGTATCCTAAGTTAAGGCCGACATACTCAAATAGTATGCAACACTCGCTGTGAATGTGACGTTGCCACTGAGTCTTATTTTCTAACTAGTTTCTAGCATGCTTACCATGAGCATTTTAGACGCGGATTCTTCCCTTACTTACGCTGTACTAGTGTTATTCAAACCTGGGATCATCGAAGAAGTATGCTATTCCGCAATTTATTCCCTCGTTGACTTCTAATGCGAACTTTGAACATTTTCGCAGGCATATTGGTTGGATCAATGCACAGGAGGGGTATGTTACAGTTTGGCAGCAAGGGGTCTCCAAATTGTTTGGGGTTACGACGAAAGATATTGGGGATGGTCTTCTGGAACAGATGCTAGGTATGTTTTCCTTCAGCCAGTATACTTGAATAGAAATATTTATCAGAAAATTCACATGTATATGCAACTCAGACCTCACTTCCATGAAAACTTGCCATTCTTAATACCACGTTGTATTTTTCGGCTGTTCAGAGCGCAACAGGGTCTCATGCAATTTTTAGAGTTTTTCCAAGGACGATTTAATTCAAAGTGCGCATTGCGAGTAAAATTTACCACTAATTCAATCATGATGCAGACCTCAAATATGTGATGGATTATCACTATTAGGCATGAGCTGATCAATGTCATTTTTGTTAGCTGGAGATAACCACACTAAGCAGGCGTATTAGGGTGCCCCCAAGTTTTACGCTGGTATCTTCTCCTTATGAAGATGCCTGGCACATAGTATGGTGTAATACCTCTAACTGGTGTAGATTTCTTTCTAATTTAAAGGTACCTGATGAGACATTCGTCCAGCAAAAGTTTTATTTCCTCACAGTTTTCTCAGTGCGTCGTCTGTTCCAGTTTTAGCTGTCAAGTCGTTTCATAAAGAGGTGGCATGATATTGCAGGTGGCCAGAGGTGGCATGGTTAAAGGCTGTGTGCTGGTTTCAGGTGTCGGGAAATATTAAGTGTATGCTTCCCCCAGGGGCATATACTTTATCATGGCGTATCCAATACAAGACTCGCTCTCCCCATGGTGCCAACGGCGTCTATGGCTGGGATATGTTTCCCACAGAGTTCGGTGTGTCGATCGCTGATGGAACTCAGGCAACAACCAGTTGCCGCTATCTTACCAATCGACATGAACATGGAGCTGAACAACTTGTTGACCTTACCCCAGTCCGGCTGGTTAATGACAAATGTTTGGAGTTTGATGCTGGTGAAATAACTGTTTTAGACGAGGAGAAAGTAACCTCGTTGGATTTTTCGATGGTTAATACTAGGGGTGGGAATTGGAAGGGAGGAATAATTCTGGATGGCGTTGTGCTGCGGCCCACTTCTTTGACGAGGACTACTGGGCGATATTTGAGTGTAGAGGAACTTGAGGAAGTTTCTCTTCGAAGTGAGAGACCTTCAGTTGACTCTGAATTAGCGCATCCGCAAGGCACCGCACCTGGTCCTAGAGGTCGATTGGGATGGCTTGATCCTATTTGGGGGCTCTTCCCTGTACGAAGAGGCGGCATAAGGCATGTTTAGGCAGACCCAGCAGAGTTTTTTAATCCCGGTGAGCATATGGGTGATCAGTGAATATCATAACCATCTTTTCACTGTCAAGGTTCGCGGTATTTTAAGGGTATGCATTTGGACAGAAATTATTAGCATTTGAACATATTGTAGTTTATGGCCTTGACATTCTGGACAGCAAGGTTCTTGGACAGCCTGTATTCTTGGTTGTTCTTCCTGCTAATAATTCAAGAACACACGAAGACTTCAAATTACCAAACTTTCAGTGCAACGGGTCTTCTTTCTGAAGTGACATGCAGAGGAAAACTTTGAGGATCTTACTTCCAAATGTGTTAATTGAGGTTATCCATGCCCTCGCTGTGACACACAGCGAGTTGGTACATACATTAACAATGATTTTATAGACATATTTTTACAGCTTTGATTGGAGTCGTAAATTGTATTGCGTGGTTTGGAGAACAGACATCTAACAGATTTCAGTTTAAGCTCCTGTTTCAGGGTACAGATAAAGCATTCCTTGGAGCTTTAGATCGGGTAGGAACGCTAGAGGAGAATATTACGGAGTTGATAAATTATTGGTTTTCAGCAGTTGTCGGCGCTCGTTATCTTTTACAGAATTTCAGGTTCAGTCTGTATTAAAGGATGAATTTCTGTACCACCTTGTAGATTCTTTTGGGCCTTCTATTCATGTGTAGTCGATACATGTTTCTAGTGTCCACTTAGTTGTCAACGTCATGGGGAATATGCTTAAATAATGCTCATTAGTTTGATTGAATTAATTATCTGTATGTTTCAGTAGGAACGTTATGAAATGGGATGTCCTGGCAGGTCTTGCAGAGTTGCTGAATCTGATCATCGTGCCTGAAGCAAATAAGAAAAGCTTCTTACACACGGTCGAGGAGAGATGTGAAATCACAGAGAGAAAATGGCAGGATTCCTTTTTCTGAGGGACATGTTGCAACTCCGAGAAGATTTTCTACCAAATTGCAAATATGAGTTAGTAATGAGCATTTGCAGACTCGTGCAAAATGTGAATTATCTAACACACCCCAAAGCCACAACTAGTGGGCATTTCATGACAATTATGAACCTTGATTCACATGTTCATGGTGGTTTCAAATTCTCCAAATTAAAACCGACGTGATTATACAAAACGGGCAGTCATGACTCTCATGTGGAGCTCAGACACTGTAATCTAACAAAGTTGCGGCTAGGGTTTCTTCCTAGTGTAGGGGCGAGGGCACTGCACCTTTCATGTTGGGAGCTTTCACTTCGCTTTAACGTTAGAATGTTGCAAGGAACTTGAACTTATCGTTTTAGCAAATTCAGGAGCTTCCCACATATTGCTCATGCAGAAATGTAGGTGAATTAGTCTCTGCCACAAGCAGAATGGACGATGGATCATCCGCTGCCTCGAGATAATTCTTTTCTATTTTTGCGGTTTAGTCGATTTCATGAGACGAATGAATAATGTGTTTATTGCTGGCATACTGCCAATCCATCGAGAATTGCATAACAGAGCAGCTTGTGTAAGACCAGATGAAAATACCCCATGGACATTGAAATTACATCACTTGTGGATCCTCTATTATGTTGTTGTAAAATATATATATATATATATATATATATTCATTTTCAAAATTTTATATTATAAAAAACACTATTTTTATTTCTTTATTTTTTTTTTATTTCTTAAAATTAGGTGGTAATGAATTTATACTTATGCTATTAAAAATTTTGCTTACATAATTTTGGTAAAAATCAAATTATTATGCTATTTTAGAAAATCCAAAAACTTAATTATTTAAAAAAAATATTTACCATCTTTTGATTTTATATCTTTTATGTTTCCAAATAAGGTATTTTTAAGAATTTATACTAAAAAGTGAAAACCTAATCTTGTAGTCTATCACAAAACTTTATAAATCCTACATATCATTATAGAGTCTAGTCTCTGTGACATAAAGTCTTTAACAATAAGACATAGCAAATTGAATAAACTCACAGCATTCAATCAATTTCTATGTATTTTGTATGTTTTGTAGTAAAAGCCAAGTCAACTTGTTCTAATAGTAACTTTAATACTTCATCAAATAATTGTTTATTTTTACTTTTATCTATAGATAAGATAGAAAAATTTTAAAGTATTTTTTATGCATAAATAATGACTAACATCAATAGTAGTTGAATTACTTAAATTTATATTATTTTAGTTTTATTGTAAGATTTAAATATTATAATAAAGAATTTTAAAAAAATCTTTGATTTTTAATAATAATTCCAACTAGCATAAAAATTGAAACTCTATACAACAAAAAAAAAGTTTCACAAACTTTGACATAAATTTTGACATTAGAAATTCTAGACTTATAAAACTTTTGTACCAAAGAAACTTTTTCCTCTTCTTTACATCACTTTATATTTCTTATAGTTGTCATGTATTTTAATTTTAATATAATTTTTGCAATAGTTTTATATTTTCTTTCTAACAACAAATTTTTTATTAAATACACACACACATACATACATACATACATACATACATACATATAAATTTTTTCATTGAATACATACATATAATATTATAGAAATATTTATTTACTAAATTTAAATATTTAAACATTTAAATTTTATAAGCAACTTCAATTGAGTTTTTTTTGTAGCTAATTATTGAGTACACTTTGCTACTATTATATATATATATATATATATATATAATTAGAACATAAAAAAGTAATTTAAATTTTAGTTAAGATATGAATTTCTATTTATTTTATTTTTTTATAAATTTGAAAATAATTTTTTACTAGAAAAATAATCTAGTAAAATAATATTTTACTTGATTTTTAGATTTTTTAAACTAATTTTCTTTTACTAATTCTGGTGTTTAATTTAAAGTAATTTTTTATTAACTTCAATTGCCTCATAAGCCAAATCTATTTTTATGTTGATGTAATGTGCGCAATTTTTCTGAAGCAATCAATCATCTCTAAAATTTAATTATACTTATAATATATATAAAAATATTTTTTATAAAAACCTATAGAAACTTAAGAAAATTGTAAAAATTGCAAACATTGTCTTACTTTTAATAAGAGCTTTTTTAGATTAGTATGTAATAAAAGTTAATTCAGAGTTTTATTCATTTTCTATACTTGGCCAATAGTACCATACAAAAATTAAAAATTAAAATTAATATTTATATTTTATTTATTTATTTACCTATTTATTTATTTATTTTAGTTCTTTTGAATAAAAAAATCAAGTAATTATATACTGTGAAATTCTAATCAATTTAGATTTATTAATTAAATTTTATAATCTTTTATTTTCTTTTTTAAGCTCATTTTAATATTTTGTATTATGTTTAAATTTTTATTTTTATTTTTTATGTATACTTAAATGACTTTTTAAACTTTAGGAATTTTAAAACCAAAAGTAAGGCCTATATTGAGTTAGATTTTGTTATAAAAATATCTTGTATTTTTTTTAAGTTACTATATATACATATATATATATATATATATATAATGGTGGGCTTTCTTGCCATATGATTAATTACATCTATGGAGGTTCTAAAAGAAGGCAAGGGCATTATTTTAGCCCCCTCTCTCTTGGCAAAGCACAATGGGAGGTTCCATCTTTGATAGCACTGCATACAACTTATTTGGTAGGCACTTAGAGTATTTTCTAGGTAGTCTGTGAAGGTTCTAGTAGCTTTATTGGTTAGTTTGATAGAACCATAATTGTGTATGTAGTTTCAAATCTTAGTAAAATAACTCTATTTGTATCTATTTCTTTGTGTGTGTGTGATTTTGTGTTAGTTTTTCTCAACAAATTTCTCAAAGACTTAAAACAAGTCTTTTTCTATACTATGTATGTATTATTTTTTAAAAAAATTACATAATGTTTTAAAGACTTTTAAATGTTTCAAATTTGAAAAAATTAATATCATAAAATAATATTATTCTAGTTTATATATATTTTTTATTTTTTTATTTTTTATTGCATTTAGTTCTTAGTATTTAATTAGATGTCATTTCATTTTTATTATTTTATTATTTTATTTTAAAATCATCCTTGATTTCTTATTAGTATTTCATAACTTTTCAAGTCTCAAAGTAATATTTTTTTAATATCATTTTATTTTTAAAAAAAATCATTACATAGTTATTCTAAAAATTTATAAAAAAATTATATATATATATATATATATATATATATATATTTCAAATATTAATTGGAGATTACAAAACTTAAATTCCATTAAAAATGGATCTTGTACAACCAAAATGGATCTTCTTTTGCATGTATTATGTAAATATTTTTAAAACTAATTATATTTTTTAAAGAATTGAAACTATTCTATTAGAATATTTCAAAGATATATTTTTTAATGCATATTATATTATGATTTCTTTAAAAACTGTTGGATTTTTAAAAACTTGAATAATTGGCCTAATATGACAAAGTTCAATGGTATGTATTGGTTTTTTAGATTTAAAATCTTTAATATTATTTAGGCAAAAAATTAGGTACAAGATTGTTGACATAATTTCAAAAATATATTATTACTATTTTTATATAATACTAAGAACATGCATTAATACCAAAATTTTAAAATCCTTATAATTTTATATATTTTAAAATATATTATATTTTAAAATTCTAAGATATTGGAGTCAGTATTTTATTTTATTATAATTTAATAACAAAAGAAAAAGTATTCCTATAAAGATTTTTTGTTTATGAAAGAACTATACCACTAAGAATTTTCTTACTTACTACCACTTTTAGTGCTCTATGAATTTTTACCAATAATTCTAAATAAAATGATATTTTCCATTTTACAAATCATATATAAACAAAGTGAGTATTTTCAATTATTTCTTCATTTAGGTGCTGCAAATATTTACTTTACTTCAAAGTTTTATTTACTTTACTTTCAAAAATCTTATTGCATATTATAGGCACTCTATAAAAAGTGAATTATTACAATAATTGATAAACACATTAACTCCATTTAGTAGAGATTTTTTTCTTTAAGAAATAAGATTATATTATAACATGAAAATGGGGTGTTGGAATGACACTTCAAGTTGGTGACATTATGGTGGATGAAAGAAATATATTCATTTAATTATTTTTATTAAAATACATGTCTAAAATATATATTTTTTAAAAGGCCATTTAAAAATTTTGGTGAAAATTATTCCTCAACATATGTGACCTTTAGAAATTTGTGAGCTGATAGTGTACTTATGCTTATAATTGGAGGTAGGAATATAAAAAATTCAAAACATAAGCTTTCATATTGTTATTGATAATCCATTGCACAGATTTGTAAAACAATATTAAAATTATTTGTTTTCCTCCACATGTTGAATTTCTTACTAGATCCTTGTAGCTGGTGATGTTTCTAAACATTTTAGCTTTTCTCCTATCCATGAAGATGCGACTCATTAAGTGTGTTTACAATTTATTTTTGACCTTTTAAGACTAGAAAAGAACAAGATCATCTGATTTCTTCAAGCTCACAAATCTGTAAAAGTCAAAAGAAGGGATTTTTTTTTTTTTTTTTTTTTTTCTCCTTTCTGGTTATCTTCTAAATTTCTAAAAATGATATAGATATATATATATATAGTTAGTTAGTTAGTTAGTAAGTAAGTAAGTAAGTAAGTAAGTAAGTAAGTAGTAGTAGTAGTAGTAGTAGTGTGTGTATTTGCACACATATATATACAGGTTTTTTACATGTGTTAATAATAATAAAAATATTTGATATGATTCCCAAGTTCAGAAAGTATACTATAAGTATTTTAAAGTCAGCTCTCAGCTTGAGGGCCATCCCAAAACCAAATTTTTCTGAGATTAATATTGAATTTTTCTCTGCTAGCCTCAAGGTTGATTTGGACCATCTACTTTTCTACTACCCTTAGCATCAGTATTACATGAGTGATAATTTTAATGAAAGGCCTTTGTCTAGAAGACAATTTCACAGACTCCTTAGTAGCATAGACATTAACATAAAATTGTAATGTTGGTGAAGTATGGTTGCCCATTTTCTCTTGGCAAACAGATATGTTTTGTTTTGTTTTTTTTTTTGTTTTTTTAATAATAGTAGTAATAATAGTTTTAAAGAAAAACCTTTACACAGAAGGCTGTGTTTCTCCTGGAGGAAGTCAGACATAGCTGGGAATTTGTGTGAATTGTGGGGAGGAGAGGGCTCAGGCCAAGAGTGGGAACATCCTCATAGGTTCATAAAAAGGATTCTTGTGTGTGGAGTGGTACGAACAATCATTTTAAATTTAAAAGTTGGGTATGGAACTGTGTGATATGCTGTGGCTGTGTCTGTAGTGCTTGTGCTCTGTCTTTCTACTGTTGCTTTTCCCAGGCAAGTGCCCATGTGCATTTCACCCAATTCCACTTAAAATCATATTCCCCTACATGGCTCAATTTCCGAGTTGCCTCCACAAAAAGCAAGAGCCTGTGGTACTTTTTCATGATCACATGAAGGATGCCTTTGCAACTGGGTGGACCTAGGTAGTGGGGAACACTCTTGAGCTCCTACCCAGATGAAAGTAGTCCACAAATCTGGCAATCTCCTTGTAGCCTTGGTTGCTATATTTTTGGAAATATCTGATCCTTCACTGATTTCCTAAATCCTGAATTAACAGGAGCAAATGCATGTAACAATGGAAGAATGTTCATTTCTCATCCAGATTCATTCAAGATTAGGTCTGTAACTGTCCTGCCAAATCAAGTGTATCATTGACAAATTCAATCTTGTCATGGCATGTGATGCAATTTTCCAGAATGCTGGATGTAGCAATCTGGTCCATTGCTTCTGGAGCACCTGTCTTGTAGGTACCCTTTTCAATAAAATAATGAATAGAAGTCTGGAAAATTCCTTTGTGCAGTTAGAAGTTGTTGGTTAGAGGTTGTCATCAGGCTGGCTCCATCATTTTAACTTACATGTCAGGATGAAATCCACTCTGATATCAATGATCACTTTGAATGGCTTTTTTGTGACAGCTTACAAAGTACAATGATATTATATAATTTGCATCAAGTCAAGAGCATACACAGAGGTTGGAGTAAAGATAAAAGGAAGAGAAGAGGAGTAGTCACCAAAGCCACATGGTAAACCCCATCATGATTTTCTATCTCTATGATTAAGAACTTGATGTCACATGACTGCAGTTGAATCCAGCTTGGCAACTGGGCAAACCTGCCTGTGTTATGGAACAGCCTTATGTGGAATTTGCCTATATCCTGCCTGTAGACATTTCACAAAAAGAGGGGAAATTCTACCTGTTGCTGTCTGCTCAGAATGAGATCATCACCTTCATGTGGAGGAGACCCTGGCACATAATAAGGACAGCAGCATTGTGCACAACCATGCACCTCCCTTACCCCCACCCCCTCCTTCCTTCTTTCCTTCAACTTCTCTTCTCCCAACATGGAATTTAGGGCTGACTGGGCTGACCCATACACTCTCCATCCACCCCACACAATTAAAGAAATGCCTCTGCTCACAGCTGAGGCTGAACTTTTCCTTTGTTTTAGTGTGCACATTTTGCTCTCAATTGCAGTTTTACCCATCCAGACAATGTCCACCATTGTTGCCACTTTCCCCAACCCCAACTCTTATGGATACAGTTTATTATTTTAAGTGGATAGGTAAACTTTTTTTTGTTACTACTAACATTGTGGAAGTATAATAAAACAAAAGGAACACAATGCAATCCAGGGTGAGGATGTTTGTGAGCAAACCCAGCAAATAATTAAATTTCACACAATCAATTAGGTGCCCTTTATACTATATTAAGCTGTTGATTCTAATTTTGTCTGAAGCATAGCCTTTGTTATACACGTAGCATCAAAATAGAAGGAATAATTTGCAACTAGCAGCTGGTTCTTCTTATTAAGTGGCATAATACCAGAGAGCTATATAACGGTTCATTGGTAATACATAATTTTAGTCCCTGAAAACAAAAAGGAAGAAAAGAGTGCTGATTTCCAGCATTGTTACAGTAAGTGATTAGCTGGCCAATAGAACTGAGAGAGAGGGTAAACTCATAGCAGACTCAATCGCAAAAATATCTGGAACGTCCAGTGGATGCGAGATATCTTGGATCTCTTTTATGTGCAAACGTATGCCTTCGGGTTTCTAAGTTCTGACAAGGACAAGAGAACTAGAGATGGAAAAACGCGGTGGAGGTAAGGACGAAGCATCGGTTCGCAAGCTGGTTCCTCACGAGAAAAGAGGATTCAGTTTCACCGGAGTTCGAAGATAACGTCGATGTGGGTTGGGTCGGAGCCATAACATCTCCATATTTGAGAGTTGATGACCTTGTACGTGCATTTTCTAAGTACGTTTCAAGAAGACGAGGTAATCCAGAAGACAAGCTCCCATAAACTAAAACAAACTGTCAATTACAGTGGTGGACTTCATGCGCACAGCCCGAACACTGTGGATTAGAAAATGTAGATTTACGATAAACCATTAAAAACAACCCATGAAGAACCGAAGCAAGGAAGACGAGGAAGAAATGAACTAGTAATCTGTGTTAACTTTATCATATTCGTACCAGATCCTCTTTTCAATTGAAGGAGCGCTGGTTGTGTAGAGAAGTGGGATCGCAGAACCGTCGAGAGCTCTGCAAGTAAAAAAATCTTGTCATGCACGAAGTCATTTCTATTCTGCTCCGTGCACCTGACTGCCAATACCATGCCAGAAGCCTTGATTTACACACTACACACTACACACTAGAAAGTCTACTGCTCTTTTCCTAGCCTTTGCTTGGTTGCTGCATCTCTAACTTCACAAACCTCCATCTATAAGTATGTGAGGGCTTGCGAGAAAGAGACAGCAGACAACCTTGTACCATTTTGGCACCAGAACGAAGAAGATGAGATGTTACACCACCTCTCTTCCTGTGTAAACCCTAATTCGCCGCAACTACCTCACGCCGGAACTCTGGTTTAGTCAGAGGTGGACAATATGATACATTGGAAGGGCGACTTTGCAAGTGAGTCTGTGGACCGGCAGCCTGGCTTCGAACTGTTTGTGCAGAGCCATTCTGGGGGGGTTGAGTGTACACTGTCCAGTCGTAGACATGGTCAAGCTGGAATTTCTTCTGAATAAAAAGATCACGGAACAGGCTGCGGAGGTACGAGTAGTCAGGCTGCTCATAGAATCCCAGCTTGCGCGCGTGGTGTAAAAAGTCGGCAAATTGTCTGGGGTACCCATCGCAGAGATCCTCGATGGTAGTCTCCATCTTGATTTTGTTGTGCATGTACTCATGTTGCTTCTGGTCGGTGAAACGTTGCCCCCCTTGACCTTGCCATGGTAAATTCCCTCTAAGAAAGTACATAAGAATGTAACCAAGCGATTCTATGTCGTCTCTCCTGCTGTGTTCGATTCCTTTGTGCTGATTCCTACTAGCATACCGCGCCGTTCCTGTAAAGCTCTTTCTATCTCGGTAAGGGATGTGTCTACGCGTCGCAGGGTCGATGTACTCTTTTGCCAAGCCAAAATCAATAATGAACACTTGGTTCCCTTGCCGGCCGCAGCCCATGAGGAAATTGTCTGGTTTCAAGTCACGATGAACTAGACCTCGCGAGTGCACGTACTCCACCCGGTCGATCATTTGGTATCCCAACATGATCACCGTCTTCAACGAAAATCTTTGCCCACACACCTTGAAAAGGTGCAATAGGTTAGGCCCCAGCAAGTCTAGCACCATCACATTGTAGTCTTGCTCTTTCCCAAACCATCTCATGTTGGGCACTCCCTTTCCACCCCGCAAAATGTTATATAATCGCGACTCGTGCATCAACTGTGCGTGCTCTGTTCTTGTATCCTCAAGCTTGATGCCCACAACCTCGTGGTTGGTCAAGTCAGAACCCTGGTACACCTTGCAAAATGCGCCACTGCCGACCATTCCTTCCACTGCATACTTGTTCGCAACAGTACGTAATCTACCCCCCTCTGGACTGCTTGTGGGTGAGGTCACAGTCACGTTACTTAATGTTTTTTGCAGCGTTTCAACAATCAATCCAGTGCCCTGCTGCTGTTGGTGTTGTTGGTGCTTCTGTATATGTTGACGATGCTCTGTGGCAATGTCCAATGAACGGTACTGATCCTCCTCACGAGACTGCTTCTGAGGAGCTCGCACGCGGTCACCTCCTGAATCCATGATGAACTATCTATGCCAAGAGTGAAGAGGCTTTCAGAAGACTTGACCTCGGTGAGCCTCAACCTTGTATGTATGTAATTCTCTTTCAAATTCCCAAAAAAACTCACTCCAGATAGTTCAATGCCCCAGAAACCCGAAGTTTTCCAGAACACTTGCTAAAGTACGTAGCTCGTCACCACGACGAACCTAAAATTCAAGCAACCCAAGATATTATAGCGTTTCTTGAGCCAGTGAGGTCAACAGATCACAGCTCGCAGAGCCGTATTCACCCCTGAGGACCGATTCGTAACGCTGTTGGCGTGATAAAGCAACCCTCCTTTCAATGTAAAACCCCACCGTTTGCTCTCTTTTCTAAATTTCGACAAATTTTGGTGTTGCGCTGCTCTCAAAACGACACAACAATCTCAGCATCCAACCCAAGTTTCCTACACAGCGAAATTTCCAATTCTCCCACTGCGTACCGCTTATTCACCTCATGTACAAATGCGGCACCAAAACACACCAAGAAGCCTCTCATTCACCTAGGTTAGGAAAAAAAGGGGTGGGAGCAAGCACCACCACAGGGCTGACCAGGGACAACTCAATCTCTCATTTGCACTCTTTCTCTCTCACTATCGCTCGGGCGCTGGAGTATGTGTGGGGAGGGTGGGGGGGTTAAACGGTGTAAAAGCGTGATAGGGCTGGTAAAGAAGCATGAGAAGAGGAAGGGAATGACGGTGTGAGGCGCTGGGAGCTGTAAGCTTGGGCGAGGAAGAAAGGGTAGTTCACAACATCATCAGCGCTAGGTGGAGCGACGGAGTTGTGAGAAAGGAGCGCCGGCGAGTGGTATGTTATACAAGCCTGCCTCGATGCCTCGATGCCCCGATGCCCAATAGCCCGTGTCTGCTCTTTCCGGCCCAGTCGCGCCAAAAGCAAAGCAAAGGAAAGCAAAGGGAGGAGGGGAGAGGAAGGGAAGGGAAGGGAAGAGAGAAAGAACGGGCCGAGGGGGGGGGGGGGGGCAGCACACGGGACAAACCCTACGCTCAACAGCATCTTGCCCACCCCGTCCCCCGCCCTCTCCCCACCCCTCCTTTCCAATGGTGCACAGCCACGGGCAGCCTTGCGGCGGGCAGGGCTGATGCCCCTGTGCCGTGGCAGGGGGGGTTTCGTCGCAGGTGGCCTGCCCCTGCAGCAGCATCATGATAAGAGGGCAGGGGGCAGGGGCATGGCAGGATCCACAGCCTATCAGACCCTGGGGGAAGGAGTGGAACCGGGAGAGGCCGGGGAGCGCATTGGTTGAATCCGGCTCCTCCTCTCCCCTCCTCTCCTCTCCACCCCGCCTCGCCCCTCCCCCCTCCCCCTCGCCCCCTCCCCACGCGAGACCCGAGTGACACCGCTGGCTGGCTGGATGGCTCCCCGCTTCCATTCTAGATGTGGCCCCTTCCATTCCTAGATCTTCCTCATGCATTTGCCCTCATGGCTTTGAATGCCGTCACAACATTGGCGCTGCAATGCCCACAGGAGGAGGAGTACCCAGAACCCCCCTCCCGTCCCCGTCCCCCGTTGCTTGCTTGCAGTGTTCCGAAAATAACCGTGCAGACAATGTTTTCCATCACACTTGATGAACCATCTCATCCCCCGCAAGTCTCTGCCCTCCCCCCACCCCTCCTTTGGCTAATGGATGAACCTTCCATTGGGTTTTAATATAATTTGGCTAATGATGAACCTTCCATTGGGTTTTAATATAATTTGGCTAATGATGAACCTTCCATTGGGTTTTAATATAAATTGCAAATGTAGCATATATGTGTGTCTATATATATATATATATATATATATATATTACTGCATCATACCAAAAATTTTAAACCTTTGATCATCATCAACCAGTTTGATGACAGAAGCTTGAAAAAAAAAAAAAAAAAAAAAAATCATGGCTTTTTTAATGCAATTTATTCAGCCGAAATCTTGATTTTTTATTTTGTGGATTCAATTCACAAAGCATTGTTCATGAAATATTGCAAGAAGAATCTAAATGGTTAATACATCATCAAAAATATGGATTTAGAACCCATCAAAAGTAAATAAGTTTTAAAAGCTGAGGCTCAGTCATATAAATATTTATTATGAAAAAAATAAAATAATACTGTAATGGTTTGTTCATGCATTAATAGTGTGTTATTATTAATAATAATTAGTTGATTTTATAAAGTATCTTAATGTTCATGGCATTGCTTGTGTGTTGCAAGACTGTATTGCAGACAAGAGTCACCATGGTAAAGTAAATCTTCAAAAGAATAATACACTGTAATAGTGTGAGGACATTCTGTTAATTGGACCACAATGGTGAAGAAGGTGGTAGTTGTAGTTTGGAAGAATGGGTGCAAAAGAATGAGAGCTCAGCATTATGACAAAGAATTTGCAAATTCTTTGTTGCGGTTTTGTCAAGGGAAACAGTTGTTGAAGCAATCCAATCTTTCTAAGCAAATCATTCCAATGTCATGTAAATTTCCAATTTTCTGGTGATTCTCTTAAAATGTATTAATAAATGTGGTTAAACACCCCCTAGAAACTCTGCAGCTCAACTAAGAATGCACATACTAAATATTCAGCAGCACATATTTTGTCATATCTTCAATAATAAGAAAATAAATAAAATGTAATATTGTAAAATGTGATCAGTATCTTTGAGAACAGTGCATATTTCATTCGAGTATCATCTAATTCTCTTTCTTTTCTTTGACTTATTAGCAACTAACCTTGAAATGAAACAACTTGGTTTTACATTTAGTGAAAAAATATTGGAATTATTTGAGTTTTTCTTTATTGTTCAAGTTCTACAACTGAAAAGAATGTGATTTCTTTCTAAGTTCGTAGGAGGCAACAGTAACTTAGACAAGGAATTTTTTTCATAGAAATAAACACATCAGGTTTAGGTTTAAAGAGATGCATAAAACCAAATTTTGCTTGACAGGAAATAAATAAATAAATAAATAACATTAACAGTTTTTTTTTTTTTTTTTTTTTTTTTTAAGTATTCTTCTTTCATAAAAGAACAGTGCAATGAAGATTGTCCACACTATTTATCATTTTACTTTTTTTTACTTTTTTTTTTGGTTAAGGAAGGTTTAAACAACCTTTTAGGATATAATGGTCCAAATGCCTCACAAGTGCAATGAATTTTTATCATGGAATCAGTACACTGGAAAGAATTTTGTTGTTTTAAACATGCTCCTTGTTATCATATAAGTATGCATGAAATTGAAAATCTACATTTAGAAAATTTATTTTTATTTATTATAAAAAAAAAAAGAAAAAAAGAAAAAAAGAAAAACTAGAGACAAAGAAGAAGCAATATGTGAGACAATAGTTTGCCACATGTGCATAGGAGATCCAAGTTCAAATGTGGACATACAGTGTGGCAAAAGATATGACCAGGTATTGTAAGGGGGAAGCAAGCATTTCACATCTGTGAATCCTTCTACAATGGGAAGTGCTTAATGGTGGGAGGGGGTTCTGAATGCTTACCAAAGCTTCTATTCACTTGAAATACCAACTGATCAACTGACACACTCCATGCCTCACATGAGCATTGGCCAATTCTGGCCCTTTTGCAAAGGAAAGGACTCTCCAATGGAACTATCCCTTCCATCATCTGGCCACCTCTGCCCTGCCCTGCCCTGCCTTGCACAGAAATTTCCTCAAAAGCAACAGGCTGGAGCAGAGGAGTCCCAAACTGGGAAGTCATCCCACTGCCCCCCACCTGGTACTTGGCTTGACTTGGCTTTCCAAGGTCCTAGTGGATGTGTTCATCTATCACTTTGTGTTTTCACATTCATTCATCCGTGGCGAAGCTCCTCCTATTCCCCACTGGTATGTTGTGCCCCATGTTTGGGAAACTTACAGGGTGCAACTGTGGATGGATTCTGTCAAAAGCAGGGCTTTGATTTGAAGAGTCATGATCCTCATCAGCATCACACAACCCTAATCCAATGGAATCTGCTTCTAAAACACCCTTTTGATGTATCACAAAGTCTTCTTCCAACCACTGTCCTCTTGCCTGGCTCCAATACTTCCTTTACTCATTAAACATGTTTCTCTTGAAAATTCTGATTTCCTCCCATTTGAGCCATGTCAAAATCAAGTACTCTAGTCATCTTTCTCTCACACAAAAAATTGTGCACACTATTTTTAATATATTAGTGCTATATATATTCGTGTGTGCTCCAAACAATGCACTCTAATGAAATTGTGGTATTAGAGATGGTGGAGGGCTCTACACTCAAACATCTGTGATATCAGATTCTAACAATAATTACAATGATAATCCAATGAATTCTTATAATTCAAAGTTTGAATTAGAGTTGCAACACTTATATATCCTTGGATATTCATACTACCAGGATGCATAACAAATATTTTCTTGAAGGATGTAATAAAGCCACCCATTAAGTGCAAGTCTCATAATGTAAATAAAATTCAATAATTTTTGTGTAATAACCTATAGTGAAGCTTGATACCTCTTAAAGTCAAATGTTTCTAAAACTAAATCTTGTTTTGATTTGTGTATGGAAGTAAAAGGTTTCTTAAAAAATACATTTAATTTTAAAAATTAAAAGCACATTCCTGTAAGGTGGCATGGACAGAGTTTTAACCAAATCCTTCAATAACTCTTGCTACCATCTATACAGGATACTAGCAGTGGTTTTTTAAAGTTAGAAAACATAAACATATGTTATGTTGCATTGCACTCTTTTTGTTTCAAATGACTTTTAAGATGCTGAATCATTTTTCTATGTTGTAAAAACAATCACAGAATGAATACTGAGGAATGTGATATTCTTATTCATCCTGCAAAATAATAACAAAGTTATTTTGTCTAAACTTTTGTCCATAATAAACATATCCACTAGCTACCATAACACAGATATACATATTTTTCTTGGAATACAGTTGACATGTGTGGCAAAAACTTATTTATACCTCTAAATTTACATTCAATATTATTGTGAATGTGTTATAACAGTAAAACATGTTACAGCATGTGAATTTTCTCAATTAACATTTCCTTGTGAACCAAAACAATCACTTTCATTCCAGTATAAAACTTTGTGTTCTAATGTTTACTTTTACTTTTTATGTTTATCTCTTTTTTTAAAAATTATTTTAATAAAAGTAAACCTCAAGATTCACAAATTAGGGATAGAATACTTTTTGTTTGTTTTCATTTAATGAAACTCCACTTACATACTTGCAAAATTTATTTATTTTGTAATGCTAAAATGTTCCTTCTGATACTTTATTTATTTATTTTTACAATCCTGATGTTTTTTTTTTTTTTTTTTTTTTTTTTTTTTTTTCTTTGCAATGCTTCATTGTAAACAGATTAATGTGTTTACAATGAAGCATTGCAAAGAAATGTAAGTAATTATGTATGCCTGTAAATAATAAAAGCAAATAATTCATTCACAGTGTGACATGGCCTAGAAATATTCCACAAGGGATATGGAGTAGTGCATACAAACATCATACATTAGTTTCATACAAGCATGATTATTTTTATTTTAAAATAAAATAAAATATAATAAAACTTATGAACAAGAACTGATGTCTATTTAAGACTTCATCATTAAGATTTTCTGTTAAATATTATTCAATTCCCAGTTATCCATTAAAGGAACAAATATGAAGCAAAGGAATATAGCAAAACAATGTGATGTTCAATGGGAGTCTGTGTGAAAGCAGGGACTAATTCAACCTATTTTGGATGGAAGTATGTGCTATAGACTGGAATATTCCACCAGGAATATGATGGGTACAGGGGGGCTTAGCTTTAGGCATTGCTTTGGCATCTTGGTAGGCTATGTAAATCATTCATCCATATATCTATCCATCCTTGGAAGTAAGAGTGGAGGGGGGTAGGGAGGAAGGAAGTTTCATGTACCATGTGAGGGAGAGAGGAAGGGAGGGTGGTAGTGGTGATGGTGGTGGTGAGGATACAGGCCATGGCCCCCACCCCCCTGGTAGCACTGGTGCTGCATGATGTGGCTGTTGGGTGGGTCCCATGTCTGTGGTGCTGGACAGACATTGGTGGTGCTTCTTGAGACGGAGTCCAGGTTAGTGCTAATCAACAGCCTGGTAATTAGCACCCTAACTCCACTCACAACTGTGACCTTGTGATTCCTTGGTCCAAGAGGAACCACATCACATTGCAATGTAAAGTGACACACCACAAAATTTGTAGTGGGAGTTACTCCCAACTGCTGTGACAGCTTGATTTTTTGGGGATGTTGAACATGCCTCCACTGTCCATTCAAGAATTCATCCATCCAGCCAGCTATCCATCACACAGTCAATTGCCACCTCCACATCCATCCATTGGAAGAACACACCAGAACCATGGTGCAGCCAGTTCATAGCAGGAGGGCTGCAATTAGAGCAAAGGATCTCACATCACAACAAAAGAGCAGGCCACAGTAGATCCTACAAGTTCCCTTGAAGTCAAGCAGGTTCTGATGACATACAATATCAATCTGCTCAGATCCTGCCTGACTACACAACACTACAAACTGTCATCAAGTGGAGTTTATACAAGTGGTTCCTAAATAAGAGTGGTTTTGCAGGCAGAATCCTACAGTTGACTTGGGAGTGCAACAAGAGACAACCTAGCCATCCAAGGCTGCTAGATAGCATTGGATATTTGGAAGTTCGATGCCTTTGATCAGTAATGTTATTTCTCCACTTTTCTCCAGCCAAAAAAAGAAATTTCATTGAAATCCCTTCCATCCCCACTTAGATTGTATGCATGTGAACAGAAACCAAGTTATTCCATTGTTATGTCTTTTAGTGTGGACCACAAACTGAGAAAGTGGGGATGCAGAACCCAAGACTAAAGATAAAATGAGGAGAGAAAGATGCTCCTGCCTTCCTGTTTTCTCTCTTCTCCATCCATTCTCAACCTTTCTTTCATAAACAAAGTCCAAAAATGCCATCAATGCTCCACCCATTGTGCACAGAAGATCCAGTGCTGTGCTGGTGAGGAGTTTGGCAACATGGCAAATCCCATGCTGCAATAGCACTAGCAGCAGCACCAGTCCAGCCTTACAGTGGCAGATCTTTTCCTCACAACACACACACACACACACACCCCCATCATCAATGCACCACTGCTGCATGAGTCGACTTCATGTGGCTGTCTACCTGGCAAAAAAAGGATCTTTGCTTCAGTTTGCATCTTGCTGTCTAATAAAGCTCTTCACCATCCAAAGCTACATAGCACCAACATCACTTCCAGCATGGGCATCAGAGAGAACTTTTAGTTCAAAGTTGGGACAAAAACAACACAGCTTGATGCACCCACAGGTAAGTAAGGAAGTAAGCATCAATCAGTCACGACCCACCCTATTGGAGAGAACCATGGTTCCTCTCTTCTGGTTGAAGCTTCTGATCAAACTTGGGTAAAATGCTCCTTCACACAGGTAGTCTGAAAACTATCTTTGTAACATTAGCAACATCAAAAGCCACCAACACTGCAGAGACACTGATTGTAATTCCATGTTGCATTGCCATGTCCATGATTCTCTACCTTCCCTGCTCCACTTGTGCCCAAATGAAGAAACAATTTAACCACATGCTTGTTCATATATATATATATATATATATATATATCCACACATACATATATGAATTGATTTTGCTGTTTGTTTTGGAACTAATCATGGTATGGCAATCTGAGTGCTTCTTCAATCATGATGATTTTTTTTTTTTTGTTTTTTTTTTTTTGAAGTGTTGTTGGTGGATGATACTTGAAAGCTTTTACATATCTACTAACAAGAAGCATATTGTAAAACATTTCATAATATAAAGTTAAAAATTCATATATAAAATATTTTTGTATTTAATAAATTAACAAATTGTGTTTTTGACCTTGAGTTTCATCAACACCAAGATCCAAGTATTGGATAGAAATGCATTAATTAAGTAATTAAATTATTTCATACTTATAATAAAATCTCTCACTGCAATGAATGAAATTGCAATACTTCAAGGTGTTTTTTTAGTTAATTAATTAATTATAAAATTTAAATGGTTCCAATTTTCAATAGAATTGATAAGAATACCAACATCATTTTTGTGATAATATATAATTTAAATGTATACTATTCCTGTATAACTTACCAAGTATTTGGATAGGAAAAAAGAGAAATTAGTACCCAAATAAATGAGTTTTAATGATCTTCAACAATCACATGACACACAGTTTTAGAAAATTGCATTGTAAACGTTGTCAAATATATTTTTAAATGTGATGTTAAAAAGTAAAAGAATTCAATGTCTTAAAAATGATTAATGAAGTGATATGGTGAGGACCTTAACCAAGTGTGAAATAAATGAGTCTGACATGTGACCTTTTATACATACGTAATTTACATATATCAATGATGTGAAACTTCTTGTGAAGTACCAAATTAAACAGAATTAGATAACCCATCACTACATGGAAACCAAAGCCCAATAATCAAATTATTAAAAAGTTTACAAAGTTACAAAGAAAATTGTTTAAATATCTAAAACACCTATTGTCATAACATACATTTATACCTGACAAACCAATCAGAAATGTTGATAAGAAACATTCCACAAGTAATCTGAATAAGATGAACATCCTTCATTCTAATGTTAGGATTTTATATAGCAAGTGTATGCCATAGCATATGATTTCTAAATATAATGTACATCACTAATAAAACAACAACACATCATACTCCAAAATTTCTTCACATTTTATTTATTTTACTTGAAAGAATTGTTATCAAAGGCATAATAAATAATTATCCAGAAGAAATGTCAGATTTTTTTTTTGTTCCATATCTTTCTATTTTTCTACACAAACATTTTTAAAACTATAGTACTCCAAAATCTTAGACATGGTGTTGAAAATTGAAAATATGAACTTTCCACACACCAAGTGCTATTTTATTTGATAAAAGGATCTGAAGAAAAAAGAAACAATGAAAGAGTGAATGAATCAGGTAACCAACCAGTCAAGTGTGGAAGGTGAAGCACTTAAGTTCTAAAAAATCTGGCAGCATTGAGAGGGAGATGTGGGTAAGGCACCTACAAATGGGTGTTGTGGCAGCAGCACAAGCTGCCTCGTCATGAGCCTGGCCTGCAGGAAGGAAGGAAGGAAGGAGGGGGCATTTGCTACACGTGCAGATGTATGAGAGGGGCAGAGGGCAAGAGCAAGATTGTTGCAGCTGTGGTGAGGAGTGACATGCCATGATATGACTTGTGAGTTACCACTTCTGGGTTCCTCTTGCATCTTCTCCACTCATGCATGGCAGCTGTAAAACTGTGTTCCTTCTCTCCTGACTCCAGAGAAGGTCCTGCTCACTACCAATGCCTCTCTTGTATTCCTTCCCTGCCAGCTTTATCTCAGCTTGAGATTCTACTGTGAACATCACAACTCACAGGGGATAGCTCAAACTTTACTCTGCTTTTGTTAGCCATCTGCACTCAGTCAGCGAGTGTGTGTCAACTTTGAGTGCTGCCCCAGACTGGACAGCCCCTCCCCCAGTGTCCCAGTTCATTAGAACTCATGCATTTTGGTGCTCATATTGACTTGTGAGACTGCAGGGTTGGATTGTCAACATGCAGAATATTAGTGCAGATATCTTGCCTCCCCATTAGCAAGCATCTTGCTGTAATTATAATTAACTTTTCAAAGTTGAGGCGGTGTCAACAATTACTCTGCATTGCTGCCTTCCAAGTCCAGCCAACTTGACAGATTCCTTAACCTCACTTCACTTTAAGATGGACCATTAGGCAAAGGCCATATTGGGTGGCAGAAGATATTATCCCCCTTTGAATGGCTGGTTCAGGGTGCTGCTCTTTTTTTCAGGCAAACCCTACTCTTCCTTCAAAACTCTACTAGATTAGAAGATTCTCTGTTTCAGAGGTAAATCCAAGACTCACAATCCAAGACTCATGTCAACTACCTAGACCTATTCCCTCACAGCAAAGCTGGAGACAAATGTCTTGGAACTCTCATAAAAGGTCATTCATCCAGGATCACCATATCACTGTTGGTCATCCAAATTCTCCTAATAATTTGTAACATGCCCCACATCACCTATTGTACATCCATGGCCTACTCTGCTATCTTTGTTGCATAAAACAACTCTAGGTACACAGTGCCACTTGGTCTGATGTCAGCATGCTCCTACAACAATGGGGTGTTGGTGTGGATTTCCTTGAGATACAAAATGTGACTTTATCAATTCTTATATTATGTGTTAAGTCCATTGCCAGCATGTTGTGATATGCAATTTTATCACTTAATTATCATTGCAGGGTTTGTTATTTTTCTGTGTGACCCTAAGGAGATGACCTCGCAATGCTATCTTTTTGGTTGATCATTAATTCATATTATAAGAAGTGAAATATTGAAATTTAAAAATAGGATGCCACATGGGGAAGTTTGCAGTCCATTTGTATGCCACATCAGTAAAACCCAAAGCCAATCTTTTGTGCAAAAGACTTGTGAAGCTAACATATGGAGCTTCACAAGAAGTAAAGAAGTATTAAGGTAAAGCTCTATATGGAATCATTGCCTCTAAACATAAAGTAGACCAGCAGATCTGTTGTTTGTTTTATGACAAAAAGAATTCAAAATATGACATGGCAGTGAACTTTTGGGAGTGGCTAGATAATATAAAATGATGAAGTTGCTAGATTACTACATGACATGTACAAATCTATTTTTGGTTAAGTCAAAAAGAAAAGAAAAATAAAGCAGAAAAGAAAAGGGAAAAGGAGATTTGAATAAACCTATGACCTTGGGAATGAACAACATACAAAACATTGGTGTTGGACCATTAGAAGTCCAGCACCACAAGTTATGGGCAAATGTGGAGATGTACAATGATGCCATGGGGAAAGTGAGTCATGTGATGCTAAAGCATGGATGGATGGATGGATGGGTGGATGGGTGGATGGGGCAGGAGAAGGAGGGATGTGCCAAGTCAGCTGGCACTCTTTCCAAGTCATGGTGCCAAGTGCTAGGGCATTGTTGGGTTTGCACCCATGTGGCTCCCAGTCATCATGTAGAGGCTCAGGAGAGGACAGGGAAGGGACAGGGGGAGGGGGAGGGGGAGGAGGGGAGGAAGAAGGGCACAGCAGCCTCCTCTGCCAAAACTGTGCTGCATAGCTCAGGCTCTTCATCCTCCACCACATTATATCCATGGTGCCACACACCCCCCTTCTCTCCCTCTCTCTCTCTCTCTCTCTCTCTCTGCTGCTGCTACTGTGCCTCCCCTGCCTTGCCTTGCCTAGCTTTGTGCAGCATAGCCCTGGGAATGGTGGATCCCATACCAAAGGACCACTTCCTTCATTCTTGCCAGCAATACTCTTTGGGGCTTCAAATCTGTACACCCACCCATGGAAACCAATTCAAGTTGGTCAATGGGTTATTATCACATAATCAAACTCTCATTTTGGTGTTTTGTAAGGAGTAAAACAAAAGTCATTTGAAAAGTCTCATAATCTCATTGATGGTTCATTTAAAGTTTTCAAGCTCTTAATATTTGTTCAAATAAAATTACTAAAAATGAAAAATTAGAGAAAAATACAAAATAGAAAGAAAACTTGGAGTAGAAAGAAAATTTGAGATATTAAAGACTTGTTCATAAATGAGTATGGAGAATCTAAAATAGCCCCTATTAACAGTATAGAAGGTGAAATTTTGAGCTGGAGACAAAATTATGCAAGAATGAAAATTTGTATTTTCTTCCAAAAACAAAATTAAAAATATAATTTAACTGTTATTTAAACATATGAGGATGTATCACATTACTGATTAATGTCAAGAATTACAAGATGCATTTGAGAAATCTTGCTAGGCTAAAATAAATTTGATTAAAAACCTTGGTGAGGTGGAATATTTTCCACCTCACCAACGTTCAAAACAGGTGAATGGGATTCTAGAAGACCTTGGGACCCATTTAAATATATATTAAAATTTTTCTTATTCACATCAAATCAAATTTTTGTAGCTAATGTTCTTGCCTATTCATTAATTTTCTTTTATTTCTTTTTGAGTTTAAAAATATCTAAATTTTTTGTACTCTATAAGGAAGAACCAAATTGAAGTAATTTCTTGATTATTTTTTCTAAGTTATATATATATTGAAGAATTAATTACATATGAGAGTTGTTTACTAAATATGATTCACTTGAAATTGAAAGAAAATTGATGTTGAAATAGTCTACACATGTCTAGACCATGTATAGTAAAAAGGTGCACCAACTCCAACTTCTTTGTGTTTGTAGGGAATCAATGAAAAGTAAATTTCTTTAGAAGAGTGTGTCTAAAAGATCAACTATTACTAAATTTAAAAAACCCAATTTTCTGAATGTTGTTGGAGTTTTTTATTTTTTATTTTTATTTTTTATGTTGAATTAATTAAATTTGAATTAAAATTTATAAAAATATACTAAGTAACACATTGGTACTTATTAGTGTTCATTCATAAAATTACTGTTTTAGTTGAATTAAAAAATATTTAATGTAACAACATCCAAATCGAAAAAAAATCTTTTGTACGTCAAAAGGACATAGTTGGAGCAGTGTATGCTAAAGGTTGGATTTAGTTATATAACAGGTTGGTTAGTTATAAAAAAAAATAGAAGTTATATAATTAGAAAATAAGACCACTTATTTGCCATTGGAAGGAAGGAAAGGAAGGAGAAATGCAATAGATATTTTTCTTGCTAATTGCTTACTAGTAATGAACTTCTAGTTTTTAGAGCCTCTAAAGAAATATGTTATTGGAAAGAAATTACAAATAATGTTGGAGATTAGTTGAGGATATTTTTATTGAAATCAACTTTAATGTATGACTTTGAAGGTGTTTGTCAAATATGTAAAAAATTAGTTCAAAAAGGAAACAATAGCTTGATTTGTTGTTGTCATGTAAATTTTATATAAGAATTGGATTAAATACTAATAAAAAAAATTTCCATTTTTTTTTTCCAGAATTTTTTTTGATTTTTGATTTTTTGTTTTTCTCTCTTTGTATCTTGTTAAATAGAATAGTTCTTATTTGTATACAATTTTAAAAAATCTTTCTTAGTACACTAATAAGTACCAATGTGTATGAATGATTTTTAGTTCAATTGAAATTTAAAGCATTATTATACAAGAAACAAGTTGAATCTAACTAATTAATTATAAGTACTTGGTACTAAATTAAAAATATAAAGAATGCAGATTATTTCTACAAAATTATATTTAAATGGTAATATTGTTCAAATAGTATCATTAGTATATTAGAAGATGGAATGTTAGATGTTGATTTTAGAAAATTTGGTATTTTTAATGTGTGCCATTTTTAAAGTTCTTCAATATGTGGCATTAAAGAATTTAGCTATTAAATTAAACAATTAAAAAGTAACAAGATAATTATACCAAATTTTGTATATAAAAGAGATGTACATTAGATTCCTTATTAAGCAATGTTTTTGCAAAGATCTTTTTGATAGTGACTCAACTACAAAAATGAAGTCTTTAATAAAAATTTGTGCTTACATTGTGTAAAAAAAGGAAATTTTGAAGGAAATTTGATAAAACCATTAAAAAATCAGATTAAAGTGATATGTATCTTGTTTTGAAATATTTACACAAAAAGTTATTTAACATATAAAGATAAAGTTGTTGGATACATGCCAATTAAAACAAATGCTGTTTAATGTAGACATATAATCTTAGGTACAATTTCTACAAGGCATTTTAAAAAAATAATAGAAAATAATTAACATAAGGTGACAAGTAATATAACTGAAATTTAAAATAATTCGAATGAAATATTTTGTTTATTTTATACATAAATTATCAAAATTTTAAAGTTAAAATAAAAAATCTTATAAATACAATTAAAATTAACATGTTGATTTGTTGGATCTAGTAAAAGACTGTAATTGTTATATTTGTTGCTATATCTGTAACCGTCTAGTTAAATCCAAATAAAATAGGAAAATACTCAAGTTTGGCTTTGATTTCTAAATCAAAATTTAAAATAAAATAATTTTTTTTATATAGTAAAATTTTATAATATTTTAAAAGAAAAAATCAAATAGTTTTATATAGAAAAAATTATGAATATTAAAGATTTATTAATATGAAAAATTAATCAATTATTTGATTTTAAATATTGATAATAGAAAATTAATATTTGGTGGTTTTTGCATCTAAATTTTTATTATATATATATTTTTAATAATAAGAATTTATAAAAATATTTAAAAAATTAATATTCTCAGATTTAACTAAAGAAGAATTATATATATATATATATATATATATATATATATATAATTATAAGATTATAGAATATTTGTTGTTTTTAAATTTTCCAATATAAGAAGGTGAAGCTCTTTGTTAATTAAGATTGATGTCAGTACAAAGCACCATGCTTTTAAATCTTGAGGATTGAGTATTTATGTTAATTGAGGGGACATAGTTTTATCTTATTGGTAAAACTATATTTAAAATTGTTAGTTTATTTTATCAAATTTATATTTGTTTAAATATTTTTAAGAATTTTAATATGTTTTGAGATTTTTTCTAAATTAGTTTTTTTTTTTTTTTTTTTTTTTTTAGTATGCTCTTCTATATTCTATTAATCTAAATTAAAGGACTCTTACTATTCTGGCTTTGAACCAATCTATTTGTCTAAATATCTTATTGTTTCCAAATGGTTTAAAAATATGATCCAATAATTAGTGGTCTTAACACTTTTATGTCTTTGAAATAGGTGAGGTTGTCTTCAGATACTACTTGTTAAAATTTTGAGAATGTGAGATTAATTATTTTGGTTTCTTATTTATTGATGTAGAGTAAGAAGATTGTACCTCAATTCCACACTTGTTGGACTATTAGGCTCTTCCAAAATTTATATATAATAGTTTTTATAATTTTAGAGGTAGAAATGAAGCATATTTCATTAATTTTATTACCTAATTTTTTCTTCTAAGCATTAATAGCAATACCTCCATGCCAAATGAACTAAATGAGAGTTGATTCTTTTTTATTTATATTTTTGCCATATAACATGTTTCATTGTATATCAAATATTTTATAGAATATTCTATTTTATTTTTAATATACATCAAGATAATAAGAAACTATTATGTTTATAATTTTTTTTTTTTTTTTTTTATTTAATATTATTCATTTCTAATAAATAATTGATTCTTTATGAAAAGTTATTGGAATCAAATTCTAATTTTTGAACTTGGTTGTAAAAAATATGAATAAGATTATAATATAGTTATATCCATCTTTAAAGTATTATTCTATAAAGATACATTACTATTGCATCTTAATTTTTTATGTTAATTAATATATAAAAATTATTTAATAAAGTAACATCTAGATATTTTTTAAAATGTAACTTATTTTATTAACTACATGGATGTTTTGGATGTTGTTATATCTTATTGAGAAGGAGTCTCTTTCTTAACCTCTTCTTATATCTTTTAGAATTTAAAATAAATAATTATGCCAATCTAAATTATCATTGGTATAAATTACCAAAATAAATAATATTGAAAGTAAAATAAATTACTATATAATTGATATTATCTTAAATAAGTTGCTAATAGTTAAAAGATTGGTTCTTAGAATATAGAAGGGCCATCCTATAGATGAGTCATGAGATCAAGGGCTAAGAGACAATAACAAGAGGATAAAAGATCTGTTAGAAAATATCCAAAGATTAGATAAGAATATAAAGAATATGCCAAATTTTTTTTTTATAAAAGATAAAATATTAAAAGATATACTTGGTATATTTTTTCATGAATATAAAAGTCAAAAGATGGAAGTTATCTATTAAAGCAACAACCACTACTTATAAGCAATGGATGTTGGAAATAAGACTCATCTTACTCTATACTTCTCTTTGTGTGCAATCCTTGCCAATGCTAAGACTTAAGACTTCTAATTTTTCTTTCTTCAATAAGTTATGGACCCACTTATATTTTTTTTATAAGTTTCAAAGTTTTATGAAGTCTTTGTGTTTGTGAGGAATAGATCATGTTGCTGTTGTTGATATGAGGGTTTGGAATTTCCTAACTTTCATTTTTAGATTTAAATTTAGATGTTAGATTATTCTTACTTATTATTAAGTATATTTTGAATTTATTTTATATCTTAAAGATATATTTTTAGAATACTTGTATTATACTTTCTTGCTGAGTTAGACCTTTGGTAGACTAAATTTGTGATTTCATGTATTAAAAAAGCTTAAGATGCTTAAAGGGTCTTTTATGGTGCTAAGAGGTGCTTTGTGAGCATAGAAGTGATTTAAGAGTGGAAAATCTGATAAGAGATATTTATATAGTTCATAAGACTTATAAAAAGTCTTAGAAGTGAATTGAGAATGTTTTGAAAGTAAAAAAATACTTGTTTATTCATAAAGAAGGCATTTTGGGATTTTGAGGCAACATCACTTTCTTATTGATTTTGAGAGCTTTTAAACTCCTTTTTTAAATTTTTTTGATATATTTCTTCTTTAGATATGGCTTCAAATGAGGGTGAAAACTTGAGGGTCATTGAGAAAATTAGAAGAGAAAATTTCTACTATTGGAAGAAGAAAATAGAGTTTTTTTTGGCTTTTTTAGATCTTTTAGATAATATAGATGAAAGTGAAGATTCTCTAAGCACAAATGCTAATATAAAAGAGAGGACTTTAAACAACGTAAAAATAAGACTTTTGGCATTATTGCCACCAATTTGGATGAAGCCAATTTCTCTCACATTATTTTTTATAATAGAGAAGTAGAAGTATAGAAGATTTTTTGCAACATTTATGAGAACAAGAACCTTTTCAATATTCTACAGGTAAGAAGGAAGTTCTTAATAATAAGAATGGAAGAAGGTGATGATCTCATATCTTTATATCAATAAGATAAAGGTTTTTATAAATTAATTAATAATTATTGTCAAAGACATGAAAATAAAAAACAAGAGATTTGAACTAGAACAAGATTTCAAGAAGAAACCAATAAGAACTTGAAGTAACCAAATGAGTACACAAACAATATCAAAAAAAGTAAGCTAGAATTCTAAAAGATGCATTGTCGAGACTGAAGAACTCTTCAACCTCGACTCCCATATATATTTTTGTCTAGGACACTTCTTGAGCAACTTTCATCAAACTAAGAAGCTTCTTGAGTAACTTCTACTGATTGGGAAGCTTTTTAAACTCCTTCTAGTAACTACAAAGCTTCTTGAGCTACTTTGACTAACTAAAAAGCTTCTCAATCAACTTTCATTAACTCAAGAACCTCTAGAAGGTTTTAGAAGGTTCCATGAATTTTTAAAATGTATGTTTCTAATATCACCTTTTCCTCTAGCAACAAGTTCTAAGAAGAGCTCATACCTTCAAGAACCTTTTTACATATATAAAAAATCAAAAATACGCTGCACTAATAAAGCTATATATTATGTTTTCCATTCTTAGGCAATAGGTTCTACTAGTCCTTGAAAAAATTGTCTATGGTCTTAAGCTAGTACCTTCATTGTTAAAATATCCCATCCAAAGATCTAATCTTTATTGTGGCTTTCAAAACATCCTCCAAAGAAGATTTCAAGCTTAGAAAGATTCACCTTTTCAAGCTTAAGAAATATCATTAAAGCTCAAGCATTGGAATCAAGACTTATATGGTTGAATGTTGCTCCTAATGGCTCTAACTATGGTCATACTTGGCATTGAAATGTATCCTCTTTACTTTGCTCAATTGAAAGTCGTAAAAATTGCATTGGTTTGTTCGAAGCTTGTATAATAAGTGAATCTTCTGAAACTTGTTTTACTAAATTTTTCAACACTTGAAGGTTAGACATGGTGATTGATTTACTTTTACCATTCTATTCTATCTTGGAATAGATGAGTGTACACTGATGAAGATTTTAATTTAATTCTTTTTCTCTTATAAATATTCCTTAGATCCAATTTTCATCAAAAAATTATAATCAAATATATTTGAATTTGTGAGAATAGAGTTGATAAAATTCCTATATCTTTTAAGGTGCATCGACAAGATTTTTGGCTGATTTCTATGTGCGCTCATTGATATCATAGTAATGCTAATGAATAAGATATTCCAATTTGTTCCACCTTTGCCGTGAATCCAATATCTTTTTGATCTTGTATTCTTTATGATTTTTTATTTTGATATTAGATGGTGATTGTTGTATTCTTTCCAAAATACACAACTTTCTATAAGGCTTCAAAAGAGAGATATAAAAAACTAGATGTACTTATATAGAAGATGGTTGTTCCAAATAATATGCTAGTGGATTAATTTACTTCTAAATAAAAAATGGTCATAATCTTTAATAGTCCAATTTATTGTATGGCTGCTTAGTTTTGATATTCCATCAAAAAAGCCATACTTTATCTCCAATATGAAAAGGAGGTAGTTGAATTTATTTGCAGATGTCTTATAAGTATCTTCAGCTGCTTGCAATTGAAGCTTCAAGGTTATTTGGTATTGCAATAGATGATGTATAAACTCTTCAGCTGTTGGATTGTTGTTCTTTGGCTTACTCCATAAATCAAGCTTTGGATAACATCCATAGTTAGAATAAAATAGTGTGTTGAATTCAGACATGAATAGTATTATTATATATAAATTTTGCTATTGTGTAATAATATGGCTATTAGGTGAAAGAAGAAAGGAATAATTATATTATAGAGGAGTTCAAATGAAATATTTTAGCAAATTATTTAAAAATATAGATAATAGACAAGAAAGTAATAAAAATTAAAAAATATTAATATTGCCTTTTTATAGAAGAGGCTTCTACTTACATTGTATAATCATAAATAAGATAAAATAAAATAGATTAGAAAATTAAATGATGTAAGTATCTTTAGAAAAGAATTAAAAATTGGTTTTAATAAAATTTATATCAAAATTCCAAGAGTTGATATCTATAGAGGATTAGTTATAAACCTGGGTCAAAATCAGATCCTAAAATACAAAACCGCGTGCATATAACAAATAGGATCTTGTTTTGGAGATTGAAGAGTTGGATTGGTGAATAGACTTGAGAAGGTTTGTTTGAACATTTGCTTTGAGTGATTTGGATAAAAATTGGCTTTGTAAAAGATTTCCAAAATCAAGGGTTGTTTTGGATGACTTTGATTTTTATGAAATAAAAAGATATTTATATTTTTGAGCATTTTGTGAGTTTAATTATATATCTACAAGTAAAAATTTGTAGATTTGTGATTTTAATTGTAATTTATATATGTTGTAAGTTTGAGCTTGATCAAATGGTTTAATTCAAGGTTATTGAACTTCAAATAGGTCGGGATCTAGAAAATTGGGATTTAAGGGTCAATGAGGATTTGTCAAATATTTAGCAATCTACTAGTTAGATTGAAGTGAAAGTTATTTGTATAGATAATAGACTTGATTTTCTATTTATACATAAATTTTGAGAGCAATTGAATAGTGCAAAGAGAAGATATTTGTATTGAGAGTTTGGCATTAAGGTTGGAGAAGGAGGGCGGCCTACACATGAGTAGAAATTTGAACGTAACTTCTATTTGTTAGGTGTCTAGTGCATTTTGAAGCAAGACTACACATGATATAATATTGCTAACAGTAGATGCGAGATCCAATTATCTTATTGATAGTTAATGTTGCATCATAAATACTACTCCAAAACTTACTTAATTTATTTTGTTTGGCTATCAATTTGAAGATAAAAAGCCAAAGAAAGTTTAATGTCCACCTTTAATATTTTTTAAAATATCTCCAAAACTTAGATATGAATTGTGGTCCTTGATTAGATATGATATCATTTGATAGGCCATGATATCGATATATATATATTATCAAAAAAGAGCCTTGCTATTTCTTCACTAGACATAGTTTTCTTGCAAAGAATGAAATGAGCTAATTAGTGAGTCAATCAACTACTACAAGGATGTTGTATAATGAATTAGATGGCGGTAGATCTATGATGAAATCCATTGAGATTGAAGACCATGATCGTCTTGAAACAGATAAAAGGTGTAAAAGTCCATAAGGATGATATCGAGGATTCTTTGACCTTGAATAGATGTCTTAAGAGAGCACAAAGTCCTTCACAGTCTCCCATATTTGAGGCCACTAAAAATCTTGAGAAATAAGTTCCAAGGTCTTATCAAATCCAAAATGATCCATAGTTGAAAAGTCATGGTAAGATTGAAGAATGGACAGTCATGCTGGTCCTTCTAAGATATACAAATATTCTTCAAAGTATAGAAGACTTTTCTCAAGCTTGTCAATATTTTTATTAAAATAATGCTTGATATCAAAGGTCAAAGTATCATTAGTGATTGCAGTATGCACAAAGATCTATCTTAGCATTGATCTTGGTTTTAACCGAGTTATTCTAAAAATCTTGAAATTAATGGTAGTGGATAATGATTCTTTACCGTTATCTTATTTAATTCTTGATAAACAACGCACATATGCAAGAAACTATTATTCTTTATAAAGAGTATAAATGTACTTGCTAAAGACTTTGAATACTTGATAAAGTTTTTTACAAGATTTTCATTAATATAATCTTTTAACATTAAAAGCTCATTTTGAGAAAGATGATAAATTGGGCGAAAAGGTGGTTGTATTTCTTCCTAAAGATCTATAGTACAATTATATGATCAATGCTTTGGTAATATATCAATATTTTTTTTTTAGAAAATATCTTGAAATTTGCTATACTACTCTGAAATACTTATCAATGAAGTCATATCTTTTTTAGTTAGAATTGCATAGATAATAAATGATGTACCTTTTTTGGCTAGTCTTATAAAAGTCCTTATTCTAATAAATAAAGACTTACCAACTCGTGATTTTCTATGAAATTTTCTTTTAGGAATTTCTATCAAAAATATTATTCTTTGCAATCTCCAATCTATAGATGGATTATACTTTTTCAACCAAGAAAGCCCAAAAATAATAAGATTTGAAGGAGTCTTAATAATATTGAATACAAATTGGCTGCTATGATCTTCAAACAATACTTCTATAGGCATTGTTTTATGGATGATACTACCAGAAGATAAGAGTCATCTATCTATTATCTCTACATAAATAGGTTTGGATTTCTATATTAAAAGAATTTTATGAAGCTTAGCAAATACCTCATCTACAAAATAAGTAGATGCCCCTGAATCCAACAAGACAATTATCTTAAGCTTTTGAGGGCCAAAATACAAAAAATTATAAAATAATGAATTGGTTGAGTAGAAAGAGAGGAACCTGAACAATTTTGCAATGTTGAATTATCTAGTCATATAATCCCTATTGTGACTAAATATCTTTATTTTCCTACACAATTATACTCTTAGTTTTGATAATGTGTTGATTTTATTTTTTCAATTTTGAGGCCTTTCTCACCACAATACAAGCATAGACCATCTTTTATCAAATACTTTTTTATTTATGGATTAAGCAATTTAAAACATATTATATTAAATTACATATCTTCTATTTTTAAATATAAATTTAAAATGCTTGTCAATATAATAAAAAAATATTGGATTGCATGTTGTCTTATTAAAACCTATGAGCATTAATCTTGACAATATTAGAATAATTGATTATCATATTTTATAGCTTGATTAATGGCTTCATTGAGCAATTATAGATCTTAAAGCAATAATAACAAATCCTTCATATTATCTCTTAATTTCCAATAGAATTGATTCATTAAGACTTCTTTATCCTGATTGATGTCACATGCTAGTTGCCTAAAATCAGATGTATAGACTGATGTAAAGTGCACCCCTTTATGCAATGCTTAGATCTTAGCTGTTATCCAACAAGCTTTATCTTATTTTTCAAATATTTCCATGAAAATTTCAAAGTTGCTCAAAATTGGTGATTTCTTTTCAAATAAGGGAGCAAATGATGATAATGCTTGCCTTATAAGAAAGGTGCCAACCAATCTAACCTATGATTCTTTTGTCAAATAAGTATCAAGTTGTAGAACTATTATCAATCAAATTTGGTTGACAAATCTTCAAAATTTTAAATGCGTATTATTATATTTCTCCAAAAGATTAATTTGAGGCTCCTTATGGTGCTGAATAGGTGGATTTTCTTAATATAGCATAGGTAGTATTGCATCTTCAAGTGTATAAGTTAGAAGTCGATGCAATTTAAATTGTGATATTCCAGATATTGCATCATTATAAAATTTTGCAACAATCCCTTCAATCTCTGCAGTCCTAACAAATAAAGTAGTGATAGCACTTATAATATTATATAACTTAGACTAAAAAGATTTGTTCATACTAATGTCTTGAATTCCAATCATTCTAAGAGAAAGAAGAAATTAGTTTACAAAAAGACAATATCAATTTAGAGGAGGGTAATCCGCAACCTCTAAAGCGTTGGTATACCTTCAAGAAGAAAGATAATCTATTTTCTAATAAGAAGGATCCAACTTTGATATTTAAAATAAAAATAGTTTCAAAAAATTGTCAAGGACCTGAGAATACATAGTAAGAGATTTGAATTAGAACAAGGTTTCAAGAAGAAACTAATAAAAATTTGAATCAACTAAATGAATATACAAATAGTATTAAAAAAATGAGTTAGAAATCTAAAAGATGCATTGTTAAGACTAAAGAATTCTTCAACCTTGACTCTCATATATATCCTTGTCTAGGATGTTTCTTGAGCAACTTCTATCAAACTAAGAAGCTTCTTGAGTGGCTTCCATCAAACTAAGAAGCTTCTTGAGCTTCTTCTACTAACTACAAAGCTTTTTGAGCTACTTTCACCAACTAGGAAGCTTCTCAATAAACTTTCATTAACTCAGGAGCCTCAAAAATATTCTAGAAGGTTTTGTAAACTTACAAAGTGTATGTCTTTAATAATTATTGACAAGCCTTTAGATAATAGAGATATTATCATAATCTTATTTATGAACCTTTCTAAGTCTTATAATTATTTAATTATAATATTAGAATCTTTTAAAATCAAAAACTTATATTAGATTATATTACAATAAGACTTGTTTATGAAGTGATCAACAGAAAAAAAAATAAAAGCATCAAAGTGAAGATTTGGCTCTCTTTTCAAAATAAGACAAAGATAGCTTTTCCAACCAATGTGAGAATATGACAAGTAATGTGAATTTTTTTTAAAAAAAATAAAAAATCAGATCATTTAATACAAAATTACTACAAGGCCAAAGAAGGAGATAGAAAAAATGCTAATAATGCACATGAAAAATATAAAAGAGATGATTATGCATTTATGGCAAGTGAAGGCACCTCCATAGTTGCTATGTCTAAGTGGATTGTTGCTTTGGATTGTACAAAGTACATGATTCTATATAAATATTTATTTGACACTTATGAAGAGATTTCAATAATAAGAATTTGATTAGAAGACAATAGCATGGTTCAAGTCATTGGAATAGATTCTATTGTGTTAAAAATTATTATAAAAGACCAAATTAAGAGGATGAAATTGGAAGAAGTCTTATATATACCTAAGATGAAAAAAAACCTCTTTTCTATAAATAAAATTATTTTTTTATGGTTATAAGATGCAATTTCATATGAATGAATGTTTTGTGAAGATATTGGATGGAGGTGATGTTGCCAAAGGCTTTAGAAATGGCAACCTCTACTTCATCAATTGTAAAAAGATTAATAGAATTGAAGTGATTGCATTTGTTGAATTTTGACAAGATGAAGATAAGTTTGATATTTGACATTGATGCATTAGTCATTTGAATGCCAAAAACATGAAAGAGCTCTAATTCATGGTAAATGGCTTAGATCTTAGTTAATCAAGTAACATTGCCTAGCCGCTTGCTTGTGAAGGATGAATTTAAGGCAAATAATAAAGAGTCTCATTTTCAAATAGAGTTAAAACATATGCAAGTAAGTTGTTAGAGATTGTGCATATAGATATTTGTGGACCTATGAAGATACCATCAATACGAAGAGAAAAGTTTTTTATCACATTTATTGATAATTTTTCAAAAAAGGTGTGAATTTTCATTCTTAAAATTAAAAATGAATATTTCTCCATATTGAAGGAATTTAAGGCACTTGTCGAGAAGCAATGTGAATGCAAGATTAAGATGTTGCACATGGACAATGGAGGTGAATATTTGTTAAAATATTTTTATGATTTTTTGAAGATTCAAAATATTATAAAACAAACCTCCACAACAAAATAGAATTGTTGAAAGAGAAAATTGAACCATTATGGAGATAATAAGGAATATGCTTCATGCTCAATACCTTGAGCATGAATTTTAGACAAAAGTCATGGTAAATATAATGTATATATGGAATAGATGTTGTATAAGTTTATTTATATTAATGATTCTATAAGGAGCTTAAAATAGAAAGAAATCTTATATTTCATATATAAGTATTTTTAGATGTATTGCTTATGAAAAGATATCAAATTATATGAGATTCAAATTTAATACAAAAGGTACAAAATATGTGTTTCTTGGATATTATGAAGGCACCAAGGTATATAGGCTAATGCACTTAGATACCAAGAAGATTATCAAAAGTAATAATATTGAGTTTTTGGAGCATAAAAGTGCTTATGAGCATTTGAAGATGTGTCCAAGTAAAAGTAATGGTATGTTTGTGGATATATCTTCATATTTAGTAAAGAAAGACAATGAAGATAATAAAGATAATAAAGATGGTGGAGATATAAATCAAGATGAAGAATCAAGGAAGATGCAAAAGAAAGCCTCTACAATTCTTAAAACCAATAATAAAAGAAATGACAATGTTGAAGATGATGAGTATTAATCTTTGAATGAAAAAAGACAATCTTTAAGAAAGAAGAAGGTTAGAAGAGACTATAGAGTGCGACAAGGCAAATCTTCTTCAAATAAAAAGAGATGTCCTATGAAAGAAAAAAAACCACTTGGTAAATGGAAGAAAAACCACATCTTTCTTTAAGTAAGTAAAGAATATGCTAATAGTGCACTTTTTGCTGATCCATTAAATTTATATGATGCAATAAAATCCATTGATGTTATGAAATAAAAAAAGGCCATGGAAAAAGAATATCAATCATTTATGGATAATAGAACATAAAAATTGATTCAACTTCTATCAAATTTATCTTCAATTGGTTGTAAGTAGATAATTAAAATAAAGAGGGATGCAATAGATAATATTATAAAATATAAGACAAGGTTGATTGCCAAAGGCTACTCACAAGTTGTTAGTTCTGATTTCAATGAGACATTTGTTTATATAGCCAAATTCACCACTATTAGAACTATTGTGGCAATTGGAATAGCAATGGACTTGGAGACGCATCAAATGAATATAAAGATGGCTTTTTAAAATAAAAAGCTAGAAAAAAATATTTATATGGATATCCCTCAAGGATTTATTCAAGAAGACAAACAACACCTTATTTATAATTTAAAGAAATCTTTGTATAGCCTCAAGCAATCACCAAGTGTTGAGAAAAATAGATAATAGTAGAATAAGTTGTTAATGGTTAAAGGATTGATTCTTGGGATGTGGAAGGACTATCCTATAGATGAGTCATAAGGACAATAGCATCGAGAATAGATAAGAGCATAAAGAATATGCTAAGAGATGTTTTAATGGTTGATTAGATGAATGTAAGAAAAAATGGATGAAAATTATCCATTAAGACAGTAAATTATAAATAGAAAAAGTTGGAAGTGAAAATTATCTTATTCTATATTTCATTTTGTGTGCAACCCTTACTGATGCTAAATATTGGATCTTCTTAGTTTTTTTTCTTCAACAGGTTATAGGCCCACTCATCTTTACTTATGAATTTTGAAGTTCTTTGAAGTCTTTGTTATTGTATGAAATAGATTATGTTGTTTTTATTGATGTTAAGGTTTAGAAACTCCTGACTTTGAGATTTAGATTTAGATCTAGATCTTCTTGTGCTCTTACTTGTTGTTAAGTGCAATTTTAATTTGGAGTTTTATTTGTACCTTAAAATGATGATATAGAATATTAGTGTTGTCTTTTCTTATTGAAGTTAGATCTTTGGTGGACTAACTTAGTAGTTTCATATATTAAAGAAGCTTAAGGTGCTTAAAACACCCCTTATGGTGTTTAAGAGGTGATTTGTGAGCATAAAAGTGAGATTAGAGGGGCAAATCTGATTTGAGACATTTACATAGATTATAAGACTTGTGAAAAGTCCTAGAAATGAAGTTGGGAGTGTTTTGAGAGTGAAAATATTATTTTACTTACAAAAAGGGCATTTTGACTTTTTAAAGCAGTAATATCTTTTTGCTAATTTTGAAAGCTTTAGGACTACTTCTTTTGATCTTTTTTGACACATCAATTCTTTAGATATGGCTTCAAGTGAGGATGACGGCTTGAGAGCAATTAAAAAATTTAGAGGTGAAAATTTCTACCATTGGAAGGTGAAAATGGAACTTTTGTTGGCTACTTTAGATCTTTGGAATATTGTAGATGAAAACGAAGAGCCTCGAAGCATGGATGCTGATATGAAGGACAAGAAGGAGTACAAACATTGTGAAAAGAAGGCTTTTGGGTTAATTGCAACCAATGTTGATGAAGCCAACTTCTCCCACATTATTTTTTGTAAAAGACCAGCGAAAGCATGGAAGAATCTTTATAACATCTATGAGAGTAAAAACTTATCTAACATCATTTACACAAGCAGGAAGTTCTTCACTTGGAAGATAGAAGAAGATGAAGACCTCATGGCATACATCAACAAGGTGAAGGCACTTGCAAATCAACTTGCAATTGTATTCAAGCCCTTAGAAGAAGTTGATGTTATTATGACTCTACTTATGAGCTTGCCAGAATCCTACAACTACTTTATTGTAGCTTTGGAATCCATTCATTTAAAACAACTTATTATGGACTATGTCACAACAAGACTTATCCATGAAGTGACCAAGAAGAAAGAAAAAAAACCTCAAGGTGAAGATTTAGTACTCTACTCATGTCAAGGCAAATGCAACTATTCAAATCAATGAGGTAATGTCAAAATTTACTTCATTTATAGAAAAATAGGACATTTTTCTTGAAATTGTTACAAAGACAAAAAGATGAAGAGAGAGAATACAAATAGTGTGCAATATGAGTTTGGAGGATAAGATCATGCATTCATGGCAACAAATGGAACCTCTATGGCTGCTATGACAAGATGGATTGTGGATTCAGATTGTTCCAAGTATATGACATCTAATAAATATTTATTTGACACTTATGAGGCTATTTCAATATTAAGTATAATCTTGGTAGATAGTGGCATATGTGAAGCCATTAGAATTGGCTCTATTATAGTGGAGATGGTTGTGAATGGACAAACCAATAGGATAAGAATCAAAGATATCTTCTATATATCCAAGATGAAGAAAAATCTACTTTCGATTAATAAACTTGTAATGAGAGGTTTTATGGTTCAATTCAATATAAATGAATATTTTGTGAGAACATTGAATAGAAACATGGTTGCCAAGGACTCTAGAAAGGGACACTTGTACTATCTCAATTGTAAGAAGGTTAATGGAGTAGAGGCAATTGCATCATATTAAGATAAATTGAATATATGGCATTGTCGCCTCGGCCATTTGAACATGAAGAGTATGATAGAGCTAAAGTCTATGATAAATGATTTAGAACTTGGAAAAACAAGTCAAAATGCAATACAAATTGCATGTGAAGGATGCATACAAGGTAAATAACAAGGCACTTCATTTCCAAGTAGTGTAGCAATATGTGCTACAAAATTATTGGAGATTATCTATTCTGATGTATGTGAACCTATGAAGACCATAAATATTGGAAAAGTAAGGTATTTCCTCACTTTCATTGATGATTTTTCAAAAAAGAATTGGATCTATATTTTTAAAGCCAAAAATGAATGCTTTTGGAAGTTTAAAGAATTTAAAGCACTTATTCAGAAATAAAGTAAGAGCAAGATCAAAATGTTGTGTGCGGACAATGGAGGGGAGTACATATTTAAGCAATTTAATATTTATTTGAAAAATGAAGGAATTGTTAGATAAATGACTATTCCATACATTCCACAACAAATTGGTATTATTAAAAGGACAAATAGAACCATTATAGAGATGGTAAGGAGCATGCTTCATACTCATAACCTTGGTCATGAGTTTTGAATGGAAGCTATGGTGAATGCAATATATACAAGGAATAGGTGTCCAACAAGTACTTTTGTATCAATGATACCACAAGAAGCATGGAATGGGAGACAACCTTATATTTTATATTTGAGGACCTTTGGATGCATTACATATATAAAGACACCAGATTGTATGAAGTCCAAATTTGATGCAAAAGATACAAAGTGTGTATTCTTGAGATATTATAAAGGTATCAAGGCAAATAGGCTAATGTGTTTGAAAACTAAAAGGATAATCAAAAATTGTGATGTTGAATTTTTAGAATATAAAAGTACTTGTGAGCACTTGGAGATGTATCCAAGTAGGAATAATGGTGTGTTTGTGGACACATTTTTAAACTAAGTAAAGAAAGAAGAAGATGAAAATAATAAAGATAGTGGAGATATGAACCAAAGAAAAGAGCTTAAAAAAATGGATAAGGTGAAGGCTTTTACAATTGTTAAAACCAACAATGAAGAAAATAGAGATGGTGGAGGTATGAATGAATATGAAAAGCCATAGAAAATTGAAAAGATAAAAATTGCAATAGTTGATAAAATCAAAATAGAAAAAAATAAAGATGTCAAGGATTATGATGATGATGATGAAGAGTACAAATCTTTGAATGAAAAAAGAGAAGTTTTGAGAAAAAAGAAAGTTATAGAAAAAAGTGAATCTTTATCTTCAATTAAAAAAGATATCCTTTGAAAGAAAAAAAACTATTTGGTGAATGGTAGAAGAATCATATCTTTCCTCAAGTAAGTGAAGAACATGCTAATGTTGCAGTTGTTGCTGATTTATTGACATTATGTGATACAATGAACTCCCCGGATGCTATAAAGTGGAAGAAGCCATGAAAAAAGAGTAGAAATCTTTCTTGGATAATGGAACATGAAAATTGATTCAACTTCTATCAAATTGAGCTTCTATTGATTCAATGGACTTGGAGATGTATCAAATAGATATGAAAATGGCTTTCTTGAATGGAAAGTTAAAAGAAGAGATTTATATAAATTTGTTTAAAAGGGTAAACAACACCTTGTTTGAGATGAAAATAATAGAAGGTCATTAATCGCTTATATGTTCATTCTTGGAGTGGGAGCAATTTCATGGACTTCTAAGAGACAACAATAATTGTAAGGTCCTCAATAGAGATGGAATATATACCAAGAAGTTATATTGCAATAGAAATAATTTAATTAAAATAAACTTTGAAGGCTATTCAATATTATTTTAAAAGAAATAAGATTAGAATGGGAATGATTGATATGAAATATTATGCTAGAAAAGATATGATTGTTGATTTGTTAATAAAAGTATTAGTGAAGGATAGACATCACATGTTAATATAGACATTAGATTTAAAAGCCTTTAATCAATAGCAAAATAGGAGTATTGAGGAAAATATATAATAATAGAATAAATTGCGAATGGTCAAAGACTTGACTCTTGGGATGTAGAAGGACTATCCTATGGATGAGTCACAAGGACAATAGCCTTAAAAATAGATAAGAGCATAAAGAATATGTTAAGAGATGTCTTAATGATAGGTGAGATATAAAAGGATGTTATAATGGTAGGTTGGATGAATATAAGAAAGAATAGATGGAAGTTATCCATTAAGGTAGCAACTTATAATTAAAAGAAGTTGGAAATGAGAATTATCTTATTCTACACTTTATATGAGAATTATACAATTTTAATGAATTATACAACTTATAATTAAAGGAAGTTGGAAATGAAAATTATCTTACTCTATATTTTATATGCAACCTTAGTTGATGCTAAGTGTTGGATCTTCTTAGTTCTTTTTCTTCAATACCAAGGACATGGTACCAATATATTGACATATTCTTTGTGAATGAAGAATTTGTAAAGACTAAAGGTGATTATTCCATGTATGTGATGTAATCACAAGAATTCTTGTTGATTATCATCTTCTATATAGATGATTTGATCATATTAATCAATATCTTAAAGATGTCAAAGACAGAAGAATACAAAATAGAGACTTGAATAAGGACAAGGTTTTAAGAAGAAACCAGAAAAAACTTGAATTAACTAGATGAGTACACAAACAATACCAAAAAAAGAGAAGTTAGAATTCCAAGAGATGCCTTATTGAGACTGAAGAACTCTTCAGCCTCAACCCTTATATATAATCTTATCTAGGATGCTTTCTGAGTAGCTTCCATCAAACTAAGAAGCTTTTTGAGTAACTTCTACCAATTAGGAAGCTTCTTGAATTCCTTCGACTAATTGGGAAGCTATTTGAGTTCTTTCTAATAATTGAAAAGCTTCTTGAGCTCCTTCTACTAACTAGGAAATTTTTCAATTGACTTTCACCAATTAGGTAGCTTCTAGAATGTTTTAAAAGGTTCTGTGAATTTTTAGAGTGTATGTTCCTAACATTATCTCCTTCTCTAGCAACAAGTCCTAAGAGGAGTTTGAACTTACTACATACATAAGAAATTAAGAATACATTGTACTAATAATAGATTGATTATAGATCTTCAAGTGAAATTTTGTAGGTTGATGTATATATTTGTACTTGTAGGATGCTATGAATTTGAGATTGATCTAATAGTTCAATCAAAGATTATTGAAGTCTATGTAGGTTAGAGTCTCAAAAATTGGAAATTGAAGATCATTTAGGTTTTCTAAGATTCCTAGCAATCTATTCATTGGATTAGAATGAAATTTATGTATTTATATAGAAGATTCAATTTTCTATATATATATATATGAAATTTGAAAGTAATTAAATTATATATAAAAAAGAGATATTGGCACTAAACAATTGATATTAAGGTTGGAGAAGGAGGCAAGCCGATACTTGATTGAACTTTAGAATTGATTTTCTTGTTGATAAGTTCAATCTTCTTTAAATTTCATGTGCTTATTGCCAACTTAGTTTTTAAGAGGTGTATAAATTTTTAAATAAGATCAATAGTTTAGTCAATAGATATTGAGATTCTAAACTACCTTATGATTAAAATAAGTTGATTAGATTTTGGTTAGAATTTTATTTAGGATTTGATTAGGATTTGGTTAGGATTTTAGTAGGATTTGATTTAAGATTTGATTAAGATTGTTAGGATTTATTTAGAATTTATTTAGGATTTGATTAAGATTTAATTAGGATTTGACTAAGATTGACAAAGATTTAATTTAGAATTTGGTTAAGATTCAGTTAGAATTTGATTAAAATTGACTAGGATTATTTAAAATTTGGTTAGAATTTAGTTAGAATTTGATAAGGGTTGACTAGGATTTAATTAGGATTTGACCAAGGTTATTTAGGATTTATTTAGGATTTGATAGAAATTTAATTAAGATTTGACCAAGATTGATTAGGATTTAATTAAGATTTGACCAAGATTGATTAGGATTTAATTAAGATTTGACCAAGATTATTTAAGATTTGTTTAAGATTTGGTTAGGATTTAGTTAGAATTTGACTAAAGTTGACTAAGATTATTTAAGATTTGATTAGGATTGATTAAAATTTAATTAAGATTTAGTCAAGATTTGATCAAAGTATTTAAGATTTGATTAGGATTGATTAAAATTTAATTAAGATTTAGTCAAGATTTGATCAAAGTATTTAAGATTTGATTAGGATTTGATTAAGATTTATTTAGAAATTGATTAGAGAGATTAAGACTAGTTATTGTTATTTCCTTTTATCTTCTATAGCCAAGTGCTCTAAATATTCTTGAACAAGACTTCACAATATACGACAACAGTATTTGCTGTATTAAAGTATGAACAGTATTATTATGTACACACTCCGCTAATAGTAGATATGAGATCTAATTGTCTTATTGATAGTTAATGCTGCATCGTAAATACTATTCCAAAACTTGGTTAACTCATTCTGTTTAACTGTCAATTTGAGGATGGAAAGTCAAAGAAAGTTTAATATCCACTTTTAATATTTTAAAAAGATATTTCTAAAACTTAGATATGAACTGGGATCTTTGATTGGATACAATATCATCTAATAGGCCATGATATCGATATTTATATTATCGAGAAAAAGCCTTGCCATTTCTTCATTAGACACAATCTTTTTGCAAGGGATGAAATGAGCCATCTTTGTAAGTTGATCAACTACTACAAAGATGTTGTCCAATGAATTGAATGGCGATAGATCTAAAATAAAATCCATTGAGATAGAGAACCATGAATGTCTTAGAATAGGCAAGAGTTATAAAAGTCTATAAAAGAAATATCAAGGATTTTTGGACCTTGAACAAATATCGCAAGAAAGTATAAAGTCCTTTACTGCCTTCTACATTTGAAGCCACCAAAAATCTGGAGAAATAAGTTCTAGGATCTTATTAAATCCAAAGTGACCTATAATTGGAAAGTCATGGCAAGATTGAAGATTGCATAATCATATTGGTTTTTCTGGAATATATAATCATTCTTCAAAATATAGAAAGTCTTACTCAAATTTGAATTTATCAATATTTTCTTTCAAGTGATGCTTGATATCAAGGACCAGAGCATCATTAGTGGTTACAATATGCACTTTATTAAGGAAATTAGAATCGATAAGTGTCGATATAATAGTGGCGATGTCGTGTTGCAGCACGTTTATATAATAAAAGGTATAGATAAGAGTAATTTATATTTGATATTTGATTGTTTTAGTTCAATAGGAACTTAGGATACTTAAGAAAAGGATTATAGAAGCCTCTTAGATTATTTTCTTGTTTTAATAGCTAACAGATAAAAGTTAGTTGTTAAAGTTTTCTTCTAGGCTATATAAACTCTATTTCTAATTTTGAAAAGCTATAAGTTAATTAAAATAGGATAAAAAAGGAAAATAGTTATTATGGTTGATAGTAGGATTAAGTTGAGGATAGGATTTAACTTAAAAATCCTTAGAATTAGTTGAATTGATACCCAGAGAAAGACCGGATATGAGACAGGGTCAAAATCAGACCTCTAGGGATAAAAATGACCGCCGAAGGCAAGGGAGAGGGACATTCAAAGATTGGCGATTAGGATTGGATAGTTAGCTTGAAGGGGGTTCAAGGAGCATTTAGCTTGTGACCATAGGATTTTGGAGGACTTAGTAATTGCTATTCAAAGTCAAGGTTTTTATTGGTGTTTTGGATTTTACATAAGACACTGATGGCTTGCATTGTTGAGTGATTTGTAAAATTTGTATAGCATCTATGGTTTAAAATTTGGTATTATCTAGATTGTTGGATGTGCTAAGTATACACAAGAATTTGTATTGATCTAGTGATGAAATCAAGAGATATTTGAATTTTGATACAAAAGGTTGTCGGAAGTTGGCAGTTTAGGATTGGATAGGATTTCTGTGATAACTAAAGATCCACTAATTGGATCAACATAAATTTTGGTATGCTCATAGAAGACTTATAGATTGAGCTACACACCAAGTTTGAACTGAAGTTAACAGTGAAAGAAGGAGAAATCACTATTGGAGTTTCTGCATCAATCTTCAAGTTGGCGGCCGAGTGTCATTAGTATGCATTTTGGGCATTGTCTTGCAATCTGTAAGTTGGGTTGAGCTAAATTTTTTTGAACATGTAAAAAGCTTATACCACCATTTGTGTGCAAAATTTCACACTAAGTGGACAGTTAGATTAAAAGTTATAGCTTGTCAAAGCTCACTAATTAGGATTAGGGCTTACAAACAAAAATAAAAATTGCTTAATTATAAAAGAAACGAGGTAATTGGGATATATGTATGGTTGATGTTACTAAGAAGAGTATTTTTAAATACTTTTGAATTGAAGTTCAAATTATATTCCTCATATATGGATGAAACCTATTAGGATTTTTTGATTATTTGCAAACATTATTCTACCTTCTACAGCCAGGTGCCCGGTGCATTCCCGAACAAGACAACACATAATACGACACTGCAAAGGTAGAATTGCTTCAATTTTAATAAAGCTATATATTGTTGATCAAATATTGCTTCTCCTATCCTTGGTACAAGATATGATCTCCTCAATAGAACATCAGAAAATCCTTGTTGCTTCCTACGGCAATAAGTGATGACAAAGTTAAATCAAAATAGTAACATATTCTATTGGGCTTGGCGACAATTAAAAACCTGAGCTAATATAAAATATTCTAAGTTCTTGTGATATGTATATACAATCACACGATATATTATTCCTTTCAAAAAAATGATGCTATTCTTAAAAAGAATCCATAATAGCAAGAAGCTCTTTATTGTGGATTTCATAATTAATTTTGGCAATAGAGAATTTTTGAGAATATAATGCAATAGGATAGAATTTGTTGTCTATACCCATTTATAAAAGTACAATCCTTAGTGCAAAATTTGAAGCATCAGTCTCCAAGTAGAATACCTTTGTAAAGTCTAGATACACTAATATTAGGACTATAGTAAACGTTGTTTAAAGGTCTTGGAATGCCTTCTTTGCTTAAGGTCCTATTCTAACTTGTCCTTACATGTGAATTGAGTTAGAAGGGCGGCAACTTGAGAATAATTTTTGATAAAGATCTGATAGAAGTTAATAAATCCAAAAAAATATTGTACATCTCTCACAGTCTTTGGAATGGTCTATTGCATAATCACCTCTAATTCTTAGGATCCATTGTCAAACCCTCAATAATTACAATGTATTCCAAAAATTCCATCTTAGGTTGGTAAAATATAAATTTCTCTAGTTTGGCATATAAATCTATATCTTGCAGCTTTTGTAATATTCCACATGTTCCTCGTGTTCCTCTAGATTTTTTGAATAGATCAAGATAACATCAAGATAGATCACCACAAACTTGTCTAAATACTCTTAAAAGATATCATATATTTAATATTGAAAGATAGTGGGTGCATTTGTTAGTCCAAAGGGCATAATATTATATTCAAAATGTCCATATCTTGTCTGGAATGCAATCTTCTATTCATCTCCTTCCTTGATTCGTATTAGGTTGTATATTCTACAAAGATCTATCTTAGTATAGATCTTGGCTTGGTCGAATTGTTCCAAAAGTCCTAAGATTAATGGTAGTGGATAACAATTCTTTATCATTATCTTATTCAATTTCCAATAATCAATGCACATTTACAAGGAAGCTTCGTTCTTTATAAAAAGTATAGGTGCATGTATTGGAGACTTTGAATATTTAATGAAGTTTTTTATAAGATTTTCATCAATATAATCTTTCAATATCAAAAGCTCATTTTGAGAAAGATTATAGATTGGGCCAAAAGGTGGTTGTGTTCCTTTTTAAAGATCTATAGCATAATCATATGGTCGGTGCTTCAATAATATATCAGCATTCTTCTTTTGAAAAATATTTTAAAATTTATTATATTACTCTGAAATACTTGTCGATGAAGTCATATCTTTTTTAATCGGAGTCGCATAAATAACAAATAATATTCCTTCTTCAACCAATTTGATGAAAGCCCTTGCTCCAACAAATAAAGGTTTACCAATTTGTGATTTTTTATAAATTTTTGTAGCGATTTCTATCAAAAGTATTATTTTTTGTGACTTCCAATTTATAGATGGATTATATTTTTTCAACCAAGATAGTCTAAGAATAATAGGATTTGAAGGAATTTTAATAATATTGAATATAATTTGACTTCTATGATCTTTAAACGATACTTCTATAGGCGTGGTTTCATGGGTGATACTACCAGAGGATAAGGGTCGACTATCTATTACCTCTACATGAATAGATTTGGATTTCTGCATTAGAAGAATTTTATGAAGCTTAATGAATGTTTCATTTATGAAACAAGCAGACGCCCCCAAATCTATCAAAATAGTTGCCTAAAGCTTTTGAGGACCAAAATACAATGGAATTATAAAACAAAGACCAGGTTGAGCAGAAAGAGAGGAATCTAAATAGTTTTAAAATATTGGATTGTCCAACTGCACAATCTCTATTGTAATTAAACATTGTTGTTTTTTTGCACAATTGTACTCCTAGTTTTGGTAATGTGTCAATTTTGTGGCCTTCTTCACGACAATACAAGCATAGACCTTCTTCTATTTGATGCTTCTTTTCTTGTGGACTAAGAGGTTTAAATCATATAGCATCAAATTACATATCTTCTACTTATGAATGTGAATTCAAAATGCTTGTTGATGTAGCGGGAATATATTAGATTGCGTGTTGTCTTATTGAAGCCCATGAACATTGATCTTATCGACATTGAAATAATTGGTTATTACATTTTTTGGCTTTGTTAATGGTTTCATTGAGCCATTAAGGATCTGAAAGCGACATTAACAAATCCTTCATATTATCTTTTAATTCCCAATAAAATTGGCTTATTAGGGCTTCTTTATTCCAATTGATGTTGTATGATAATTACATAAAATTGAATATATAGACTGATACAAAGTGCACTCCTTGATATAATGCTCAGATCTTAGTTATTGCCCAACAAGCCTTGTCATATTCACCAAATACTTCTATAAATGTTTCCATGAAAACTTCAAAGTTGCTCAAAATTGATAATCTTTTTTCAAATAAGGGAGAAAATCATGATAGTACTTGCCCCGTAAATAAGGTATCAACCAATCCAATCTATGATTCTTCTATCGGATAAGTATTAGGTTGTAAAACGATTATCAATTGAATTTGATTGACAAACCCTTGAAACTTTGAACGCATATCATCATATTTCTCTAGAAGATTAACTTGAGGCTCCTTACGTTATTGAACACGTTGTCACGTTGTAAATTAAAACATAGTGTGAAAGATATAAAGGAATGTGTTAAAATAAAAAGATTAAGATTAGAAGAAGAGAGGATAAAAAAAAGAAAGGGTTGTGGTTATAACCACATTATCTTGGAGGTTATAATGTTTATTACAAGCTCAGGGATGATAGGTAGGCCAAACTATTAATTTCTAGCTGAAATTCCCACTAGCAGTACCAAGTCATGAAGCCAAGGATTTCTACAGTGAAGTCAAGTGGATTTGAACCCACGTCAACTCCAAAGTAGCTAAGAACTTAACCACACAAGCTTCTTTGACTTGGCAGTGAAGGATGTAGTTCTTTCTTTTTTATCTCTAATCTAATCTTAATTATTTTTTTCTACTTATTAGATTTTTTTTCTATTTTATCTTAGATCTACTTTACCTTTATTCTCTTCTATTTTAGATCTAAACTTAAATGTTGTGGGCTGAAATTAGAAGAGAAGTTGGTAGAAAAAAAATGGTAGTAAGAAGGTAGAATAGAAATTTACCTCAAAAAGTGAGATTCCTTCAAATTAATCCAAAAGAAAGGATTGAAGAGGTGGAAAGACATGGCTGAGGTGTCTCTTTGACCAAGGGAAGAAGGAAGACCAGGCCGGGAGGACAAGAAGGAGGTCGTGAAGAAGAAGTGGGAGGTTCTTTTGGAGAGATAGGGGTTTCCTTTTGATAGGCAGTATACGTTTTTGTGTATAGAAGAAGCTAAGAGAGAAGTTTAAGTGCAATTTTTTGTGGATTTGTAGTAGACAAGATGAGGAACATATAAAAACAATTTTCATGTCTTTTGGTTAAGTATCAAGGGAGATATGAGTCGTCAAAGTTGCAGGTGTTTAAGACTAGGGCAGTGAGGTTTACTAAATTTCGGGCCTCGGCTCTTGAGAACCATTTGGACTTTAGAGGCAAAATTTATTGGGGTTGTGTTTCTTATTGAGTTTACTACTTTGAATCAAAATCTTAAGTGAATATGATCTTTGAGCAAAGAGTTATGAGTGAAATTGTAACCGGATGTAGGTGAAAAGAGAAATAGAGTGAAAGCAGAATTGGGGTTTGTATGGGCAGAGTGTGTGTGTGGGTTTTTTTTTGGATATGAATGGAGTTAGGAGACGAATTTGAGTGTGAAATTTAATAGACATGATCTATGTAAGTTAAGGAAGAGATTAGTGCAAGTTTGATACTCATTAGTCTTATAAATAAAATGTTATGTTCTTTCAAAGTGATAGGGGTCTATCTCCAAATCAGTGAATTTTGAGAGAGCATAACTTTGTGATCAGAGTAGTATTTTGAGTAAAATTTGTTGGGGTTTGTAGATATATAAGTCTATTAAGTTGTGTAAAAAACTGATTGCTATTGGAGTTATGGTTAAAGAATTATGAGGAAATTTGTAGTCGGATCCAGAGTTGGTAGAAGACAGAATTAAAGGAGAAGGGTAGAGTCTATAACTCTATTTCCAAGAGGAGTTTTGGAGCAAAAATTGGAGGATGTTTACAACATAAAGCAAGCAACAAGCCTACCAAATTTCAATACTTGGGGTTTTGATAATGAGGAGCAATGAAGGTGTGAAGCAAAGGGGGTCCAGAATCAAAGGCAGCATGGAGGGGTTTCTTTGACAACATGGTTCTCTCTAACCACATGAGCTATAATCAAAAGGATTATGGGGTTTGCTTCCTTACTTTCTTAAGTACTTTGTGTTCAAATTTTGCTTCAATTGATGTGATATCCTAGGATTTATGAGCAAATTTGAAGGCGGGTTTTTAAAGGCAGAATATGGCAAGGTTAATAAAGTATGTTTTTATGTAAATTCTTCAGTTTTATGAACTTTATGAATCTCATCTTGCACTTAAGAAACAAGAGGCACAAAAGACCCAGTGTTTCTTAGGGCTAAGACTTTCACCACGACAACGTGGATTTTCTTGGCATAGTATAGATAGTATTACATCCTCAAGCATAGAAGTTGGGGGTGGATGCAGTCTAGATTGTGGTACTCTATATGTTACGTCATTACAAAGTTTTGCAATAACCCCTTCAATCTCCACAATTTTAATATATAAAATAGTAAAAGTATTTATAATAGTGTCTAACTTGGACTTGGAAGATTTGATCATACTAATGTCTTGATCTCCAATCATTTTAAGAGAAAGAAAAAATGAATCTATAAGAAAATAATATTAGTTTAGAGAAAGGTAATCCGCAATCTCTAAAACGCTTTAAGATCTCTAAGGAGAGGGATGATCCACTCTCTCAGAAGAGGGACAAAACTCCAATATTGCGATGAAGAAAGTATTAGTTTAAATGAAGATAATTCGCAACCTCTAAAGTGCTAGTATAGCTTCAAGTAGAGGGGTAATCCACTCTTTAACAAGAAGGATCCAACTTTGATATTGAAGATGATATTAGTCTCGACAAACTATCAAAGACACAAGAATATAGAACAAAGATTTGAACTAGAACAAGGTTTCAAGAAGAAACCAACAAGAACTTGAATTAACTAGATGAGTCCACAAACAATACCAAGAAAGGTGAATTAAAATTCCAAGAGATGTATTGTCGAGACTAAAGAACTCTTCACCCTCAACCCCTATATATACTCTTGTCTAGGATGCTTTTTGAATAGCTTCTATCAAATTAAAAAACTTCTCGAGCAGCTTCTATCAACTAGGAAGCTTCTTGAGCTCTTTCCACTAATTAGAAAATTACTTGAGCTCCTTCCACTAATTGAAAAGCTTTTTGAGTTCCTTCCACTAATTAGAAAACTTCTCAACCAACTTTCACTAATTAAAAAGCTTCTAAAATATTTTAGAAGGTTCTGTGAACTTCCGGAGTGTATATCCCTAACAGATGATGGATTGATTAAAATCAAAGTTAAAAAAAGAATATAAGATGAGTAATTTCAAAAAAATTTATTATTATTTAAAAATAGGATTTATAAGAAATTATGATAATAAGACCATTACAATAAGCCAAAGCAAATATATTAAAGAAATATTGAAATATTTGAACACAAAAGAGTATAAGCATATTAGAACACCTTTGGAGGCCAATTTGAAGTTGATGAAGCTTATAAATGAAGAATTTGTTGAAGTTGAAGATCAAATGCAAAGTGTTTTATATAAAGTAGTAGTAGACTCACTTATATATATAATGGTTGGCACAAAGATGGATCTTGCATATGTAATGAGTATTATGAATTAATACATATCAAAGGTTGGATCAATCTATTAGGCAACCATGAAGAGAATTATAAAGTATTTAAAAAACACTTGAACTTCATATTATACCTAAGAGGTGATAATATTGCTTTACATGATTATTATGATACAAATTGGGCTAGAAATACATATACTAGAAGATTAATTATAGATTATATATTTTTTATTGAAATAGAAGCAATCTTATGGAATTGTAAGAAGCAACCAATAATTATAAGGTCTACAATAGAAGTAGAATATATGACAGTAAGTTATACTACAATGAAAGTAATTTGGGCTAAGACAAGTTTTGGAAGACATTGGACTTATACAATTAGAAGTAATTACAATCAAGTGTGATAATTAATGATGCTTTATTTTTATAAAGAATCCAAAGCATTATTTAAAAACCAAGCACATTGACATTTAATATCACTTTATAAAGGAGAAGATTGCTATAAAGTATTGTGTAATAGAAGATATACTTACTAATTAGCTTACAAAAGTATTAATTAATGATAGGTATAAATGAGATCTCACCACCTTCATTGTATTTGTAACAAGTGGATCAATCTTTCCCATACAAAAAAATCCTAATATATTTTTTTTAACTCTATAAGTTGCTCATTCAATGCTTTAGTCTCCCTCCTCTGCTACAAACTTCGCTACCCCAACTTCTCCTCTGCTACTTCTATTTTTATTTTTATTTTTTTAATCAAATTGGATAATATTTATAAAATTTTATTTTACAAGAATTACCTATAATTCTTATAATATGCTATCCTATAATTTCCTAATATGAAATCTATACTACCTATGAAAATATTGCTGCATCTCCTTTGTCCTACACATCCTTAAACTTGTAGACGCCATATTTATTATTATAGCTTTCAAATAAAAAAGATTTCTTTGTCAACCACTACTTCTTGATATTAAAAAAATTTCCATTCCAAATACCTCTACTCTTCTATCTAATAAAACCTTTCTATTAGAATATATTTATCTGCATCCCATACACCAAAGCCTAATGCTATACTTGACCTACTACGTCTACCTTCTGCCTTTCACTTATTTTATCAAGCATGTGACTATCTTACAATTTCAGGCCTTAATTACTATCTCATTACACCAATCTTTATCTTTGACTCCCACTTTGTCTCGCTCTCTCTTCTCTTTTGCTCCTCTAAATTCCACAAGATCATCATATTTGCAATCATTTCCATCACCATGTTGTTGAGTAGGGAGAATCCACCTTAGAAAAACATCGGATGCTTAATTGCTATTAGAACTAGCAGGGAATATAGAAAGAAACCATACAAGTATCTTCTATATTTGTACAATATTTATTCAAGCTTCCAAATTATACTTATATTAAAATTATATAAAGCTTATATAAATATAAAGTATAATAACCGCATATGAAGAATACAAGTTATAGAACTAGCTTAAATTAAATAAATCACTAAAAATTTATCCAAATGTCAAATCAAGTGTGCTTATAGTTTATGGAAAGCTAATAATACATTGTAAAATCTATCAAAATTCCACAAACAAAGGTCTTACCTTTTAAAAGTTATGGCTAGTTGAAGTAGGTACTAAAACTTTCCAGCAATCTGCAAAGATAACAAAGCTCCTCTTACTTTAGCTTCTATTGTGATCACTTGCTTTCTCCACATTTGACATGCAATAGCTTTTTAGAAATTTCACTCCATTGTCTAACTTTTCTTGAAATCTTGTGCATATAATTCTCAAAATTCAGATTTTATGGCTAGTTGAAACTACCCCTCAAACCCTAGCAACAATTTACCCTCTTGCCACTTCATAGCTTATAAAATTTTCATAGAAGCTCCAAATATATTGATTTTTATTCTCATAGAAAGCTTACATAAGCTACTATAAGAACCTAAAATATTAGAAAGATTGAAGAGACTTTCCAATTCGGATGGTTGAACAAAGTCTTTGCCCCTCTTCGTCAGGTGGCAGCACATCCTTTCCCACTCTGAAGCTCACAACTCTTTCTTTCCAACTACAAATGCTTCAAAAAATAACTTAATAGAAAGCCAATACAATTCTCCACACTTTTCAAAAAAAATTTCACCAAGAAAGAATCGAAATCAAACTTGCAGTAGCAGCTCAAAGTTTCTGCCTTCACTTCTTAATAGCAACAGACCTCACTCTACTAAAAAAAGTATAACTTTTCACTTACAACTCCAAAACAAGCAAGTGAGTAGGCTTTGGAATCCTCACATCTCAAGAAATATGCCTTTTAAATTTCATTATAAAAGCTTTAGTACCTTTGGAGCTATCTCTCTCTAAATTTATATATCCAAAAACTATCAACCCTCGTTCCAGCAAGAGGAGTATCTTCCCCTTTTCCTCCACATTAGCCCATGCCACGTCCACATGGGCAGCCAAAATCCTATTGGATAGGCCTTATTTATTCCATATTCTTATCTCTTATTACTTATAAAGGACCGTGTTACTTCAAAGTCAACAAAAAAGGTAAAATAGCCTTTATCTTTCTTCCAACTACAAAAGAATCTATTCTAAGATAAAAATAAGGTAGGAACAAAATAAATAGCCATCCTAATTTTCTAATTAAGTGACTAAAATAAATCCTTTTTTAAAAATATCTTCTAAAATAGTCCCTAGCACTCACACATAGATAATAAAAATAAATAAAAAATATAATATTTTTATACACTGAATGTAATTGCAATATGACATGCATTCCTTCTAAACCTACACATCCTCTGGTGTGTGCTAAATTTAATCCTCTTCATCCTCCATTCCAATGTCTACCTCAGCTTGTAGCATTTTTTTATTTTTTGATGGAATTAAGAACTCTTCAAGATCATTAATGTCAAACTTTCTATTCCTTCTTCTGTATGTTTTAATTCTTTTGCCTACTACTGGGATCTTCAATAAAGTTCCATCCAACTCTCAAAGCAAATAAGTGGCATTAGTATGCACTTTAATCACGACATATGGTCCAAACCATCTTCATGCAAACTTCCTCGTTGTCCTATGCTGGTATTTTAATGTATTGTCAAATATCAACATCCAATCATCTTCTTCAATTTTTTTAGACTTCAATTTATAGATTTTGTCAAATCTTTCTTTATTATCCAATCTAGCAACCTTAAGCATTTTTAGTGCTATTTGCATATCTTTAGACAATCTTCTAAGTTATTGAATGCGAAGTTCTAGTAGCCTTTCTCTTGTAATATCATATTTTCAAGACAAAAATAGCTAAGTTAGAATTGATTCTTCTCCAGGCATAATAGATTTATGTCCATGCATAAGTTCTACTGGCATATATCCAGTGATAGTGCTATGGGTAGTTCTATCAATCCACAATGCGAATGGTAGTAGCCTAGGTCAAAGATTAAGCTTCCTTTTACAAGCCTTAACCAAGGCATGAATGATAGGAGGGTGTCCCCTATCTATTTTGCCATTGATTTTAGGATTGTAAGCAGTTATTAACCTTAGCTGCATACCATATTTTTGAAAAAATGATCTTGCTTCGGATGCATCTAATTCATGCCTATCAGCTTTCATTCTTCCAATACTTCTATATCTATTAAAAATATCTTCAAGAATGAATTTGCAAATTCTTTCTGTAGTTTTGGTTTGAAGAATTCTTACTTCAACAAAGTTTAAAAGCTCTTCTTTTGCCAAAATAAGATATTTCATTTTTCAAATTCTAGGTGGCATTGTAACCAAGTCAATCATCCATTGGAAATGGATTGAAGGAAGATAAGTGGGATGTAGTTCATCTCTATATCAAACCTTAGATTGAAGCTGATATATGATACATGAAGCCACAAATTCCTCAACATCCTTATACAAACCCTTCTACCAATATTGTTCCTTAATCTTTATATAAATAGTCAAAACTCCTCTGTGACCAATCCAAAGTGCATCATGAAATTTTCTAAGTACGTGGGTTTTGATATCAAGATCATCCACTATTTTCAAAGGTAATTCATCAGCTCTCTTTATCCTCTTCCAAAGAAATCCATCTCTCAACAGATATCCATATGATTGATGTGTAATATCTTTGAAAGTCTTGTCTATCTAACTCTCTTGCCTCTTCAAAGTATTCAAATAGAGTCCAATATCCTTTAGTCTTCTCTCATATAACTCTGCTTTGAAGGGCAAGATGTCATTGGCTGAATTTTTTCTATCAATAGCCAATACATATCTCTCTTTTAAAAAGTCTTCACTCTCCTCATAAGCCATCATTTCTTCTTCATGAAAATACTTGGCCCTTGATAACATATCCACCATAAGATTCATTTTTCTAGCAAAATTGGATTTAATAACTTAATATATGCTATCTATTAAAGCATGGCAATGTCTGGTGAAGAGCAATTGGCAATCATACTAAGAAGAGGTAAGGAATCAATTTCCAACATAACATATGCTCTAATCAAGTAGTTTTTTTCAGCTGTTAAAGCAATAAGTGCACCTTAAAGCTCTCTTTTCACTTGAAGATATGCTCTCTGGCATTTTCTAAGAATCCTTGCTCCAATATCACTAAAGTGTAATATCACTAATGTGAGAAGGTTTTTGGGAGCATGTGTCTTCTATCAAATATGGATACCTCATTTTGCTCATAAATCAAAACCTATTTAAAAATTATTAAGGAAGAGAATCAAGTTTCTTTGGAAATAGGAGTAAGATTTGGCCATGGAAGATTTGAAGAGGATTTTGAAGTCACCTCCAGTTTTAAAATAAGTTGAATAAGCAAATAAGCAAATAAGCAAATAAGTTTTAAAATAAATAAGATTTGAAGAAGATTTGAGAGCGAAAGATTGGTAATTATAACAGTTGACATAAGTCCAATAGCCATAGGATGGATTGTTGGCCAAGATGATGTGAAGGGAAATAAATTTGCTATCTGATAGAAGACACATGCTCCCAAAAACCTTCTCACTTTAGTGATATTATTGCAAGCCATCATTTTTGCAATAGCATCAACTTTCTCAGAATTAGGCCTTCTTCAATACCATCCACAAAGATGTCTAATTACCAAAAAATTTCCAAAATCAAATTTAGACTTATCAATCAAAATGGTCAAATTTGCCTCTTCAATCTTGTCCAAAATCTTATGAATATCTTTAATATACATTCTTACAAATGCTTTGTAACCATCATCATTTAAAATAGAATCTTTATATTCTTCTTTACACTTTTTGATAGGAATGTTATCCACAAAGGATATAGTCTTCTCAAGTACAAATTCTCTTAAAATTTGATTCATTACATTTTACATATATGCAACTGAGTTTGTAGCATCTTAAAGCAATGTACAGATCTAAACCAATTCTAATGGAGTCTTTATGATTGTGAAGTCTCTGCTTTCAATGGCCAATTGAAATTAATCATAACCAGAGTATAGATCTCCAATAGAATACATGGCATGTCCAACATACGCTTCTGCTATTTCATCTACAATTGGTCCTAATCCTTTGTTCGTAATAGTAACCTAGTTAGCTGGTTGCATATGTTGGATGAATCGTAATGCTCTAGATTTCTTAGGAATAATAAACCAACAATTAGAATATAGAGCCATTGAAGGCTCAAATATTCCCATGTGGATTTTTTCTTTCAATAAGTCAATCAATTTGGAAAGTAATGCCCTTGGAATTGATATTGGCTTCAAATTCTATAGCACATGTGGTACTGTAAAAATGACCATGGATGCAACTAAACCTGGTCGCAGACATACAATCTCATCTGGTGAAGAGGCAAAGGACTTTCCATGTTTTGAGAGTATTTCTCGAAATATTTTCTCCTCTTGTTCTAACAAGAATTCACTCCCTCCAATCTTCAAATTTGCTAATATTTCTTCAATAAACTTATATCCAATCTTCTTAGCTTTTCTCAAACTTAGCTTCTTCTCTACTTGTTTGACATGCTCATCAATATCTAATGGAAGTTGAGTTGCTATAGGTTTAACCTTTTTGGCCATTGTTTTATATTTTATATTTATCATGGCCTCAAGATTCAACCTATAGCTTTAATATAAATCCTTGCTCTCCATTGTATCTATTATCTCTCGATACAATGCTCTTGAATGAATTTCTATTATAATATCTTTATTATTATTTTTTTTCTTCTTCAATTTGTAAGTTATGTAAAACTTGCAATATATCATCTCTAATGTCTTTCTTCTCATATATTCTAGAAATATATTCACCATTTAAAAGAGCCTTTATTTTTTTTAGATTTTTCTCCATCTTTTTAATGATCTTTTTATTTATAGGGTCCAAATCTTTCATATCCGTGAAACTCACAAACCCACACTTAGTCATTCCAACAAATCTACTTCTAATGCTATATGCATTGGAGAGCTCAAAAGTATTTGGTCCTTCTGTACCAATAGATCCCCATTTTTGACAAGTACAATTGAGAAATCCAAAAAATGTAGAGAATTAGGCAAAGGCCCATCTCTAAGACAAACTCGATGCCTCTCATGTTCAAACTTCATTGTCAATAATTATATAAATTTCTTGCCATCACAGCTTTGAATTTGTGCATAATGAGACCCATCATTCAACACTTTGGTTTCCATTCTTGATGCAGTGATGTAAGGCTATCATAATATCACGCGATAAGCACCATCATTTTGAACAAAAAAATTTTGTTCTACTTTCATATCTCCAACCTTTGCTGTAATTGCCAAACAAGCTCCAAATAATTGTGCTCGCCCACAATTTGCAGCCCTCATAATCCATCTATGATTAATATCGATTGGCCATTTATTCTTCTTATAAATATTTCAAGACATAATGTTTATCTCTGAGCTATGGTCCACAAGAGCCAAAATAGATTCATCTAATTCTTCAAGTTTCACTCTTGTCTCTGTAGTAGCTCTAGCCCAAAACAGTTGAATATAATCCATTCCTTCCTTGTCTTCTCTATCAAATCAATGTATAATTGCACAATCAAAGGTCTTCACTTCTACCTCAATATTTATTTCATATACTGCCATAGATATCATTCCATCCTCCATATTTTTTTTCTCTTCTTGAGTTAGTAAGGTCTGGATCTATACGTCATAGTCTCTCATCCTCTCTTTGTCATCTTCCACCATCTTTAATATATTCTATAAAACTTTTATCTTCGGTCACATCATTCTTATTGCTGACCACACAGTTTTATATAAACATTTGTAAGATCTCATCTTCTTCCCTATCAAACAAATAGTCATCTTCTTCTTTAACCATTTGATTATTATTAGCCTCCTCTTCTATGGCTATTGGATCACATATTAAAGAAAATACTTGTCTAATTTCAAACTCCTCATCTTTGATTATATGTGTGTCTAGAGCCTTTACCATGACTGTTTTAATTGTCATCTATCTCTTTCTCTTAATGATATCAATGAACAATTCATGAAAATATTTTTTAGCAATGCCAAGAGCCTCTCTCAATATAAATTCAATCTTAACATCTAATATTCTTTCTTCCAACACTCCCTTCATATTAATAAAAGACTTAATGTCAGATTGAAGCTTGTAAGCAGGTCCCTTACCTTTTCCTTTAGAATCAGCTTCCTTTTTCTTTCTCTTGGCATTGTTCATCTTCTCTTCCCATTTTTTCTTTGAAAGTGACTCTTCTTCTAGATGAACAAAGGAAAATGACCTCCCAGGTCTTTGCCATATATGGACAGTAGGACCTTCTATCTTTTCACCTTTTTTGAGCTTATGGATTTTTCTCTTGGATGCTAGCTCTTCTACATCATCAATCTTAGAGGTTCGTCCTCTCTTCTCTTCAACAAAGACATTATAATCTTTATTACTGTCTTGAACTTGACCCAAAAAGACTCTGATGCTACCTGAATCAACAAGGTCATTCCAACTAGTCACATTTCGGATGGCTTGAGCCCCTTTGTGCAAAGTTTCAACAAATGGAGCTTCTAAAGTCTTAATTGTGTGTTGTTCCACTTCTATATAGAATATCTCAGTACCTTATCCATGCAAATAATTGGAACTTTCCATCTTTTCTTCCATAAGCTTTCTCATCCCTCCCTTGCCAAAATTGGTGCTCAAAGGCAAGTTAGTAGATACATCATGAATCTTACCATCTTTGAAGATAATAATGCTTGCTTTAATAGCTTCATCGCATGATTTACAGCTTTAAAGATTGTGACTATCCTCTCCATCATAATAAATATATCTCTTTACAAATGATCTTACACCTTCACATAGTTGAGAGCCTCGGGACTTTTTCAATTCACTCATTTCTACCTTTAAATTCCTAATATCCTTTATAAGTTCATCCAAAGTCCTTTCATCAACTATCTTGGCCATCTTAGGAGATGTTGTTGAAGATGTTGGGGCAAATGATACCTAGGAAGCTTTTGTGGTAGGCTTGAATGCTACATCCATGTGGATTGTCATACTTTTGGATCTCATTCTTTGTTGCTTTGCTACAAGAGTGATTGTTTCTTTGACTCTCCTCCAATCGTTAATAAAACCTCCTTTAGTAGCTTAGTCCTGTAGAAATAAAAAGAGTCTATCCTTCAAAGCATCATCTGCTGTTTACAAGAACAACTCAATTTTCCTAGTATCAAAAAGATACCTTTTTGCTAAAGGCAATTTATTATATTTCTTTTCAAAATCTCACAAAAATTCATTTGGACCTATAGTATTTCCAAGCTGCTGTTCAATCCAGTCAAAAAAAGACCTCTTGGTCATCTTCTCACAATCTTCTTCAAAATATTCATCATGCAATTTCTCTTCAAAATATTCATCATGCAATCTCTCTTCAAATGTCATCCATGTAATTACATTTGTATCCCTTCAAATTTCTTCTACTCTCTCATGAATCTCAAGCACAATAGCGAAGGTAAAAGTGTGTATCATTTGAGTCTTGGGTACCTATTGCACCTTCATCTCACAAATATAAACCTTCAAAAACTAGCTGATGTCCTTCCCATCAAATCTCCCAATCTTGTCAACAACATCCTTCAAAGCTTTGGTAGCTCCATTGCCCCCAACTTGAGCTCTATATTGTTTCATAAACATTCTCTAAGAATGATGTCCTTGTTTGCTTGGGCTTTAAAGGAAGTCCCTCCAGTATCTTCCATATTACCTTAGTCAAACTAATAGCCCCAAAGCATCTCTCAATGGAAGCACCAAATATGTCGGATAGAGAGAATCCACCTTGGAAAAACACTAGGTGCTTAGTTGCTACTAAAACTAGCAGGGAACATGGAAAGAAACCATATAAATGTATTGTATACTTGTACAATATTTATTCAAGCTTCTATATTATATTTATATTAAAATTATATAAAACTTATATAAATACAAAGTATAATCTTTTATATAATATTTGTATAAATATAAAATATAATCCTTTGTATAATACTTGTATAATAATTATATAAATATTTAATATAAATAAAAGTATAAATATTCATAGAATATATATAAATAGAGCATATACATACTCAAGTATACCTCAAAATACAACCGCATACGAAGAATACAAGTTATACAACTAGCTTAAATTAAATAAATCACTAAAAATTTATCCAAATGTCAAATCAAGTGTGCTTATAGTTTATGGAAAGCTAATAATACATTGTAAAATCTATCAAAATTCCACAAACAAAGGTCTTACCTTTTAAAAGTTATGGCTAGTTGAAGTAGGTACTAAAACTTTCCAGCAATCTGCAAAGATAGCAAAGCTCCTCTTACTTTAGCTTCTATTGTGATCACTTGCCTTCTCCACATTTGACATGCAATAGCTTTTTAGAAATTTCACTCCATTGTCTAACTTTTCTTGAAATCTTGTGCATATAATTCTCAAAATTCAGATTTTATGGCTAGTTGAAACTACCCCTCAAACCCTAGCAACAATTTACCCTCTTGCCACTTCATAGCTTATAAAATTTTCATAGAAGCTCCAAATATATTGATTTTTATTCTCATAGAAAGCTTACATAAGCTACTATAAGAACCTAAAATATTAGAAAGATTGAAGAGACTTTCCAATTCGGATGGTTGAACAAAGTCTTTGCCCCTCTTCGTCAGGTGGCAGCACATCCTTTCCCACTCTGAAGCTCACAACTCTTTCTTTCCAACTACAAATGCTTCAAAAAATAACTTAATAGAAAGCCAATACAATTCTCCACACTTTTCAAAAAAAATTTCACCAAGAAAGAATCGAAATCAAACTTGCAGTAGCAGCTCAAAGTTTCTGCCTTCACTTCTTAATAGCAACAGACCTCACTCTACTAAAAAAAGTATAACTTTTCACTTACAACTCCAAAACAAGCAAGTGAGTAGGCTTTGGAATCCTCACATCTCAAGAAATATGCCTTTTAAATTTCATTATAAAAGCTTTAGTACCTTTGGAGCTATCTCTCTCTAAATTTATATATCCAAAAACTATCAACCCTCGTTCCAGCAAGAGGAGTATCTTCCCCTTTTCCTCCACATTAGCCCATGCCACGTCCACATGGGCAGCCAAAATCCTATTGGATAGGCCTTATTTATTCCATATTCTTATCTCTTATTACTTATAAAGGACCGTGTTACTTCAAAGTCAACAAAAAAGGTAAAATAGCCTTTATCTTTCTTCCAACTACAAAAGAATCTATTCTAAGATAAAAGTAAGGTAGGAACAAAATAAATAGCCATCCTAATTTTCTAATTAAGTGACTAAAATAAATCCTTTTTTAAAAATATCTTCTAAAATAATCCCTAGCACTCACACATAGATAATAAAAATAAATAAAAAATATAATATTTTTATAAACTACATATAAATGCAGTTTGACAACGTATTAGTCTATATTTGATGCCGACTTCCTGTCATTGAAATATTCCTTGCCGTCCTTCTCTGTGTGTTGTCCTATATACATTGATGCACATCTATTTGCTACTACCTATAAAAACAAGAGGTCTTGTGCTATCCAATCAATCTCCGGCTTGTTGCTTTTAATGTAAGAGGCAATATATTCATTGTGTCTTCATTTCAACTTTTCAATGGCCTTCTTGATCATCTCATATTCTCCTTCTTTTTCTAATTTACTAAAAGATCTTGAGGCTCTTCTTTCAAATTCTTTTCTTGATCGCAAATGTCTTCCTCCAATGATCTTCATTTATTCCTCTTGATCATAAATAATTGCTATAATTCTACTCCACTGCCAATTCACTTATTAATTAGATCAATACCTTTCACCTCACAATTCAACCACACTTGACTGAGGATCATCAGAGCACCGTGCCATTGCTTTCACCATCATGTGCTTCACAACATCTTTATTCCCGTATAACATGATCAGAATATTCTTATACATCTTCTACCTTGTTGATTATTTTTTTATTTTTTTTACGCCGGACCCTTCAACAACTACACAATCATTCAATCCTTGACGGTCATTTCCTGCAATCTTATGTCATTTTATTATTCTTCAAATCATCTTTGAGTTGTCCATTGGCAATCTTCATCATCACCAACGGTAGCCACTCAACTCCACCTCTCATAATCATATCTCAAAAACAACACATATATATATTGTCCACCATAGGACTAAAAATAATTTTAAAAATCTTGAAAGCTTAAGAACAACAATTGCTACGACCTCTTCTCCCAATTCTCAAACCTCAATTCTCCAATAGCATGTCTCCAAGCTGCCGCAATATAGAGTGTCAATCCTTGAATATTGATTTGATCTACCAACCTCCCCCACTGCGCTCACCGCCACCATCGTCCATCGCCTGCTCCTAACTCATGTGTATTTTGTATGTCCTCTTGTCATATTTACGCCGCTCACGACACCCTTATCATGCTCCTTAGTGCTCTAACTCGTTGTATCTCTATATTTAATCCTGATGCACTGATTTCTCAAATAATTCTATTCTATATATATCGTCATTTATCATTGCTACCTTATGTTCTCTTCTAAATTGGAATATATCCATCATACAAACATTGTCCTCTGATTCAAGTCGTGTTGCTTGAACCAAGTCTCTTATAAATTCAATCTCTATTCGAACTTACTATCCTTTTGTAAAACTACTCCACTATTGTTGTGGAAAAAGCCCACTTTGGATAGACACAAGGTCCTTCTTTGCAATCAAGTTGGATCCAATATGCACAAATCTTCTTAAGTTTTTTTTTTTTGTAATCACAAAACCATGTGTATAATAAACCAACAAACCAGAAGCTTGAAAATTTATAAATCAAGATCTAGCCATTTAAATAAGTTTAAACTTTGAAAATACAAAATTCACTTCTTTATTCATTTTCACAAAAATTTTCAACTGTGAATTTGTTACCAATCACTAGATATCATCAAATATTAGCAAGTAATTTTATAAGTCAAAACCAAAATAAAAAATTTAAAATTTATATTTTTAGATCTAATTATTTAAATAAGCTCAAAATTTGGATATACAAATTTCATACTTTTGATCATTGTTACAAAATTTTTGAGCTGTGAATTCATTACCAATCGTCAGATATCACCAAAATATTAGCATATGATTTTAAAAGCCAAAACCAAATTGGAAACTTGAAAATTCATATTTTGATATCTAACTGTTCAAATAAGCTCAAAATTTGGAAACATAAAATTTATATGTTTGATCATCATCATACAAAATTTCCGTTTCAAATTCGTTGCCAAACGACTGGTATTACCAAATCCTTGACATATACTTTTGAAAGTCAAATCCAAATTAGAAACTTGAAGATTCATATTTTGAGATCTAGCTATTTAAATAAACTCAAAATTCGGAAGCATAAAACTTACATCTTTGAACATCATTATACAAAATTTTCAATCCAAATTTATTGCCAAACGACTGATATCACCAAATCCTTAACATGTACTTTCAAAGTCAAAATCCTAGATGCTCAAGAACAAAATTTGCTATTTCTTCCTAATCAAAGTCTCAATTGATATGAGATTTTAGATATAGACTCTTTATAATAAAAGTGATATGTATACAAAAAATAAGCTTCAAATTCATCTTGAAACTCAAGTTCTAGCTTAAAGTAAATCCTTCTATTTATCTAACTTCTTCAAAACCCTAGTTTAGTTTGCAAGTTTTAACTAGTCATATCTCACTTATTTTAGATTCATTTCTATAAATCCTTGGATGTAAAATGTTTAGCTTGAAGTCTAGTTTCTAACCTAACTTTTTAATTTCTTGTTAATATCTTAAAACTCCTAGTGTATCTAGAAAAGTGATAGTAGGTATCATATTAGTAGCACAAGTTCAAACAAGCAAAACTCTCTCATCTAAGCTCCGAATCATGTGTTTCTACCACCTAAACTCATGCTAAGAAGAAGCTCGCTTTGAATACTTTCTTGGACTTGCCAAAAAATCCAATCCTCTTTTCTTCCAAGTTCATTAAATAAGTCTCAGCCAAGGTCTTTAAAGTTCAAGTCAACAACTAATAGTTTAAAGTTATGTAAACGCCAAATCTAATCCTCCGAGTCAGCACTATTAATAACAACTGACTATTGACATCCAAACCTCTATTTATTCTTAATAAAATCCTAAATTCAACCTCAAAGTCAAAGCTCCTTATATCTACAAATATAACCCTGAATCTACTAAAATCTAAGATTGGAAAAAAAGTAAAAGAAATAAAAGAAGTTTTCAAGGCTAAATTAAAGTTAAAATTGAGATTAAAGATAAAATAAAAATTTAGCCAAAGAAAAAGAAAGAAAGTGAGAATTTTTTTCCAAAATTATATAAAAACTTAGATTGGTAAGAAGAAAGAAAAAACTTAATAAAATTTAAAAAAAAAAAAAAAATTAAGCAAGGTTTTTATACATGGATGTATTTACTTCACAACATTGCCACAACAACTCTAAATTCCAAGCCAATGGTTTTATTGAAAATCCTACATTCACATTCTACTAATAGATCTAATACATAAATTTTTTTTCCTACTTCTTGCTCACGTCTGTCGCATTTCTCAAGATTGGCTTCTCAATGACCACCTCTTCTCCCACAACCTTCAGAAATCTGCTAGACTTGCCTTCGTTTTTTTTTTTTTTTTTTTTTTTTTTTTTTAAGTTCCAAATTGTAACTTACAAGGGATTATAAGGGCTTAATTTAGGACTATTTTCTATTCTATTTTCATACAAAAATATTATCTCCAAAAATATTTATTATTTTAAATAAAATTTTTTTACTTCTAATTATTTTGAGGTTCATATTTTTTCTTTCCTTTCCCTCTTTTTGCTCACTAATCTTAATTTCCACCCCCTTCTCATGTAAAAATAGTGACTACCACTTTTCTATTATTTTTTTTTATTTTTTAATTGTTTTCCTTCCTAACTACTATTTTCACTAATTAGTCATATTAACTCTCTAATTTATCCTTCTAATTCTAAATCTTCAACTTTTTCAAATTTTTCTAAATTTTTAAGTTAAACTAATGTGAGAAAATGAATTTTTTGGCTCACAATAGGCATCACATGTTAACAAAGATATTGAATTTAAAAGCCTTTGATTAATAGTAAAGTAGAAGTGTTAAACTAATTAATAATAAAAGTAAAATAAATTATCATATAATAGATATTATCTTAAATAAATTACTAATGGTCAAAAGATAAGATCTTGGAATATAGAAGGGCCATCTTATGGATGAGCCAAGAGGTCAAGGATCAAGAAATAAGGTCAAAAGAATAAAATTTCTACTAAAAAATATCCAAAGATTAGATAAGAGTATAAAGATTACATTAAAAAATATCCTTATAGTAGGTGAAATGTCAAAAGATATACTTGGTATAACCTTTGATGGATATGAAAATCAAAGAATGGAAGTTTTCTATTAGAGTAACAACCACTATCTATAAATGATGGATATTAGAAGTGAGAGTCATCTCAATCTATACTTCTCTTTATGTGCAAGCCTTATTGATGCTAAATGTTGGAGTTATTATAATTCTAAAATTTTAAAATTTGATTATTTGTATAAAAAATACAAACACCTATATTGTACATACTTACATATTATTTGTTAGAAAACTATAGCTTGAGTATAAGAATCCCTTCTTATTCACAAGAAGTTCTTTGCTAGCTTTTTATGGATTTCATGGTTTTTAGTGATCTATTCTAAACTATGATAAAGTATATAATAGATGCTAGTATCATATAGTTAATAATTAGGATGCTACTTGCTAAATTAAATATGATTTTTTATTAATATTTTAATTTATTTTCTATTTTTTAAATAAGAAAGTTGTCTAATATTTCTTAAATTTAATTCTAAGTCAAAAGTAATGTCTAAAAAGAGGTTGAGTTTTTTTTTTTGGTACTTGGTTTAATTTATATTTAGGGGTCTAACTTGAAAATAAAAATCTTGAATACCATAAGTTTGATAATTTAATCATGTTAATGCTAAGTCTTGAAGTTTAATTAAAGACATTATAATGGTAAGAGTTGAATTAATATTGAATTATAAAAAATAATAGAGTTGTTGGCATATTAGTTGATGATTGATTGCTTATTATTACTTAGAAGTAATAAGCCTTTAATGAAACCTTAATAAGAAATCAATTTGATATTTAAGTTTAAAATTTCTTCTACTAATGTAAATAAGTATAGTACAAATAGCCATTCATTTTTAATAATACATTGAATGGAAAATAATAGAGACAAAAAAACTATTAATATTAACTTGATTTTTTACCTTAAAAAAATAGTAATCTTGTCATTTGAATAAAATCATGTCCAAAGCCAAACACTTTCATTACTTGAAATATAAAGCCTATATTTATATAATTAAATACCTTAATAAAGTCTAATTTGACTAGAATTAGATTTTATTTTGAAGCATGAGTCTAATATAGTACTTTATGATTTAAAAATATATTATCTAAAATATGGCAAAGAAAAAAAAAATATATATATATATATATATATATATATATATAATTAAATTTTATAAAATAGATTGAATTTGTAATTGTGATATCTTTGTAAAGATTTTTTTAAAGTTGAATTAAGCAATATAATAGGATGATAATTTTTCAACACTTCTTTGTCTTATTTTTGAAAATAAGTATAATAAAGCCATAGATAATTGCTTGAAGAAACAATTGTCTTGCTATAGAATCAATAAAAGCTACAAATAGTTATATTTTTTAATATCCCAATTTTTTTAAATCTCAATATTAATGTTATTTGGACTTAGAGCCTTCTTTTTTACTAGTATATAGATTATTTTATATATTTTTAGAAATATATAAATTTTTTTAACAAGTATTTTATTTATTTATTAGTAGATTAAAATTTTTAAAAATAATTTTGTATCTCCCTATTTTCTTAATAGAGTATAAAATGAATTTATAATTAACCTTTATTATCTCTTCTTGATCTTATTAGGAGTCTCTATTTATATTTTTGAGACTATAAATTCTAACTTTAGAATAATTTTGTTTAATAGCTTAAAAAAAATTTCTTGAACAAAAATTCTCTATATTGATCCATTTAATTTTTAAAATAGCCTTATTTCTATCTATTCTTTATTGATCATAAGAAGTTAAAGTATCTTGTAGATCTTTTAACTTGCTTTATATTAAGATATTATTTAGATCTAAGTGGAATATATTATATATTTTATTTTTTAGAATATTTTTTAAATCTATTCTTTGTCTTTGTATTTGTTTGGTCTTTTCTTATATTAATACCTATAATATTATATGGTTCTTTAAAAAAATATATAAATAAAGGATTTTTATTTTTATTCCATATATCTTAGATTGCTATTTTAATAACATCTTATTCTATGAACTTTGAATTTAATTTGCACCTAATTAAAGATTTAAAGGATGAAATCACTTAAATAAAAAAGCTCATTGGAAGATGATCAATTAATGTAGTATTGCCTTTGATATAATGTCACGGATATAAGATTTACTCTAGTTATCTAATAGAAGTAGGTAAAATAAATTGATTTGATAATATCTGATAGAGAAGCTTTCTAGAAGCTTCATAGATGCGGAATCACCTTTATGCATGTCTATAGGTGATTGGTAGGTTAGAAACTTGGTCAACAAACTAGCGACATGGCACACATATTAATAGCTTGTGGAACAAGCTAGCAATGTGTCACACATGTTGATAGCTTGCGGAACAAGCCAAATACGTGGCGCACATGTAGAAAACTTGTTGTGTAAGTTTGACATGTGTCTTGCAAATTAGACATGTGTATGAGGTCTTATAGAATATTGCCACGTAGCTCTTAGTTAGACAGTATTTTTAGAGGCAAGAGTGAAGCTTTCTTCACTCTTATCAATTTTTTTCCTGATCCTAGTCTAGTTTCAAGAGTCTTCATATTTCTAATCTTTGGCAATAGCTATTCTAATTTCCCTTTGAATATACATTCTTTTTGATTCATATTTTGTGACTTTTCTTTGATATAGTTTTCATTAGATTATATATATTTTTCTAATTTATGTTCTTGACAGATTGACAAGAGTACACATATAATATCAGAGCTTTGTCTTTTCTTGATTAAGAATAGAATATCCCTTTCTCTTGATAAGACATAAGCATTTTAGAAGTTGTGGAGTACCCACTTCTAAATTGATTTCTAGAATTTTTTCTTTTGGGTGTATTATTCTATATTTCTTGAAGTGAGAGTAGACATCTTCCTTCTTATTATATTATCAAAGCATAGCTTGCGGAAATGAAGAGTGTAATGGTACAAATACAAGAACAAATGAGAGAGCTAATGCTTGCAATGCATCAACTGAGTTTACCACCACAAGGAGCAATAAGATTAATAGGAAGTGAAGATATAGAAATAGTTGGAGCTACGTCAATATCTATACTAAACCATACTACCTCACTTATGATGGAGCACTATTCAAACATTAAAGAACCAAAAATTAGTTTGTTTGAGAAGTTTGATGGCATAAGATCTAAGTTTCAAGGATTTGCCAATCAAGTACAACTAGTGATTGAACTTCAACCTCAGAGTTATCCTATGCAAGGATCTCAAGTTAAGTTTATTAGAGCTTTACTTTCAAGATCTGCTTTATCATGGTTTTCATCTTTTCTTGAACAATGTGATCCAATATTAGATAATTTGGAGGTATTTTTAGTAAAATTTTGATCTATGTATAGAGAACATGATGCAATCCGTATTACAACCAACAAGATTTGCATCCTACGACAAGGCAATCAATCAATGTCATTATACACTTCACAATTTTGACAATTAGTAATTGATATCAAGTGGGATGATGCTGCACTCATCAACCAATTTCTCTAGGGATTATAATATGAGGTAAAAAAATTAATGCTCAATTTACCTGATCCTCAAACATTAAATCAAGCAATTAATTTTGCTGTGAAGTGTGATAATCAACTTTTTGAATTTTGATCCTAGAGTCATATAAGAGAGCGTCAACATTATTATTCAATGGCAATATCAACGTCGTCACAAAACGTACATTCGGAAATAAAAGACATGCAAATTGATGTGGTACGTTTTAAACCTCTTATTAAACAAGAAAAGATTCGGCATCGTCAAGAAAGATTATGTTTATATTGTAGAGAACCTAAATATATTGCTCAACATTGTCCAAAGAAACAACACAACTACAAAATGAGAAGTATGGCTGTCAAAGAAGACAACATGTTGGAGAATAAAGTTGTCTAGTTACAATAGGGATCGTGCAACTGGAACCTTGTACAATTCTTAGTGAAGGTCTTATTCTCTCCTCAAAACCGTCTCCTTGTTTTATAATAGATATATATTTAGGACCAAAAAACTACAGAGCCTTTGTCTTATTAGATTTAGGAGCCTCAACATGTTTTTTAGATGAACAATTTGTTAAGAATCGTAAAATATCTTTAGTACAGAAAACTAAACGTGTACATGTAGAAGTCATAGATAATCGTCCATTGTCTTCTAGAGATGTCACTCATGAAACATGTCCTATAAAAGTAACAATAGATGGTCATAACAGCTACGTAACCTTTAACATAATTAAATCTAATCCAATTATTTTAAATTTATCATGGCTAGAAAAATATAACCCTTAAATAGATTGGAATTCTCATAGACTTTATTTTTCTCAGAACGTTATTAAACATCCTACCGACCAAATAAAAAGCTATAAGTCTAATATAGTAAAACCCGTACTTATAGGTGCAAAAGCTTTTATACATGCAGCAAAAGAAGGATCAACTTTTGCTATTTATACCACACCCGTTTTTGATGGTAGAAAGACTTTAAGTGGCATTCCAAGCTAATATTTGGATTATCAGGACGTTTTTTAAAAAAAAAATGTAGATATTCTTCTACAGCATCATTCATATGATTGTTCAATCGATCTCAAGGAAAGAACTCAACCACCATTTAGACCAATCTATAGTTTATCACAAGATGAGTTGGCTAAACTCAAGGCGTATATTGACAAGAATTTGGCCTAGAATTTCATACGCCATTCTAAATATCCAACAAGAGTTCCAATTCTATTTGTGAAGAAAAAAGATGGATCATTACGGATGAGTATTGACTATCAAAGACTCAATAAGATCACAATCAAGAACAAATATCCATTATCTTTGATATCAAGACTCCTTGACCAATTAAATCAAGCTAAGATCTACACAAAAATAGATCTAAGAAGAGTATATAATCTGGTATGCAATAATGAAGGAGATGAATAGAAAATCGTATTTTAAACCAGATACGGACATTTGGAATATAATATCATGCCTTTTGGACTTACAAATGCACTAGCTACTTTTCAACATCTCATGAATGATGTTTTTCATGAGTTCCTAGATAATTTTGTCGTTTGCTACTTAGACAATATTTTGATCTATTCTAAGAACGTAGAAGAACATGAAATATATGTTCGTCAAGTATTACAAAAACTTAGGGATGCGGGATTGTACACCAAGATAAAAAAAGTGTATATTTCACACTACTCAAGTTGATTTCTTAGGATACATCATTTCAAATGATGGTCTCATGATGGATCCTAAGAAAGTCCAAACAATTATGAATTGGAAGATTCCAAAGATAATAAGAGATGTCCAATGCTTTCTAGGATTTTCTAATTATTATTGGATCTTCATCAAAGACTTCTCTTAAGTTATAGCTCCACTTACACGTTTGACTTGTAAAAACAAACTCCAATGGAATCAAGAAGCGGAAGCAACTTTTGAAGCTCTAAAGATATCGTTTGTTTTTGCACCAATCTTGTATCATATTGACTTTTTCAAGGCATTTTTTATGGAAACAGACGCATCAAACTTTGCCTTGGATGCGGTTTTGTCACAAATGGAAATTGATGACAAATTTCATCCAGTAGCTTTTCATTCAAGAAAATTTTCAACAGTCGAGATCAATTATGAGATGCACGACAAAAAATTTCTTGCAATCATAGATTCCTTTCAAGAATGGCGTCATTATCTAGAAGGCGCTTCCAATCCAATCACTATATATACGGATCATAAGAACCTTGAGTATTTCATGTCCACAAGCGTGTTGAATCGTCGTCAAGCTCGTTGGAGTATATTTTTGTTAAGATTTGAATTCATTATCACTTATCAGCCACGAAAACAATAAGGTTTGTTCGATGCCCTTTCTAGAGGTTCTTATTTTGTACCAAAAGAAGGAGATGCAGCTTTTGAGCAACAAAGAATGACCCTCTTGAAACCAGAGCAATTTCATCTTTGAGCAATGATATCAGCATTGATTGTTGATTCAATTTTTCTCAAGCAAATTCAGTCAAGTATGTCTTCAAACCATCTTGTTCATGATATCAAGAATAATTCTTCTAAGACTCATGATTCTTCTAAATTTGAGTTCAAGAATAATCTATTATATTTTGAAGGACACCTATATGTTCCAGAAAGAGAAGCATGTTTACGTGTTTTTCAAACACGTCATGATTTTCCAACAATAAGATATTTTAGATACAACAAGACTTTGGAACTTATATCAAGAGATTTTTGGTGGCTTCAAATGTGAAAGGTGGTCAAAGACTTTGTACAATCATATAATATCTCCTCAAGATCAAAGACTCCTCGTCATCGATCTTTTGGGCTTCTTCAACCATTATCTATTCTAAAACAACCATGGTCTTCTGTTTCTATGGATTTCATCACAGATCTTCCAAGCTCAAGATCTTATGACTCTATATTTGTGATAGTAGATCGGTTCACTAAGATGGCGCATTTTGTGCCATGCACAAAATCTATCACAAGTGAAGAAATAGCTAAGTTTTTCATTGATAATATCTATCGCTATCATGGGTTACTTAAGGATATTATATCGGATAGAGAAACTCAATTTGTATCAAGATTTTGGAGAACCCTTTTCAAGATCTTAAAAGTGGACATAAAGTTATCTTCAGCTTTTCATCCTCAAATTGACAAACAAATAGAGCGCATGAACCAAGTCTTAAAGCAGTACTTAAGGTGTATCATCAACTACCAACAAGATGATTGGACAGCTCTTCTGCCATTGGCAAAGTTTGCTTATAATAATACAAAACATTCTTCTATGCAACAAACATCTTTTTTTGCCAATTATGGTTACCACCCATAATTTGATGCTTTTGACTTTTCAAAAGTTGATAATCTAGCGGCAAAAGATTTGGCAAAACGTTTGTTAGAGCTACATATAATAATAAAGGTACAATTAAAAGAAGCTCAAGAACGACAAAAAATAAATGCAGATACATATCACAAGGAACAACCACAATTCAACGTGGGAGACAAGGTATGGTTACTTTGTCGCAATATCAAGACTACTCATCCTTGTGATAAGTTGGACTATCATAGGCTTGGACCTTTTCTTATTTCTGAACAAATCAATCTAGCTGCATATCGATTACACCTACCGAAGTCCATGAAGATCCATCATGTATTCCACGTGTCACTACTTGAGCCATATAAGACAATGGATATACAAAAAAGAAGATAAATATCACCACCTCCTATAGAAATGGACAACGATGAAGAATTTGAGGTTGAAGAGATTTTAGATTCAAGGCGGAGCCGAAATCAACTGGAATATCTTATGCATTGGTGCGAATACGATATTAGTGAACGCACATGAGAGCCATCTAAGAATCTAACAAATGCACTAATAAAAGTCAATGTATTTTATCAACGACATCCGTCAAAGTTAAGATAAAGAATCAAGAAAATCTTTGCTATAAAGCAAAGTAGGTTGTGTAGAGGTTTCATCCTATCTTGTATCATTGTTTATTATTTCTTTAGATTTGTTCATGCTAAAGAGATGGAAGATCAACAACCAGCAAATTCAGCTCAAGAGCCATCATTTGCTGATTTATCAAATGAGACATTACGACTATCACAACCTTCAAGATGACGGAATAGAGATGAAGACCCTCAAGAACAATACATCCTTCCTCAAATTAATGGCAAAATACAACGTGTTTGATATCACAACCTTGGAAGAGACTCTCGATGTTTGGTGATACTTTTAGAGGTAGAAATTACTTCTGATGGTGTTCCTAATGTTTTTTTTTGAAGGGAGTTATGAAGGCCTCAACAATGATCAAATAACAGGGTGGTCCTCTCGCCTTGATATGGAACATTATCGATGGCTGAAAGGACCTATCAACTACCTTCAAAGGGAACAAAGATCAAAATATGTGGCAAGCACAATTCGACGTATCTTGGACTTCCTCAACATGTAATCACCGCTCCTCGTGGAACTTGTCTCTAGAAGGGGGGATAATATCACAGACATAAGATTTACTTTAGTAATTATCTAAGTCATATAGATTAATAGAAGTAGATAAAATAAATTGATTTGATAATATCTAATAGAGAAGCTTCTTAGAAGCTTCATAGATGCGAAATCACCTTTATGCATGTCTATAGATAATTGGTAGTTTAGAAACTTGGTCAACAAGCTAGCCGCATGGCGCACATATTAATAGCTTGTGGAACAAGCTAGCCATGTGTCACACATGTTGATAGCTTGCGGAATAAGCCAAGTACATGGCGCACATGTGAAAAACTTGTCGTGCAAGTTTGACATGTGTCTTGCAAATTAGACACGTGTATGAGGTCCTATAGAATACCGCCACGTAACTCTTAGTTAGATAGTATTTTTAGAAGCAAGAGTGAAGTCTTCTTCACTCTTGTCAACTCCTTTCTTGATCTTAGTCTAGTTTCAAGAGTCTTCATGTTTCTAGTCTTTGGCAATAGCCATTCCAGTTTCCCTTTGAATATATATACTTTTTGATTCATATTTTGTGAATTTTCTTTGATATAGTTTTCATTAGATTATATATATTTTTCTAATTCATATCCTCGATATATAATATTCTATAATATATGATAAAATCTTTATGCTATTTTTTTTATTTTTTATTTTTTTTTAAATTTGATTCCACAAGAATTGAATCAAATTGGAAGCTAAGAAATAATCTTATAATTAAAGATAGCCTTTTAAACTATTCCAAGAATTTTACTCAATAAAGGCTAAAGTTCTATTATAATGATAGATTTTGTCCTCCATTTGTTCCGCCATATTCTAATCACCTTCTAATATCTAGCAAATATTTGTCTATATTTTTTTACTTTGTATCACACAATTTTATACTTTATGGGAGTTCAAGATGTATTAGGTAGTTTTTGAAATGACATATTTTGTTACAATTCTTTAGTTTTTAAATTGTAAGTTGATATCTTTAATTCTAAAACTTTATGTTATTAAAGATTAATAAAACAATAAAATTTACAAAAAGAACCAAAAAGAGAAAACGTAGTATAATAGCTTGAGGTGGGTGTGGGTAAAAGTGTGGTTTGCTTTATATCATTACCTAGGTTTGTAATTAAATATACTGAAGATAGTTGAAAATTTGGTATTTATTTATTTATATGTTGATAATGGTGGAAAACTTGTTCCATAGAGGAGTTCAAATTTTTGTATAGTACTGCTGTTTGTGTAGTTTTTTTTAAACATCTAAGCTTTGAGCTATTATGCTTTATTTTCTTGGTTTTAAATTTTTAAATTTTTATAGAGAGGTCTTGAAATTACATATATAATAGTCTGCCTATCAACATCGAATTAATAGGAAATTGCTATCTGTGACAACAGAATCTGTGAAAGGTGATTGGATTTGAAATGGTGAATGAAGATTTCCATCATTTCTTGAAATCAATAAAAACATCAAATCTTTGATTAGCATTGTTACAATTGAATAAATGTTTATTCAGTATTATATCAATACTTGGAACAATCTGAACGAAGAATCTTAATTATTTAAATAAGATATTATTTTGAAATAATTTAAATAAAAACTATATATGTATGTATGTATGTATGTATGTATGTACAATTTATTACAATGAGAGGAATTATTAACATTTGGACTAAAATTTGGGACCCAAAGTTTGAAGTTATGTATGTTTCTTTATTGTTACATAGAAAGTTAGAATTAGATTTATTTTTCAAAAAGATTAGTAGAGGATTTTATTTTTATTTTTTGAAACTCAAGAATTACATTTTGTAGATGCAAAACTACATATGATTCTTCTACTAGATCTCTTAGCTAATCCTCTTTTATTATTACTTCTTTTACCATCTTCTTACATCAAATTTATTTATTTATTTGATTTATTAGCATCCCAATTTTATAAAATTTAATTAAAACTTTTTAATATATAAAAATATATAAAAATAAATATGTGTATATATTAAATGTTGATATTAATGTATCCATATAACAACAACTTCTAATTATCCTTTTCTACATGGATGGTTGTAAAAGGTATAGATATTGGATTTTTTTTTTACTTTTTTAATAATTTAAAAAATTCAAATAATAAAAATAGAGTACACTTATACATTCATTTTAGAATTTTTTTTATTTTATAGGAATTCTTATAAATTATGTATAAGTTGCACTAAAAAGCACAGTTGCATCTAAAAGACAATTAATATACTGACTAAATTTTACATTTATTTTATATTATTAAAGTTACATACACATATTTTAATTAATATTTATGTGATTAAGTCATTATGAATACATGTTAACATAATGTATAGCTGATGCATGCGGCTGCTCACATGGATGTGGATGCTGCTCTGCCTGGAGCAAAGTAAGCAAAGCAAAGCAAAGCAAAGCAAAGCAAATGACAAGGTGGTTGTGTCATTGAAACCCAATGAAGCCCCACAATCCCTCCGCCTCTCCCACGTCATTTGCACAGGTGGCCTCCCTCTACCCCTTCTCATGTGCTCTCACCAACCACCTGTCCACCCATTCACCCGTCCGTCCATCCGCAGAGTCAGTGAGTGGGATGAAAGCTCTCCTGCCAGCACTACACTACACTACACTACACAACTCAACCCAACCCAACCAAGCAGGCAATTCTGGGTCACTTCATTTGGAGCAGAAGCTAGAAGCCATCCAGGAGCCCCCCCATCTGAGCCCATATTGCCCTTTGGGGCTTTGGAGCTTCTCAATTGTGCCCAGACACACAAACTGAGGGAAAGAGGGGAAGAGAGACACATCACCCTCCTCTTTCTCATTCCAGTTTTCTTCTCCACCCATGTCTATATCTATCTCTATTTAAATCTCTCTCTCGCTTCACATGAACCTACTTCTTCTTCTTCTTCTTCTTCTTTACCACTGCAAGAGGCTGAAGGTGCTCTCTTGTCTGTGCTTGTTAGGCTGATTGCTCATGCGTGTTCTCTTCTTGTGAGACCGTGTCAGCATCTAAAGCAGGATTAAGCACTTCATACAAGTGATGCTGGCATTGATGCAACTAAACCCAAATCATCGACAGACAACCAGCCAAGCGAGCAATTGTCATCCACATGAGTGAATAGCATTTAACAATATTATATGACGTCTTCACATTTCCACACTCACCCACCCACACGGAGTGCAACGCCTGACGATGAGTGCTCCTTGCCTGGTAGCTGGATCCAGGCTATGACTGGACCAAATTAATATCTACAATGGCAAGCCAATAGAAACTGGACAGCGGAGAAATACCCGCAGTCAACACTGCTCTCCGATACTCCATCGTGACTCGGGTCCAGCCAATTTTCTCTTGCAAAGCCAATAATATTGGACGATGCCTCAAGGGGTCCGTGGTGTGCAGAGTGCACCTCCCATCTCCATCTTCACCTTCACCTTCATCTTCATGTTCAAAGTCACTTGAAGCTCACGAGTTTTGGGGTCCACGAAGGTACTCCCCACGTGGCGGCCAGCCTGCAGAGACTGCAGAGTTTGCACTGAGGCTGCTTCCCACTTCTGGACCACACTCACTATGTTGGCAACATGTAAAGTGAGAGACATTCCAATGCCCATGTCATTGGGTGCTCAAGCAAGCATGGCATTCTAGAAGGATGTGGCATAAATGTGTGAAGAGTGAGTGAGGGTGGGGGGGGAGGAAGGGTGAGCAGCAGATCTAGATCCGAGGTTGGTAACATTGACTGAGACACTCCCTCCTTCCTGTGGACACAAAGATCTGTTTTCCCATTCAAGCTCCGAGGATCCACTCATCCACCTTTTTATTATTATTGATATTATGCTCATCGCTAGTTCGCAATCTCCGTCGTGGATCTTCTGCTTGTATTTGGCTGCAAGCCTTCACCGTAATCGTTGGAAATCCATAAATTAAAACTGCATCTGTATTATCAAGCAGTGGCGTGATCGCACGCAACCCAGTGTTCTCAAAATATCTACACAAGGATATTCATGCACAAGTAAATTCCGGAAATATGGACAAGAAATCCTTCTCCACTCTTGCTTGTCTCACATTTTCCAACTTGTGTGTTCACACATAATATGATACGATTTTAAACTATATTCCATCAACAGTAGTATTTCCAAGTATGCTATGATTCTGATACCTAAAAATTAATAAAATCCAATGATGGAACTTAGAGCACTACATCAATAAAATAAAATACAATTTGTATATGACCATAAATTTTAAGGATTTGTCCCTATAATCTATAACAATTGTTATGAATTCAATGATTTCTTTCTTTTTCTTTTTAAAAAGAGATTTCATTTTTTTTACGATAGTAGTTTTATTCCAATAACCTAGTTTATAAGTCTTGTAACAATAGTATGCAAAGTCTTTGATATTATAGAACAATGTTTCTCAGTAATATAATAGGACATCCAATTTTGACTTCTCATTCTGTTAAATATTTGATTTTATTATTTTATTTTTTATTTTTTACTATTATATATTCACAAAAATATACATACCAAACTTTCAAAACATTTAAAAGGTTTATCCAATAAAATCACTCATTTCATCATTACCTTATTAATAAATTGATTATTCTATTGATTTGTTTTATCCCCACTTGTTGCTCTAACTTCTATAACATAAATGACTTTTTATTAAAGATTCTTAAATCAAATTAAATTTGTGTTCACATAATTTAATAAATTAAATATTCCTTAAGAAGTCAAATGTACTTATGCCATATCTAATTTATTGTTACAAATATTTTTAATGACTTTTAATTACATAAAATTATAATAAGATTATTTTAAAATGTCAATTCAAATTTCAAAACTTGATTTACATTTTTAAATTCTAATCAAAAAATTTACACATCTCTTTTTGTTGCAACATCCAAGAACATATTCTTTTTATTTTCACAATTTGATGCATGTTTAAAGTTTCAAAACAAGCCACAAATAGTATCTCTTGTGTTTTTTTATAACTACAAAGAAAATTTTGTTGAAATTTCTACAAAAAAATATTCTAATTCTATAGTAGAATAAAATAATACTAACAACCTTCAGAAATACTAAATACCTCTAAAAACCATCAGTCTCACAGAAAACATCAATTATAAAATGATAAATTTTTATTAAATATTGAAAAGTTATTAACACTAAAGTTTTTAAACTAAGAGAATAAAAACATACTTCATGCATTGATTTGTAAGATTTGTGTGATTTTATTTTGGAAATAATATAGCTTTTTTACTATATTTCAAATTATTTTATCCTTTTAATCTAAGAATTGTCACAAAATAATTATACAAATCCAAAAGAATTAACTAAAAACATATTCCCTTCAAATAATTTAAAGAAAACAAAAAACAAACAAACAAAACAAAACAAAACAAAACAAACAAATAAACATTTGAGAGTTTTTTTTTACTATTATAAATTATTAAATCACTATCTTATTATAATATTAAATGTTGTACCAAATATCAAAAGATTGTGTAGTTATTGGACTTGTGATTTTTTTCTGTTTGCTTAAAAAAGTGTAATCAAGAATTGAATTGAGAATAATGAAAAGATGTAATACAAATTTATAACAAATATATTGATTTGAGAACAACTTGAAAAATAATTATATCTTATGAATTTGACATGTAGTTTTATGAAATTTTTTTAGAAGATGAGATTGATTCCTTATAGTATCAAAAAATAAATTTAACAAACTGGTTAAACGTCTAAACTTTAATTTGATTACATTTTTGAACTAGAATTCGAGTGCAAAGCATGAGTAGAGGTAGATTCGGTAGTAAACTTGTTGTTACACACGTTGGTTGCCCAAAGCAAAATGCACATCGATCACCAAAATAAGGAAAAATGGAAACAGTCCAGTCTGGAAATAACATGAGTTGGCATGATGCTCCAGAGTCCATGAATAAGAAGATGAAATTGAGAATGTGAGCATTGAATGTGAGTGAGTTCGAAGTGAAATTACTTGGCTGAAGGTGAGGATCGGCAACTCCTGCCATGCCAACAACGACCTCACGTGAAGCCAAAATGTCCACTGGGTCATCTGCAAACAGTGTGAGGAGGGGCTTTCCATCATCTCCTTCCCAACAGCCCCTGACCCCACAGTATTTGCAAACTAACTGCATTTGAGTCCACCACACTTCACACACCCTCCCATTCTGCACACCCAGCTAGCTACACACTGCTGGGGACTCACACTTGTTCTATTCATCTCATGATACCGATCCATTCGTGTCTTGCTGTGTGATACTTCCATCTGACTTAGTATTAGGGGCCACATTCAGTGAAAAGGAACCTTTGGTACCCTGCAAAATGACATGCCTAAGCAACCAGAATTTTATCGGCAGCTCCGATACAGAGAGCCACATCCGTGTATTGAATGTGGAAGTGGAACAACAAAGAGACCAGAAACCAAGGTCACATGCTGATCATATACTGTTGCTGCTTGAACCTTGTAAGAGCCACGCAGATGGAAGCACCGAGCGAGGCTGAAATACCGGCGTGCATCCTCCTTTATCATACAATTCGCACACATGAACTTTGTCTTCGTATATGATAAATGGTAGTTCTGACCACCGGATACCCAGCTCCTTCTCTTTTCCAGATCGCACTCTCTGAATCGCCACCCATCACTCTTAATTACGTCCGGGACAAATAAGATTTCTTGTTTGAAGGGGGAAATCGAAATAGCAAAAGTAGAACCAACCTTTGAGCTTGTAATTTGCTCGACCCCAACATCGTTTGGCCACAGGCCAACTCCCTCTTCAACCAGATGTGATAAAAACGCAATTTTGTCCTGCCAATGTTTCACATTAAACACTGCCAATCGCAAATTTCTTCAAGACATTTTGTCACAAAATAATACGCTTGTGAAAGAGATCATCAGACGATGTAGTACCAACATAGACAATACAGCAAGAATTTTAGGTGCACCTATCTTCAGCCAATTATATGCATGCAGAATGATGATTGTAGAAAATTGCAATGAAAGTCAGATACATCATTATAATGTCAAAACAAGTTGACATAATATACAAGTTGACAATTATTGATGTCTCAGCACATACCTCTTCAATGACCTCGCCTTCTTCGGGTCCAATCTCAGCCTCCATCTTTTTCCCTGGTGACATTTCTTGGTTGCCTCCAGCTTTAGTATACCAGGTCCATCCATGATGCCGAAAACTCTGCCGGAGAAAGAAAGATTCCGGGTGTCTGCAAACTCTTTAGCAGGTGATCACTAGACGAATGAGAGTCGGTGACTGCAGAGAGCAAACTCAACTGCAATCCCGCACCTCTACTGGATTCTAAAGCGGGTACATTGGTCAATTGAAGGCCCCGAAGTCGAATTTGGCAGCAGACTGCAACAGGTTGAACCTAGTCCTTCTCGTACATCTGCAGATGTTGACAAGAGAATTAACTAAAACTCAACTTCACCGGAAGCTTATACCTTAACGAATCAAGATGGGCATCATCCCTCCTTGTACGTCAACTAAGGAGAGATCGGGAGGGAGGCTGAGCGGGGTTAGGGTCCGGAGAGTAGATCAGCAATTGAGAAGCTCCAAGTGCACCATTACAAGACTCCAACTTGTCAGAGTATCCCGATGTTCACCATGAAGGGCGTCAACCTCAGATCCTGAAATATTGTTCATTAACTTGGAAGCTGCAATTGAGCAAGCTCTGGAACACGATAGTGTTGTTGAAGCGACTACCCGCACAGTAGAAGGCTGGAAATTCTGTTGAAATTGACCACAGATTCACTTGAAACCGAAAAAGTTGCGTTGCTTCACTCTGATAACAGCACAAAACTTTCCCAAAGAGGCTTCGTCCACTTTTCGCAGCGAGGGGGATAGCGGCCATGGAAGCTCCATTCTCAAGTGCTCATCGTCCATGACTTCCATAACAGCAGCAGCATCCACAATTTAGATCAACCTTAGAAAGTTGCAAAATCCAATGGAAGCTTCACTAAATCCTCGAATACGATGCACTACACAGTCTTCAGTATATATATATATATATATATATATATATCCATATCTCCTTGCACCTGTCGTTTCCAGCACTGGTGGGTTGCATAATCGAAGCGCAAGCCAACAACGTGACGAGCACTTTCCTTAGACAAGTCCCATGCGCTGCTTGGCTAATTCATATACATCCAAATGCATGCTAAAGCAAGTCACAGCTCCACTATCAAGCCTGATGCAGCATATCCTGACGAAATTCACACCGACAGATCTTTACGTCCTAATGCAGATGTTATTACGTTGTACCAAAGATGTAATTTAACAAGAATATCACCGCTTCTACTGTAGCGCTACTTGCAATTTGCAATCACAATGTTGAGAAGAAAACTACGTTCCGGAAAATCTTGAAAACTCTTCCGCTGCACCGAGGTCAAATCTCGGACGTGTGCAGAATTGGTTAGATCTTCCTGAAACGATCTCCTAATGGCCTTGAATTTCTGCACTCTGAGTTGGCATGGTATGCAGAGTGAATTACATTGCACTTGCATTAGTCTATTTCCTGACCTGAATTAACTTTAATGACAGGTTCTTATGACAAGTCTCGAAAAAACACGAGAATTCCGTAATCTTACTATTGATCGATCATACAACGCAAATTCTAGTGACCGTGCCACGGAAATAGGAAGGGGGCCACAAGATTAAAGAATACCCACTTCATCAACCAAGTCTTAATTTGGTTGGAAAGGAGCTTCATGTTGAAGCTTACAAGATTGCATTAGGTTTTGAGTGTTAGGTCCGGACTTATATAACGATATATTACAGGACATTAATTTTACTACCCAAGAGTTGAGACTTTATTCTTGTTCAAAATCCCTTGAGAATGAAATCAACTTCAAAACAAAGCACGACTTTTTTTTTGCATCGAGATATTTTTTCAACTATCCATAGATTTCTACAGCTGAAACTTTGAATTGTTAGTACTAAAGGAAGTTAGGATATAATGTGATACAGCACTAAGTTGATTACAATGAGAACCATGAAGTAAGGAAATACATTAGAAGGTAACTTGAATCCAATAACGGTCCTCATTGCACCAGATCTTTTAGGTGTGTGCTTCTGGTAACATTTCCAAACAAGGATGTGTACATCTCATACAACTTCTGTCCCTAGAATGCAAATACAACTTACCAGTGCAAAAAGTAACTTGCGAATTGCCACAAGATCTTGGGCTCAGCACTCATGACTTCGTGGATGCATCCACAGGCAGTTAAGAGAAATTCAGACCCAATTTTCATTTCTACAACCGAGACCTAAAGCGATGAGTAATACTTATCAAACGTGTTGCCCAGGTACAGAACGTTTCAATTGTATACAACTAAAACTTTTACAAAATTTGTGTACAAAGGATCTAGACCAAGTTACTCCTTTTCCGCTTGATAGTTTTAGAGGAGGTCAACTGCTTCTCTCGCAATGCAAAGAACATCTTGTACACCTGTGTCATGACAGCGGAGTAAGCGTTAAATCCACGTTTCAATACCAAGATAAACATTTTTCTGCGTATGCTCCGAAAATCAAAGAGAGGTTGGATGAGGTACACAGCAAGACTCAAGCTGAAGCAAACATGTCGTAAGCCGCTTAAAACCATTGATACACATGAAAGAGAACAAGAGAAAAACAGAACGCACCTTCTTGACACCAGATGTCAATCCAAGACTATTCATGCTATCTAAGTCAACCCATTTTGTTACGACAGAACGTTGCATTTTAGAGGTACTTCTGTCCTCGATTTCTCCTGCAAGTATACGACCCTGACAATCAATCAGAAGGATATCTGGTACAAGAAATAATCTTACCGTCCCTACGCATGAAAAAAAGACATACTAGATTTTATATCTGCACTTTCATGAAGGGGTATCCCGCTGAAGAAGTCAGGACAAAGAAATTATCGGCCATCAAAAATTTGAGAAATTTACCTGTACTCAGTAGCATCCATTGAATAAACATGTGAAGACGAATATGCGAGAAAACGTGTACGTAAGTTCCGAATTCTTCCCGCTTCATTACAGTATAGCCTCCGCTTTCAATCTTAACTCCTAGTGTGTCACGCAGGTAATTATCCATTGCCATTAACCTGGACTTTTCTGTGCTGTTGGCATTATCCAGTGCCGCAGATGGGAACTCCCACAAACCAGCTAGTAACCCTTTCGGAGGTCGTTGAACAAGTAGCAAAGACGAGGCTGCCTTCGACATTTTTGTTTGAGACTCGAGCTCTATGATGCACACTGCAACGTATTCTTCTCGAGGTGCAGACTTCGGAACTTTAGTTGGAAAACATGTCACTGACGTTACGTTCATTTCAACACGATGGACTAGTTTTAACGCTGCACATTGACTTGAAACTGGACACACAGCACAAGAAGGGCTTGTAGGTATGCAGATTGTAGCTCCTAGTTCCATCAAAGCTTGATTGAAATCCCCTGGTCGATTTTCATCAACTAATAGCGAAGCTAAGGCCCTGCAGTGTCATATACAGAGAGGATCACTATTCAGTCCATTATTATCTGAGATAATAATAAACAGTTCTAGATAAATTACTATTTGTTGCCTGAGGAGTTTTCAATTAATTTGGAGGTTTAAATATGCAGTTCGACCAGGCGAAGGAGCTCGATGCAGATGGTCTACTCTATAATTACACAGTAGAGAAGAGATATATTATGCTGCTAGAGCAGCAAAAACAAGAAGTTCAACGATGAAAACAATTTTTAAAAAATACAAATAATAAACTATTTAGCACTTTGCTGCTGACAAAACAGTACTAGAATCTGCATGTCTCTTTGAGATGCAGACAATTGACTGACCAGAAAAGCTTCACAGTTGTAGATGCTTTTGGATTCAACGAAATAGCTCGTAGTCTGCATAGCACTCGGATAACATTGCCATCAACTACTGGGACTACCTGCATCGCCGCCACACAAGTTTAGGGTCACACATAAGAGCTAAGTCAAGCGCGTTAACACAAGAACTCTATCTGCGTATACTGAATCGGCAGATTAACGTATCGAGGGCAAGATAAGAGTTTAAAGTTCAAATGACTAGCCGCCAAACCTGTTTGAATGCTATGGAAGCAATTGCACCGGCAGTGTAAGTTCCAATGCCGGGCACTTTCTGCAGCTCTTCAGCAGTTCGAGGAAATTCACCTCCGAACTCCTCTACTATTTTCTTAGCCCCCTGTACATCAAAAGAAAGGTTAATTAGAGATGACCGTAAAAGTATGCCGTTCGATCTTAAATTTTTACCGTGACCGCAGAACTATTGAATAGGAAATCTCAATAAATAAGGACCAATTAGAAACACATGTCCATACCTCGAGGAGAAATCGAGCACGGCGGTAATAACCCAAGCCTGCCCAAACTGAATTGACCTCCTGCGATTCCACCAAAAATTGCAAACGAAGCGTTACTTAATAATCCTCGTCTTGTAAGGCATCTTGATATGAAATACAGCCAGGATCCAGCTTACCAAGCAACTTTGTACACTAGAATTTGAAATAAGTGCTGAAGAACTCACCTCTTGAGTGGCTTGAGCGAGGGCATAAACAGTCGGCCAAGTCCTCATCCAGCGCTGATAGTAACTGATGACGGTTGCTACCCTTGTTTGCTGCAGCATCATCTCTGAGACCCACACCGCATAGGCCCTCTCCCCTTCAGTCTCAGTCTGTAACACCAGGGTACTTCTTAACATATGAAATCACAGACTACAAAATAGATTTGAAGCGCTTTTAGCAGACGATTACTTGAACCTTCTCACTTGTGCGTTGTTAAGAGTCTGGGCGATCGTAAGCCCCTACTACTGCGCGAAAAAATCGAAAATCCCGAGGCACTTTCCAGTTTAATATTCCAGATTCAGAGTAAAGCACCTCAAGAAAACTCTTTAAAATTTCAATTGCAGAAAAACACTATCCTGTTCTCTGGACATTATACTTAATGATAACTCTATGCATTTAATATTCGTTCCATCGTATCATATTTATATGCCAACAAATTATAATGACTTCTGTCGAGATTAGAAGTATTGATTTACCGCATTGTGCATAGAATCCCTACACAAGACTCCAAAGAGCGACGTATCGTTCTTCACTCCAACTCCAGACTCGTCTTTGCAGATTTCACCAGCTTCATCAGCACTGTAAGAAGGATTTCCCAAACAAGAATACAAATTTATGCGCCACGGCAAGACACGGTGGTTACTGTCGTACCAAGAAAGCAGACTAGCCCGGATCGTCATCACCTCACTTTTCGCAAAGGAAAAATCAGCCAAATTGCCATCTGAGGTACAGAGATCTTCCATATCTGTTGCAATTTCCTCCTCCTTGTCAATCTGAAACGACTTCGTCTTTTTCTTTGTCCCAGTTCTGAACTTCTGCTGCAATCCCTTCCCAGGTTCCTCACTCGATTTAGCTTTGTATACTTTCAAATTGGTTTCATCCTGGAATCCCTCAACCGTGCGTATTGGATTCTTAGCATTAATGGCTGCAGGTGAGAAAGCTGTCCTTTTACACAAAGCTTGTGCTTCCATCGAGAGCCGGACGGACCGGGTTGTGGGAGCCATTGGAGGCACAACTCTGGAAAGTGGTCGATTAAATAGTACCATTAGCTTGCATGGTTACCACGTCAAGCCAGCTCATGACTCGGCATACAGCAAGCAATTCCTGCGTTCAAGCACCGATCGTTCCGATTGTCAAGATTGTCAAGATTGTCAATCATTTCTACACAGCAGATTCAAAGATCTCTCGAAGACAGGCTTTCAAAACCTGTTCAAGATGATTGCTGGAAAAATTCAACCTAACTGATCTCCACAAGCTACCAAACTTACTTTGTTTGTGCGATATAATTCGACATCTTGCAAAGGTCAATTTCTGTCCTCCGTAGCATTTGCAATCTCATGCCAATCACGCATATCCCTCAAATTTGTAAAATGAATACACAGAAACGCCAGAATCATCGCCCTGGAAAGCTCCTCAGCCGAGTGAAGGCAGTCCGCAAGAACAGCAACTTGGTGCTGACCTAGGTCATTCAGAGCCGCATTCAAGTGAGCCATCACGCGAACAAGCCAGCAAGATATGAATGTAAGCAGTGCTGGGATTTCGCATCATAGCGTGAGGGATCACCCTCTTTGGGGCTGAAGAGCAAGGAAGGACCCGCAATTGGAGTCAAACCGCCAAACCTAGAAGCATTTCTGATTCCCTGCGCAACGTATCCTCAGTGACTGGGCTGAGGAGGTGGAAGAGGAGGAGCAGGGAAAACCCTTGCAAGTGAAAAAACAAGAGCTCACCTCGACGCTGCGAAATGGCGCCACGCCTCCGCGATTCAAATGCCGCAGAGCAAAGGAGAGTGTCCCACCTACTGAGATGGATGCCCTGCATATCTACGTGCCTCCTCCACACCCCCACCCACCACCACGGCGTGGGAATGCGGCATGCGCACGGTAATCGACGCCAGCGGGGCCAACGAATCTTTCGTTGTTCCCTTGGTTTTTTGCTTTACTTGCCAATTGCTGTTAAAATGATCTGTAATGAGGTCCTATTCACTTTTTTGAACACTTAATGAGAATAAGGTTTCTTCAGACTGTGTGCATACATAGATTGTTTAGCTTACACTAATGATCACCCATTTTACTTAAAACAATTCTACCCTGTTACAATCTTCCATTCTTTATTTATTTACTTTTAAACCTTGTTTTTCTAACGAGTGTGAGAGGTGTAATTTGTACACTCATTAAGAACTTCACAGATGTATGTATATATGCTTATAATATGATTTCTATAGTTAAAATTTGGAAAGGATGAATTAAAAATTATAGCCTGTAATTTTTATTTAATTTGTGTCTAGTTGTTTTTTTTATAATAACTATTGATGATCTACTAATTAATATTTTAAGGTATGTGCACAAGATCATATTAATATAACAAATAACATATTAAATCATGAATCTATACAAATTTGTAAAAATAATTAATATATGTGTAATTAAGAATATAAAAGATAAAAATATATGTATTTTTAGAATAATTTTAATTAAGTACAAAAAGACTAGAGAATCTTAAATCATGATAAGAATACAAGAAATTCATTCACAAGGTTGATAATGGGACAAAATCCTATTCTATATATACTAATAAAAAAAAGGTTATGCAAAAGCTTTTTAAGGATTACAATACTTATGAAGTGGTTTTATAATAGCTTTTTAGATTTTGTAAACTTCTAAAAGTAATTTCTATAGATATGTGAAATATCTAAATATGCTTATAGATTAAAATATAACATAAATTTTTCTACAATATTTTTTAAGAAAATATTATCTATCTAATTTTTAAAAATAATTCTCCTTATATTAATATTATATGTATTTATCATATTATTCATTTTCATAAATATAACTTCAATGTTTGGCCAACAAGCTTTATATGTTAGGAAGATACACTTTGGAGGTTCACTAAACTTTTAAGAATATTCTAGAGCTTCTTGAGTTAGTAAAAGTCGGTTGAGAAGCTTCTTAGTTGATGAAAGTAGTTCCAGAAGCTTCATAGTTAATAGAAGAAGCTCGAGAAGCTTCCTAGTTGGTTGAAGCTACTCAAGAAGCTTTTTAATTTGATAGAAGCCGCTTAAGAAGCATCCTAGATAAGTATATATATGGGAGTCAAGGGTGAAGAATTCTTCAATCTCAACAACACATCTCTTGGAGTTCTAACTCACCTTTGTTGGTGTTGTTTGTATATTCATTTGATTAATTGAGATTCTTGTTGGTTTCTTCTTGAAACGTTGTTACAGTTCAAGTCTCTTGTTCTATATTATCATGTCTTTGACAGTTTGTCAAGACTGACCTTATCTTTAATATCAAAGTTGGATCCTTCTTGTTAGAGAATGGATTATTCTTCTACTTGAAGATACGCCAGTGCTCTAGAGATTGCAAATTATTCTCCTCTAAATTGATATTTTTTTCATCACAATATTGGAACTTTAACCCTCTTATGAGAGAGAGAATCACCCCTCTCTTTAAAAGTCTTAAAGCATTTTAGAGGTTGCAGATTACCCTCTTCTAAACTCATATTTTTTTCTTATAGATTTATTTTTTCTTTCTTTTAAAATGGCTGGAAGTCAAGATATTAATCTGACCAAATCTTTTGAGTCCAAGTTAGATGCTATTATAAATGCTTTTACTACGTTATTTGCTAGGACTGTGGAAATTAAAGAGATTATTGCAAAACTTCATAACGACACAATATTTGAAATATCACAATCTAGACTGCATCTACCTCCAACTTCTATACTTAAGGATACAATACTACATATGCTATATCAAAGAAATCCACCTGTTTAACAATGTAAGGAATCTCGAGTTAGTTTTTCGAAGAAATATGATAGTACACATTTAAAGTTCTAAGGGTTTGTTAACTAAATTCAATTGATAATAGTTCTACAACCTAATACTTATTCGATAGAAGAATCACACATTGCATTGGTTGGCACCTTGCTTATGGGACAAGCATTATCATGATTTGTTCCCTTATTTGAAATGAGATTATTAATTTTGAGCAACTTTGAAGTTTTCATGGAAGTATTTACAAAAGTATTTGGAGAACATGACAAAGCTCATTAAGTAATAGCTAAGATCTAAGCATTGTGTCAAGGGACACACTTTGTATTAGTCTATGCATCCGATTATAGGCAATTAGCGTGCGACATCAATTGAAATGAAGAAGTTTTAATAAGTCAATTCTATTAGAAACTAAAAGATGGTGTAAAGGATTTGATACTATCACTCTCAAATCCACAATTGCTAAATAAAGCCATTAGCTAAGCTATAAAATATGATAATTGATTATTCCAATATTATCAAGACTAACGTTCATGAAGTTCAGTAAGACAATACGTGATTTGACACATTCTTGTTATATTGACAACCATTTTGAATTCACATTTAGAAGTAGAAGACATGTAACTTAATGTAATATATTTTAAACTTCTTAATCCATAAAAAAAGAATCATCAAATAGAAAAAGGTCTATATTTGTATTGCGGCGAGGAAGACTATAAGGTTGGCAATTGTCCAAAAAAATAAAATTGATTTATTATCAAAATCAAGAGTGTAATTGTTTAGGAAAATGAAGATATTTAGCCACAATAGGGACCAAATGATTAGATAATCTAATATTATAAAACTATTTAGATTCTTCTATTTTTGATCAATCTACTTATTGTTTTATAATTCTTTTATATTTTGGCCTTCAAAAGCTTTAAACAATTGCCTTGTTGGATTCAAAGGTGTCTACTTGTTTTGTAAATGAAACATTTACTAAATTTCATAAAAATCCTTTAATACAAAAATTCAAATCTATTCATATAGAGGTAATAAATGGACGACCTTTATCCTTTGGTAGTATCACTCATAAAACCTCACCTATAGAAGTACTGTTCAAAGATTATAGAAGCCAAATTGCGTTCAACATTATCAAGCCTCTTTCAAATTTTGATATTCTTGGACTGTCTTGGTTGAAAAAGCATAATCCATCTTTAGATTAGAGGTTGCAAAGAATAACATTTTTGTTAAAATCCCTATAAAAAAAATTTGTAAAAAGTCATGAATTGATAAGCCTTTATTTGTTGGAGTAAGAACTTTTATAAAATCAGCCAAAAAAGGTATATTGTTTGTTATTTATGCAACTCCAATTAAAAAAGATATGACTTCATTGGCAAGTATTTCAAAGCAATATAACAAATTTCAAGATATTGTTTAGAAGAAGAATATTGATATATTATTAGAGTACCACCCATACAATTATACTATAGATTTTCAAGAAGGAATGCAACCACTTTTTGGTCCAATCTATAATCTTTCTTAAAATGAGCTTTTAGCATTAAATGATTATATTAATAAAAACCTTGCTAAGAACTTACTTAGGCATTCAAAGTCTTTAGCAAGTATATCCATACTTTTTGTGAAGAAGAAGGATGGTTCCTTGCATATGTGCATTGATTATCGAGGATTGAATAAGATAATGATAAAGAATCATTATCTACTATTATTAATTTCAAAGCTTTTGGAACAACTCAGCCAAACCAAGATCTATACTAAGATAGATCTTTGTGGAGCATACAACCTAGTATAGATCAAGGAAGGAGATGAATAGAAGACCGTATTTTGGACAAGATATGGATATTTCAAATATAATGTCATGGCCTTTAGACTAACAAATATACATGTTATATTTTAGCATTTAATGAATGACATCTTTTGAGAGCATTTAGACAAGTTTTTGGTGATATATCTTGATGACATCTTGATCTATTCAAAAAATCTGGAAGAATACAATGTCGTACTGTAATTACTTATAGTGTATAAAAACTATTTAAAATATATAATATATTTATAAATTTAGATATATATTAAAATGGTTAATAGAATAAGTAATTAGATTAAATGGTTAAAATGGTTAATAGATTAAAAAGAGTTGGTATAAAAAAAATTATTTTGATTCTTTTTATTTATTTTGATTATAGCATTTATATTATATAAGGCCTAAATGTTAAGTATGAAGTCTTGAAAGAAGATTGGAGGCCAAACATAAAGAATTAAACTATTATGAGGCTTATTTGGAAGGATGAAGGCAAAATATGGATGAATGAAGGTAAGGAATGAAGCTCTTCATTTCTATTGGTCAATGGTCATGCCTAATAGACTTTGAGGAGGCTGTCTATGATAAGAACAAGGATTTTGGTAATTTCAAAGATAACATTTGAAAATTAGTGACTAAAATTAAAAAGCTTATTTTTTGTATTACAATTTTGGTATAAAAATTGAAAGATTTGGAATTGTTATGAGGGAGGAGTAGGCGCTTGAAATTAAGGTATACAAATCATACCTATTGTCACTCTTTTGAAGATATAAAGAGTTATATGAAATTGTTTAGAGATCAAAAAGTGCAATTAGAGAGGTGATTTCAAGATCTACATCTAATGTATAAAGATTGCTCCATTTGAAGTTCTAAAGAAAGAATTTTTAGAAGTCAAAAATAGCAAATTAAATTCTAAGATAGTAAATAGACCATTTTGTTGATAGTGGTGGTTTTTACCATATCTTAAGCTTCCAAACAAATTTTAGTCCAAATATTTCCAAAAAGATGTATTATTATGTTGAAAATTTATACATCAAAGTTTCATAACACTTGTACATTTAATTTGTAAGATATGAAGAATTTAGTATGCAAGTATTTGTAAACAAGGGTTTGAAGCTATTGTTAGGATTTTGGCAATATCTAAAGATTGATAATGAATCAATAGTTGAAATTTGTTATAATAGTTGTTTAAAATATATCAATATTTTATTTAAATTTTGAATGGATTTGGATAGTTGAATTAAAAGTTATGGATTATTGAAATTATAAAAAAATTCCCTCCCTACAAATAAATGAGGATTTTAGAATATTTTGTTATATTTTGAGTATTTTGTGAAAATAAGATTTATATATTGGATGTAATAGCCCTATAAAGAAGACTTTTATATAAATTTAGGAATTTGTTTTTATTTTAGATCTTGACTGAGTAATTAGTGGTAGCTAGAATCCAGTGTTTTTTTGAGGCAAATTTTCTCTACCACAACAACGAGGGGCATGTCAAGTTGGTGTTGCAAAAGCTTTGGGATGCAAGTTTGTATGCCAAACTAGAAAAATGTATATTTTATCAATCAAGATGGAATTTTTGAGATACATCATATCTACTGAGGGTTTGACGATGGATCCCAAGAAGATAGAGGTGATTATATAATAGACCATTCTGAAGATGTATAATATTTTCTTGGATTTGTTAATTTCTATTGGATCTTCATTAAAATATACTCTTAAGTAGCTACTCCTCTTACTTCATTGACATGTAAGAAAAAATTAAAATGGAAGCTTCAATGGAGAAGGTATTTTAAGACCTGAAAATAGCATTTATCACAATCCCAATCTTGGTGCATTCAGACTTTATAAAAATATTCTACATGGAGACTGATGCTTTAGATATTGCACTAAAGATTGTACTTTCACAAATAAATATTTACAATAAACTCCATCCTGTTATATTTTAAGTTTTTAAAAAAATTTATCATCAAAATTAATTATAAAATCTATAATAATGAGTTTTTTGCTATTGTAGATTCTTTTTAAGAATGACATCATTTTTTTGAAAGGACAATGTATCTTATGATTGTATATACAGATCACAAGAACTTAGAATATTTTATATCAATTTAGATTTTTAACTATCGTCAAGCTCAATGGAATATGTCGTTATCTTGATTTAACTTTATTATCACTTATTGACTTAGAAAGCAACAAGGATTATCTGATACTTTATTAAAGAGATCATATCTTGTATCGAGGATAGGAGAGATAACATTTTATCAACAAAATATAACTTTATTGAAGGTAGAGCAATTTTATCTTTATACCACTATTATATTGATACCTATTGATTTTAGTTTCTTCAATGAGATGCGTATTACAACCAATAATGATGCTTTGGCCCTTGATATCAAGTATCACCTAAAAAAAATACTAACAAGTTCAAACTTGAGAAAGACCTTCTATACTTTGAAGAATATTTGTATATGTATCATGGATACAAGATTTATTATAATAATTATCTAATAGAAGTAAGTAAAACAAGTTGATTTGATAATATCTGATAGAGAAGCTTTTTAGAAGCTTTATAGATACGGAATCACCTTTATATATGTCTACAGGTGATTAGTAGGTTAGAAACTTGGTCAACAAGCTAGCTACATGGTGCACATATTGGTAGCATGTAGAACAAGCTAGCCATGTATCGCACATATTGGTAGCTTGCGGAACAAGCCAAGTATGTAGCACACATATAAGAAACTTGTCTTACAAGTTTGACACGTGTCTTACAAATTAGACATGTGTAGGAGGTCCTATAGAATATTGCCACATAGCTCTTAAATAGATAGTATAAATAGAGACAAGAGTGAAGCCTTCTTCACTCTTATCAACTCCTTTCTTGCTTCTAGTTTAGTTTTAAGAGTCTATAGTTTTCTTGTCTTGTGGCAATAGCCATTCTAGTTTTTTTTAATATATATATTTCCTTACTTCTATTTTATTATATTTCTTAATAGAAGTTTCATATATTTATTTTCTTTTATCGAGTTCTTATCCTTGACAATATCCTAGAAGGATCAATATGACTACGCATTTTTTAATCTTGCCATGATTTTCCAACTACAGGTTACCTTGGATTTAATGAGACTTTAAAACTTATTTCTTGAGATTTTTGGTGGCTTCAAATGTGGAAGGTAGTGAAGAACTTTGTGCTTTCTTGTAACATTTGTTTAAGGTCCAAAAATCCTTGACATCACCCTTATAGACTCTTATAATCCTTGCTTGTTCCAAGACAATTATGGTCTTCTATTTGAATAGATTTCATCATGGATCTACTGCCATCTAATTCATTGGATAACATTCTTGTAGTGGATGATTGACTCACAAAGATGGTTCATTTCATTCCTTACAAGAAGATTGCATTTAGTGAAGAAATGGCAACGATCTTTCTTGATAATATATATACAGTGACTCTCAAAACTGAGTCAATAATTTCTTATATCAAATTTTATATACAATGCAAGGATAATAAAGACATGAACATAAAAACTTTCATTTGTGTATGTGAATAGTCGCAGTCTAGTACATCATATTCAAAGTTTCACGCCAATTGTAAAACTATACAAGAAAAAATAATGATTTAAATAAACTATATACATAGACTCAGTTTTGTAATTTACATCTACCTACATATTAATAATTTTTCCACCTTTTCTTGGAGGCTAAAACAACTTGGATGCAATTGGACATGCTTTGATAGAACTTTTGACATTGCGCAAGAGTGATAGAATTAAAAAAATCTTGTACACACTCCCATAATTCAAGTATTCCCTTGGCTGGTGCTGGATATTCATTTAACCTCCGTTTCACAATTACCTACACATGCTCAATCGGATTTAAATCAGGTGATTGAAGGGGTCGAGTAAGCACATCAAAATCTTGCATTGATAATAAATGCTTGATTAATTTATTAATATGATTAGAATTATTATCATGTTGAAATATAACATACAAAGGGTTGAAATGATACAATTTAATTCTATCCATGAGTTCATCTTTCAAAATGTTAAGATATAAATCTTGTTTCATCTTTCCCTATATTTTGCACATGTAACCTATACTATAAGAAGTCATACAACTCCACTCAAAAATTGCACCACCTCCATATTTTATAGTTTGACTTATATGACAAGCTTATAAATAAGATTCTTCATCCCGTATCCAACACCAAGCATGACTATTAGATTGAAATTGATTAATCTTATCTCATCACTAAAAATCATCCTATTCCAATCATGCACAGTCCAATCTTTGTGTCATTGAGCAAATTCTAACTTAGAATATATATTCTTGGCAATGAACAGGGGTTTCTTTTGTTTCTCCAAAGATCCAAGACTTGCTTCATGAAGTGTGTACCTAACTATGTTGATACTGACTACCACATTCAGTTGCTTAGTCAAAGCATTTTTCACATCTACAACAATATTTAGTCCATCTAATGTAATAGCCCTGATGCACGCTCGTCTTTGAACAAGAGTGAGGCTCCTTGGACGGCCTCCTCTCAAACATTCCATATAGGGAGCATACTCTCTCTGAATTCTAAAACATGTAGATTGAGAGATATCCAACAATTTGGACACCTCACATGTGCTACGCCCATGCTGCAACAAGGCAATAACACTCAACTTTTTTTCTTTTGATAATGCTCTTATGAATCAAAAAAAACTTCAAAACTATGAGAAAAGTGTTCTAAGAGAATATGCAATTGTCCAAAAAAAAAATCACAAATCCTAATCAACAATCTGAACTCATTATTGGAAAAAGCGATGCTTGCCAAAAACAGTCCCAAAACTAAGTCAACATTGGTACTTTCATTCAAAATGGCATATCTCCTTTGTTGCTATAGCTATCAAGCTGAAAATTGGTAGGATTATATTTAATTTGATAGAGCATCTTTTCCAATTTACGATTTGTCAAAAAAATAAAATATCTTCTAGATATATTATTTTGAAGTTGATAAATATCCTTGTTGACTCAGTTTTGAGAGTCACTGTATATATATATATATATATATATACATATTTTTTAAAAAATAATATTATGGCATACCAGATGATATTGTATCTAGTTAAGGATCCTAGTTCATATCTAAGTTTTGGAGATGTCTTTTTTAAATATTGAAGATGGATATTAAACTTTCTTCAGCTTTCCATCCTTAGTTGAAATTATTAAGAATAAGATCCAACCATACAAGTCTTGATTCCAATGCTCAAGCTTTAATAATATTGTTTGAGTTTAGAAAGGTGAATCCTTTTAAGCTTAAGATCTCGTTTGGAGGATATTTTGAAGGCCATAATGAAGATGAGATCCTTAGATGGGATGTTTCAACAGTGGAGATACTAGCTCAAGGCCATAGGCAATTTTTTTGAGGACCAATAGAATCTATTACCTAAGAACAGAGAATAGAATATATAGTTTTATTAATACAATGTATTCTTGATTTTTTATGTATATAGGAAGACTTTCAAAGGTATGAGCTCTTTTTGGAATTTGTCACTAGAGAAGGGGGTGATATTAGGGATGTACACTTTGGAAATTCATAGAACCTTTTAAAATATTTTAGAGCTTCTTGAGTTAGTGAAAGTCAATTGAGAAGCTTCCTAATTGATGAAAGTAGCTCGAGAAGCTTCATAGTTAGTGGAAGGAGCTTGAAAAGCTTCATAGTTAGTGGAAGGAGCTCGAGAAGCTTCCTAGTTGATAGAAGCTCCTCAAAAAGCCATTTAAGAAGCGTCTTAGATAGGGATATATATAAGAGTCCAGGTTGAAAAGTTTTTCAATCTCGACAATGCATCTTTTGAAGTTCTAGCTCACCTTTCTTGGTGTTGTTCATGTATTCATCTGATTAATTTAAGTTCTTATTGGTTTCTTCTTCAAACCTTGTTCTAATTCAAATCTCTTATTTTGTATTCTCATATCCTTAATATTATAGTTCTTTAAAAATTTCTACATAGCTTTCTTATTAATTAATATATTTAAAGATAAGATTAATCTTCTTTCAATTTTATGTGAATATATTTTATTTTTAAAATTATATCTAAATTTTTATTTATAACAATCTTTATCTATATATTAATATTATAATATTAATTATTATAATTAATAATTTTATAAATAATTTTTCTTGAAATAAATTTATTTATTATTATTTAAATGACATTTGATATTTGATCTATCTAAATGCCATCTATTATATATAAATAAATTATTTATATATTTTAATAAATTAAATTAAGATAAATAATATAATGTTATAAAAAAATCCAATTATATAATATAAGAACATTATTTATTTTATAGATGTATTTTTTATTTATAAAATATATTAAATAATATATTTGAGATCTTTTTAATTATATAAATATAAATCTTTTTATAGATATTTTTATTTTTAAAATTATAATTCATATTATATTAATTTATATATCTTTTATTTTTATTATAAATTTAAAGAAATCACAACAATCATTAAAAATTTATAAAAATATTGAAATATAAATTTATAATTTTTAAAATAATTTTTAAAAAATTTAGTTGTTATATTTAAAAAATGATAATAATAATAATTTATTATTTAAAAATATTAAAAAATTAAGTCATAACTTTTGCACATTATAATGTGATTTAAAGTATAATTAATTGATGAGTGCAATATTATTTCATATAAGAGATACTTATATTATTTAAGTAAGTAGAAATAAATAGAAGTAAGTAGAAGTAGGTAGATCATGTTAAGTAAATAATATCTTCTTTTTAAAACTTCAAAGAAGCTTTTTAGATACAAATTAAATCTTCACATTTTTATTAATATGCCATGTGGCTATTGAAACTTATTCCACAAGATTTTTGCTTTTAAAAAGCCGTGTTAAAAGCAACTTATCATTTGACGCTTGGGCCATAAGTTTCATGGTTCTTAGGAAGCTTCCACAAGATCTTCTTAGTAGCTAGTATATATGGAGACAAGAGTGAGGCCATTATTAATCTTGTCAATACTTTTCTTGTATTCTAGTCTTTGTTCAAGACTCTCTAGTTTCTTTATATTTAACAGTAGCTATTCTAATTCTCTTTTTTTTAATCTTATATCTATTTCTTTTCTCCTTACTTTCTTCCTTCTTCAATAATATATGAATATATTATCTTTTGAATTTTGTCTAGATTCATGCCTTTAACATCTCATATAATATCAATTGCTAGCTATAAAAATTCTAAAGCATACATAGATACATATTTTTTTATTATAAAATTTTGATTTTATTATTTATTATGATTAATAATATTTTTTTATTATTATAATTATATAAAAAATATTATTAATTATAAATAATATGACTAATTATAAAAAATACTATTAATCATAAATTAGATTATTATTATTTCTCATAATTAATATTATTTTTTATACAAATTGATTATTATTATTATTATTTTAAATAAATATTTTTTATGATTATATCTAAAATATATAATAATAGATATTTTATTCTTAAAATAATTAAAATCAAGATACGATAGCTTCATCAAATAATATTTTGATAAATTTAATTTAAGAGATTATAGTAGAATAATTTTGTATTTGGAGCTTAATGATAAGTTGCATTTAATTAACAAATCTCTATAACTTAGACCTAGTATCATTAAACTTTAAAAAAAAAAAAATTAAAAAAATTAATTTTTGGTTTATTAATAGATATAATTATACTTATAAAATAATTTATAAAAATTAATAATTTAAAATAGTATAATTATTATAAAAAAAATTTAAATTTTTATAGTTAAAATTTTTTAAAGTTGGTTGTTGCAATAAATAAGATTGATGCATTTTAACTATTAATTATTAAATTTCTTCTTGGAGTTATATTATAACATTCTGTATTTTTATTAATTCTATTATTGATATAAGATCTCTAATACATTAAGAATTTCTTTGTATATAAAAAATATATATATATATAAAATTAAATAAATTAGAAAGAATATAAAAATAATATGAGGTGAATAATCTACAAGCTTTAAAATAATTAATGCTTTTGAAAAAAAACATTACAATCATAGTTTTATAAAGAATTATTAGATTTTAATACTAAATCTAATATTATTTTTTTAATAAAATACTAAAACTATAAAATCATACAAATTTTTTTAAATATCTAATTTTTAGATAATTAATAATAAATATTATTAAAATAAAAAATTAAATAAATTAAAATAATTAAAATAATTAAAATAATCTTTCTATATATAATAACTTTAAATAATCTTAAGCCAAAATTAGAATATAACAAAAGTATTAATAAGACTAAATACGATCTTAATCTTGTTTTTACATTTATTAGCTAAAAGAAAGGTATGTAAAAACCACTAGACTTGCATGATAGTATCTAAATTTTGAGATGGTTTTATAATAGCTTATCAAATAACTGATATTGTTCCAATGGTTACAAAGCATATTAAAAGATACTTGTAGATCTAATCTACATATAAAAAATATTTACAATGTTACATAAAAAAATATTCTTTATCTAATTTTTTTATACATTTATATTTATTTATTTATATATTTATTTCTATAATATATATATATATATATATATATATATATAAAAAAATATATATATTAAACTAATTATAAAATAGTAGTATTTAGAATAATTTTATTTTATTTATTTCTACATCTTGATTTTGAAAAAATAAATAAAAAGATAATTTGTAGATAGACTTGACAATCAAAAACTTAAATGTATGATGTTTCGAATTACTTAAAGAATTTGATTAATATATTTAAAAATAAATATAAAATAATATAAATCTAAATTATAAAATTTATAAAGTTTTATTATTTGTAAATAAGCACAATACTTTCTTTTACTTTTTCTTTTTATATGAATAATATCCATAATGCTGATATAAGATTTAAAAAATTGTATAATATAAATTTAAATATATTTGCACATGATAATGTCGGATTAAAAAATAAAAACTCGTACTTTAAATTTTTGCTAATTTTAGCTATTTAAAGCTTTTGTTTGATTTTTCTAAGTAAAAAAAAATAAAAAAATAAAAAAAATGATGTAAATAGATATAATAATTATAAATAAAGGATTACTATAGCAGCATGGTATGAAATATATTAAAGGATGTACTAAATATTGAAAAATTCAAGAAGACTCATTAGTTGCAAATTTAAGAAGATTTAATTAACAAAATAAAAAGAAAATGAAATGATATAGGTACAAATTGCACCATGTTTTTGCATAATCTTATTTACACACATATATATTTCTATTTTTTATATTTAGAATTTAAAAATGAGATATATATATATATATATATATATATTTATATTCATTTTCACAAATTCTTACTTATGTAGTTCTTATGAATATCAAAAGTTTGAAATATTCATTCCAAGACACAACAGTCAGTAATTTTTTTCAGTATTGTAAACATTGGACATGTTTTTATTTCCATTGAATCATATGTTAAAAAATTTTACCAGATTTATTATAATATTCATTTGCTTGAGAACATGAAATATAAAATTATGAGTGAGTTTTTGGTTGATGCAATGATTTGTTGTGCTGTCTCTTTTTCTATGAATAGATGAGGCTGAATGGGTCTAGGACATGGAGGAGGAGAAATGATAGCTCAATGTTTCATGTGCATGGTGATGCTATGATCACATGCAGCCACAATAAAACACAAGACAAGACAAGACTGGGCACGACAGGGCAGGGAAACAGCATGGCCTCCCTTGTCACAAGAACACAAGGGGAACGAGGGGAACGAGGGGAACGAGGGGTGGCTTGGCGAGGATGAAGCGCGGGGGTGAGATCCCCCCCTCCTTTGCATCAGGCTTCCCTTCCCTTCCTTTCCTTCCCTTTCCTTGCCTTGCCTTGCGGTGTTTTTCATTCGCCCCCCTTTGCCCACCCTGCTTCTGCTTCCCTATGCGTAACCCTTCTTTCTTGTGCTCTTACCCCGTTTATCTGAAGCTGCTGTTCCTTCGTATCTCCCCTTCACTTGCGAATCCTCCACTATTGCATCGGGGGCATTCTGTAGCATTTCTCACTTTTAAGATTTCACCCCTTACAAAGGTGCGTAGGTATTCCAGGTTGAGGAGCGTTTTCTTCATGGAATGACTCTCATTGTGGGGATACTGCCGAAACAACATGAGCGAACAGCCCGAACCTGAAATATGGCACGCTGGCGGGATTGCTTGGCCAGCGTGTTGGACACCTTGATGTGGAATGCGTGAAAGTCAGCTCCGCATTCATCTCAACAACGGTGCTCAGCTCTCCCCGTAAGAGCAGGAGTACGCCTACGGTTGCGTACGAGTTCCGAGACGACTGACGTTCCACTCTGGGCATTCTACGGACCACGATAATCTCCCGCAAGTCTGATTGAGCATGCAAAATATCGTCGCCTTGCCTTAAAACCCACAAATCAGAGTCGCATGGGTAGCTTTGTAAAGTTTGGATAAAGACTCACCTAGTCTCATGTATGCCCTTCTTTGAGTAAAAATACATCTAACAATTCTGGAGCAAGAAGTCGCAGTAAGAAGGCTATGTTGGAATGTACATGCCTACAACTGTATGGGTCTACGCCTGAATTACCGGTCCCAGTTGTACAAGACTCATTCAAGCGGGGTGACATGGCGTGGCGGACAGAGAGTACGTTAAAAGTCCAAGTTCCCACGTTCCAAGCAAACTTCGCATGAAACGAAAGAGTCTTGGATGTACAGCCCCTCCGTCATTGTAATTTATGCAGGATGCCAGTGTCGCTCGCTCTAACTTCTCAGATCATTCCATATATATATATCCACGCAATTTGTGTACAAGGCTTGCATTCGTCGGAAGCTCATGTTGGTGTGTGGTAACTGGAAGGCGAAGAAGCGTAAATGTTACATACATTCCGGAGTAGCAAAGAAATGGCACATGAATCCTTTCAAATCCCTTCATTTTCCTCGGTTTGCAGCCAGCTTGGAAATGCTATTCCTGTCACCAGAAAAGCCTGATTGCCGGCATGATGACGCGTTAACCCCAGGTGTTGGCATCATCCTAAATTTATCCAAATTGTGAGGACAGCGAGATTCCGCGCACCGAAACCAGCACTTCGTTGCAGAGAGATACATTGTGAGCGAACAAGCTGAATTGGGTCCAACAGAGGTAGATGTGGTGGAGATACATGTCAGGGCGTGGGCTGGAGGTGTGAGAGCAGGATTGTGGGATGTGGGATGTAGGATGGTTTAGCTGAGAGTTTTCGTCTACACTGTTTGAGGCTTATTTATTTGTTTTCGTTTTTTTGGTATGGATTTGGTGGGACAGGATGTTTAGGAGATTCATTGGTATTGCTAGCAGTTGAGGGCACAGCGAGTTTGATACTGCACATGGATAATCTGCCGGGGCGAGCAAAGAAGACAATATCAGGGCATTCGGGCGGAGATACTACAGCTAGGGCTTGGCTTGCGTGACAGGTTGCTAACAAAGCAGGAATTCATGGATACGCCCGGCAAAGAACCTCCCCAAGCTGCTACCTCACCTTTAGGAAAACAGCGCTCCAGCTTTAAAAGCCGCTGCATCTTCTTCGTCCTTCTGGCTGCTGTAATCCTCGTTGCTGCTGCTGTTCTCATCCCAACGATATTGATTCCGAAGCTGCGCGACAAGGATAAACCTGCCGGACATACCGGCAAAGCGCTAGATCGCATTGCATTAGCTTGTAATATAACGAGGTTTCCCGATACATGCAAGAACACTATCGTAGACACTACCGCCGCTGAGTCTGACTCGATCTGGATCCCCAAGTTGGCTGTGGCGGCTGCCACAGATGCCGTTGCTAGCACTCTTTCGCGATGCCGCGACTACAACCTAGATCCCGAAGTCATATTAAACGCGACTTACGGGAGCATTGTGGATGACTGTCTCGAGATTCTGCAATACGGTCTAGAGTACTTAACTAGCTCGTCTGATACACTCTCCAAGTTTCCGGGCCCAGAACAGAACCGTGAGCCGCCGATTAATGAGCTCAGGACATGGGTTAGTGGAGCACTCACTGTCACCGGATCCTGCTCCGACGGGCTGTCACGAATTCAGACCGTCAAGAGCGCACCTTTGCGGCAGCAGGCGAACCAGACCTTCCAGGTTGTCAGCAACGCACTTGCAATTGTCAATTCATTCGCAGTATACGGTGATGATTTGGAGAAGTGGCAAGCAGCTTATTTTTTAGGTAGTTCGCGTGGGCCTCTCACTACATCCGCACGGCGTATGTTGCTCTCCACTGAAGATTCGCCACAGTTCAAGCTTCGCAGTAGCAATCTTCTGTCAAATTCAGTGGGATCGTGCGAAAATTCTCCGAATCATAACTCCTGTTCATCTTCGACTGCTTCGTCCTTGAATGTTGCTGCTTCTCTTCCCAACTGGTTGAGATCACAGGATAGGAGACTAATACTCGAGGAATCCTTTCCCGTTGCAAACATTACAGTTGCCCAGGACGGTTCAGGCAATTACACGACCATCCAGGAGGCAGTGGATGCTGCACCAATCGACAGCAACATACGATTTATAATTCACATTAAATCGGGCGTGTATGACGAGCTGGTGAGGGTCCCCTTTCGGACGAAGTATGTCATGTTCCTGGGAGATGGCATCAATCAAACCATTATCACTGGAAACCGAAGCGTGCAGAATCCGAGCATTACCACCTTCAAGTCTGCTACTGTCGGTAGGGCGTGACTATTCACCTTCAAGCCTTTAGCCATTTCCTTCATTTTCCATAACCGTACGTGATAGTTTCCCATCATACGGCTCCTCTCTCCTCGGGACCGGCCAAAGGTTCAATAGAGGCTTCGGCAGCCATCTTCAAAATAAGTTTTTTTTTTACTTGGCCGAAGAGAGCCAGGACTACATTCCTCGCCGCTTATTTTATGGGAGGTTTTCCATCCATCCTCGGGCGCATTCCACAGTATCTTGAAATTTTGTTCTCCACCACGGAAAACATGCAGATGTGCGAGCCGTCTGTCTGTGTGTTTGTCAGTGCACTTTACACAATTATGTTGTGATAATGGACTTCAGGACATAAAGCACTGGTGGAAGATCGAAAGTTGTGGCTCAGAGGACTGAGTTCTGACAACGGACAACCTTGCACAGAGCATACGTTTCACCATATTATGTCGCTGCGATTTTCGTGTTTTGATTTTTTGACAGCCTGTTTTGAGTGGGTAACTCGCTGGCATTGTGGCTGATAATCATAGCGAGGCCCAGCATGAACACCTAGAGAGTAGGGCGTTTTTCGTGGAACTGCTGGCCTATCTGGTCATCTGACAGATGCATGATTCATGGCAACTGCAATTTAGTGGAATTTTCATACCATAACTAAGTGGGGACCTGGCTGTGAGAGTGTGCAGGTGTGGCCGGAGAAGGCTTCATGGCATGGGGCCTTACGATCCTGAACACGGCCGGCGCCATAGCCCAACAAGCCGTAGCGCTCCGAGTCTCGGCAGACAAGTGCGCGTTGTGGCAATGCTCACTGCACGGGTTCCAAGACACTCTTTGGGCACACGCATTTCGTCAGTTCTACAAGGACTGCACTATCTCCGGCACCGTTGATTTCGTCTTCGGAAATGCCGCAGCTGTGCTACAGAGCTGCACTCTTCTAGCGAGGGTCAACCTCCCTGGAAAACAGAATGTGTATACTGCGCAAGGGAGGACCGATCCTGGGCAATGGACGGGGTTCTCCATCCAGAACTGCACGCTCGATGGAACGTCGGACCTGCTCCAACTGAATTCTTCGTCACAACAACAACTCACTTACCTGGGTCGGCCCTGGAAGCAATATTCTCTGACTGTGATCATGAAGTCCTACATGTCAGCCATTATTGACAGCGCTGGCTGGCTCCCATACTCTGGTGTATTTCTATTGGCTTACCAACCTCACTCCTGCTCGCATCCTGGAATTACGCGCCTGTGACATGCACAGCCAACTCCTTAAAAAACTGCTGCTGACTGTGTTGAATTGTTGTTTGCAGGCGACTTCGCTTTTACTACACTGTTCTACGGGGAGTATGGTAACACTGGACCTGGAGCCAACACTGAAGCAAGAGTAAACTGGTCGATAACAATCACAGATCCCGCAGTTGTCACCAAGTTTCAAGTTGTGCAGTTTCTTCATTCCGCAACTTGGTTGCCCTCTACTGGCATTCCTTATACAGATTCTTTGTAGCACCCTCAGATGATGTTACCCCTAAGTTCACTGTAGAAACCATTATATTCGGGTGCAACTGATTAGGTTATTTATCTGGAGTCGCCCCTTCTGTAGATTAGTACAAAAATTTATGAAGAAGATTTGGACCTACGTGTGCGTGCAAAGAATCCATCTGGGTTTGCCGAGGTGCATTATTTTTCTTGATAAGTTGAGAAAATCAATTAGGAGAACACGGATACTTCGTTCACTTGTAGATTACGTGTCATCTTTTGCCTCTAACATGATTGCTGCCGATCCATTGCAGGGGTACCCTGGCTTGTATTTATGCTGAAATTCCTGCATATCATTTTCTTGGGTACGACATTGCTTGGAGGGCAGTGCCGGGCTGAACGCTCAGTTGCCTGCATATTTTTCAGCTGGTGTCCAAGTATGTGACGTCCTGTGATCATTCTTCGCCCACTCGACGATTTTCAACCTAGTACTTGTGGTTTGCATCGCTAAAACCTAAAATAAGTATCCTTGTCCACATGTGTCCCAAAGTTACACGACGTTGTAGATGCAGCCAATGTCTCGAAGAAATAAACCACGGAGATAACGAGGAATGACCCTTCTGCTGCAACATCAGGTAACAGTTAGTGGCGCAGAGAAAAACACATGATACAATGCCGCTCAACCCGTCTTTGCTTGCTTGCACTCAAACATCATGCTATCAATGTCCAAATTTCAATACGTGTTGAATACCATTCCGGCAAAAACAATCTCATAACCTGCATCACCTCCACAAATTGTTCATCTTTCAACGAAAATGTGTGGAGCTCCTGCATTCACTTTAAGGTCCTCCTGACAGGATACATGGTGAGAAATGTCTGCCCCTGCAACACCACATTGTTTGGCGCGGAGTTCCTATGCGAGAAGCATGAGACTGATCAAAACTGCGTCATGTTGCGAAACTGCTTCTTGTGTATTTCACATTCGAGTTTGAAAAAGACAAAATGACTCCAATATGATCAAGCAACACGCAGGTAGGGTAGAAGGATCACGACTTTAATCAGGCTTCAGCAGTCTGCTATTCTGCATTGTCAAGACCCGCCACAACAGATTGAATGCACTATATCTGTACCTGGGGCATTACCTCAAGGCTAACTTATAGACAGCATTGCTGAGTAACATCGACTTAAACGTGCTGCGTCGTGGTGTTGCAATGGATAGAGCAGTCATTTAGCAGCTGATTGCTTCTCTCCCACAGAGGCTTCTAACAGACCTCAACTCGTACTGGCTCCGACCCATTACAGTGTTCGAGAAAACTAATGCCAGCTCGTGCTGTTGGAAGCCTTTGAGGGAGAGGATCAAGCACCTGCCTCCCAAGTTCCAACAGGCTTCTACTGATCCACGGATATAAATGTCCCAGTACTCATCTGTTCACAGATGAAGTAGGATGTGCAATCTGGGTGGCCTTACAGCAACATCAACTCGATTCTGCTCTTCTACCCAATAGAAATCATTAATCACTGAAGATTAATTGACTGCAATCGGTGTCGATTTGAGGGATATGAGACGAAAAGCACGTACTCGAGCACATCATTATTCGCATCCTGAGGACACATACATGCCAGCAGAATCGCAGACATTAGAATAGCCTTGAGCGTATATGTGTTTCGAATAAGAACAGCTAGTGGACGACGACATAACTTGGCTACGAACCTGGCAGACTATTACTCTATAACCACTCAGCCCAAGCAATTAAGTCATATGCCACTGGAGTTTAAAATCCTAGCTGATAACTGATACTGCTTCAGTGCACCCTTGTCTCAATAAATACCATCGGTTTAATATTTAATTGAAGTGAGAAAAATAGGACGAGTAAATCTGCATGTACTCTTCGGTATTTAATGAACGTAATAAGTGCATGTCGTGACAGCTGGAACATGTAGTGCTATCAAAGTTCGGTAAAACCGGAAACTGATCACCAGGACTCAGAGTTACAATTTTGTTACCAGACAACCTCATCAACTAAAGCTATTCTTAATTGTAGAGTACACATTCACTATTAACAAGCCTACATGGCTTAATGCAGACTCAGATGTAACGGTACCTAATCCAGTAAACATCTAATCCAGCTATTGACAAAACAGTGCACCAAACGGCATCATGACGACAACGATCTCTAGCTAATGATCCACCAATCCCCCTAGTCTTGCCATTAGGGTAGAGACAGATCCCCCGTCCATCACGTGTACGCAAATAAACGTATAGCGCACGACACTGAAGAACTAATTCGTCCTGCTGCAGCGCAAAAGATGTAAATTAATCCACCTTTAGAGAATCCTCAGCATTCTAAACGAAGAGTCATTCCTACGATGTACAAGCTGCTCAAAAAACCTGCAGCCCAACCACCAGGTGACTGGATTTGTCATATCGGAACCTGGGCCTAGAAGACCCAACTAAAGACAATTCGATTGTTGAAGCTAGTACTCGGTTGATCATCACCCGCACTGCAGTCATGATCGGCTGGCCATGCATACAGAGGCGTCATTACTTCAGTGAATATGAAAAGATGGCAGAGGACGGATGTGGGCGACAGATAATGCGATCAACAGGGGGAGACTGTGAATGTTGCGGCAGGTGTTGCAAGGGGATGCGAAACTGAACACACAAGCAGCAATCGGGTGACATAATCTGACAGATGTTTGCGCGTTTAATACTGGTGGCAGAGGCAATCGCCGGACGGTCCCGTGCAGGAGACCACGTCCATCCACGTCTGGATTCCTGGACAGATGGCGGAATTCAATGTTACGGAAGGCAAGGCGTGGTGCATGCATGAGGAATTCATTCCCTTTCTGGGTGGAAATGCGAGGCGAGGCCCTCCGTTCGCTTTGGTTTCATGATCAGATACGAAGTCGGCATGCAGTGGGACCCCCCTACTTCTGAGGCCCCGAAAGGTGAAGCAGAATGATCTCAGGCTTGCTAGCATTCTCTCAGCTGCTAGTTTCCATGGCATTCTTTCTGCCTGCCCTCTTCTCTGCTATTCCTGCCAATGGTTGGTATCCAGACTTTATCATCATGTTGATGCAATTGTGTGGCAAGTTTTGCAACGCACACGGTCATGTCCGTAGGTTTAAAGATTGAGGTTGCATGCTGCAGAATTGTGGTCACAAATTCTTCGTCCACTACTCAACAAATCTTGAGTGCTGTAGCGCTGTTGACATCATCTGGATACCTCCCAAGCAATGGAGCTAGAGTCTGTAAACCATGCAAGAGGTGGCCAGATTGAAGAAAAATAACTCGGACAAGCTTGGTCTGGACTAACTGGGACAAAGAATAACAGCACCGGTGTCTCATCTTAAAGGAACCGGTGGAGCAAACTAGTGGAAGTCCTTAAACTATGGAGAGATATGCAATGGATGCCTAAGATGAGTCTAAACAATCATGTGGTAACGCTAAGTCCTAGAGCTAGACTAATCTGCACCGAGACTGCCGACACCACCAAGTGGTGGAGAGCAGTTTGTACAACGGACAGAAACAGAGCAACACCGTGAACGATCGCGCTCACGAAGGGCCAATCGTGAACTGTGGAGGTTAGGCTGAGCATAATATCTAAGTGTCCAACAATGATGCCCTGGTCTTGGTGAGTCCAGACTATGTGAGGAGCAATTCATTCATTCATTCCTTCATGCGGCAGACCTCTCTGCATTGTTCTCTTTTTCTACACAGGACGTGAATTGTGCCTTGGGTGCAGCAGTGGGTATTGCACACATACATGTGTAGCACAGTGCAGCACTCTTGTACACTACATTAATATTGGACCTTATGCTAACACAATCTAGTGCCTTTGCATTCTTTTAGCCCTTGTTTTTCTTTGTAGATTTGAAACTTTCTAATATCTAAACATAGGTATTTAAGTAGATTTTTATTTGACAAAAATAATTTATTCTTGTTTTTTTTAATATTTGAATATACATGATTATTATTTAATATATTCTTTTTAGATGTATTAAATACAATGTTTGATGGAAAAATGAGACTTTACATAATTTGCAACAAAATTCTTTGAAATAGAATTTACATGTTATAATTTGGCCTAAATTCCTTTTAAGTTTTCATGATAATCATAAAAACAAAACAAAAAACAGAAAAAAACAAAAAAAATCCTCTCAATACCTTAAAAATACAAACATACTATTTTATTTGAGTCAAAAAGATAATGACCATTAAGTGTTATGAATATTGATTTTAAAATCTTACACGAGCCTTTCAAATTCGTTTAGATCTTCTAGGACCATTAATTATATTAAAAATGTTTTGTTAAGCTTTTATCAAAGAAATTTTGGCTATTTCACTTGCTCAAAATTTTCCTTAAATAATTTCCTCTAGTAGTGCAGAGAAAAAGTTCTAATACATATATATTAAAAAATTATTATCTTACAGAATAGTTTGCTGATGTTTAGAGGACAACTTTTATTCTTGAACATTGTATGAATAAAAACCAGGTTTAAGCTATTCACAGTTTTACAAATTTCTTTTTAAAGTTTATTTATATAATGGCTTGCACAGCTTTTGAAACTTTGGATTGCCAAACGTTTATGTTTTATGGTTTAACAAAGTGAGCTTTTATGGCGATTTTAATATTAGAAAATTTGTTTTATTCTTCATTCATATTAGAAAATTAAGTTGTTTCCAAAATAATTTGAGGAATTCAATTAAAACAATTATCCATCCATCTATGTATGGATATATGGAAATATATATATATATATACTAAAAATATTATAGTTTTGCAAAAGGTGTGAATTATCCACCTCAATTTATACATTATACTAGTCTTGTGTATAATTTCATATTTTTAATACCGTTGCTACAGTCCTGGTTATATATCTGAGTGGTATCCTAAAATGAATGTAACAAAAAAGAAAAGAGTTTGGGGAATAATACAACGATTTTAGTCCATGTTACAACCAAATATCAACAAACTACCTCCAAAGATGCAATAATAGTTGGGCAGTTGTGGTAGGTTTTTTAGTTTTAATTTCTACAAGATGAGAAAAGAAAAATGAAGGATGAAAATTTGTCATAAGAATAAACATCCTACACTTGAATTATCAAAAAGATTTGGTATAAACAAGAAAAGAATTAATATTTATTGTATCACTCTACTAAATACCATCCAGACCTTTTTTTTATATCTTTTGATTCTAATTAAAAAATTTGATAGAAAATTATTTTATATTTGACTCAAATCCTAAAAAATTAATAAGTAGTCCTTAAAAAATAAGATAAGAAGGAAGAAATAAGAAAAAAAAACACTTAGCAAAACTCCAACAGTACAACACTCTAGAGTCAGGAACAAGTTTGAAATGAAAATGTTGGGTCTAGGCTTTCAAGGATACTTTCTCTTTAGGGTGCAGTAATGTTTTTGTCTTTCAGGATGCAGTGTTTCTGGTGGTGATGCATTCTTTCCATTGTGGGAGGGAGCAGCATTGTTGTCCACAATTCTGCAAAGTGCTGAACCAGGCAAGCAAGGCAAGCAAGGCAAGGCAAACCAGTCTGTAGTGACTCCACAGTGATGCCTTCTGTTGTTCTTAGGGAGCTCAATCTGCTTGTGCATGTTCCTGAATTTTGCATGCTGATTCATTCTCAATCAAATTTAAGGAAGTCCAGGAATTACAATTGTCATAGTGAACAGAATTTTCTTGTAGAATGCAATAGTAAAACTGGTTTTGTGATTCTGTAGAGTTTCAGCTTCTTTGTATTCAGGATTAGCAGTGCAGTACACAGCACAACATCTTGGTGACTGTAACCCATGGCTGAATTTTCCTTTTTCTTTTTATAATTCAAACAATGATGGATATTTTATCAGTAGAAAAGTATGTGAATGCCAGAATTGTTCAGCAATTTTTCACTTTCTGAATTCCAAAGCATCATGGATTGTCTGTAGCATTTTCAACAGATATCAATTTAATTGTATAATACACATCCATAAAGGAACTCCTGTAACAAGTTCACAATTGATCTTCCATGTGGTTTCATGTACTGTTGGGCTGTATGCAATTTTTTTCATGCTGTCTTGCTGCAAGCTTTTGGAAGTGCAAGTCATTTATAATAAAGTTATGCCACTAAATAAAACCTTGCAAGGTCTTCATCCCAACAGGTTGCTTTTCCATTTCTACATCATTAACAATTAACAAATATTGTTGTTGTAGCTCCCAATAAAGTAGGAAATTGTGGAGTTCAAGATGGCTACTATAAATGATGCATGGTACATTTTTATTACAAAACTTGTATTTTAAGTGTAAAATTGAATACATGAGTAGGAAGATATAGAGCAGGAGATTGCTTATACAAACAGTGCATGGTATATGATAATTTTGCAAGTTGTATTATAAAATGTCATATTTAATATGTGATTAAGCTCATTAGAAAGCATGCATTCTTGTGAAGTTTCTTTTAATTTACTAATAAATTTTATATAATCTCATAAAAAATAGCTTATTAAAAGTTCTATCAGATTTACATGATGATAAGTTATTTTAAAATATTATAAAGTATCATTTCAATTTATATATATATATATATATATATATGTAGCTGTAAAATAATATTAATTTTTATAAATGAAATACACATCCACAAATCTTGCACATATGTTATATTGTGTTTACACAAAACAAATTGAATTATTTTTACAAAATATTAAATTTTTTTTTTTATGAAATAGTAGTCTTTGATCATTCTTAAAGTGCTAATTCTGTTTAGAGTTTTTTAAACAAAAGCTTAATATGGTATCCTGTTTCTTTCGTAGTTAAAATCCAAATTATAAATGTATAATTTTTTTGAAATGCTGTTCAGAATTTACGAGGTATTTTAATGAATTTTTTAGAAATCTAAAAATTCTTTACAAAATTGATGAATAATTGAATTATAATTTAAAAAAATTATGCTATTATTTATCAAATGAAAAAAAATAGTAAAGGTAATTATTTCCAAAATATATTTCTTCATTTTTGTTGTTGAAATTGTAGGCTTTTTTAACAAAATAATAAATGGCATAAAATTTTCTTATAAATTGAATAAAATAAATAAACAATATCTGTCTGAATTTCTTTGATGAAAAAAATGTTTTATTATAATCTATGATGTAAGATATTATAAGAAAATATCTGATACCACATAAGTATATCAATAAGCATAAATATATCAATAAAGTATAATCTAATTATTGTTCATAGAACCAATTGAACTTTTGATTAAATATAACATTTAAACATTAAAAAAATTAGGCTTTTAAATTTAATTTCTCAAATTTAAGCAACATATCCAAGACAACTGTGACAATGATATTGGTAGATTTGTTTAAATTTCCATACAGTAATATATTTTTTATAAGTCATTGGTAGAAAGTAATAACTAAAAACAACCATTAAAAGTAAACTAAACCATAATAATATATATATATATATATATATAACAAACTAGGTTAAAGATAGTGAATGACATTGCTTCACTTTAAACCAGATAGAACACTTCTTTGGCTTAAGCATTGATGTGTTTAGGCTTTTCTGTCATGTATATTAATGCTTTTACAGGTTTTAGAATCCATGCTATGGTCAAAATATTCTTCATCTTAGCACATGCATTTTTTTCTAAGCTTATCTTATGTGCCATAAATAATTGTATACATCAGCCTTTGGTCAGATTTTACTTCACAATGTCACAATGTAAATTGAAGTTATAAAAAACACTTGTAACTTACATTATAACTTACAATGTCATAAACATGTAAAAATAAACAAAAAAATACATTGATTTTTTTAATGAACTGAGAAATATTGTATATATATCATTTGTGAGCATTGAGTTATTTTAAGAAAAAATATTATATGAATTTTATCCAAAATATATGCATTTTTTCCCTACTTTGTAATCAATTTACACTTTATAACATGCATCTAATATGCAAGGTCTTGTTGCTCACTACAATAAGTAAGCAACAAAAGTCATAATATAGTGGTTTTGCCAATGGTCAAATAAAATTATTATGTGGAATAGATTAAGTACGCTGGTATTTATATACATATGAATATACTTGCTATAAAAAACCGAATTAGAAAAATCATGATTCAAAAAATAAAAAAACATCAAATTAAAAATAAAAAAACATATAATGATCAAGCAATGATTTTGTTTTTTTTTCTAGTGCTAGACATTGTATGAATAGACACAATACTTTGATGCCCATGTTTAAGTATCATATCAAACTGAAATTGCATTCAAATGCCTGTTAAAACAAAATTTGTAATTGAGAGCATCAACACCAAGCTTCTTTTTATAATCTTGATAATAGAAGACCAAACTTGGATAAGATTTTACTCATATTTTTACACTTTCAGCATCATTATCATGCTTATGATACTAATCTTTGAAGCAATTGATTGCAATGTTACCAACATTCCACTCACAAAAGCAACTAGCATGAGTTACTTCATGTCCTGAAAGCAACTTCAGCAATATCTTGTAAGTAAAAGATATGTTTAACATAGATGTTGTATGTATGTCCATGTTTTTATTTTACTAAAACCACCTGAAGTTCTTGGATTAAAATGTCCTCTTTTAATTACCTTGTCCCTCCTGGTTTTTGTAACCAGCTATGTATCTTGCATCATTTCATGAGTATTCTCTAGAAATTCACAAAGACATGTCTTGCAATCTATACTTGCATTCATGCCTATATGATTTTTTTATTCTTTAGAAATTTTTTCATAACACCATCACATATCCTTTTGTTACAAACTTTACAAAAAAATTGCAACTTTTTGACATGGAAAATTAAAAATCAATTCATGAGATGGACCTAATTTTGGCTACCCTGCTTGAATTGGAGCCATTGAAATAGCTGAGACTGCTGAATTTCTTCTACACCAATAGTCTCATCATCACAAAAATCTATATGAAGTGTGGGTTAACCACAATGAATGTAGGCATTGAAGTAAATTTCTACAATCAATCAAAGTCAATTGAATGCCAGGCACAAGTTTTTCCTTGCCTGATGCCCAAGAATCTTGCAAAACATCTTGTGGGACCTAGATAGGCATGCTAACTACATCCAAATTCATCTGTTAGTCAGGCCCTAACACCAGACATCATAAATCCAAACATGCAACAATTGACAATGTCAGGATGGCACCATTTTCTTTTCAATTCATATATTGCATCATTCAGTATGCCTTCTGTACAAACTAAAATATATGTTATTATCAAGAGAGCACGCCGATCTATGTATGAACATTGTAAATTCATGTGTGTGCATAACGACCTCCTGGTCTGCCAGATCACCTCACTTACGTGATTTCGCTGACACGCTTTCTTAATGGCCACTCTATGTATTTCCAGAAGCTACAGTCTTAACTGCAATTGTTTACCATTATTGGTTGCTCTGCCTTTCTTGTCTTTCAAGCACATCCCTTATGCTCAGCGCTTTGATGGATTTGCCATGAATCTCAAAGCCATGTGAGGGATTAATCTTAGAATTGAGAGGGCGAACTGGGCCTTCAGCAAGGGATGTTTTAATGATGGGCAGAGGTCCACTCATACCAGCAGTGTGTTTGTCGTCGGAATTCTTTCGGCGTAGCAAACTCAGGACTGTCACAAAAACGCCCCTGCTCTGGTGGGTAGTCGTCTGCTTGGTTGTTTCTGAATGGCCATTGGGCAATCTCCTTTGCTGAGACTTCGCTTTCCTCGTGGCCAACTCTCTCAGGATCTTTGCTCGAGTGTCCGCTTCTCGCATTGCATTCGCTCCACGTAATTGATGTTTAAGGGCATCTGGGTAGCACGACACCACATCACTCATATTAATGCATGAAAGTTGATTTTTGAGCTCACAAGACCTTACCGGGTATGTTTTAAGAAACTTACTTTCAAGATATCTCAATCACAGTGCAGTCACAAGGTATTCGAAGAGTTTGATACTTGGGCTGTTACAGATGAAACCATATGCATGCAGGGAGCGCAGAGTCGTGGAAAATGAGTGTCCAGTCATGTAAGCTATAGAAGTGACTAGTTTGAACAACCTCAGATACGAACCACTACGGCTCCATCGCCCATTTAGTTTTAAAAAAAATACAAAAATATAATAAAACGTTCATGATCTCTCAGACTAATCGAAAACAATTACAACACCCTAGTTGAATGATAGCTCTGATGTAGGCTGTGAACAAGTTGCCCGAAGACGTTACGAAGCTTTGAAGCGAATATCACGGATTGTACCTCTCACCAATACCATTAGCAGAGATTTTTCGGTGTCTAGGAAGTTTAGCTCACATTCAGAAACAGAATGGTCGTTGTTGCAAAAAACTGCTTGAAAACATCGCACTCTAGGACATGTGTCATGACTTGGCGAGATCCCCACTTCTAACGCTCCCTACTTTGGCCTGTCTTTCCATACATTGTCAATTGTTAGTAGGTGGGCATGTTCCAAACAACCATATACTAGGTTACTGGTTTGAATGGTCGTGAGATAATTACAACGGGATCAGTGTTGGAATATGTTATATATTGGTATACAAATCTACCCTAAAGCTGCGGGAAGAAGGATACGCCCATATCGTTCTAGTCTGAAATTCAGAATGTGGGAAATGATGTCTGCTTCGAACAATGTGGAACGAGGTGAAGCTGCAAGCCCGCATTCTTTAAATGGATTTTTACCACTCTACATTACGCTGCTATCTGCATTCACATTGCTTCCCACTCACTCAAGCAATGATCGAGGTGAAAGAACGAAATTTCTCGGTCTAAATATAAGTGAAAAGTGTTATATCTCAGGATCGAGGAGATCGTTGACTGAATGAAACGAAGGACTGAATAAGTGAAGTGAGCAATAATCACAACAATTCGCAGACAATGATTTTTCCCACTGCTGCTAAATAGTGTCTATGTCACGGTAACTTCTCTTCCTGAGCTCAGATCATTTCATGCTGAAGGACCCACGTCAACAAACTCGTCACCTCGTGAAATGCGACCTGCGTATACGAGTGAACCATGGCAAAAGTCGAAATCGCCAAGTAACGACCCACGACTAGGAGCTCATAGCGTACGGACAACCAGAAAGCTAATTGGCAAGGCCTCTGTAAAGACTGGAGCCTTTTTCTCAAAAAGAAACCAAACCAAACTCATACAGGTATACAAAAGCTGCGAGAAGATGTAAACTCACTTGAGTTGCAAGGTGGTGCAGACGACCCCAGGTCAGATGATCCCCCACATGCAGCATGGCTACTGCAGCTAAGGCTTTTCTTTGCGAGAAGACAAGACAGATTAACACCCGCAGGCGTCGCTCTCAAAGGCATGGGCTGCATGTCCTGGATTTCAAATAAATCTGAGTTGTTTTCATCCAAGTCATGTGTGTCCCATTGCCGAGACAACTGGCTGTTGGATGATGTTTCTAGATGAGAGTCAGAGCTGCTGGTAAGCACTCCATCTGCGTTGGTCGCGTGCTTTTTGGCGAGAGCCGCAGTGTTTGCCCGTTCCAACGAGAACAGCTTCAGCCTCTTGTCAAAGACGTGTCGCGTCTTCCGCCCACTGGCACCGAGGACTGAAAATGGAGACCCGAATGCTCCTTTCGACAATGCATTGCCACCACGAGGGCTTTCAGCTCGATTCCTCGGCCCCTCCAATTCTTCCCCAGCCTCGTCGTCCGGCTGATGTAGGAATCGCCGCAGTCCCATTTCCTCCTCCAATTTAGCCGATTTCATTTCCTCAATGATGTGCCCTGACCCAAGTTCATGCAGGGCTTTTGCAGACGGAGAGGTAGGAAATGAAAAAAATGCATCCAGATCAGAATCAACTCGATCTAATTGCTCTGATGGTTCGACCATCACAGAATGCTCAGAAGTACTGCAGCAATTAGAAGGTCCTGTCTGCTCTTGCTGCTTGGGTATGCTCACTCTCAGGCCGTGGGTGGGAGTCAACATGGGCACAGTATAAAGTTGCTCCCTTGCGTTATCCTCTATGTCTTTAAGTGATGAGAGTCCACGGCTAGACGACGATGAAGCTGGCGACACATCAATTTGCACGTTGGAATTCTTTTCTGAACAATCGATTTGATGTTGTGAAAATTGACATACTGAGCTAGAGCATGTCTCACTCTTCGCACTTTGACTGGGGGTAGCAACAGAAACGGGTATAGCGAGATCCTCCCTTGACCCACAGCAACCAATACAAGCATGTCCAACTTCAGAGCAGGTCTCGCTGTCAGAATATCTGCCGCTCGCCCTTGAAACACAACATCCCACGCACGCATGTCCGGCGTCGGAACATGTCCGATCACTGCCCGAAAATCGGCCATCGTTAAAGATCACTTGCCGATGGTTGTGAGGCTCATCAGGCAGGTGCAACTTGGACAAAATCTCCTGGGAGGTTTCATGCCGGATCTCGAACTCTCGAAGCTCATGCAACGGGGGTGCAGCAGTTTCACTAACTTCAGTGAACTTATTTCGAGCAGGAGTGTTGTGGCTTCTGAGTAAGCAAGCTGACTGCCTAGCTGCATTCACCACTGAGGCCCACCGGCCTGTTGCTGGAAAACAGGCTTCAAAGCATGACCTGGCCTCTACTTTCTGCATCCGAGCTTTATAGAGCGCCCCTAAATCTATGTCCTCATGAGCAGATGATGAAAATTCAGACAAACTCAAATCTTCACCCTGTGCACTGGGGGAATCATGTTCAGTCAGTATCATAATCTCGTCATCTTCAGGAAAATCTAATTGAACTCCTTCAACGTTCTCTAGCTCTGATTCTTCTTCGATATCACCATTGCCGTTATCATCGTCGTCATCTTGATCAACGATGATTATTTCGTTTGCAACTTCAATCTCAATTGACTTCCTGTCTGGTGTCTGAATCTTAATCCTAGGTGCATAGACTTCCACAGTTTTCGATTGGTCCCGTTCTTGTAAAAGCAAGAATGTGTTCCTAGCCGACGCTTTGGCAGCGGAGATGGCATATGACCTTGCAAGAGCATCCATGCCTTGCGTCTCCAAGTTCCTTACAAATGGTGTCCCCGCAAAAGACGCAAATGTGATGTCTCCAGGTGAATGCTTCATGTGAAGATTGTGGATTCCACCTAGGAGGCCTTCCAAGCGAGCTGTGAAGAGGTCTGGATTTCCACCATACCGCCGTCGTCTCCGTCTCTTGTAAAAGAGAGTCGCAAGTTTTCCCTTATCCCCTGTATCTGCTGACCATCGTGGCGATTCGTAGATCAACGACTTGGAATTGCTGGTGCTTAGCTCCGAGCAATCTGTGTAATTTTCAGTGCTGGTTCCAAGCCATCCTGCTGTGGAATAGCAAACCCCCATCTTCTCTCTGTTCTCAAGATTGATTCTTAATTTCTAATAAAAATATCCGCACACTCTTCACCCCTTGGATCGCAGCACATGCTCTTGAATCAATGAAAGAGAGATGTGCACCCTTATCATGTCCAACCAGGTAGCAGTAGTTGGGAACAAATTGAAGACAACAACGTCATTTACTTAGTAATTGTCTCGGAGACTGAAGCTCGACGATGGGTAATGTCAGTCTGTATCCTGGAGGATTTCGGACAGTGTGCGTCCATGATTGATCGTCTCAAAACTTCCCCAGTCACCCCTGTGTTGTTAAGGGAAGCCCAGCTTACATGTGGAGGAGCCGGGAGGAAGATGAGAAAAAGGGAGGGAAAGGACGAAATTGAGGAATACGTACTCGGGTAGACGAGCCTCACAATCTCTATCCATGATATCATCTTCAAGTGTATGATTGCATCCCATGATTTTGCCACCTGCTGAAATTGTCAGAGTAACTCTCTCGATTCCGGCAGCAATCTCAAAATCCTCAACAGCGAGCTCAAGGTACATTCTCGTCTTGGTAGTAACTCAATGGTCTCGATGCCAAATTAGGACTTGCCGTAGCCATATTCTCGGCTTTTGAGGCTCCACATTGCAAAAGGCAGGACACTTCTAGGAACCTGAAATTCCCGACGTAAGTGGCTGTATTGTTTCCATTATTCGCACAGATAACTGCCATGGAACGAATCAGCAATTTCAGGATCAACAATCGTCAAGACCGCAAAATGTACCTAAATCCGCTGCAGCTTGATAGAAAGATCTGCAACGAGCCATGAAACCACGGACATATTTACTAGAAATGTTGACATCACTGCAGAGAAACTAAATGAGAAGTACCCGAAATTTACAGAAGGGGTATAAAAGGAGTGTTTTGCTACACACTCTAAACCTAAGCCGAGACATGTGGGAAAGATTGAAAAATTCCTTCAAAACAATTGTCAAACATGACTGGAAGTGTTACCTGGAAGGCAACAAGCGGTCTCAGAGGTCTCCTGATCTTTGTCCTAGAGTCTTCACATTTAAGCGTTTTGGACTAGTCTAATTCTCCTTTGCAGTTTGGTACAAAAACCACCCAGGGTTGAAGGTGACTGTTTCAATTTTCTGGGACCATTGGCCAAGTAAAACATCCTCATCTCTATAATTTGATTAGCTCAAAGGTGAAGTGGAAATGACTGACACTGTCGCTACTCATGGCGGATAAAACATCCCCTACTTGAAGAGCGACTTAAAAGTTCCGACTAAAGGACGTCCAAGAAGTTCGAAGCTGTTCACTCTCTGGAGTTAAGAGAGAAAAAACCCAGCAAAATTAATTCTAGGGCAAGTCACTATCACCCCGCCATCCCCTCTTCTTTTTCTTTGGAAGGTCGGTGGTGTCCATTGCCGTCCCTTTCCCTCCAAGAATTGCATGAAAGAATAACGAATTAGAAATCGGATTCCGGAATGTGTAGATGTTTGATCATCCTGGTGCTCATCCTATACTTCCAAACATCTGGCCCCTCGACTTCCTCAACAATGTAAATTAGAAAAGAAAGTATCAGACACTAGCTTTCTCCCACACGGATCATCGACAGAGACCTCAACTACCGAGCTCGCACTGGCACCCTTGCACCATGTAACCATGAAGCGGTGATCATGGATGTAACTTGACCTTTAAAATGAACAAATTAAGAGCCGATCGTCAAGCGTGCACACTCAGCGACTGCCATGGGCCAAAAGCAATCTTCACCCTGAGCGAAACACGGGGGAACTGGACCGGGCATGCAGGCAGAACACACGCAGATGTGAATAATTCCGTCAGTAGAACTCAGCGAGAGCACAGAAGCAGAGAGGAAAAGGGCGGACGAGGAGATCATAGACGGCAGGCGAGGGAAAAGGGGGAAGGGGAAGGAGGGATAACGCAATGCGGGAGGGAGGAATAGGCAGGCAGGCAGACAGACAGAAAGGGAGAAATGGGGAAAGTGGGAGGAGAGAGGGGAGGTGTACCAATGCGGGAAAGACTGCAAAAGCAAGCGGTTTGATTGGGGCTTGGCTGTACTTGTCCCCTTCCTTCCTTCCTCCATCCTCTCCCATCCCACCCGTCCCCTGCCTGCCTGCCTGCCTGCCTGCCTGCCTAGCTCCTTTCTTCCTAACGACTCTCCTGACGCTCCTGAATGAAATCCACATTGACACACCTCTTCTCTCCCTTGTCTTTTTCACACCCTGGAGCAACAATCCATTTCTTCTTCACCCAGACATGCTTCACCCTCAGCTTTTTTGCCCATCAGATGAATCACTTGCATCATCATGTATACATCCATGATCATACTTACCAGGATATCACATGCTTTTAACTAGAAACAGGTGCAAATCACTAAAATTATCATTGTTCATTCTTTGGAAATCCTAAATAGTAAACTTTGAACAGTATATGTTGAGATTTTTTTTCTCATCATCATCAGATGCATCTTTTTTCTTCTCATGTTTCTTGCCACCTCTACTTTTACTCATGATCAATACCAATAAAAGTTTGGAATGATATCCTGGCCTCCAATCCAAGTTCATTCCATGTTCATTGCCATGTGGCAGAGTAGCTTCCCCTTTTATAAAATGGTTACAGAAGCCTCCTCATACTAGGCACTGGATTTGAGTACGTTAAAGGACCATTCAGCCATTGAAGATGAAGGAATCTTTGCATGCATGTTGAAGTTGTCATGGCTGAGCAGAAGGAAATCACATCACAAGACAGATGAGGTTTTTGGTTGGAATATCCTGAGATGTGCATGTTAGGAATGTTAGTATGCACCAATGGATAGGTGTCAAATTGAGTATCCTGCACAACTTAATCCTTATGTATTACATTCCTGCTAGAATCCTTCAGGAAGGCTACCATTCTTGTGTTGCGATTCTCCTCTTCATCTGTGCTTCCATATTTTAGTGTTCCACACAACACATTTACTAAAACTTTACAACCTTGTTAAATCAATTAAATGATGCTACCACAAAATTAGTGCAGGAGTTGGAGTTCACAATGCCAAGTTAGAATGTGAAAGACTGCAAAGTGCAGCTCCACTGGGCTAATGGGAGTTAGAATGTGCTGTCACATTTAAGTTTACTGCAGTAACACTGCTGAGCAGTAAAAAACCTGCAAGAATCTCAACATCCCTAAAAGACCATTCCACAGAACCACTGCAATGACAGGGGTATGGTCTGAGCAGAATGTGGCTGGGGGCATAGTGTGTATGGGTGGACAAAGCTTCTGCACTTGGAACTGGGGTGGGGAGTGCATGTTAGGGCTTGGAGCCCCACCATGTGTCCACAGAAAGCTCCTGGAGGAAGACCTAGGGACTGCAATGTTCTGTATGAAACCAAATGGGTCCCTCCAAAAGAAGAGCCAGATTTGGAAGTGCATGGCATGCTAATGATGGGAGAAGAGAAGGGTGCCATGAGGAGGGAGGGAGGGAGGGAGGGAGACCAAGGGGCTGCCAGGACCAATGCAACAGAAGAAAAGGAAGGCATGCAAAGCAAGGGAAGGAAAGGAAAGGAGGTTTTGTAACCACAATAACAGCAAGGTCTCCTCCTCTGGTCCAAATTTGGCAAAGAGAGAGAGAGGATTTCTCCTTCACATAGGGAAGGCTACCATCCACTTTGCCACATTTCTCCTTCTTTTGATTTTCTTCCCCATCCTCCAGAGTTCATGATTTTTTTGTATGAAAAAACTGGGCACTGAATGTTCTAGGGCATTGTAACAGGCATGTGTTGCCAATGTATAAACCCCTATCATCCTCAACTTTATCACAGAATAACTTTAACAAATACTTCCTTACAATCAAATTAGAGACAAGGTTAGAATTTCATGCAGAGGAGGAGGAAAAAAGATATGGGTGTCAGGCAGACAAGGGAGGGAGAAAGGAACTGGGTTCTATGCAGAATGGGGAGAAATAAATAAAAATGAAGCTAAATTTCTAGTGTTGGAAGGAGGAAGAGAGAAAGTTGGTTACAAATAGACGTTTGATGAAATTAAGTAACTTCAAGCCAAGGTCCAAGCTTTTATACTTGGAAATAGCAATATTTAATAAATAAATAAATAAAAACCCAAATTTTTTTGTTTCATAGATAAACACATGCCTTGTATGCTTATATCAGTTTGAAAACATCTTATCATTTTGGCTTGTAAATGTAAATAATAGACAACCCCATCAAAATGCACTTTCAAAGAGAAACATTTCACAGGATCAAAGAATAAACAACAGTTTTGCTACTTAAAATTAGAGCAAATTTTTTTTTATAGAAATTGCATCATATAAATTAGATGGTCTTAACTTAATTTTGAAGGGATATATATATATATATATATATATTCAATACTTTATATGAATATTTGTTACTAAGCATTAAAAATCCATTATTGAATACAAACATGTTTGCATTAAATGAATATTATTTTTTGATAGATTAACAACTACTAATATTGCAACTACAAATGATTGTAGAGGGATGGACTAAAAATAAAGATATGACCAAATCAAAATTGCTAATAGAAATATAGAAAAAAAACACTTGTTGCACATTGTCTGTTTTTTTAGGAATACTTAATGGTTCCATTTGAATTATATAATCTGTCATCAATATTTACAAACTTAATAAACAATAATTCAAAGGGATTGCTTAACTTTGAAATTTTTTTAGGTTGAAGACATTTGATTTTAAATTAAAGACATATAATTCAAAAAATATAAAACAACATCAAAAAAATCTTATATATGTACTTAAACTTTAACATATTTACAAATTTAAAAAAATCTTAAAAAATCTTAAAAAGTAGATTAAAAAAATTAGAATTAATTTGTCTCATATGTAAGTAAAAATCCCAGAAGATTTCTAAATAAATGGCATAGTTATGAAAAATGTCCTTGTAATTGTGCATAATTTGAGAAAAAGGGAACTCAATTATAGCATGCAAATAATAAAAAGGTGTTTTAGAAAAAAATATCTTAAAGATATTTTGAGTATCACAACTGATTTAAAAAACATAATATAAAATGCCATAGTTTTCATGATTGTAAAGTAAAGAAAATTAGAAAAAAATAATGTAATTTTAGATGCATCATAAACAAATCATATATATACACACACACACAAGAAATTGGATATTGCTACATAGATTTGATGATATTTAGGTGTAATATAGGAACACATTTTATTTCCAAGACATAATTATATAAAAAAAATTCCTACTGGAGTAGTTTTAATTGTACAACTAAGCAACTGCAGATAAATAGTTATATTTTAAATTTAGTTGGAAGGACATACTTTTAAATAAAAAATATATATACATTTTTAGAAATTATAAAATAATATAAAAAATAATACAGAATTGGGAGGTGATTTTTATACAAAATTGTGAGGTGATTTTATGAAGTGGGCCAAAACATTTGATTGATAGGTGATGATAGGTGATGATAGGTGATGATAGGTGAGAGGGTCAGTATGGATGGTAATAAATAAGAGCTATGAATACAATATGAAGAGTACGTGACAAGTGGCGTCGTATGGCTGGAATTTGTGGAAGCAAGCAACAAATGGGGGCTTCCATTGAGGGCGCAAGCCTTCAACATCAACAGCAACAGCAACATCAACACTGCACAACACACGCAGTGGTGCATGGCGGGGGGGGGTGTGTGTGCCCTCCCAACACATCCCTGGTCGCTCGGACTGCAGCTTCTCAGGGTTTCATCCCCTCCGCCTTTGCGTTCCTTCGGAGGAGGCGGGTGCCTGCCTCCCTCGTTGGACCTACTGCGTAGCGTGCATATCGCTGTGTCTCCGATTCTCTGCTCGCCGCCTGCATTTCGCATCGCACTGTAGATGCACCTCCACCATCATCAGATGATGACTGCTCCTCCTCCTCCTCTTCCTCCTCCTCGCCACTTCATCTTCCTCGAGATCATTCTGCAGTGCCATCTCCACCAACTTTTCCTCCACGGTTGCAGGGCCTACTATGTGTATTGGCAGTGCACAGATAACATCAGCGTCATAAACAAAGGATTGCTTCCCCCCACCCCCCAGTCTATAACCTCGGGTAGTCTTGATGTCGCGGGAAATTGAGACGCGCGAACTCCCCTCGTAGTTCGGAAGCAGCTGCAGACAATTACTATTCATTAGTCAGTAAACTACGCTGCACGAGTGCAGGCAGGTCACTTCCTTAACTTTGATGAATTTCTGCACAATTCAATCTCGTGCGAGCAAGATAGCACACCACCATCGCAATCGACTGCAGCCTCTTCCGTTGCTTTGAAAGTTCCAAGCCCTGGGCGATTGCCGCTTCCTGGCAATCGGATTTCTGCTATCCACTTTCCGCAGTGTCTCTGACAAACGCCTTGATACAACTCGTTGTGAAGAACTCCAATTCCCTTTACAGCCATCTTTTTCATCACCTGTGACCGTGCACCAGAATCTCCCAGAGGATTATCTCAAGTCCTTAATAGACTCAGAGAGTGTACGTGTTGATGAAATCAGAAAGACTTGCAATTGATAAGGCTCCTGCTGTGATAATAGTAAGGGACCAGTACCAATAAACCACCTAGAAATGAAATGTTCTTAATTTCAACAAAAAACCAATATATCATAATTAAAAGGGATGATTCCAGGAAATGCTGCGTGTGAACCAACCTAAATAGACATCACCAATACTTGGTAATGCATAAGGATTACCGAAGTATGTGCAACTGCCTAAACCCCAGCGAACCTTGCTGCTAGCGTTGGCAACTATTCAAGAATAAGAGGCCAGGTCTCCAATGATACAGCGTCCATGTGTTGTTCCTGATATGTAACTGAATACTCTCGTCTATTTGGTGGACTGCTGTCTTCACATTCCTGTTCAAGCCAACACGACAGTGTTACATAATCATGCATAACATGAGATGGCATGTTGAGTTAGAAGCTCATGGAACGATGAGGATACAATGTTCCAAAAGTCCTCACGTTGGAATACCTAATGTTAAGTATGTGAACCGAATTGTATCTGAATGTTTTTGGAGAGACCGAAAACCATTATAAAATTAATGAGCAAGAATAGAAAATCGTATTCGCAGCAGCAAGTCACAACAATGCATATATCGGCATAGCTATTACTCCTCTAATGGGGGAATCATTAGCATTATCCCCTATCATCGAAAGAAAAGACTGCAGTTGTGTCACAACATTAAAAACTCATCCCTTAGATATATTAAAGGTGCAGCCTCTCATGTAGTAAAAATATGAGGAAATTGGCAACAAAGAATTCAATGATAATGTATCTTAATTTTAATAATAATAATGATAATAATAAGCCTTAGTTTAAGATTATCCATGACTAAATTCACATATTAAAGTCGAGGGTTGAGAAACTCATTAATAGCACCTCAGATACCAAATTGAATCTGAATTGTTCAGATACGGAGTAATATCTGAAAGGATTCTAATGTTCTCAACTTGAAGTTACACATCACACTGAACGCTGTGCTTGGAAGATCCAAAACCTCCTCGCCTGCTTATAGTAAACTCTCAAGTTATTCTTTCACCTCAGATTTCTTTTTCCAATTGTCAAACCGGTCACCAACTGATGAGAGATGTACAGTCCACCGGAAGTGTTTTGATGGATATCTCAGGCTTGCGGCAGAAATTGTAGTCTCTGCTCATCAGTTTCAAATTGGAAACTTTCTAGTGAACTTGACACATACTGCAGGGTAACCTGATGTCAGATTTATAAACAAGCATTCTTTTGCCTCCATAACATCGGAGGATATCGTCACGTGTTATGAAAAGAAAAAATAAATTAAATGAAATCACATGGGTAGAATTTGTCGTTAGATACCAAGAGTAAGACTGATTTGTTTTTTGATGGAAGGCTGTAGAGTATCTATCAACCTGGTGTACAAAAAAAATAATACGAGCTGCGAAGAAACACTCACTCTTGTAAGTAGAGAAATCACGTGACAGCCTGTACAACAGAAACTCAAAAACTAGAGCAAAGGTATGTTACGGGACAGTGCTTGCTGGAATATCAAATCATGTCAGATTCATTATCTTCGATCCTAAAAGATTCGGAACACATGATTATAAATCTGTCATGATATATTTCTTTGTTCGGAATTAGTGGTGTGTAGGCTTTGGACAGCTCTATACTGCTCTGGACAGCTACAAGCAGGGAATTTGTGCTAAAGAAATGACTATCCGTTCAAAACGCTCTTCCACTTTCTACATTAACTCGGACGAGTGAATGTGCCACGTTGCCTTGAGTGGAGTGTGCACCGATTTCAATGCTTCTGAAGAATCTTAAATGCAAAATTCAAAATCAATAACCGAGTTAGTAACTGGTGTCCTAACATGTGAAGTATGGAGGATGGACTACATCTGTGCGCTTCGTCCAACGCAAGAGTAAGCATGAAAGTCGGTCAAGATGTAGTGCGATGAGTTTGAATTACGCTGATACAAAGCACATGATACGAATCGAGAATCTTTTACCACAGCTGCATATGAACCCACATAAAACCAATAAAATATGACTAGCAGAATGTTATGAGAAACAACTTGGATATTTAAGTGTGCATTCAGCTTCATACTTTCTTGCAATGAAGTCTCGAATAATGTTCGGTAGAATATTTGAAGAAGGTTTTTTGCACACACTTTCCTCTTGTTTAGATAAAGGCTGCATGAAACCATCCTCACGGGCGCACATCACAGACTCAAGTGCGATGAAACTCCCTCGTTCTGTATGCGTTAATTCTTCTTAACTTCCTGGGACAGACGAAGTCCGAATTGAGTAGGGCCGTACACCGAGAAACCTGGAGTAACTCGCATTTGATCAAAACTGCAACATGCTTGCCAGTGAAGCTGAAGCGAAATTATACTTTGCTCTAATTAAGTCTACAACAATCCTTGCCTGCATTGACTGAGCTCTTCCTGCAACAAGTTGAATGTTTACGTCTCCCTGACGGTTGTTTTCGCAGTAGCCTGCTGACAATGAGAGTGCAAATATTGTTGATGATGACAAGAACAGACGTGCGAACAGCCAATAAATGAAGAAGAATGACCAAAGGCGCTGGAGATGTTGACGTGCTCAGTAGCCCGAACTCCACTGATGTTTTGCTAGTCCGTGCTTGAGATGAGAAGTGGCAAAATCGCGGCTATTCTTTGATTACTGAAGATCTTTTACGAAAAAGAGGTGAACATGTGACCGTCAGAAGTCTGGAAGGGCACGCCTTACTGCACTGCCTGACTTGGTCTTCCCTTCCCTTCCCTTTTAGATACTCAGGCGTAAAGCATGAACATGGCCTGTAACGTCCGATTGGTCGCTGCTTGTTTAATTTTGCAGCTCCACAGCCAATTCGCTGTATCCGTCATTGTCAGGATATTCTTATGACGTCTACAAACCTTTTGATAATTTTCATGCTTTGCTTCATCGTGTTTAAGTAACGCAGAGAGGTACATGGTTTGCTGGGAGTGAAGGGATTGCAATCCTGCTTTTGCGGATCGCTGTGTACTCGAATCGATATGTGTAACACCAGAATATTTTACTCATCCACTTATACATATGCGTGTTCCATGCACCATACCTTCGCTACAGAAAGGCGTCGGTAAGAGTTAGTTTACGAACATGAGCTACAATGTAAACATTGTCGAGGTAATTGCAGGATCTGTCCCGAAATTACTTCACTACCACTTGGCTTTTGCGCTGAACGCTGGATAGACTATCATCAACTTGTTCGGTACGTTGTGCCTCACGGACACAAATTTCGCTTCAGATTGAGCAATGATCCTACAGAAAACCTTTGGAATAATAACAAGTCTAAAAACGACGAACTACTACCTGTTAATTATATTGAATTGAAGTCCCTAAAAGCAGAGAAATCTTCTTTATTCTTTGATTAAAAATGATTTGTTTCAGTCATCATCAGATAAAAGACCCGATTGGATAGCCGATGTTGAGACAATTGGCGTGATTCGCATTATTGCATTGTCCCTAGGTGTAGTTGCAGTATCGCTACCTCAGGCTGATGGTAATGGCTCTGCGCTCGTGCATGTATTTCACAATGAGGCGAGTTTTCACAATTTGTTTACACAGCGATCCGCAAAAGCAGGATTCGCACTGTTCACAAATCTGCATTCAAGTTTGGCCTGCCAGGTGCTGGTGAGACGGACATGTCATTCATTCATTTTGCTAGAACGGGAGAAGGAAGGAAGGAAGAATTGTCATATAAGGATGCTTAATGGTGATCATAGTTTGGTTTAAACTGTATGAACCAAGAAATCAAACCAAAGTGGAGGGTTTAGTTCAAGAAGTTACTATAGATCTGGTTTAGGTTTGAGATGCTTCCAACAAAGTCCAAACCAGCTCTAAAAGATTTTAGGCTCTATAAATCCTAAGTCTTAAACCCTAAACTTTACTAATGTCTCTTGGCTTCCTATTTTGAGTTTAACAAAGATTTATAGTAATTAAATTTTATATTCCATTAGTTGATTTATGTTCAAACTTAATTTAAAGTTTAATTATAATACTTACTATTAATACCTCAAGTTTCTACTTTATCCAATATGTAGATCTTTAAATCTCTCAAAAATTGGGATTAATCTTAAATTGTCAAATTCTAATATTTTTTTGTATATATGGTTAAATATCTCTTATTTATTAGTTATAATAGTATAATAATAAATAAATAAATAAATAATAAATCTTATACATCTATACAATTATCAAAATTTAATTATAAATTAAGAAAAAAATATAAAAAATAAACCTAAACTTTATATTATTTATAATTTCTTTAGAATTATTGCTACTTTTATAAATTCTAACTTAAAATCTTTCTTTGAAGATATTTTCAAAGTTATAACCATGCAAATCTTATATTCTTAAAATCTCCTTAAAACTAGTTTTTTAATTATACTTCTAATCTTCAAAATAAAGTCTTTGTTTATCGTTGGCCTTTGTTTTTGTGCCTTGAGGTTAAATTTTGACCATATCTTACAAATAGTCATCTCCTTAATATCTTTTTTACTATTATAATTATTAATTTTATAAAAAATGAACCTTAATTTTGCTTTAGAGATAAATTTATTGTTTTTCTACCTATCCTATTTCATCTTCATCCATTAATAGTTCGATCAAGGTAATAGAAGCTTTTTTAATACAAAAGACAATATAAAATATAAATTTTATAATTAAGCTTAATTTATTAGCTATTAAAGCATAAAAAATATCTACAAGATATATACTTGATTTTATTTCTATATATCTAAGATCTTTAATAATCTCTTTATTAAGTAGTTGTATAATAATATGACATTGTACAATAATTTTCACTTATAATAATATTAGTGCAAAGGTTGAATTAATTAAATCTTTTGTTCTATTTATCCCTTAATAGAATAAATTTATCTTTTATTGTCATTTAAAAAATAAAGAAGTTTTATCAAGAGTTTTTAATTCTAATTTGATTAATTTAAAGCTAAGGTTTTGTATTAATATTGGAAACAAGTGTATTGCAATGTTTTAATGTTTATAGAATTTATTTCAAGAAGAATTAGTAAATTTTTTAAGCATTTTGAAGTTTTTTCAAAGTATCATAGATTTTTGTCAAGTTTTAGATTTTATAGATGTGTTGTGAGATATGATGACAAATCTTAGATTTAGCATTTATTATTATTACTACATGAAATATTTTTCAGTTTTTTAATTTTCAGATCTATTTATTTTTTATTCCAAAATTATTATGTTTTTATTTTTTTCTTTGATGTAAATTTTGGTGAATTCTTTTGTATAATTCAATTATTAAATAAACTACTTTGTGTATTTTTAAAGATGTTTCTTAAGAAGAAAAAAAATATTTGATTATAATTTATAATGGTAATTTATAAAAAATAATATTTTATTTTTATAGATCCAATTGTAATTTTTTATTTATTTTTAGTGGCTTGGATATTATGTAGATATTTAAATAAAGATAAAATTAGTAATATAAATAAAATCACTACTATTATATTTAATAATAAATATATTAGAATATGTAAGACAAAAGATCCTATCAATACTTAAGTCAACACATATAAGTATTATTTGAATGTATTAAGAAAATATATTTAGATAAAACTTTGAAAATATAATACATTCATATGCCACCAAAGAGAAAAAGAAAAGAAACAAAGAAATATATATATATATATATATATATATATATATATAGAAATAAATAAAGAATAATTATTACTAAATATAAAAAATAGAGAATCTTAAAGAAAGACTAGAATATAAGAAAGACATTGATAAGGTTTACAATGATTTAATCTTACTTCTATATATACTAGCTACCAAGAAGGCTTTGTTGAAGTTTTTTAAAAACTTCAAGGCTTGTAATAAAATAATTAAATTATATATTATTTTAAATATAACCTTTTAAAGATAAGAAACTTATAGAATAAGTTTTAATAGCTATATGGTATATCTAAAGAATTTTTAAAGATCTAATCCATGCTTTAAAAACTTCTTCAAAATTTATTGAAGAATATATTATTTAATATGTCTCTATCTACCTTATAAGTCCTACAAATACATTTTAATTGGTAGATTTTTTTAAAATACTATTTTAATATTATTTAGATATAAACATATTAAGTTAGAAGGATTTATTTGATTATATAAGTATTGATTAGAATTTAGAAGGTTTTATAAGTTACAAGATTGTTATTATTTAAAACATTATAAAAATAAAATCTTAATAAGACTTATAGGAAATTATCCTAGTTGGTTTATGTATTTTTTTCTTATTCATAATAATTTATATTTAATTTTTAAGACCAATTCCTTAGATGATCTTTTATTTATATGCATTACTTATTAAAAGCTTATAAATAATAATTAATAGTTAGAAGAAGTAAAGAAAAGAATATTATGGATTTTTTTATAATTTATGTAGAAAATAAGATTTTTAGTTGATTTAAATTAATCTTATTGCTATTAAACATCAATAAGGTATAATAAAGTAGTTTTAATTTAATAAAAGAATTTTCAAAGTATCAAAATATTTTATATAATTTATTTAGAATTTTAAGTGAATTTTAGAGCATATTTTAAAGATTTTTGTAAAAATAATATTATCATTTTTGGAGGCCATTATGAAGAATTTGAAAAAAAATTGAAGGTCCTATATGGTTCTTGGACTAATTGGATGTTTTTGAATACTATAATGAAGTTAAAATTATAAAAAAATATATTTTATTAATAGAAACTAGAATGACCAATAGCCATAGTAGTAGTAGTATCAAGGACATGAATTGGAAAAAGATGCATAAATCAATGAAATCCATATCAAAGGAAAATGAAAAAAATAGAAATAAGAAAGTATATATATTAAAGAAGAAACTAGAATGGCTATTGCTAAAGACTAGAAAATATAATGACTCTTAAACTAGATTGGAAGCAAGAAAGGAGTTGACAAGAATGAAGAAGACTTCACTCTTATCTCTATATATACTATCTATCTAAGAGCTATATGGCGGCGTTCTACAAGACCTCCAACATATGTCCAATTTATAAAATACATGTCAAACTTGCAAGACAAGTTTCCTACATATGCACTATGTACTTAGTTTGTTCCACAAGTTACCAACCATGTACAATGCGTGGCTAGCTTGTTAGCCAAGTTTCTAACCTATCAATCACCTATAGACATGTATAAAGGTGAATCCGCATCTATGAAGCTTCTAAGAAGCTTTTCTATAAGATATTATCAAATTAACCTACTTTTATTTATTTTTATAAATTCATATTAATTAATTAATTATTAAAATAAATCTTATATCTGTGATATTATTCCTCCTTCGTAGGGATGAATTTCATGAGGAGCACTGATTACATGCTGAGAAAGTCTAAGATATGCCAAATTGTGCTTGCCACATATTTTGATCTTTGTTCCTTTTGAAGGTAGTTGATAGGTCCTCTCAACCATCGATAATATTCCATACCAAGGCGGGAGGACCACCTTATTATTTGATCATTGTTGAGGCCTTCATAATTTCTTTCAAAGAAAATATTTGAAATACCATCAAGAGTAGTTCCTACCTTTAAAAGTATCACCAAATACTAAGAATCCCTTCCAAAGTTGTGATATCAAACACATTGTATCTTACTACCAATCCAAAGAAGAACATGTCATTCTTGAGGATCTTCATCTTTATTCCGTCATCTTGAAGGTTGTAATAATCATAATATCTTGTCCAATAAGTCAGCAAACAATGGTTCTTGAGCTGAATTCACTAATTATTGATTCTCTATTTTTTTGGCACTAACAATTTTACAGAAATAGCAAATAATGATATAAGATAGAATAAAACTTCTATTGAACATGCTTTGTGTTATAGCAAAGATTTTTTTGACTCTTCAACTTGATTTTGATGATTATTGTTAATAAAATACATTGATTTTTGCTGAGGCATTTACTAGATTTCTAGATGGCTCCCATATGTGTTTAATAATATTGTATCTACACCAATATAAGATATTCTAGCCGATTTCAACATTGCTTTAAATCTAAAGCCTCTTCCACCTCAAATTCTTCATTATTGTCTACTTCTATATGAGGCGATGGCATTTATTTTTTTTCTTATATATCCACTATCTTGTATGACTCAAGTAATGACACATGAAATATATGATGGATCTTCATAGATGTTGGTAGCTATAATCAATAAACAATTAGATTGATATGTTTTCAAATCAAAAATGTCCAAGCTTACAATAATCTAGTTTGTCACAAAGACAAATAATCTGGATATTACAAAAAAATAACTATATATTATTGTCTACATGGAATTGAGGCTGTTCCTTGTGATAGATATCTACATTGATCTTTTGTCATTTTTGGGCTTCTTTTAATTATGCCTTCATTGTTATATGTAGCTTTGACAACCGATTTGCTAAATCTTCTGCTACAAGATTGTTAACTTTTAATAAGTCAAGAATATCAAGTCGTGGATGATAACCATAATTTGCAAAGAATGGAGTTTGTTGAGTAATAGAATATATCAAATTATTATAAAAAAACTTTGCCAATGGCAAAAGAGTTGTCCAATCATCTTAATGATAATTGATAGTACACCTCAAATATTGTTCCAAAACTTGATTTACTCGTTTCATTTGTCAATCAATTTAAGAGTGGAAAGTTGAAGATAATTTTATGTCCACCTTTAATATTTTGAAAAAGATTCTCTAAAATCTTAATATAGATTGTGTTCCTCTATTTGATATAATATCCCTTAATAATCTATGATAGCAAGAGATATTATGAAGGAAGAGTTTAGTTGTTCCTTCACCTATAATAAATTTTATATATAGTATAAATTGTGCCATATTAGTGAAATGATCTACAATCATGAATATAGAATTATATGAATTTGAATTTAAAAGATCCATAATAAAAATCTATAGAAACACAAGGGCAAGATTGTTGTGGTATATATAATGATTGAAGACATCTATAAGGTCAATAATGAGGAATTTTTGATCTTGAACAAATATTACATGATTGTATAAACTCTTTAACAACCTTCCATATTTGAGGCCATCAAAAATCTTTTGATATTAATTCTAAAATCTTGTTATATCTAAAATGTACTATTGTAGGGAAGTTGTGACAAGCTTCAAGAGCACGTAATCATACTTCATCTTTTGGAATATATAGGCATCCTTCAAAATAAAGTAGATTGTTCTTGTACTCAAACTTGGAAGTATCATAAGACATAGATGAATTATTCTTAATCTTATGAACAAGAGGATCTAAAGACATATTTGATTGGACTTGCTTAATAAAAATTGAATCAATAGTCAATATTGATTTCATTGCTTAAAGATGAAATTGCTTTGGCTTCAAGAAGATTGTTCTTTGTTAATTAAAAGTTAAATCTCATTCTTTTGATATAAGATAAGAATATCTAAAAAAGACGTTGAATAGACCTTATTTTTTTGACCAATAGGTGATAATAAATCCAAATCTTGACAAAGACATATTCCAACAAGCCTGATGACGATTCAATACATATATTTACATGAAATATTTAAGATTCTTATGATCTATATACATAATACCTGGACTAGAAGTGCCTTCTAGATAATGATGCCATTCTTGAAAAGAATCTATAATTATAAGAAGTTCTTTATCATGGATTTTGTAGTTGATCTCTACTATTAAAAAAATTCTGAAATAAAAAGATACTAGATGGAATTTGTCATTTGCTTCCGTTTATCTTTACAAATTAAGCATGTAAGTACACCTGTAACTTGAGAAAAATTCTTGATAAAGATTCAATGATAATTAGAAAATTTTTAAAAATATTGTACATTCTTTATTATTTTTGGAATCTTCCAATTTATGATTGTCTGGATTTTTTTAGGATCCATCTTAAGACCATCATTCAAAATGATATATCCTAAGAAGTCAACTTGAGTAATGTGAAATACATACTTTTCCATCTTTGTATATAATTCTGCATCTCTAAGTTTTTATAATATACAACAAACATAAAATTCATATTCTTTCCTATTTTTAAAATAGATCAAAATGTTGTCAAAATAGTAGACAATAAAATCATTAGAAAACTCATAAAAAATATCATTTATAAGATGTTGAAAAGCATTCGTAAGTCCAAGTCAGTACATAAGCTGGTGCATTTGTAAGTCCAAAAGGCATGATATTATATTTGAAATATCCATACCTTATTTAAAATACAATCTTCTATTTATCTCTTTCTTTGATGTGTATTAGATTATATGCTCTTTGTAGATCTATTTTTGTATAGATTTTAGCTTGATTTAATTGATCAAGAAGTACAGATATCAAAAATAGAGGTTATTTATTCTTGATGGTAATCTTATTGAGCCCTTGATAATCTACACACATCCGTAATAATCCATCTTTCTTCTTTACAAGCAAGATAAAGGTTCTTGCTAGAAATTTTGAATGGCATATGAAATTTTTGGCCAAGTTCTCATCAATGTATTTTTTGAGTTCAGTTAATTTATTTTTTGATAATCTATAGATTGGTTCAAATAGAGATTAATTTTTTTTTTTAAGATCAATTGAATAATCATATGGATGATGTTCTAGAAGAATATCTATATTTTTCTTCTCAAAAATATCTTGATAATCTTGATATTGGCTTAAAATGCTACTTGAAGTCTTTTCACTATCAAAAATAGATATAATATAAATAGTAAAAGATGATCATTTTTTTGTTGTATTTATAAAAGCTTTTGTTCCTACAAATACAAATTTTATTATATTAGGCTTATTGCTTTTCACTTGGTTAATAGGACTATTATTAATGCTTTGAAAAAAATCAAGTTTACAAAAAATCCAGTCTATTTGAGGATTATACTTTTTTAGCCATGATAAATCTAAAATGATTGGATTAGAGGAAGATTTAATTATTTTAAAGATTACACAAATATTATAACCATCTATTATTATATTTATAGAAAAAAATTTATGAATAACATCTCTAAAAGACAACAGATGACCATCTTTGACTTCTACATGTATGGGTTTAATTTTTTGTATTGAATGTATTCTATGATTTTTAACAAAAAATTTATCTAAAAAATATGTTGAGGCTCCTGAATGTAGTAAGGTAGAGGCTTTGTAATTTTTAGGTCTCAAATATACATTTATTATAAAACAAGGACACGATTCTAAAAAGAGAATAAGACCTTTATTACAAGTTGTTTAAGATTTCAGCTACATGGTCCCTATTGTTGTTGGACAAACTTATTTCTTAATATATTATCTTCTATAATAATTATACTTCTCATTTTGTAGTTGCATTATTTCTTTGAACAATGTTGAGTAGTGTACTTAGATTCTCTACAATATAAACATAATTTTTTTTGACGACGATAAGTCTTTTCTTATTCAGTACAAGGTTTAAAATGTACCACATCAATTTGTATGTCTTCTCCTTTTGAATGTACATATTGAAAAGATGTCAGTATTGTTATTGTATTATAATAATATTGGAGCTTCCTTATATGACTCTTTGATTGAAACTCAAAAAGTCAATTGTCATACTTCTCAACAAAGTCAATTATTTGGCTCAATGTCTGAGGATTGGATAAGTAGAACATTAATTTTTTTACCTCATATTGTAATCCATAAAAAAATTGGTTAATGAGTATAGCATCATCTCATTTGGTATCAGTTGCTAATTATCAAAATTAAGAAGTATATGATGTTATTGATTGATTGCCTTGTCTCAAGTTAAGAATTTTATTAGTTGCAATACAAATTGCATCATATTTTCCATACATAGATTAAAATTCTATTAAAAATATCTCCAAATTATTCAATGTTAGATCATATCTTTTAAAAAAAGATGAAAATCACAATAAAAAAAAATATAAAAGTAGTATTATAATAAACTTGACATATGACCCTTGAATTAGATAATTTTGAAATTGAAGTTCAATCACCAGTTGTACTTGATTGATGAATCCTCAAAATATAAATCTGATGCTATCAAATATCTTCAGAAAACTAATTTTTGATTCTTTGATGCTTGAATGGTGTTTTATCATAGGTGAAATGGTATGGCTTGAAGCAACTCCAATCATCTCTATATCTTCACTTCCTGCTAATCTTGTTGCTCCTTGTGGTGGTACATTGAATTGATGCACTGCAAGCATTAATTTTCTTATTTGCTCTTGTATTTGTACCATTGCGCTCTTCATTTCAATAAGCTTTGCCATGATAATACAATAGAAAGAAAAGAATATCTATTTTTATTAAAAAATAAAATATTTAAGAAAAAAATTAAATTAAATTAATTTTTTTAAAAAAAATAATATCAATTTTAGAAGTAGATAATCTATAACTTCTAATATGCTTATGTCTTATCAAGAAAAAGGGATAATCCACTCTTAATCAAGAAAAGATAAAACTCTGATATTGTATCTTCACTATTATCAATGTGTCAAAGACACCAATTGAAAAAAGATGCATAAATCAATGAAATCTATATCAAAGAAAAATTACAAAATAGAAATAAGAAAGTATATATATTAAAGAAGAAACTAGAATGGCTTTTGCCAAAGACTAGAAAATATAATGGCTCTTAAACTAGACTAGAAGCAAGAAAGGAGTTGACAAGAAAGAAAAAGGCTTCATTCTTATCTCTATATATATTATCTACCTAAGAGGTATGTGGCGGCATTCTATAGAATCTCCAACATGTGTCGAATTTGTAAGACACATATCAAACTTGCAAGACAAATTTTCTATATATGCGCCATGTATTTAGTTTGTTCTACAAGCTGTCAACCATGTGCAACACGTGGCTAGCTTATTGGCCAAGTTTTTAACCTATCAATCATCTATAAACATATATAAAGGTGAATCCACGTCTATGAAGCTTCTAAGAAGCTTTTCTACAAGATATTATCAAATTAACCTACTTTTATCTACTTCTACCTATTTTTATTGATTAGATATTTATTAAAATAAATCTTATGTCCGTAACAAGTAATAGGAAGGAAGGTGCATATGTCCCATATAGGTTGTAGCACCTTAGATGTAGACAAGAAGATAAGACTTAAGCCTTGAGGCCCTTTTAAAATACCTTATATACCACTTGTGAGCTTTAATGAGGCTCAAGTCTTTGATCACTTAATCAAGTTATCTTTGAAGCAAATTTCAATTATTTAATTTTTCTATTATTTTATCTTCTATCTTCAAATTATCATAAATTTATTCATATTAACTTAAATTTGTATGTTTTTTATATTGTTGAAAAGATAAAAGAATTATTTATATAAAGATTTTATTTTTATTTTTATTTTTTATTTTTTACCATGTAAAAATCTAATGACATATTGTGACTAATTTTGGAATGTGTATTTGTTTGATTTTCTTTCTTTCACTTATTTTTTCCTTATCCCTTCTTTCTTTCTTATTCATTGTGCTTCACACTTTATACCACCAATTAAAAGCAATGTTTAATTAATGCCATCTTATAATATAGGTTGAAAGGTAGATTTTATCTTCACATACTTCTATTGATGTTTATTTTTTTAAGTAATATAGATATTAATTATAATATGTATGAATAATTTATACCAATCAAAATTTATTAAATAAGTAAGAATTATAATTTTATTTTTATATTTTTTTCTTAAAATATTTATAGACTTTTAAAACTTCTAAAACTTAATTACTTTAAAATCTAATACATCTTTTTAATGCATATGTTATTTATCCTTTCTATCAGTTAATATGATAATTTTTTAAGATCTTTCAAATTCATCCTTATATTCAAAAACTAGCATAATATTATTATTTTTTTATCATTAAATTTTAGAATTTTATATTAATATTTTTTAAAATATTTTAAATTTTTGAATATTAAGCAATATCCACTTGCTTTCTCACTTGTTGATTAAATTTAATGATGTATTAATAAAATAAAAATAGGTAATTTAATTTTAAAAATTAAAATAATAATAATAATTTTTATTATTTGTAGACTAAGTTTAAAAAATTATAAATTATATTGTTGCAAATTAGTTTTGAGATAGATAATAATGGAATTGGATGTTCTTTAATTGTCATTGTAATTTTTAATTAAAAAAACATGATAGAGTAGGAAAAAAAATATAGTTGTTAGTTTTTATATTTTAATTTATTTTTTAAACTGATTTTAACAGATTGAATGTATTGAAGTTGGAGACTAAGCCATTGTAAGTTTTTAATATTCAAATAGCTCATTAAAAATTTTTAGATGCACAACAATAACATGTGTCTTTAGTACTTACACCAATATCCATTTTTGTATCTTTTTTATTATTGTATCTATATTATATGTACATTACATGAAATTGCCTATAAAATCCAGTTTTTTGTTGATACATATAAGTAATTTTGATAGAAAAATATGAACAAGAAGTCAATAATTGCTAAGATTTAAACAAAATATAAGTACAAACTAACAAATATAATTAACTTCTCAATATTGATAAACTCACAATTTATTCAAATTTATTTATGTTTTATAAATTTATCTTATTTTAATTTTTTTTATTATTATAGTATAAATAACAATTTTATCATTAATACTACTATTGTTTCATTTTTCACTTAGTTTCATGCATCTAGATTCTATCTTTGCAATTCTTTGATTCTTAAATCTAATTTTTATTTATTTATTTATTTATTTTTAATACTTTTGATATTTTTCTTCACTTTGGGCCAAATACTTCAGCTTGTGCCTTAATTTTTTTCTAATTCATATTTAAAATGTTTCAAAATTTTTAATTGATAAATATTTTTATAGTTATTTATTAATTTTCATATCTTTAGATTGCTTGACAATATAAATTTTTTTTACTAAGATCTAATTAAATTTTAAAAAATCATTAAAAAATTAGTAATGATAAAAATATATCTCTTTAATTATTCTTAATAGTATAAATATTTATATAATCTTGATATAAATATTATATATTTTTAAAATATAGTATAATAATTTAAAATAACCTAACATGATATTATTGCATGTGAAGTAAAAATCCAAGTTTTGATGTTTACAATATTTGATAACAAAATGATACACAAAATATTTGACTTAGAATAGAAATCATAAAATATTACTGAATTTATTATATTATATTATACATTAGATTTTTTTATTTGTAATCTTTGATTTTGGTTTAAATATATAATTAGGAAAAGCTCTCATCAAGTTAATAGGATTTTTTGGTTTGCATAAAAAATTAATTGCTAATGTAAACAATAATAGGTTTTGTACAATTGTTATTATTTGGTGTATGTTAGCTCACTATGATAGCAATAATAATCTTATTGTAAAACATAGTTGCCTACTTTTTTATACAAATCATATACGTAAGCCAAGTATTATGGTATTTTAAGAATTTAATTTTTTTGAAATTAGAAAATTTTATTAATTATTATCAACAATTTTTTTTAGCAGAAGAAATCAAATTGTATGGAATTGCTTTTGCTAAAATATTTTTAAAAAATAAATAAATAAATAATTTATGTATATTAATTTGATAACAAGGTATAATTTTGCTTTCTTCATGTGCAAAAAAAATATTATTTATTATCTAATATTAGATGCAATAGTTAGCCACTATTAATGTATTAATGATTTAAAGAAACATTGTCTTGTCCACTATGATTAGGAAGAAAAATACATACATACACACATATATATATATATATATATATATCTACAATCTCTTCAAAAATCCAACAAAGATTTTGACATTTTTAAATGGTGCAAATTATTTAATGTTAATAAATGCCATCATTGCTAACAATGCAATCAAAACATAATAAGATTAGTTTTTCCAAGACCAATGAAGAAAGTATCTTAAAAGAATCAATATTTCTAATACTCTACTATCATTGAAAATATAATGTTTATCTTGAAATAAATCTATCAACCATTTTCTTTTTCTTAGATTTAGAAAGCACAACAAACTCCAATGATATCAAGCAAATAATTTGCTCAATTATGAATCTTTCTCTAAATAACAATGTACATACTAATAAGCAAATCATTTTTATAATACAAGAAAATATTTTAAAATTTTTTTAAAATAAAATTTAGCCCAATCAAGTGTCTTTGTTGGATATCAATATTATTTGATTACATTGAACACAACAACAATAAAAATCATTCATATCAACATTATATTTTATAACTTGTAATTGTAATAGGTGCATCATATCTGATATTTCAATGTACAATATAAGTACAAGTAAAATTTATCATTTAAGTTAGATTTATCAGTTTTGAATTGCACAATTCATTCATTATTATGAAGTATAACATCAAAATCATTATTGATTCTACTGAATTTTCAGGATAACTTTATGATGTATTTTATCAATATTTATACTTATTACTCCTGTAAATTAATAATATGTAATTCTTTCATAATACACATCATGAATGTATTGATAATTCTTATAATTACAAATTTTGTATTTTATACTTATAGTTATCAATTTGTATCTCTTTAAATAAATAAGTAAAGACACATATCATCATAAAATTATTTCTGAATAATCAATTCTGATTATTTTTCAATAATAAAAAAAAAAAAAAAAATGTTCCATCACATATTCTGATTCTTAATTTTTAAACCATTATTTTTAGCGAGTTGAATTGAAATATATTATAATTGCTGACAACCTCTTTTGTTTCTACAACACCATTACACAACTATGTAATCTCAGTGGAAACATCACTTAAGCCTACAAAGATCTTGTATCAAAGCAAGATTTATGTTTATTTAAAAAGTACTCATTAAAATTTTACTGTAATTTAATGGATGAAAAAAATGCAATAGGAATTAATATATACTATGAATATAAATATATATATATATATATATATATTATTTTTAACTTTTAAAATTATCTTTAAACTCACTAAAACATCTATTATACATACATACATACATACATTTGAATTGGTAAGTAAATTCAATACAACAAAATTACAAAGCCCAAAATTATTATGTTTTGAAATCTTGTCTGATAAAGATAGAAAAACTGTTTTAAGTCAACATATTCTATTTAAAGTTATTAGCTGAGCTTGACTTGTGAATTTTAACAATCTGCAAAATAAAAATGTAAAAGAAATTACAAAGATATAAATATAAATAGATGGATAGATGTTAAACATAGAATCATAAGTATTGGATGAAAATTGTAATGTTTGTTTATTACCATGCTTTACTCAGAAATTGAACGTGCATTACTGTGATATATATATATATATATATATATATAGCAAGTATGAACTGTAAAGGAAGATGTGAGGGCGAGATGAATGATGTGGCCGCTTTCCATTCATACATCTGTGGTTGTGTTCCAGCTGATACGTGCGTGTGCTTATCTGGATGGGGTGGGGGGGATGTGAACAGAGGGGGGATGTAGGGGGAGGAATGAGCGGGAGCATCCAGGGTTGGGGGGGGAAGGTGGGGTCTTGGGCTAGAGACTTCCGAGACCGACGGGAGGGGGAGGGAGGGGATTCGTTGCATTGTGTGTGGGAGCATGCCCGGTATAGCCAGGGCCACACGCTTCGCTCGTGCGCGTGGTGTGTCTCCGACCCTCCGCGAGCACCCTGCCACTCCCTTCCTCACCTCCTTCTCCTTCCACTTCCTCCTCAGCTTCCACTTCTGCGTCGTCTCCGTCTCCTTGTTCCTTCGATTCGCGTCATCTCGCTCCATGCCGCCGTCGTTTATCGACCTCCTTCCCTGATTTCCTTTGCTTAAGCCTCACTCCCTCTCCCCACCTCCTCTTCTCTCGTCTTCTCTCGAGCTTTGCTTCCTTCCTCGGTCCTCATTATGATGTTTCTTATCTGAATGGCCCTGTTGGGAGGGGATGATTCGTAATGTTGGTATTGCTAGTCCGAGGTCGAGCATTGGCGGCATCCCAGCTATGACTTATGTGCTTTTTAAGGGTTTTCTTATGTGCAGTCTATGATTTGTTAGCAGCTGTATTGGACTTACTTTATCTTTCTAGACAGTGTATTGTGCGCGGTCTCAAGACAATCGCGCCAAAATCTCCTGCTCACAAACAGTCACATATATGAACAGTTCTGAGTGGTACTCACGATTAATATGGAATCATTCGGTTTCTTGAGAGGCGTAGCGAAGTTGCAACTCATTCATTGTTCGTGGGTTTCCTTAAGCTTCGTTCTCCTGGTCTATGTGCTTGCCACGCCTGATAACTTCGCCGAAAAGTTCCCAGATATTGTTGCTAGGTCAACAGCTAAAAATACTTCCAGGACTGTCGACACGAGAAGTGTTCCATGCGTAAAAGAAGTTGTTGAAGTTGAGGTAGAGCACCAAAGCCAAATGGATTTAGGTTCTTATTCGGAAACTGTTCTCGGCACAAGAGTGGATTACACTGTTTGGGACACCAGAGTTGGCTGCAACAATTATAAACAAAAGTATTCTAATGGGAACAGGTTCATTTCTTCTCGAGCAAAATTTTGATCTTCTCTAATCTGCTGTAGTTTAGTTCTCAACGATCTATCGAAGGAACAATTGCACAAAAATTATATTGTTCACCGATCTTCACTGTGATGAAGGACATCCCCAAGTTGATGACTAGTTGTAGGCACTTCTTCCCCTCTTCTTGGAGCAACTATTGTGTAAATGAAGGGTCAACATGTTGCACGATTTGTTTGCAGCTCTAAATTCGGCAGATCGTTAGAAATGATATTATTGCCTTCGTAGCTCTTAATATGGCTAGTCAGAAGAGTGTCTTGTGTTGTTCTTTTACCAGTCGAGAGTCTAGACCACACTTGAAAGAGGTAATCTTTATACAGTGTTTCAGTCCGTAGAATTTTTGTATATTTTGTAACGTGTGGAAGCAGTGCACTGGAGGAATCTGGATTATCCGTGCTTTCTTACAATATCCTGCTATGATGTTGACCAGGACAAGTTCTACTTTACGCAGTCTTCAAAACCCCAAGGTGGACAATTGCACAATATTGCGAAAGCAGCACGTGTCAGTGTTAGTCAAGAAATGGACCTGGATTCCGGATACACTTAACAACTTACATTCATGCGACTGTGGATTGACGTGCTTGTGGACAAACTCTGACGTGCTCTTGGACAAACCCGATGCGCTTTTATATGAGTCGGCTACACCGCCTCGTAGGGTTGGTGCTTTTTATTCGTTCCCCAGATCTTATGAACATCTTGAAACATACTTGTTTATGCACCTTTTTGGGCAATGTTGGTTAATATTATTACTTATCACTAGGGCATGAAACATCGCTTCTTATTTCACTAACCTGTCGCAGACATAGAAATTACCAGGGAATGTATCAACTTTAGGGCCGAGGGTACGTGAATTTCAGGGTCTATCAGAACATTTAAAGGACTAACAATCGTGGGAATGCTACAGAGGCGAAAGGGTGAGCCTTGGAGAATTTACATGGATTTAGAACCTGGTCGAAATAGAGCGCCATCTCAAGATTTATTTGTGAGCTACCATGCCAATGACGACTTGCAGGTGACATACGCAGGAGCTGCTTTTCATACCATTCGCAACTACTATATTTCTCCTGTCAAGCACGACGTAAGCACCCAAAATTTTCTCTTCGACCTAATGTCTACCACAATTTTAGTAATTTTCTACGCAACCGATCTGCAATCCAATTCCTGGAAACAAGAACAGTCTAGAGGTAGAAGAATCCACAAATGACATGTAGTTTATTCTGGTTCCCTAATTTCCTTATCACTGGGGAGAGACGAACAAGTCACTGCCAGGGTCGACTGAGCAGGAACTGAAATTTCCATGCCTAGAGCTGTATCGAAAATAATACCCTCAAGGATAAATTCAAGACTTCCTCGGAGACCAAATGCGACAGTGACTTGTATTTAGATCTCTGTGGGTTTACAAGTTGTATGCAATGTATCCTGTTCTCATTGTTTGCAATCACCACCCAGGACGTACTCGTATACTGGTCATCATCTAGGTGCGTTGAATCGCGGCAAAGAATAGCCTCTGAAGTGCTTGGATTCCTGCCACATCACTCCTTCGGGAAGTGCCTCAACAACGTGGGAGGCATGGATGTGATCCTCGAAATGTATCCTAAATGTAGCAGCGGCAGTGGAGCTGGGAATGCATGGAACCAAAACCTGCACTGTGCAATGTCACACTACAAGTTTGTGCTGGCCATTGAGAACTCGCAGATAGAGAGCTACGTGACGGAAAAGCTGTACTATGCACTGGACGCGGGCGCTGTGCCAATTTATTTTGGGGCACCCAATGTGGAGGACTTCGTTCCACCGCATTCTATCATTCAAGGCAGCAATTTTGCAACTATACAAGAATTGGCAGAGTATGTGAAGAAAGTGGCAGCTGATCCAGTGCTGTATGCCGAGTATCATGCGTGGAGGCGGTGTGGAGTGCTAGGAGTGTATGGCCGAACTCGAGCAGTGAGCCTGGATTCTTTGCCGTGCCGGCTGTGTGCGGCCGTAAGTTCGCGTGGAGGCAGAAATTCCGTCTGATTATATGATTATCATCTGGAGGTGCTGAGTATTTCTGGGAGATCAACGCATGCATTTAGATCCCATGACTCTACACAACCTAGTTCTAAACCAAACCATAAGTGAAAGTGGGGTGAGACGCCTTGAACCACAGTCGGCCATCTTCGGGTAAACTCCTGATATGAACATCAGCTGACTTTTCTCTTTGAAAATTTGTCTACTTGCTTGTTCAGCGGAGACTGCGTCACTTCCGACAGGTTCCCGTTGTACCGTTATTCCACGCTAAGACTTACTGGAAAGACGCAGCGTCTGTTGACGCTCTGGTGGGGATCCGGAGACCAAATGATGCAATTAAACCACGCAGTAGAGTACATAGGAACGTTTTGAGAAGAAGGCCTGCTATGTCGGAATGCAGTTTTGTCCCATCTCCAAGTTGCTAGAATAGGCACCTGCATTTCACACAATCAGTCTCATTTGTGCCAGAACTTGCTTCATTTTGAATCTGTAGGATAAATAATCAAGCAGGATGTAGAGCTGTACATTTTCTAGAATAGTTCAAAACTGGTGTTTGGTGATCTTATTTCCAGTGATATATCTATTTTCCAGTGATATATCTATTTTCAGACATTGTGAGGGATTAATTATAGAATTTTAGGAAAAAAATTAGCACAAGTTTGGAGTAGAGAAACATTTTTCTTTGCATTACATAGATTTCACGGTAATAGGTGAAAAGTTAACGTTGTTGTCTTTTACGTTGGGGACTCACAATCATATTTGAAAGATTATGCAGATATGATTGAATGAATGGATGAATGGCTGTGGATGTACGAATCTATTAAGAAATTATCGTAGATCATGGTTTCAAAACCTCCAAGAAAATTGAAAAAATATTACTAAGTGTAAGGTAGTGTCTTTATTTTTTGTGAAATACTTGTGATGTATCAATTACTTTGAAAAATGCATTTGGTATAGTCGAAATTTCTCTACTAAAAGAGATTATAGTTGTTTGGTATGATTGTATGGTATGTTACCTATATTGATTAATACATTTGCTTGGAAATATTCATTTAACAATCATAAGAATTTTAATTTGATCCATAATCTCAAAAACAAAGTACAAATCCACTTCTTTGACTTGTTACAAAAACATCCATGTACTATATGTTACATGCATTAATGGTTCTTATTGTCAGCAAATGTAAATTTAATTGTTTTCAACAAAATAATAACCAAATAAAATAATAATGTTAAGAAAAAAAAATCATTATAAAATTATAATAAATGAGTGATGTGCTACATTAAAATTTTAATTGGTGAAAAAAATTGTAAAACATCTTTTCATTAAATTTCATAAGACAAGATGTAAAAGTTCCATCCTTCTCACAATCAATACCACAATTGTAGATATCAGCAAGAGAAGTAATTTATTTCTTGCAGTGTGATTTTTAACTCATTTATTTTAAAATAAATAAATAAAGTAACTGCTATAAATAAATGATATATTTAAAATAATTTTTAGTCAATAACAAAAAGTTAATTTATTTTATTGTTAATGGTTAAAGTTACAAAAAAAATAAATTCTTTTTTGTTATACCAACACTTTGCACATGATATATTATAGATATATTAATTTTTGTGCTTAAGATTTTAAAACATCATCATCCAAAATTAGACTTTTTTCCTTCCTTTGATATGATGTCATTTTAAAGTTTGTAAATGCAAAATATTTTGTTCTAATATTTGGGCCTAATATAATGTTAAAATTATAAAATATATAATTTTGTTCTTTAAACTCATCATTTAATATTGAAAGTGTTTGGTTAAAGATTTTGTGATCAATTTTAATTGCAAAAATATTTTGAGAAAATAAAAATAAATAATAAATAAATAAAAAATACAGCATGATACAATTTTCCATCTTAACATCATTGAGAAAGTATTATATGTAGTGAAAAATCCAGTAATATTTTTGAAGTAAATAATAATTAAATATTTTTTAAAACAATTCAAAACACATAAATATTAAAAAATACTTCCACATTGCTCTTATTTGAACTCAAAATCTATTCTTTGTAGTAAGACAAATCAGTAGTTTAATAATCTTGAAATAATCTTGAGTAAAGTACTCATAAAAATTTACAAATTTAAATTATGAATCTAAGTTACAGTAATCTATAAATCTAAAATCAACTTTAATGTCTTAAAGTTGATACATGGATTATATATATATATATATATATATATATATATATAGAGGAAATTAAATTATAAAATGATTACCTCTTTAGTTTGAAATATATATATATATATATATATCAGGACACTATCTGAATATATGATTCAAAATTTATTCAAAAAATTTAAAATATTTTTGACATGATCTATTAATAAATTTTCATATAAAAGTAAAATATAATATTAAATTCTTCCAAAAATTGTAGTTGCTTTTTAAAAAGAAACATGATAAAGCTATTTATTCCACAGGTAATATTTTCAAATGAATAAATTTTTTTTTGATAACCTTGTGGAATGCAACTACAAGGATACAACTACAAGGATTTAACTCTCTATTTCCTGTAAATAAATTAAATGCACTAAGAATTGATTTCAATTGGGAAATGAAAGTATTTTCTTAAATTTTATCAATGTGTTCAACAATGTTGCCAATTCTGTTTTTAATGAATTGCAATTTGAAACATAAAGGAGTAATGTTTACTCTATTAATTTAATAATACAACAGACAAGTTAGTGTTCTGACAATATTTTTTCAATTTTACTTCAAAAACATCAAAACTATAATATTAAAAAATATTTTTTAAATATCTTTTTACAAAAATAGTCATTAAAACAAATAATTATACAAATAAATAAATGCAAGTATTAGTTTATCTTATTTTATTTTTTGTAACACATAAAAGCTCCACCTTCATACAATAAAACTTGAAATATTTAATTACTTCAAACTCTTAATCATCAAAAATTACAAATAAAGATTATTATATAAATCACCCTACTTAATTATTGAAAAATAGAAAACCATTAATTTTTCTAATTGTTAAGTAACTTTTCAAATAATATGATATCTGATTCTTAAACATTGCTAATAATAGTTTGCTAATTTCTAAAACATGCCTTAATGCAAGTGCTTTGTTATTAAAATTTTATATAGATATAAGAAAATTCTATATTACAAATACTATTCTATAGTACAATAAAAGTTTCTTAAATATAAAACAAACAAATATTTTGATGTTAAGAAGATTTCAACACAAATATCTCAATCTGTCAACAAAAAACATATATAATTATTTGATTGGACCCATCTTAAAGAGGTGGTTTTAAAAAAATTTCAAGTAGTTATGTCTAAAAATTCTTTTAAAAAATATTAAAAAAAGAAAATTAATTTTTTTATACTTCTCATAATTATTTGAATTGAAATATAAGTTGGCATATTTAGACTCATTGCTACTTAAAATTTAAAATCTCCATAAATGCTTCTAGACATTAAAAAAAATATACTTTTAAAACATAGAAAGTTAATAACAAATAAAATCACATTTATGTAAAAAACTTTTAATCAATTTGAAAGAAGATGTGATAAGTAATGTTTTACAAATAACGTTGCAATAGATATTGTATGTTGCAAAAAGTATAATATTTACAATATTTAACAGTGAGTAAAAAATTGTAGGTCATGATATGCATTTCTTCTTGGCTGCTACCAAATTGAGGTTTGGCCCTCCTATAGACACAATAATCATTTATCTAAAAATAGTAAAATCCGGTAAAAGAAATTGTTTGTTGGCTTTAAAACATTTTTATATACCAATAGGTTGTAGATAGGGTTTAAAGAAAATATATATAAATTAAATTATAGATCATTGGTGTATGGTTTTTATAGTCAAAAGATCTACCAAATATCACAATTTCCAGTAAAGTATTCTATTTATAATATATATATATATATATATATATATATCAACTAATTTGATATTTTAAACCAATTATAGAACATTGAAAATATTCAGACCACAAAAGACTATGAGGTTTTAATAATCAGTATTTATCCAACTAGACTTGGTTACATGCATTATCCAGTATTTCTGCATTGGTATTTTTATTTATTGCAACTTATCAAAGAAGAATGTAAATGTATATATATATATATATATATACATAAAATTTAAAGACAAATACTTTTGCAATTGTCGCTTAGGTTTGGGTACTAATATTTGATAGTTTTGTGTATAAGCAACACTAATACAGTGAAAAGAAACTATTAATTTTTCTGAGATATATTTCTTGTAAGAAAATAAAATATTATACATGCATAATTTTTTTTAATGATCAACCATAATTAATACTATAATTAAATATGAATAGTATATGTGTATCATATTTAAAATTTTGATGATAAAAATATTATGATTATGGTACTATAATATCACATTTTATCACTGCAATGATATAAATATTTAACTTTAAAAATAAATAAATAAATAAAGAAGAGAGAGAATTTTTGCTTTACAAGATCACTTTAGAATGTCATCATCAGTGGACACGGAAGATGATGCTCAATCATCCTAGTCTAATTTAAGTGAATAAATCAAATTCATATTGTTATAGAAATATTTATGTTAAAGTTGCATTATCTAAAGGCATTGAATATGTAAAGTTTTTGTTTAAATCTGATATTTATTTTATGATTATTATATATTTTTTAGTACTTTAATAGCTAACTATTCATAAATTAATTACATGAAATAAAAAAAATATACAAATTAATTGAAAATAAATAAATAAACAAGATGTTGTTAAGTAAATATTGTTAATATAAAAACTAAACTTGTTTATGAGATTATAACAAAATACTTTCTATAATTTTTTAGATACAATAGACATATCATTTTTAAATTTTTTTATAATACTATTTTATAAAAATATTTATTTATATATATTATATATTAAAAACAATGATGTACATTTGTTCATATGTATTCATTCAAAAGACATCACATATTTTTTTGCTTCCATCCATTTATAAGTTTATCCAAAATTATGAACCAATTGTCAAGGACAAGGGCATGAATCATAAAGGAATAAAATACACTCTTGTATTTTTCAAAATCACTTAAAGATGGAATAATATTACAATTAGAATGGCTATTGCCAAAGACAAGAAGACTAGAGACTCTTAAAACAAGACTAAGAAGGCGTCGACAAGAATAAAGAAAGCTTCACTCTTGTCTCTATATATACTATTTATTTAAGAACTACGTGGTGGCATTCTATAGGACCTCTAACATATGTCTAATTTGCAAGACACATGTTAAACTTGCAAGACAAGTTTCTTATATGTGCGCCATGTACTTAGCTTGTTCCACAAGCTATCAACATGTGTGATACGTGGCTAGTTTGTTGGCCAAGTTTCTAGCCTACCAATCACCTATAGATATGTATAATAATAAATCCACATCTATGAAGTTTCTAAGAAAGTTCTCTATAAGATATTATCAAATTAATCTATTTTTATCTACTTCTACTTATCCATATTAACTAGATAATTATTAGAATAAATCTTGTTTGTAATATTATCCCACCTTCTAGAGACAAGTTCTATGAGGAGCAGTGATTACGTGTTGAGGAAGTCTAAGATGCACTAAATTGTATTTGCCACATACTCTGACCTTTGTTTCCTTTGAAGGTAGTTGATAGATCCTCTCAATCAATTGTAGTGAACCATGCCAATGCAAGAGGACCATCCTATTATTTGATCATTGTTGAGGCCTTTATACCTTCCTTCAAAGAAAATATTTGGAACTCCATTAGGAATAATTCCTACTTTTAAAAGTATCACCAAATATTGAGAGTTTCTTTGAAGGTTGTGATATTAAACACATTGTATCTCACCATCAATCCAAAGAAGAATATATTATTCCTGAGGATCTTCATCTCTATTCCATCATCTTGAAGGTTGTGATAATCATAAGGTCTTGTCCAATGAATCAATAAATGATGGCTCTTAAACTGAATTCACAGATTGATGATTTTCCATCTCTTTTGGCATAAACAAATTCAAAAAAATAGTAGATAGTGATATAAGATAGAATGAAATTTCTTTTGAACCTGCCTAGCTTTATAGCAAGGATTTTCTTAACTTTTTATCATGATTTTGATGGATATTGTTGATGAAATACATTGACTTTTTGTTGATGTATTTGCTAGATTGCTAGATGGCTTCCATGTGTGTTCACTAATATCATATCTATGCCAATGTATAAGATATTCCAACCAATTTCAATGTCATTTCAAATCTATGACATCTTCGACCTCAAATTCTTCATTGTTATCTATTTCTATAAGAGGCGATGGCATTTGTCTTCTTCTTTATATATCTATTGTCTTATATGTTTCAAGTAATGATACATGGAATTCAAAATATATCTTCATAAATTTTGGTAAGTATAATTGATAGGCAATTAGATTAATCTATTTACAAATTAAAAATGGTCCAAGCCTATGATAATCCAACTTGTCACAAGGACAATTAGCCTTGATATTATGACGAAGTAACCATATCTTATCACCTATGTGGAAATAAAATTATTCCTTATAATAGACATCTACATTGATCTTTTATTATTTTTGAGCTTCTTTTAATTGTACCTTCATTGTTGCATGTAGCTTTCATAACTAATTTTTCAAATCTTATGTATCATCAATTACCAATAAGATGATTGGACAATTCTTTTGCCATTGGTAAAGTTTGTTAATAATAATTTAGTATATTCTTTTATTCAATAAACTCTATTTTTTATAAATTATAATTATTATCCACGACTTAATACTTTTTACTTTTCAAAGGCTGGTAATCAGAACTAGAATAACTTCAAAAACAAAGAATTGGATGGACAAGAAAAAGAACTAGATCAAGAATAAAAAATTGGATTAATATAAGGAACAAAGCAATACTCTGGATTGCTCCAAGATTTGTGTTGGCAAGATTGAAGTGCTCCCCAGTCTTGCCTCTTATTTATACTATGAGCCCTTATGTCCTATTGGACCTTCTAAGAATATCTTAGAATATTTTAGAAATTTGAAGAAGATTTTGGAAGATTCTAAAAAGTCTACGAGAGGTCTTGGAAGATTGAAGAAGATTCTAAAGGATCTTAAGAGTATCTTAGAATATTCTAGAAGCTTAAAGAAGATTCTAAAAAATTTTCAAAGACTAAAAAAGTTTCTAGAAGATTCTAGAAGATTTTAGAAAGCTATAGAAGGTTCTAGAAGACTACAAAAAGTTCTAGTAATGGCTTAAAGTATGTCCATGACATCACCTTCTTTTCTAGCGACAAGTTTCACAAGGAGCTGAAGCAATTTGATGATCAAATTACATACAAAAAATTCTAAAATTTGTTGAAGTAGAGAAGCAATATATTCCGTTTTTTGTTTGTTGGTTATTGGTTCAATAGGTCCCTTGAGATGGCATCAATGACCTCCAGATATAACCTCCAACATTCCATCCAAAAATTTGCTCTTCATTGCAATCTTCAAAACATCCTCCAAAAATAATTTTTGATCCACCTGAAACCATCCTTCCAACTTCAAGGAGTATTACCAAAGCTCGAGCATTTGAATTGAGAATTTTGTGATGAGGCTGTATCTCCAAAGACTCTAAGCATGGCCTTACTTGACATTGGGATACTCCTTCTTCATCTTGTCCATGTTCTTCAAATCTAGCAGATTGTGAAAGTTGCAATGATTCTTCAACTGCTTGTATGGCAGAAGAATCTTCTGACTCTTGTTCCTGCAATTCCCTCGAAATGCAAAGATTTGACATGATAATTAATAAGCTTCTAGCAAGATCTATTCTATCCTAAAAAAATACAAGTGTAGGTCTTGGCATGGCTCTCTTCTTTTTATATTGGTCTTTTGTTGTTTATAGGAAGCGTCATTTAGAAGCCAAGAGATGTTATTGTCCACGAAATCTTCAATGACCATTGAATCTAGGTTTTTTAGAATATTGTTGATGAAATTGGCAAACCTTCATAGGTGCATTCTTAAGATTATCTAAGGATTTCTATGTTCTTTCGCTAACTCCATAGTCCTTCCCATAGATGAAATATTCTAATTATCCATGTCTTGTACGTGAATCCAATATTTCATCCACCTTGTATTCAATCTCTTGATTGACTTCAATTGGAGTTAATGGTGGAATAGTTTTTCCAGCAATATTTGATTTATAATAGGTTTCTAAAAATGAGACATGAAAGATTGGATGAATGTGCATGCTACTTGGTAGTTCAAGACAAAAACTTACTGGATTTATTTGGTGTAGAATTGTAAAAGATCCAAGTCTTTGATAGTCTAATTTTCATGATGGTCGATTTATTTGTATATTTTGTCGAAGTAACCAGACACGATCTCCTACTTTGAAATTTGATTGGTTCTTGCAATGAATGTTTGTATAGTCTTTATATCAATCTTGGGCTATTTGTAATTGGAATTCCAATTCTTCCTGTGTGAGCATGCGTGTGTGTAAAATAGAGGGACAAATCATGCAGAGGAGGATAATAATAAGACATATTACATGTGATCTTTAGTCAAAATTGGCGTAGATGATCGCAAGTCATAAAGTAGCACCTGGTCCACCAGAAAACAGCAGAACGTAAAATAAAGGCTTGTAAAAATAATAATAATAATAATAACACGCCAGGAACTAACTAGAAATATTAATGCAATACATCAGAAATACATTAATCAACACCTAAAACGCCATTTACAATTGGAATTCTAATTTTTAAATAGGTAGCTTGACTTTCTGTAACAGGGCTTCCCACATCTTCAATTTGGAATGGATCTGCTCTAAGATGGTATCCTTAGTTTGAGAAGAATGGAATTTGTTTTGTTGAAGAATGTTCAGATTTATTATATGCAACCTCACCTAATTGTAGAAAGTCCATCCAATCATCTTATTGGTAATTTATACTACAATGAAGATATTGTTTCAAGATCTGATTCACTTGTTCTGTTTGACTGTCAAATTGAGGATGATAAGCGGATGAGAAGTTGATCGTGACCTTTAAAAGCCAAAATAATCCTCTCCAAAAGTTTGATACAAATTATGGTCCTCAATCAGAAATAATGTCAATTAGAAGGCCATATATTCGATAAATATTATCAATAAAAAGCTTGGGTGTTTATTCTTCAAAAATAATCTTGTTGCATGGAATAAAATATGCCATCTTGGTAAGACAATCTACCACTACAAAAATTGAATCTTTTCTATTCAAAATTAGAAGGTCTGTAATAAAGTCCATAGATAACAATTGCTATGGGCCCTTAGAAACTAGAAGGGGTTGCAGAAGTTTATATGGTTGGTGTCTTGGAATTTTTATTTGCGCACAAATTGTATATGATTGGATGAATTCTTTCACCAATTTTCACATTTGAGGCCACCAATAGTCTCTTGATACCAATTCTAAGGTCTTATTGAAGCCAAAGTATTCAATTGCTGGAAAGTCATGTCGAGCTTGAAGAATTTGAAGTCTTGTAGGTCTTAGAGGAACATACAGAAGATTCTTGAAGTATAACAATCCATCTTTGAATTTGAAATTATTATTTTCTTCCACATGTGTATTTTTTAAACGCTGCTGGATGTTCTTTATAAATGGATCTGTCTTCATTGCTTTCTAGATTTTTGTCTTGAAAGTTGTATGTGTATAGGTAGATATCGTCAATGTCTTTAACTACAAATTGGACGGCTTCAATATGATTGATTTTTATTGATCCAATATAATGTCTCCTATTCTTGGTGTAAGATATGATCGTCAAGAAAGGGCATCTGATTTTTCTTGAAGTTTTTCCAGACAATATGTAATTATGAAATCAAATTGAGATAATGACATGCTCCATCGTGCTTGCTGATGATTTAAAACTCAAGCACTCATAAAATATTTTAAATTTTTGTAATTGATATATACCATGATTTTGTATTGAGCCCCTTCCAACAAATGGCGCCATTCTTCAAAAGCATCAACAATTGCTAATAATTCTTTGTCATAGATCTCGTAATTAATCTCTGCAACTGAAATTTTTTGAGAGCGGAATGCTATTGGATGTAATTGACCATCATCACCAGTTTGAGAGAGTATAGATCCCAATGCAAAATCTGAGGCATCCATTTCTAGAATGAATAGTTTTGTTGGATTTGCGTGGATCAGTATAGGAGCAAAAGTGAAAGATTCTTTTAGCTTCTTGAATGCTTCTTTAGCCTTATCATCCCAAATAAATTTGTTCTTGCCTATGAGTCGCGTTGATCGAGCCGCAATCTTCGAATAATCTTTAATGAAGATTCTGTAGAAATTTATAAATCCCAAGAAATATTGTACATCTCTAATTGATGACAGTTGTTTCTACTCCATAACAATTTGTATCTTCTTTGGATCCATAGAAATCCCATTTTTTGAAGCAATATATCCCAAAAATTTGACTGATGGTTGGTAGAAAGAGAATTTCTCCAATTTGGCATACAATCTACTTTCTCAAAGTTTTTCTAATACCTTTCGTATATGGTATTCATGCTCTTCTTCATTCTTAGAAAAGATCAAGATATTGTGCAAGTAGATGACTACAAAATCATCTAAGTATTCTTGTAAGATATCATTCATCATATGTTAGAAGACTGCAGGTGCATTTATAAGTCCAAAAGATATAACATTGTACTCAAAATGTCCATACCTTGTGCGGAATGTTGTCTTCCATTGATTTCCTTCTTTAATCCTGACTAAGTTGTAAGCACCTCTCAAATCAATCTTTGTAAAAATCTTTGCTTGTCCTAATTGTTCCAATAATCTTGAGATTAATGGTAATGGATAGTAATTTTTTATAATTACGTTATTCAAACCTTGATAGTCAACACACATATGTAAGGAACCATACTTCTTTTTTCACAAATAATATAAGAGCTCCAGCATGTGATTTTGAATGTCGAATAAAATTCTTGGTAGATTTTCATCAATATATTCTCGCAAGGCTGTAAGCTCCATTTGTGACAGATTATAAATTGGACCAGATGGAGGTTGAACTCCATCTTGTAATTCGATTGCACAATCATAGAGATAATGTTTGGGTAATATATCTATTTTTTTCTTTTCAAATACATCTTCTAGGTCACGATATTGACTAGGAATTTCCTGTTTCAATTGCTCCGTCGGGTCTTTCATTGTAATAGCATACAATGCAAATGCATCTCCTTTTTTTGCTGCTTGCATAAATGCTTTAGTTTTTAGAAATAGAGCAGTACTTTGTTTCTTCTTTTGATGTGTGGATCTTGAGAAAATCTTCTGCATATTCCAATCAATATCAGGATTATGTAGCTCAAACCAAGGAAGTCCAATGACAATAGGATTTGTCGGACATCTAATGATGTTGAAAATAATTTGTGATACTTGATCTCTTAGTATCACTTCCAACGATTGGATTTCTTCGACAACATCTCTTGATGCAAGGTTTTGTCCATCAATGACTTCAACGGGTGCAAGATGGGTCTTCTTTATAAGTAGTAGATTGTACCTAATTGCAAAATCCTTATCTATAAAGCATGCTGAGGCTCCAGTATCTAAAAGGACTTTAGCAAAAATTTCTTGTTTCAAGATTCTTATATATACAGGAAGTATAAAATAAGATATTGGATCTAGATGTAAAAAGAGACTTTTTCTTGGTGCTTTAGATTTGAGGGTGTCCAATCGCAAGGTCTCTACTATGGTTAAATGTCTTTATTTTCCGACCTTTCTAATTCAGATATTATACCTCATGCTTTGAATTCTCTAGACTTATTTGGACAATTTGCTACCTTGTAATTGGGTCTTCTATAATATAGGCATAAATTCTTTTGTCGATGTCTAGTCTTTTGTGCTAGTGTTAATGGCTTGAATTGAGTCGCATTAATCTACATAGATTCAGGATATGTTAATGGTTTTTCCAATACTCTTGAAAATATAGTAGTTGTATCTTAATAGGTATTGTTGAAAATTGATTGTCTTTCTTATCGTAGTTCAAATAGGCGATTGTCTTAAGTAATAGCTTGAGCTATGAATTCCTCTAAGCTTTCAATTCTTGGCATTGTGATCAATAAATTCTTTACATCATCCTTTAGGCCATAACAAAATCAAATCATAAAAGCCTTATCATTCCAATCAAGGTCACAAATAAGTTGTTGAAATTTTGCACCATAAATTGTAATTAAATATTGTTCTTGTCATAGATTTTGGATCTTCCTCTTTGCCACCCTCTTTCAATCACTATCTCTAAATGCAGTAGTAAATTTTTCCATAAAAGCTTCTAAATTGTATAAGATCAGAGAATTCTTTTCCAATAATGGTGCAAATCATAATTGAGCACTTTTTGATAAAAGGATGCCCACAAAAGCGATGTCGTAATACGTGCAATTTTGCTCGAGAATGCTCCGGGCACGTGGCTATAGAAGACAAAAAAGAAATACACAACAACAAGATCCTAACAACTCTAATAGAATCCTAAACAACTTCTATTAAATCTTAACAATACTAATCAAACTTTGATCCAATCTTTAAGCAATTACAAAAGAAGAGTAAATGAATCATACATTAATCATAATAGAAAATAACATATAAAATACTAAATTTAGAAAATACTAAAAATAGAATCTTAAAATCCTAAGTCATATCTTATTCAAACCTTAGGTCAAATCCTAGTCAAAACCTAAATCAAATCCTAAGTCAAATTCTAAGTCAAACCCTTGCCAAACCCTAGTCAAATCCTAAATCAAATCCTAAATCCTAAATCCTAAACCAAACCCTAATCAAATCTTAAACCAAATTCTAATCAATGCAAATCAATCCTAGGGAAAATTAGAACCTCAATATCTGCTAATTAGATCGTTAATCTTACTCAAAACTTTGTATACCTTTCAACCTCTTAATCAACAACAAGCACAACAAATTTGAAGGAAATTGAACTTATCAAATGGAAGAAAAACCCTAAAAACTTCTCGGGTGTTGGTTGCCCTCCTTCTCCAACCTTGATGCTGATCTTCCAATGCTAATTTCTCCCTTTTTTACCATTCAATCAATCTCAAATCACTCATGTGTATAGGAAAACACGTCTATTATCCACACAAATAAAAATTACTTCAATCCAACTAGTAGATTGCTCAAGATCTCAAAAACCCTAACTAACCTTCAAAACTTAATTTCCAAGTCCTTGACCCAATTAAACCTCAATTACGTATAACCAAATTATTAGGTTCAGCTCAAATTCATAGTACACATCAACAACAACAATACCCAAAAATCTACAAATTTCTAGCCATAGATCTGCTACAAAACTTTTGAAATTGTCTAAAACATCAATCCTATTTTATTTCACAAAATCCCAAGTTGCCGAAAACAATCTTAACTTTGCAAAGCTATTACAAAGTCATTTTTTCTCCAAATCACTCAAAACCAACTTTCATACGAAATCCTTCAAGTCCACTCTCTAACACCAATCTCCGATCTACAAAAGCTCCTTGGATCCGCCGTAGGCATGCGGTTTTGTGCCTTGGGATCTGATTTCAATCCCAGCTCATAACCGATCCTTTCTGGGTATCTATTTTAAGATTTTTGTGATAAGTTTTTCTAAAATCTCTTCTTAACTCTCTCTTATATATGCATATATCATTTTATTTTCCAATCTACTTTATTTTGCCTTACTTATGGCCCTACAAAGTAAATAGAAGCTCATTTGTAAAAAGGGCAACATTAAAATTCATTAGTTTTACTCCCTTTTTATTATTATCTATTTTTTCTAAGATAATATGCTACAATATTTTGAACTAAGATCTTCTATGATATACTATTTCTACACTCTTTCACCTAGTAGTCACGTTATATCACGACAACGACTTGAGTGAATCCATCTAAATAACAAGAAGGATATAGTCGTAAATAAAGTCGCACTTGTTGTACAAACCCTCAAAAGTTGGATCTTGTTCTATCAAACTTATCAGACATATTAGCTTTTGGCTCTTTTATGACAACCCTTGGAACTTCTAGAGAAGTTGTGTGCATAGCTTGTCTACCGCTTGTTTTTCTTAATCAAATAATCTCTTCTTGTAAGTTATGAATCTCTCGCTTAGTTTCTTCAAATACTTGCTCCATTTGCGATTCTTTTTTTGGATTGCGAAAAAATGCCATTTCTTCTTATATTGTATCTAATAGGGCTCAAAGATCTGTAAGTGTTGCTACTCTATTCTTTGTTTGTGAGGATGCACTTCCATTAATCTGATCTATTTTCATCTTAAAAAGGAAAAAATCGATAAGCCGTTAGTATTTTCTATACAAAAAGGAATATATTTAGACAATTAATTTAGAGGAGGGTAATCCGCTGTCGTGGTGAGAGTCTTAGCCCTAAGAAACACTGGGTCTTTTGTGCCTCTCGTTTCTTAAGTGCAAGAAGAGATTCATAAAGTTCATAAAACTGAAGATTTTATATAAAAACATACTTTATTAATCTTGCCATATTCTGCCTTTAAAAACCCGCCTTCAAATTTGCCCATAATTCCTAGGATATCATATCAATTGAAGCAAAATTTGAACACAAAGTACTTAAGGAAGTAAAGAAGCAAAACCCATAATCCTTTTGATTATAGCTCATGTGGTTGGAGAGAACCATGTTGTCAAAGAAACCCCTACATGCTGCCTTTGATTCTGGACCCCCTTTGCTTCACACCTTCATTGCTCCTCATTATCAAAACCCCAAATATTGAAATTTGGTAGGCTTGTTGCTTGCTTTATGTTGTAAACATCCTCCAATTTTTGCTCCAAAAATCCTCTTAAAAATAGAGTTATAGACTCTACCCTCCTCCTTTAATTCTGTCTTCTACCAACTCTGGATCCGACTACAAATTTCCTCATAATTCTTTAACCAAAACTCCAATAGCAATCAGTTTTTTACACAACTTAATAGACTCATATATCTACAAACCCCAATAAATTTTACACAAAATGCTACTTTGATCACAAAGATATGCTCCCCCAAACTTCACTGACTTGGAGATAGACCCCTATCACTTTGAAAGAGCATAACATTTTTTTCATAAGACAAATGAGTATCAAACTTACTCTCATCTCTTCTTTAACTTGCTTAGATCATGTCTATCAAATTTCACACTCAAATTCATTTCCTAACTCCATTCATACCCAAAAAACCCACACACACACTCTGCCCATACAAACCCCAATTCTGCTTTCACTCTATTTCTCTTTTCACCTACATCCGGTTACAAATTCACTCATAACTCTTTGCTCAAAGATCATATTGACTTAAGATTTTGATTCAAAGTAGTAAACTCAATAAGAAACACAACCCCAACAAATTTTGCCTCTAAAGTCCAAATGGTTCTCAAGAGCCGAGGCCCGAAATTTAGTAAACCTCACTGCCCTAGTCTTAAACACCTGCAACTTTGACGACTCATATCTCCCTTGATACTTAACAAAAGACATAAAAATTATTTCTATATGTTCCTTATCTTGTCTACTACAAACCCACAAAAAATTTCACTTAAAATCCTCTCTAAGCTTCTTCTACACACAAAAAACGTCTACTGCCTATCAAAAAGGAAACCCTATCTCTCCAAAAAAAGAACCTCTCTTCTTCTTCACGACCCCCTTCTTGTCCTCCCGGCCTGGTCTTCCTTCTTCCCTTGGTCAAAGAGACACCTCAGCCATATCTTTCCACCTCTTCAATCCTTTCTTTTGGATTAATTTGAAGGAATCTCACCTTTTGAGGTAAATTTCTATTCTACCTTCTTACTACCATTTTTTTCTACCCACTTCTCTTCTAATTTCAGCCCACAACATTTAAGTTTAGATCTAAAATAGAAGAGAATAAAGGTAAAGTAGATCTAAGATAAAATAGAAAAAAAAATCTAATAAGTAGAAAAAAACAATTAAGATTAGATTAGAGATAAAAGAGAAAGAACTACATCCTTCACTGCCAAGTCAAAGAAGCTTGTGTGGTTAAGTTCTTAGCTACTTTGGAGTTGACGTGGGTTCGAATCCACTTGACTTCATTGTAGAATTCCTTGGCTTCTTGACTTGGTACTGCTAGTGGGAATTTCAGCAGGAAATTAGTAGTTTGGCCTACCTATCATCCCTGAGCTTGTGATAAATATTTTAACCTTCAAGATAATGTGGTTATAACCACAACCCTTTCTCTTTTTCATCCTCTCTTCTTCTAATCTTAATCTTTTTATTTTAACACATTCCTTTATATCTTTCACACTATGTTTTAATTTACAACATGACAGTGCTATTATAACAAAAGAGATTTTATACTCCGTAAAAGGTTGCGACGCTGTTACAATTAGACAGATAGGCTCTGATTTTTTTATCAAAGAAAAGATATGTTCTAAGATTGTTCTTAGGTTCAATGCAGAGATTGTACTATCTCTTGAGAGAGAATATCATGAACAACGAGGAATGGCCCTAAGAGTTCAGAGGCATAAAGAGAGAAACACCTTGCTCTATGATGGTTTCAGGATCGATGCTACAAAGTTTACTTGTAACAGTAGGATCCATTATGAGATCGAGCTAGAGGTGTAGGACAACACTTGTGACACAGAGCTTATGAGACATGTCATGGAACACATCAGGCCTATTACAGGTCTTGAGTTGTGCAAGCAGACAAGAAGCATCATACCTGGCCTTAATCTTTGTAACTACAAGTTCCCAAAACCTGTTGATATGACGATTAGAGACCTCATTAAGATGTACTCACTAGGTGGAACTATGGCTCTAAAGCTCGATGGTACGCAGTTCTTTCTTGCTTACTATAAAGAGAGGGTATATGCTATATCAATGAACGGTCGAGAAGATCTGATCAGAGTGAACGTGTATAGCCACGACCTTCTCACAGTTCTGGACACAGAATGTGTAGATGGTGTCTATTACGCATTTGATATAATCATACTAAACGGAGTAGTGACTACAGCTAAGCCGTTACAACAGAGACTGGAGATGATACCTCGGATGTGTCTGTTGCTTAATAAATCCATTAGAAATAGGATTGTTGTAGCTAAGAAGCATTTCATGTTTAGAACCTTTAACACCTTCTCTAGATACCACCAGATACTGGACAACAAGATGCGAGAAGATAGGCACAATGGTGTTATATACACGTATGCTTCATCATACTTCTATCCAGTTATGAGATGGAAGCCTCAAAAGACAGTAGACCTTCTATACAGTCAAGATACTCTAATGGGATACAGTCAAGGAAGTAATGTCGACTCAAGCTTCAAGATAGCATCGGAGAATACAAAACTCAAGGATAATGTTATATCGGAGTTTATTATAAATTCCAAAGAAAAATTAACCGTGTTAAGAGAGAGAAAGGACAAGGTGTATCCCAATTCTATCGATGTGATAGAAAGAATTAAGAGGCTAGCAAAAGAAGAAGAGGACATGAATATTCTTCTTACATTCAAGGATCTAACAGTGTCGATAATACGATGTTACCACAATGATGTGAAGAGGAAGTTGTTGAAGCAAGGAGGTGGTCACCTACTGGATGTTGGATCAGGCTTTGGTGGAGACATAAAGAAGTGGAGTCACTACACTACTATTACTTGCATTGAATCCTCTTATACAAATATCATAGAGCTCAAAGAGAGACTTGGGAGCAATAAGAAGGTGACTGTAATACAGACAAAGGTCGAGCACTTAAGAGGGTTTGATAAGTCTATAACAACAATATCATGCTTCTTTTGTATAGCACTTATCGATATTAGTAAATTCATCAAAGTAGTTGAGAGAGTATGTTTTGACAAACATGTTTGTACTTTCCTGTGCATTGTAATGTCCAAGAAAAGCGTTATAGAATTTCTCAGTCCAAGATACAACAGGGAGTACGTATCTAAAGCCTATACAATTAAATTTAACGATGACGATGACATGTACATACACATTCCCGGCACAATTGTGTGAGACCAAACAGAAAAGTTAGTAGATATTGACAATCTCATTGCGCAAATGAAAGGCATAGGATTTAAACTAAAAAGGAGAAGTAAGCTTGATAAGAACAAGTTCATGTCATATGATGAGTGCTTGCTGTCTTCTATGTATGAGTCTGTGATAATGAAGAAGTAGGTGGAACTAGCATGTTCTTCTATTTTTTAGAGTATCACTGATTTTCAGACGGTTTTGTCGACCTTTCAACCACTTTGTACATTTAATGTTATTATGATGGATACCAAATGCAGGGCAGTGATGCTAACACCCATGTATACTAGGAAGACTATGCATGTATCTTCTGTACTTTCACAACCTCCACTTCAACAGATACAGCAGAAAGTTGAAAGTCCAAGCGTATTAGACATTGTTGCATATGTCCCAAAAAGGATATTATCTAAGGAAAAGGTCAAATATATTGTATCTCGAGCTGTAAATAAGAACATACTCATAGCAGTCAAACTTCTTAAGGAGCTGCGTAATAGCAACAATGTTACTAATATCAGTAGTTCTGACTTTGAATCTCTTGTTATAAAGTCCCTTGATAGGTTTCTCGACGGAAGGGTTATAAAGAAGCATCAAGAAAAAACAAATCCTTTTAGTACTCCTAGAGACATTACACAATCTTTTGAAAAACTCTTGGGCGTATTGAAGCGTCAAGGAGTTGATATTATAGATATCAAAGTAGAGAACAGTCAATCATCACTGTCTTCAGCATCGAGATTGCTTAGAATGTACATGTCTACAAACTTATCTAAACAAGGAAAACGAATAATATTGGATACTATGCTGGAAAGCCTGTTTCCAAAGAGTAGTATAGAGGGCTTGTATGCCAAGAACAGGAGAAGATTCATAACACAAGGTTAGATATAGAAGTTAGCATCTCTTCTGGTAACGAAGAGTCCATAAAAAAAAGTTTTTTTTATTCCTTTAATATATACTCCCACCCGTTTATGTCACATAACCTTACATCTGCCTTTGATAGCATCTACATATTGTTGCCATATAGATGGCCAACAGCCACCAGCTTATCTCCAAAGTCTTCCAATATAAGTTTACTATTTAAGTCCACACATACCCTTGGCATGTCTTCGATAGGTCGTAACATGGTTTTAGCTGACGACTTTCTCTGCTGCTTTTTTGCATCGACAAAGTTATAAAAAGTGTCTATCTCTGCTAAGATCCATCTTGGTCTTGGCTTAATTTTAGCATCATATTCATATGTCTCTTGTATAACTCCGAGTTAGCAGTTCTTGGAAGAGAACACTTCTTGCCCTTGTTTGAGCCACTTTGGAGGATCTTCTGGCATGTTTCCGCATTGCTTCTGGTAGGTTTAGAAGCAGGTCCTATATTAATGGAGAGATTAGCAAATTGAAAGGTGTCTTGTGCAACACAATTTATAGTATCTATATATTCGTCAAGTCCTGATATCTCATGTATCAGATTTATTATGAAGTTCTGACATAGACTCCAACTGAGTTGAACTCCAATGTCCTCAAGCTGAGTTCTCAGTTCAGTCATATCAAAGCCTACCATATCCGTATTCAAATGAATACAAGAGTACCGCATGTATTTATACAGAAACAATCTTAAGAAAAGATCGAAACAGACATACATCAATACGCTTCAATTAATGAATGATAATACACGCCTCGCTATCTCATACGGAGAAGCGCATGTACAAAAAAGCCCTTGTCACTATTTTCAAAGACTAGAGACTTAACAACGATGAAAAAGATATCGGTATGAGATATTTACGCCTCAAGTGCCCCTGAGATTTTTATGGTATTATACATCATAGTTCATCTACAACCGACAACCCAAATAGCGCTTAGTTCATTTCATCATGCTGGTACAACAGCTGCAGAGGTACTTGAAGGAATATCTAAGTTAGAATCGATTCTAAACTGCTCGTTTAAGTACTGTACATCAGCTATAAGTGTTACAAGAGGGGTAGACCCTTCAGACTTTGTACATCTTACAGTAGCAGAAATAACATCTTCTTACTACATCGAGCACGAATTAGACTTTTGGTGGTATCCTACAGTAGAGAGGCATGGCCTCTACAGAGCTCCTACTAGAAACAACAAAGGAGTTGTGTTCAGAATATTAATCGACGATGGTAAGATGAAAGCGTATAAGATAAGCCTAAAGATGATAAGAGACAAGATAGCAGAGTTCATAAACAAGCGTAAGGACATTCAAGTACTAATATCTCTAGAGTTTGAACACATAGTAGACATATCATTACAAGGTGCAGCAGTAAAGAAAGATGCAGAAATGTTTGTATACAATATAGTTAAAGATGTTATACTTCCTATAAGGATATGTGGCATCAAAGGAATACAACACCCAATTGTTGATGGAAAAGAAGTGAGGACAAAAGGTTCCAATTTTATGCATATCTTAGGTCTTCACTTCGTAGATGTAAAGAATACCGTCTCAGACTCTGCTATAGATGCTCTTGATTGCTTAGGAATAGAAGCTGCAAGAAATATTTTAGTGAGAGAATTATCAAAGGTGCTTAAAGGCCGGGTAGACTTTGATAACAAACATATTAATCTACTTGCAGATTTCATGACAAGTAAAGGAAACATCATACCCATAAGCATATCAAGAATGATAGAAAGAGGTCACAGTTGTCTTACCAGGGCGTCTAACGAACGAACAATGTGGGAATTAGCTAAAGCGGCACGCAAAGGAATAAGAGAACCTATATAGAGTGTTTCTGATAGTATCATAACAGGTGCTAGATCAAGGATAGGAACAGGCATTATGGACATAATACATCGTACCTGAGTATTCATAAAAAACTTTTTTAATCATATGTATGTTAGGCTTACCTTGATATTAGCTATGGACAACTCCTGCACTAACAACTTGAAGCTGTATGGTATTTGACGCTCTTTTGTATTCTTGCCCTTACAACTTATGCAAGGACTGCTAGAGCATATGTATCCACAATCATTGCATACCCATACCTTGCACAGATCGAAAGTGTTCTTGAGTTTCTCAAGAAGCATCGACCATGTTCCATGTGCTATAAGATAGTCCTTTTCCATCTCCCCAAATCATAGTCCTCCCCTTCTTGATCTCCCTTCAACTGGTTGTCTTGTTAGACACAGTATAGTGCCTTTAGATATTGAATGGGCCTTATCTTTAGCTTGGTGTCTGAGAGCGTGATAGTAGCAAATACCAGTCGCAATTCTTGCTTCTATCATAGCTCCTGTAATGCCACAGTACATCTTCTCTTTCGAGAAGGGAATTATATCTCTTCTGATATCTAAGGAAGGTTTATTAAAGGGAGTTACATCTATATAAATGTCTTCTCTAGATTTCAACTTTAGAGTAAGTGCAGGATCCCAAACAGTATCACGACTTAAGACGTATGCCTTGCTCATCACCATCTCTAACAAGTGACCCATAGTCATTTTGCTCGGTATTGCGTGAGGGATGATTATGAGATTTGATACTATGCCTTAGTAGTGAATGGTAAATCTTCTTGCAGAGATACAGCTCCTATTACACCTTCTTGGGAGTGTCTTGATGTAAACTTATCTCCAACGATAGGAAACCTATACAGTGCTATTCTTACTCTTATTATCCTATTCCCTTCTATAATCGTATGTCTAGTAACCTTATCGACTCTATCGGATATAAAACTTTTTACTATAATCTTCTCTATACTTTGTGCCTTATCTGATATTATGAGCTTGGAAGCAATGGTATCCTTATCCTTTATCTCCTGTCCTACTAATACTATACCATCCTTGTCACGTAGTACGTCTCCGTCTGGAATGTAGACAAGGGTTTCATTCATATATTTATTTTCTACAATTTTGACAATCTCATATTTGATACTAGAGAATAATCCCCTATCTATTGCAAATTTGTTGAAAAACAGAGAGTCCTCCTGATTATATCCGGAATATGATAAGATGGCAATCACTACATTCACTCTATTGTATTCTCTTATTGCATTTGATACTATAGCCGTGCATATTGGTTTCTGAGCATATGTCAGTACCTTCAAGTCAAAAATCATATTCATCATTACATAAGGAGCAAGAGACATAGACTGTTTACTCATATATGATTGGAATACTATTCTTGATGATTGGTTGAAGTTTGCATAGGGAGTCATGGATGCAGACTGTCCAAACATAAACGATGGGTGTATCTCAACATGAGTGTGATTCTTATCGATGGTATTCCTCGTAGTTGCAATATAGCATTGCATCTGCTCCGTTGTATCTATCATCTCTACCGCTCCTCTGCAGTATATATCAGCCATCGAAGTATTGTTGCATATCGAGGTTGAGCCATTAGAGCATGTTATAAGAGGTCTAGCATATCTACCTCTAGTTGTTTGTATGTGAATCTCTTTGTCAGAGGAGAAATAGATAGACACGAATGCTGTAACCTGGCTGCTCCTTCTGTACGCTCTTATGTCCTTAAATATCTCATCTTTTGACGTTCTTGTAATAAAGATATTGTTGACAAATAGGGCATCATTTTTGTTGCACAATGGACTAATTCAGCTCATCTTATTGTCGTGTTGTAAATCAAAACATAGTGTGAAAAACATAAAAGAATGCATTAAAATAAAAAGATTAAGATTAGAAGAAAGGTTGATAGAAAATTAGTAGTAAGAAGATACAATGGAAATTTACCTTGAAAAGTGAAATTTCTTCAAGTTAGTAAAAAGGAAAAGGTTGAGGAAGTGGAAAAGACATGGGCTAAGAGGTCTTTTTGACCAAGAGGATAAAGAAGACCAGGAGGGAGATGACAAGGAAGGGTCGTGAAGAAGAAGGAGGAGAGTTTTTTTGGAGAGATAGGGTTTCTTTTTGATAGGCAGTAGACGTTTTTGTGTGTAGCAGAAGCTTAGAGAGGATTTTAGGTGCGAGTTTTTGTAGGTTTGTAGTAGACAAGATAAGGAACTCATAGAAATAATTCTCATGTCTTTTCATTAAGTATCAAGGGAGATATGAGTCGTGAAAGTTGCAGGTGTTTAAGACTAGGGCAGAGAGGGTTACTAAATTTCGGGCCTTGGTTCTTAGAAACCACTTAGACTTTAGTGGCGAAATTTGTTGGGTTTTTGTTCCTTATAGAGTTAACTACTTTGTGTCAAAATCTCAAGTCAATATGACCTCTAAGCAAAGAGTTATGAGTGAAATTGTAACCGGTTTGAATGAAAAGAGAAATAGAGTGAAGGCAAGGTTGAGGGTTTGTATGGGCAGTGCATGTGTGTGGGTTTTTTTGGGTATAAAGAGATTTAGGAGACGAATTTGAGTGTGAAATTTGATAGACATGATCTATGTAAGTTAAGGAAGAGATGAGTGTAAGTTTGATACTCATTAGTCTTATAAATAAAATGTTATGCTCTTTCAAAGTGACAGGGGTCTATCTCCAAATCAGTGAAGTTTGAGGGAGCATATCTTTGTGATCAGAGTAGTATTTTGAGTAAAATTTGTTGGGGTTTGTAGATATATGAGTCTATTAAGTTGTGTAAAAAACTGATTGCTATTGGAGTTATATTCGAGGAGTTATGAGGAAAATTGTGGTCGGATCCAGAGTTGTTAGAAGGCAAAATTAAAGAAGAAGGATGGAACCTATAACTCAAGTTTGGAGAAGGCTCTTGGAGCAATATTTGGAGGGTGTTTACAACATGAGATAAGCTATAAGCCTACCAAATTTCAGCACTTAGGTCTTCTTTAATGAAGAGCAATGAAGGTGTGAAGCAAAGGGGGTCCAGAATCAAAGGCAGCATGGAGGAATTACTTTGACAACATGGTTCTCTCTAACCACATGAGCTATAATCAAAAGGTTTATGGGGTTTGCTTCTTTACTCTCTTAAGTACCTTGTGTCCAAATTTTGCTTCAATTGATGTGATATCCTAGGATTTATGAGCAAAATTGAAGGCAGGTTTCTAAAGGCAGAATATGTTAGGTTAATAAAGTATGTTTTTATATAAATTCTTCAATTTTATGAACTTTATGAATCTCATCTTGCACTTGAGAAACTAGAGGCAAAAAAGACCCAGTGTTTCTTAGGGCTAAGACTCTCACCACGACAACGCCGATCAACATAAGGTGTTATAATACACGTCGATGACATATACTTTACAACACCTACGTCGATGCCCTTTGGTGTCTCACAAGGACATATGTAGCCAAGCTGAGTTGGAAGTATCTGTCTCATCACAACATTTGCTCTGTCTTTAGAACTAACCTCGATCCTTCTTATATGAGATAAGGGGTCAAGAATGGACTTTGTTGATAGCGCCTGAGATATCGTTCTCTTATCTTCAAATCGCAAATATCCATCCCATATCCCTATTTTGAAGTTACCTCGGATGTCTTTTGATATCTTGTTTATTGCAGTGACCATGTATGCCTTTTGTTTGCTAATACTATCCTTTATCCTCTGACAATCGATGTTGCTGATTCTCTTCATTATATATTTTAATACAATATCTGTCGGAGTATGTACATGCTTAAAGCTTAAGCAATCTCTATCATCTTCTGATCTGAGCGACAGTAAGGTCTCTATAAGTCTGCAGATCATAAGAGATAGTGTTATTACTTTTCCGTTGTTATCGAGAGCTTCTAATAATCTTTCCATTGGAACCTCATCGTCACTGTTGATTGTAGACATCTCTAATTGTGACTCCAAGAGGAGTCTTGACACTTGCTCTGAATGTTCTGTCCATGATAGTATCATATTCTTCGCCTCCACAACACACTTGCTAAGGCTCCTCATCACGACAAATATGTTAACAAGATACTTTTGTGACAATATGACTTTTAGTACTTCTTTGTCCATGCATACTTCACCATGGCACCTAGGAAGTCTCAGCTTGCACTTATCTCTTCGTGCAAGATACCGAAAGATATGGTTCTTCTCTTGGCATATTAAGACCTTACTTCTGCCCTCTATGACAAATGACCCTTTTATGACAAAAGCACCTTCCAGTGGTTTGTAACAGCAACCAACTGGAACTAGAATAGACAGGATAGTACTACCATCTGTAACAATATTACATTCATATGTGCTCAACATATTGGTACAGTTCTGATAATCCCTTTGATCTGGAACAATATGTATTTTTTTAAAAATATTATTATTATCTATTGTTACTTCTTTGATCATCTTAACAATGTCCAATAGCATATCATCATATAGTCTGACAATGCCTCTATCTAGACCTATATTTCTTGTAAACACTGAGAAGTCCATTACTAAATTTCTACTGAATTTAGCGCCTAGGGAAGAGTATGCTTCTAGACCAAGATGTTCATAGGAACCTTTCAGTTCTGTGCTGATAGGAGCATACTATGTCCTTTTTTGATCTTATATAACACTGTCATTATGTCTGCTCAGGCTAGGAATATTTCATTTTCTTACTATACTACAGAGAAGCTTATGCAAGTCTCATCGTTGCAGATCAAAAACAAAGATGACATCGATTCTCCTACTTTGGGAACGGGAGAATTTGTGTACTGTTCAACATGCTCAGATCCAAAGAACTGTCCAGGGCACATGGGATCTATACTACTTGGTACACCTATCTTCAATCCTTTGTGCTTAAAAGACATAATAAAAATTGCAGAGATGATATGCTCTAGATGCATGTCGTTCGACTCCATCACGAAAGTTAAGCAAAGAAGGATATGCGATAAATGTGGTGATCATGCAAGAACATACAGATTCGATCCTAAAAGAATGTGCCTTGTTGATAAGAAGGAATCGGGCTATATTGTGTCATCTTCTGCTATAAAGAATATGTTCTGTACTCTAACTCCTGAGCAGTTGCGTACGCTAGACTATGAGTCTTCTAATCCCAAGGACCTTGTAATGGATTCTATACCTCTTGCCCCAAATTGCATTAGACTATCATTGGGTCCCGATGATAGTCTATATAGACTCTATAATTCCATTTTAAGAAACAACAGTAATGCGCCTACTGTTTATAGAGACTACTATAGAATAATAGGCAAGGACGTTTAAGCAATAGATGACGAGTCTTTAACAAGTAGAGTATTTAGAAAAAATAGTATATTTAGAAAGTATATTCTAGGTAAGAGAAATAAGTACTATACAAGAGCTGTTATAACTCCAGATCCAAATTTGAATATTAATGAGATAGGTATACCTGAGGTATTCTCCAGTGATATCAAAGTAGAAAAAAATGGAGACTATGTACTGCTCAACAGACAACCATCTCCTCAGAGAATGTCTCTCATGAGCTTCAGAGCAAGAGTAATGACAGATTCCTACACAATAAGGATTAACCCATTTGTTTGTCCGGCATTTAACGCAGACTTTGATGGAGATGAAATGAATATATTTTGTACCTCTTCTTATCCATCAAAAGCAGAGTGTAGAACGCTTCTAGCTGTCAATAAGTGCATACTGTCACTCCAAAACTCCATGCCCGTAATACATGCAATACAGGACACAACTACAGGATCCTTCATGATGTATAAGGTAAATAAGGTACTAAAGAGATCAACACTTCATGACTGTCTCGTAATATCCAGTCTCGATATTGACAGTACTAACATACACACCTTGAGAGATCTTATATTCTCCCTTGTGCAAACAACAAGAGGTAAAAAGGGACCATTACCTTCTTCTGTTACATCTAGTGAAGTGAAAAGTATAATAAGAGATTTCTCTATAAACAGTAGCAAGGAGAATATTTTACCATTTCTTGAATCATTGCAAAAGATTGTAGACAGATGGCTTCTTGAAGAGGGATTGAGTATAGGATATGATGATTGTATATGTGATGTAGGAGTCATTAACATACTTGACGTAGATGAGGATGATGAGGATATATGCACTATTCTTAACAATCTTAGAAACAAGAGCCAGAGAATGACAAAGCAGTCTCTTAGTAGTAGTAATTCATTGCTTACAATAATAGAGAATGAATCTAAAAGAAGCCTAGTCAACTTAGGACAGATAGTATCGTTAATAGGTCAACAATAGATAAGAGGAGAGAGACTAAAGAGGGTACTGCCAGATCGTAGAACATAAGTATAGTGTAGTCCGTACACAAGCTCTCTCGAAGGACGAGGCTTTGTTGCTAGTTCGTACTCTCAAGGTCTCAATCCCATAGAATATTTCTTTCATTGTCAAAGAGGCAGAGAAGGTTTAGTCAATATTGGTGTTAACACGTCCAGTATTGGATACATACAGAGATGCCTTTCTAAATTAATGCAAGATGTAGTTGTTTAGTACGATGGGATTGTAAGAGACGGTGAGGATATCATACAATTTTGTTATGGAAAGGACAACTTAGACAACAGCCAGGTGTAAAAAAAAATTTATACTCGCTATCTACGATAGTAATTAGAATATTCAAATAATACAGTCATTCTTTCATAGACTGGTTCCTTACGGGTGTCTGTAGACACAATCTTTCATCTTCTATATACAAGATAAGCTTTTGCACTTTCTTGTATAGTAACGTTGTTTTGTCTCTTCTGCTCGAGAAAAGACTTGTTATTGATATCTTCAGATGTTTTCGGCAACTTGACACCCTTCATAGCCATACACTCAGCATTGAATCTATACTGTCTTACCATGATTATGTTGTTGCCCTCTGGATAGGAAGAGCTTATGGTTTCTATGGATAATGAACCAGATGAGATAGTACTTGTACCACGAAGATATTGGCAGAGGAGTTGTTATGTTCTTGACACTAGACAATGTGTTAGGAGCCTTCTATGAGGCACCATTAAATAGAGTAAGGATTGTAGTGCTTGGAAAAGAATCCTATAAAGGTGTTAGTAGGGCTATGGATTATCATTCTCTGGTAATAAGGAATGTCCTACTTCTCTATTATTGGTAAGTATATTCAAAGAAATCTCTGAAGAGGTGTAAGGGTTTACCACTCCTTTTCATGGTGATCTTACCAAATGGTGCAAGCAGAGGAATACTGTTATTAAATACTGCATTGATGACTAAGAGTGTTTCAAACAGGAGCCACGATGCTCTATGGCACAACTTCATAAAGATGTGTATAAGAGTGTGTTCTTCAAAGAGACAAATAATACTTGTGTTATGTGGAAAGATAGAACCAAGCTTTGATAAGGAAATAGATGCATTGAGAAATATGATTCTTGTTGTTGCACACCCATCTCTGTTTAGCGCAAATGAAGAATTCTTTGAATACAACCACTTCAAACTATTAATGTTACCCTTGGCCATCCTATAGATTGGAACCTATGATTAGCTCATCATCAAACAAAGAAAATGTTAGAACATCTACAAGCGTATTATCATTTTTCATAAAACACTTTGACATTAAATCAGGGATAAAAAAGAACTTGAAATAGTACTATCAAGCATCTAGGCATGTGATATGAACATAGCGCTTCTTGTTGTTGCAGCAGTGGTATTAGCAAAGTCTGAAGGGAAGATAGACAAAAGATTTTCTTTTTTTTGTGCTAAGAATATGCTCTAGTGATCGCACGTATAAGTGGTGTGAGTTCCGGAAGAACAGTGCAATATGAACAGAGAAGAGCTATCCTGTGACGGGATATACTACAGGATAGCAGTGCAAAATATTGATATAAAAAAATAGCTGCAGCAACTTTTTTTATGGATATTACACCTCAGTCTTAATAGACTATGGATTCCTTCTATGTACGAGAGGTAACTCTAACTTGGCCGATCACTGGCATAGATGCAAACATCCTTTTTGATACTATATGTGTATCAGAAGAGGTTCCTACCGTTGAAAGATGTACTAGAAATTATCAATGGTATAAGCACTTTAATCCTGTCATAGAGACTGCTAATACATCAAAGGGTGACAATGTTATGATTGTAACGTTTATGATTCCCCTTTTGAGAGATGGTAATATAAGAGTTCCTGTAAGAGTTGTCTTTGACTTTAATCTGAAGCTAATGAGAGTACGACATATGTCATCATATGCTGTGTCTGATACCCAGCTTATCAACATGGTCAGCAATACAATCTCTATAGATATTGCAAATAGTATTGAAAGCGCAGACATAGAACTGTCTGCTGTTATAAGCGAAAAAAAGCTAGATCTTGAGTTGTTGTGTGACATCATAATAAACGAGCCTAAATTATCTAGTATGTTCTTTCTCAAGGAAAAGAATGTTCTAGTGTCTATGAAAGCAAAATACTCCATACATACCGACCTTGCAATAATAACATTTAAAAGAGGAGAAAGCAGAGATATCACAATATGCAACATCCAAAGAGAAGAGTATATAAATGCTGTTATAGATCAGGTCTTATTGCTACTTAGTATTTACAAAGGAGCAAAAGATGAGTTTATTAAGTTGTACAGTGTTATAGCTGACGATGAAAAGGCCTCTAAGCATCATACACGAACGTTTGCTCTCAAAAAAGAGGTACCAGAACTCTTTGTAGCAGGATATATAAGAGAGTGTTCTATTAAGCCAATAATAATTGCGGAATCGGAAGAAGAAAGATACAGGTCAAAAAGAAGGTCTACTATGCGATACCCTAAAGATGGTCCTTACTCAAGAGTATACACTTGTGATGTAAGACTCTTTTCCGGACTCAGAAGGAACAGATTACCTAACAAAGATGTGTTTGAATTTCTCCCGTGTTGTTATACCACAGATCATCTGAAACGACTAGAGTCTAACTATTATAAGTACATTCATAAGATACTTGACAGCAGTAGAGGTGGTAAGAAGATAATACGATTTAAGCCATTATACCCCTTGAGAGAGGGTATTGTTGGTAGGGCTCCTAAGGAACTCCAAGAACTCATGTGCTCTACAGACCTGATATGAGTAGGTGTTAAAAGAAGTAAATCATCATTGCTCTCTTGTTTATCATCTCTTATTTCTAGGGAGCAATTGATTTTTCCTCCTCAAATATGTCTTCAAGAACTGTGGTACTTGACAAAAGAGGAGATATTGCTTAATACTAGAGACAGTGAGATATTCTTGGATCCAACACTTTAATGTAAAGCACTAGAGTATGTGTTCTCAACAAACATATATGTATTTGATGTGCACGATGTCACTAGTATAAGAATGTCTATATTGTGTACCAAAGGGCCATACATCTGGAAGCACAAATATGGTGAATCTGTCATTATCCTTTGTTATTGACACGTACTTCCATACCTCCAATGCGAGCTAGTGACTGGCCAGTGGAATGATGCGGTAAGACAGTTTAAAGAGCAGCTGGTTTTTTGTAGTAATGCAATCCAGCCTAACAGATTCACAAAACAAAAGATAAATGTAGACGGAAAATGCGTGTCTGTACTAACTAGAAACGGGTGGAAAGAATGCTTTTGGAGACCACTAAGTGTAGAAAGGATAGCTATGAACGAGGTGTCATATTCTGAGCTAGTATATGAAGAAAGATTCAGAGCCTACTTTGTACACGACTTATATCTTATTTGCAAGAGGTGGAGCACTATTAGTATCAAGCTTGTTAACACAAATATAGTGTTTGTCTCTGAAGTAATGCGGGAGGAGTTCTCTAGTAGAGAAGAATTTGTATATTATTATTCGTCTAGATACACTGTTTTGTTTGGCAATGGCACCTTACAAGTCACACTAGGAACATATGAAAGGCTAAAGAGATGTTGTAACAACTCAACAATATTGCCATTAATAATAACTGTAAAGGAATTTACTAGAGTGAGAAACAATATGATAACAATTACTCATTGCTCAGAAGATGAGGATGCAAGAATCGGTGTTCTTAATTGACTTCTAGGAGTTTACTGCCTCAAGACCTGCCATATGACTATCTCCTTATAACAATTATGTGAGCTATAGAGATCTCTTGTATGATATATGACTGGAGAGCTGGAGCCTGTGATGAGAGAGTTACAATGTACGGGTTTGGAAATCTTATAACAAGAGAGTCTGTTACGATTAGAATACATGACTTTCTTGTTCACGGTTATGTGCATGTATCTGACATGAAAAAAAAAGTGCATGAGAGAATGAACGAAATATGTAAGTATATCGGTCACAAAAACATTGCCAAGATAGTATTCTGCACTAGGAGACTGCTTAGATCATATCTTGAAGGTGACAAGAGGTTTATCAAGTATTACTTCTACAAGAGAATCACTTTGGAGCACTTCTCGAACCTGATGAGAAGAATGAGTATAAGAACATATGAGGATGATATAAAGACTGAAGAAATGTTTATTACTGCTACAGGCATAAGCTATTCAGGATGGATAAAAGCATTGTGCGCATCTGTTAACAGTAGTGTAAAGCTATGTTCTACAGACTTTGAATATACATGCAGCTGGAAGTCGATACAATCCCTAGACAGTAGAGATGTGTCAAGACCATTAATCATGTGTATGCATATAGAGGTATACTCTTCTAATAGCAGTGCTATGTCGGATCCCTGTGTGAAAAAAAATGAGATCTTTATGATCTCTATAGTGTCGCAGAGATATCTCATGCTTGAGACATCTAAGAAATATCTTTTATACATTGGAAAGTGCAAGATAGAGCTTGATGACACAGAAACGACAGCATTTACAAATGAGAGAGAGTTGATAGAAGCGTACTTCTTGCTCACTAAGAAGATAAACCCAGATGTTGTAATAGGATATAATATATTCATGTTTGACTTTGAATACATTGATACAAGGCTACGAAGAAAGCTCATTAGCCTACCTTTTGCCTCTAGAATTAGTAACAGACGTATTGAAAGAATAGTTATAAACTGGAACAGTGCATCATATGGCTTCAATGACTACATGGTGCTTGATTTGCGTGGATGCACGGTTATAGATGTATACCAATATGTTACAAAGGAGTACAAACTACAAAGTTACAGTCTCTCTTCTGTTTCAGAAAAGTTTACAGGGAATAGGAAAATAGACCTTCTATACAAAGAGATATTTATCATATACGAAAAGGGAGACAAAAGGTCAATGGAAACAATCGGAAGATATTGCATGGTCGATTCTGTGCTGACTGTTGCACTATTTGACAGCATGAACATATGGATCAGCGTAACAGAGATGTCAGCTATTGTAAGAACTAGAATTTGAGATCTCTATACCATGGGTCAACAAATAAGAGTGAAGTCTCAGTTGTAAAAAGAATGTCATGATAAGAATGTCATCTTTGACAAGACTAGTTCATTACTCGAAAAGTTTGAGTACGAGGGCACTATAGTATCAAATCCCACTCCTGGGCTATATAAGTGGTGCTCTCTACTCGACTTCTCTAGTTTATATCTTTCTGTAATCATAAGTCACAACATATGCTATTCGACGTTCATTAAGAATAATACTAGTCAACCATGCTTTCATATAGAAGTGTCAGATAAAAAGTCTTATAAGTTTGTTAAGAAATCTTTAGGACTAATACCCTCCCTTTTGAAAACGTTAATAGTAAGAAGAAACAAGGTTAAAATACAGTCTAATAGTGCTATTGGCATAGAAAAGATAGTTCTTGAAAGGAGACAAATTGCTCTGAAGATATTTGCTAACTCCATGTATGGCTCATATGGAACTCGCAATTCTCTGTACCTACAGTTCATAGAAGGTGCCGAATCAACTACAGCAGTGGGTAGGTCTATGCTGACAAGAGTATCAACTATTATATCATCTAAATATCCAGTGAGTTTCATATATGGCGATACAGATTTGTGTATGTTCACATCTTCTACTACTCAAAACTATGAATCATGTAGGTCTCTTACTATGTCTATATCCAGTGAGGTATCAAAAGAGTTTCCTGCTCCAGTGAGACTAGAGTTCGAAAGCGTGTTTGAAACCTTCTTATTAATAACAAAGAAGAGATACGTAGGACTGGTAGCAGAAGAACGGAAGGTGATTTATAAGGAAGTTGTCGTATCTAGAAGGGACAACTGTGTATTTCTAAAGGATATGTATTCGTCATTAATAGAAATGGTAATGGATTCCTTGCCATATGGAGATATAGTAGAGTTTATTAGACACACGCTTATATTACTAGTCAGAGATCGTGTCCTATTAGACGACTTAGTAATTACAAAGACGTTGGGAAAGGGGTATTCTAGTGCAGGCACACCCTTACTAGTGTACAGTGATAGATTGAAACACCTGGGGATAGATACTAAACCCGATGATAAGCTGGATTTTGTATTTGTTAAGAGCAAAAAAGAATATAAGCTTCAAGGTCACAAAATATGTCCGCCGTATTTAGTAAAGCCTCATAATCTAGAGATAGATCATCTATACTACATAGAGAATCATATATCAAATCCTATCGATCAGATACTACGACACTTGGGTCAAAAATGTTTGGTGAAGGACTTCGCGGATGCCATTAAGGGTCTAGTAACATCAGGAGTTAGCTCATTTTAAAAAAAAAGTTTTTTAAAGAACTGTAATGAAGTCATCTAGTCCATCTACCATATCAAATGGCTCGTATATTTCAAGTGAGAACTGTCTAGTATTATGTATTGAATACGAGCAGTTATATATTTCTCTTAGTCTGTATATGCTGAATTTACTTTCTTTCCAGAATTTAATGTTCTCCAATCTGCCATGAGCTCTTATCTCACTAAGAGTTGTTTTGGGTCCTACTCCGGTGATCTTTTTATTGTAGTCAGTGCCCATCAAGATACACATATCTATAAACTGTTCATGATTTATTCTGAAATGGTTGTATATACTCTGTAGTATTATAATATTTACAGATTCTGTTATCATATCAATGTCTTTGATAAGGTGTGGGCATCCGAATAATAAAGGGTCATAGTCGCTGCTCAGCACGGCACTGATTTCTCTATTCTTGCACATGTGTGCACATGTAACGTCTGCCTCGTATTCACCTACTATGCACTCATTAAGTACTATAGGTGACTGTGATAATGCCAGTTCTACGGACTCAACAAGTGCACTATAGTACCGTCTCGCATTATTCTCATCTGAGAGATCCCTTTTGAATATATCCCTCATAGTTACCAATGTATCTTTTGCTCTCATTTCTTTCTTTTTTCTTCTTTCCAGTTCTAGTTTCTTTTCAAGGAACATCTTTCCGTCGAATACAAAGGTGCAATAAAAGTCGTTTCTTAGAACTTCCATTGCTTTCTTAATTATTTCAATGCATGATGAACCATATTCTGCTTTTTCAAATGCTTCACGTCTTAACACATCCTCAACTTCCTTCAGGGAGAATGTTCTCTTCATTTGGCTATGTATAGTACATTTAGATATGATAAAGAATAGAGCATTAACATCTATAGCAATTTTTATTTTTTGTATTTTGTTCAAGGGTACCTTTCGTATCAGAGGTGACAATAGTGTTGATAATCCAACTGGAGACATGATCTCTGCAGTGTAACATTTTTATGCCAGCTTACAAGGTTGGATATGACTTATATGTAGCGCAGACAATAGTGATATTATATCAGTATGATCATTGGCAAGGAGATCATAATATCTGTACAAAATGGCAAAGCTGATAGCTAGAATTAAAATAAAAGAATAACTTGAAACTAACATTGGACTGTCAGGTAAGGATCTTGAAAAAGGTGTCAACAGTATCATTGTGTATATGAGACTGTGAATAGTAAAGAAGGATGACATCTTCTTTGAGCACAACAAAATAAGAATGATACGAAAGATACGCATTGCAGATAAAAACATTGTCTTCATATCCAAGGATAAACCCTCTTCATTCAATGTACCTAAGTCCAATATAGTAAGGTTAGAGACTACTCTAGAGAAATTGAAAAGGTTATTAGAAGAGTAGCGTTCTAGGATTGCCCAGTCTCGTATTGCTGTCTGTCGAGAATGTATATTCCTACTTATCTATCTAACTATTTGCATACTAGACACCCTATCGTATCATAATGTCTTCTAAGTTCTTTGAGTCTCTTTAGGCAAAAGCTGAAGCTTCAAAAAAGTCTGTAACTAAGTGGGCAGATGAGGATGACCATCCTAAATATAACTCGGGTCTCTCACACTCTTCTATATCTAACAAAGTACATCTTGGTGAGGACAATGCATCTTTTGACGACGACCAGGTCGAATCTCCAAAGGAATGTCCTATATCTGCTCCTTCTATGTTCGCTAACAAATTAAATGCATCATCTATATTTGCTAACAGGCCTTCACTCTCTCTAATGAAACCTGTCATTCAAAAGGATATTAAAAATCCTGTTCTTAAGGTCCCTACTCTTTCTCTTAGACCTAGGCCCATTAACCAGCACATACGGCAGGATATGTCTGCTGTCATCGCAAAGCTTTCTTCAATAGAGACTAGAATAATGTCTCTTGAAAAGAAAATCAAATCCACCTGAAATATTGTACCAAAGACAAGTAGAAGAGTAAGGATAGCGGGTTAGAGATATTATATCTTGTAGATAATAATCCATAGAAGGAATTCACCTGAAATTGCCTAATTAAGGAGAGTCTTGTGGAATTAGTCTCACAAAGGAATTTCAAGCTTTGGAATGGCCCCATTCAAAAATCTATTGTTGTAATAATTAAAAAACCAAGACAAATAAACAAAATATATTCAAAATGAGATTTTCCACAAGATTTGGAACAAATAAACATTTGTTTTGATCCAAGATTAAAATATTTTATTTTGTTGATATATTAATAATTTAAAAGTTTAGTTTAATAAAAGCTTTTAGACAAGATTATATTAGACTATGGAATATCTTAGAAGTATAAATAATCTTTTATAGGAACTTCTAAAAAATCATTAACAATGACATAGAGAGAGATTAAAAATTTTAAATAAAACAAAAATAATTTTTGAAACTTCAAAAAACTATTAAAAAGAATCTTCAATCTTATAAAAGGTTCTCAAGGCTTTTCAAATTCTATAAAAAGTAGTATAAATAACTAAAAAATCAAAAAAATATTTACTTAAAGTTGTAGATTATTACATATTTATGATTTTATTTCTTCTTTTAGTAATATCTTTTTTAAAAATCTAATTATATAATCTTATATATTCAACAAAATAAAAAAATAATCAAAATAATATTATATAATCAAAAAATTTGTCAATATAATATCAAAAGTTTATTATTGAATGAACAATTTTTATAATTCAATTTTTTGTGTAAAATAAAAAAATCTATTTAATAATATTATATTATCCAAAATTTAACAAATATAAATTTAAAAAAGAAAAAAGAAAAACTTATAAACTTAAAAATTATTAAGCTTTCTAAATAGTTTTTTTCTTGAATATATATATATATATATATATATATTCATGTAGATTTATGTATTTAATAAAATTTTCTAAGTTCAATAAATCATTTATTGAAAATACAATATATTTATGGATTAATACAAAAAATATTCCTAAAATTACAAAATGGTGTAATAAATATTAGAACTTATTTATTAATATTTCAAGGCTTTTAAATTAAATTATTCTTAAATCTTGATTAACAAGAAACAAGCCAAATTATCAATTTATTGTTCTATAAAAAATATTCTAAAATGGTTGTAAAATAATTTTAAATGTTATAAAAATAGTATAAAAATAAATAAAATAATAATAACACCACCAATCCAAAACAAAAACATAAATCACAAACTGTTATTGTTAATTTTAAGATATGAATAAAATTTTGATTTCAACTTTTAAAATCTAAATATAATAATCTAACTTTATAATTATTTTTGGCATCTATAAAAGTGTTTGAATTCTAAAATTTGAGTAAATATATTAAAAACACATAAATGCAACCAATGGAATTAGTAAAATTTGAAAAAGAATATTATTTTAATTAACAAACAAATAAACAAAAATCAATTTATTATATTAAAATATATTAAAATATTAAATTTAGAAATTTTGTATTTATCATAACTTGTCAATGAGTAAATATCTTATATTAAAAAAATTATTTTTTTATGTTACAACTTTTAACTTATGAACCAGATTGTTACTTCTAATAATATTGTTGCAACAATAGTTGCATGTACTAAAGTGTGTTCAAGAATCATCCTATAAAGTAACTTATGTTCAATGCTAGTAAGTATTAGCATCAAATTGGACTATATTTATAGCGTCTTTAAATAAAATAGACCCTAAACTAATGGGATGATGGCTGGGTTGAACCTGAGTGTTCAAGATAGTTCCAAAGGGGTTGGCAGTTCAAATCCTGACTATAAAAGCCTAACCACGCTTGACAAAAAAGCACATTGAGTATACCCTGTTATTGTGTAAAAATATAAAAAAAAATCTAAAGGTAGTACTACAAAATTGTTAATTTGCATTGGATTTTATAAACTAAACTTCCCTATCAACCTTACCCGCAATATCCATCACACTTTTTCCCGAGGTTTATCAAACAAATTGTATGAGATAGTAGTAACATCTTGGGCCAAGTGGTATTTGAAATTACAGTTATTGAAATCTTGCTTGATGATGTTGCAAATGCACACTTCCAGGCCCAATTGTGCCTTCTGAAGGAGTATATTGAAATACAAATGAGTGCTAGTGCTCAAACAGAATCTCCTCTCATTCTTCCTTCTACACAGCACAGAAAACCACATCACTTACCAGAACTACAAGGAACAGATTGATATGCGACTACTTGCAACCTGCGCAAAAGTAAGCATAACCAGGTTCATGAGATATCCCCTCTTCACAGTGACACAAAAATTGAGAATCTCAAATTAAAGACATTAGTGAATAAGTCTCCTGGTCATTCTCGTGTCGTCAATGTATTTTCATTTTAGGTTAACTACTCTACTAATAATTGTGCCGCTTCCATCTCTTGCAAAAAATAACATTTCTCCGCCGCAGATGAAATTCACCTGAGATGCAAATTTCTGCAGGATGTTTGTCGATATCCACAGCATTTGTGCGTGTTCCGTCCTCTGCTAACGTAACGCGTAAGCGATCTCGAACGACATGTTGCTTTCATTAGATACACGCAATTCGTTAAAGAGGATGGTGACGTTGATTTCAAACGTGGCAAGCACATCTGAATCAACAATCTTCGCCGCTGGAACCTTTCGTCACAAATAGACATCGAACTGACGGAATGTTTCTTGGCCAAGCCCTGGCGTCTCAGTAAAAACAGCGTGGCATGGTGCACCACCAAGAAATAGAAATATCTGTCTTTCATTCACTACTCTATTCGAAGGCACACGAAGAGCATCCAAGAAGAAATTCAGCAATCAAGCAGACAGCGAATACGCCATCTGCCCGCAAGGGAACTGTTGCACTGAAAGTTGAGCGATGTACCCTTCCAAAAAACCTTCGTTTTCTAACCACTAACCAAAAAAACAAAAACCCAAAAAACATTGACACCAGAAGACAGACCCTTCCAGCAATTTTGAAAACTGGTGATGCGATCTTAGCTTGATTGGTAAACCCTCGGAGACGATCTAAAACAATGGAAAAGAGTCCACATGAGAAACCATGTTCCCTAGCTCAGACGCGCCATTCCATAAGGTTAATCACAATCGTTCGATTGTGTGCTTGACAAAACGATCATCATGACAACAATGTTCGCAAATCGGGTTACACTGTTTTCCTTGACGGAGTATGTGAGCTCTTGAAGGGCTTCGTAGAGCGAAATGGCCAATGTTTTCTTCAGCGACTGATGTGCGAAAAACAGTCTAACTTTGTGAGGCGAGGCTACCATTTATTAAACCCAGCGGCTTCCTCACTATCGAGGAACTGCAGCTCATGATTCGCAGTGTCCATAGCCAGTTCAGCACTATCCAATATCGCCCAGTCATGAACAAACGCATCCACCTCATCCGGAACCTCGTTGTGCAGGCGGTGACCACCGCTCAAGTATGGCAAGAATGCTAGATGCACATGCTCTCTCCGTGAGGCATTACTGTCGCGGCTACCGAAAAAGAAAAAAAAAGAAAAAGAAAGAACCTCGTAAATTTGGATGCAACAAGCCATGTGGCCTGGACATGATCATATTGCGACTCTGTAACATGATTCCAAAATAATCAGCGACATTCATGGAGTAAGTTCATAACTCATTTGCAGAAACAGAAAATTGTGAACCAGCAGAATCTTACCTGCCAAGACTAAAAACATACACAATTAAAGACCGCATGTCCTGCCGGTTTTAGGAAAAATAACGATCGCACTATTCGGTCACAGCGCCGCCGTCACATACATCGTCCACCCTGCCCGAGTACACACAGAGCTCTGAGTTCCGGTCTGCATTGGCTACATGGTCGCAGTTCTCTTCAGGGAGAACAGATTCAGCATTAAAAAAAAAGGTTATAACATCAATACACCCTCCCGTGATTCCTGATGGCTTCGATTCTCAGTATCACTGTTTTATCCCAGCCAGGGAATGAGGAAATGGACCACAGACACTTTCGTTACTGCAATGCATGTGGCCATGTTCCCTCCTGATACCTTATCTTATGCCTTATCTTATGCCTTATCTGAGCAATACAAATTATGTATGTTAGTATATCAACATGTCACATACACAGCTGGGATCGTATTATTGAATACCAATGATTAACATAAATAGATTTAAAAAAATATTGGATCACAAACATACATACACAGAGACATACACCATTCAATTGAAACGGCTTTCATTGAATATAGTAAAGTGGCATGAATGACTGTAATGAAAAACACGAATGAAAGAGACAAAGATGGGATTTCTGATGGCACACTGCAACCCATCCATCTCAAAATGCCGAACATCACCCATATCTAAAAGCCCAATTTCTATTCATCCACAAATGCCGAATACAATATATTTTTACATGCCGAATAACATCCATCTTTTGAAAGCCGAATATCATTCATCTCTAAGTACCAGTTCTCGTCGGTCTATCAATACCGATTCTCATCCAATGACCGATTCAACCGGATGGAATATTCATTCTGAATTCGAATTCGAAGAACTGATTAGAATTGACCTCTAAACCGTGCTTCTTTGCTTTCAACAATGGAGCCCTTCGTGTAGGATTTCAATGCTCTCCAACGGATCGGATTGTCGCCTTCACTCACTTGGCCATCGATCGGTGTTTTGGAGCTTCAGAGCTCGCAGGTAAGCACCGGGGGGTATTCTTGGACCCGGACGGTGGCTATGTCAGGCCGTTTGGTGATGACGGTGGTGCGCCAGTCTAAGCACTCGCTGCACCGTCACCAGGGCGTCTTGCGCCATAGCCACGTCCTGGCGATGCCGGATGAGAGACTCCGGCGGTTCAACTCGCCGATACCGGAAGATGTGGATCATATAATGGTGCTCAGGGCGCCAGAGACGAAAGTGACGACTCTTGCTAATGGAATGTGAGTCGCGAGTGAGACGATCTTGAATGCCGAGACGGCTACTGTGGGCCTGTGGATTATAGGTTAGAATCCACCGAAACGAATGGAACCGCGAATTTTCTGGAGCACATGCTGTTCAACGGCACCCAGAACAGAAACTGGTGGCAGCTGGAGTTGGAGATTGAGAATATGGGTGTGCGTCTGCGTGCGCGCACAGGCCGCGAGCAGACGGCGTACTAAGCCAAAGATTTGAAGAAGGATGTGAATAATGCCGTGGGCACTTTGTCGGATATTTTACAGGATTCGACATTTGACGAGTAGATGATCGAGCGTGAGCGTAGTATTTTTTTGCGAGAGATGGACGAGGTTGGTCAAAAATTCTACTTAAGGGTTTGATGAGGGTTTGTAACTGTCTTCTTTCTCAAGCATCTTGTTTACTAGTACATCTAAATAAGATTTTAAATAAATAACAAATAAAGATCACTTTCCATCAGTCAGCAGCTAGATTCTGTCTAATTCTTGTTGGCCAGTTCATATGAGGACTGTGTTCCTCAAATTCGATATCTCAACTTGAGTTCAGATCTGCACAATGGACGAAAACTAGGACCCTCACAAATCAGTAACTTAATTATCTTGCTTCTGAGTGAAATTAGTCCTGGTATTCCTGCTCTGGCGTAGGGCCACGAAGCTTTTGTGCATGGAATCTTCTCTCATCTTACTGATTTTGGATGGGACTCTAGTTCTTTATGTTCCATTTGATCATTCCTGAATTCTCGGGGTACGATACGTATTAGTTTCTAATATTTTGCAATAGAAACCATACTTTCTAGTCTTGTAACGATTGAGTTCTCGATGTTTTATCGCCCCCTTGCATTTGGGTGTCTTGGAGGAATGATCTATCGATTTGTTGTGGCGATTTCTGTAAGCTTGGTGGCTGTGGACGCATATAAACATGGAATTTTAGGTGTTTCTGGAGTTTTAGAATTTAAGTCATTATATTACGTGGTAGTATCTTACAATAACAGGGGTATGAATGGCAGGTAGGAGGTCAAGTGTGGCAAATTATATTCAATCACTTGTATGCAACAGCTTTTCAGTCCACCCCTCTGGGTCGTACAACCATGGGTTTTGAGAAGAATATTCGCAATATCAGCAAGGCCAACTTGCAAGCATTACACAGGACCAAGAATGGTAGGGTTTGTTTCTGATTATTAGATTCATACATTACCTCCCAGGGAGCCGATATCTATGAATTTTGTAGGTCCAAGCAGCTTGGTACAAAGTGGTTTTGCAGTTACATGTTAATTTTCTATTAATGAATATCAACTTTCGTACCCTCCTATAGCATTTTCATACGTCTAATCTTACATTGAGTTATTCTTTTAACTATTGCGCGCACTAGGCACCATTTGTAGTACTACAGGTTGTCGCTGCCGCTGGAGCCGATAATCATGATGAGCTGGTGAAAGAAGTGGAAAAATCTTTTCAGAATCTTTCAATCGACCCCACAACGGCTGCCAAATTAGTTGAGCAACAGCCTGCTCTATTCACCGGGTCAGGGGTAAGTATTTGATGTTATTCAAAACAGTAGCGTTTATCATGACTCCTAAGGATTGATACATCTTTGCGTGTGTCATCTGTTTGAAATACATTGTTCTAGGAGACAAGCATTACGTTTTGTGTCATTCTCTGTCCTGAGGACTGTTGGTTGAGGTCATAATCATCATCTTAGGAGGTTGGTTTGCTCCTTACTAATTGATTTCGTGTCACGGTAAAATCTGAACCTCCAAGTCTTGGTTGTGCATAACAGGTTCGTATTCGAGATGATGATATTCCCTTCGCTCACTTTGCTGTCGCAGTAAAAGGTGCAGCATGGACAGATCCAGACTCGATAGCACTCATAATTTTTGGAGAAAATGTTGGAAGGTTGGCACAAAGATGCAGGAGCTGGCATTCACGTGGGGTGCTATATGAATATCCAAATACTTCACTGATGTTACAGTGAGATGGAGTTTAATTGATGAGCTTGTAATGCACGAGGTCCGACAAATTCAAGACTCTTGCAAGATTTCTTATATTATTATATCTGACTTGGAATTCGGTGGCTCTTTTCAGGTCAGAAATGGCTCAAAAAGTTGGAGCAAATGACTTGGCAGATAGTGTGATGGCCTTCAACAGCCAGAATAGTGATGCTGGTCTCTTTGGTGTGTATGCAACTTCTAAGATTTGTACAAGAATGTCACTAGATAACTATGTTTTGCTGTGGCATTCACAAGAGTCTAAAAACATTCGCAGCTGTGTGCTGTAAACGGATCTGTAGTTTAATGTCTAGCAACTGAAGTTCCACCTTATGCGTGCATCTTCTACTTACCTGTTTAGACAACAGTGAAATTTTCGTTTGGTTAAAAATGCCGATTCTCGAATGTTTGATGTGAACTTACATGCAGCCAGATACCCTGGATGATTTGTATTACGTTATTATGCACGAGCTTGGAAGATGAATTTATCGTGTTGATCCTGACGATGTGGCACGTGCACGTTTTAAGGTCAGACAGTTCTCTCCCTTTTCTAAAAATATTGCAAGTCGGATACCCTTCCCAACTAAATAAGTGTTATTTATTGCACAAGTCTCTGCTGAATAGTTGCTCAGAGTATGAACTTTTGCATAGTTATGTGAAGCTTGTAATCAAGTCATCTCGTATTTTCGGTTTGCAGCTAAAATCAGGTGTTGCGTCGTGATGTAATACACCTGCAAACCGAAAATACAATTGTTGCGTCGTGATGAAACAACCGCAATCGCTGAAGACATTGGCTCTCAGGTGGGGCACAACATGGAAACACTTGCATTTAAAATTGATGATTGCATTTTTGAGAGTTTAAATTAAAAGTTTCTCAAAGTAGCACTTTTTTACTGTGGCTCCATGCTTATTAGTTCACTTGGTCTGCTCAAATTCAGTGGCGCTTCACTGAAGTAATTAAAAGTACATGTTTTAACGAAGTGACCATACAGATAATTGGCTTGATGAATTACTTGTCCAACTCAATTATTTACTCACATACTAATGCCACTTGTTAAAGAGGCATTCTTCTCTAATGTAATACGTTTGTTTCCTCAGATGTTGACATGTGGAAGACGCTTACCTCTAGCTGAGTTTTTTGCTCGCATTGATGCTGTGGATGCTGACACTGTGAATCGAGTTGCTAGTCGCTTCATCTACGATAAGGTCAGTGATTTTTATCAAGAGCTAGCCGCGCGCTAGCAGCATAAGAACTTGACGTTCTTGCCAATTGCTGTAATTACAGTTCTTTGTTAGTGTTGACAATTCATCACAGCATACCTCGTATTGACATTATTAATATTATTTTTTGGTTTTATGAAGTCTCTCATGATTGTGTTGGCGGGCTATTCAGGAGGTCGCTATTGTCGCGATAGGACCCATCCAAGAATTGCGTGATTACACTTGGTTCAGACGCAGGACTTACTGACTACGTTATTGATTTAACCTAAGTATCACTCTTCAGAGGCATTTCCCACCTATATTACGAGCCGCAAATTATTCTTTGTTTTACGTAGGAGTCATCATGCGTCAGATTTTGGGCATTCTGTATGGCATCTGATGTTCTCAAGGAGTCACCTTTGCAATCTATACCTTGAAGTCTCAGATAGATGATATTTTCGGTTAATGGCTTGACCATGCCACATCGAAGCATGTCAACTTCTTTTGACGTGTAATAATTGAATTTCAGATAGAGGAAAATTCTCTATATGCTGGTTCAATGTAGAGCATCGTTAGGTGTCTATGAGTGTTTTTGCACGTTGCAATCTAAGGACATTTGCACCACACTCTAGGCTACAGACCTTGTAGTCAATGTGTTGGTCAAATTAAAAGCTGTAAATTGAATTTACAATCCTTGTAGTTTGATAATAAACATTAAATCTCCAATGTTTAAATTTCATAGTAAAATACATCTCATGCATTCTTTCTGAAAATTCTTCTCACATGTATACATGCATATCCTAAAGACTGAATTTTGTTGCCAGAATTCAATGTTCTTTACTTTCAAAATGAGTTCTTGAAACTATATTGTTTGCATGTTGAATTGTTAGTTTTATGATTCTATCATCGCAGCCTTATCAATTGGGTTTTGATTCTGAGATCATAAAATTATCAATAGTATAGCACAGCAATTGGATGTATACAGTTTAAATAGTAAACTAAAAGATGACTATAATTTGTACCTTTACTTTTGATTTCTGATTTATCAATATTTATCAACTGATTTCTGTTACCAAAAATAACATCAAAGCTTGTTTTATTCTTTTCAGTTCCAACTAATATGTTCTCATATACTTACTATTGATGGTGTTGCTATATATTGCCTAAAAATAAATAAAATTCTCACATTGTTGTATGTATATATATATATATATATATATATATACACACACAAGCAAAAACTTGTGCTATTGGGCACAAAAAAAAAATTGATACAATATAAGGCAACATATGTGAAAGATAACATACATATTTATATTGTGAAAGGCAACATTGTAAAAAATATTTTGATACAAAATAAGACAACATAACTTATTTAAATATTCTCATTGCTAAAGTTCTTTGTTATAAACAACATTAAGCATTAATCTAACATCTCCTTTTATATTACTCTTGAATAAAACTTTTATATTTTTTAGTACATTTTTATAAGAGAATGTAGCATATAATTGGCCATAGGAGAAGATATTTTTACTAAATTTAGCCTAATATACTTTATTATCTATCCTTAGAATTTGTTTAATACTATTGCATAAGCCACACACAAAGGGATTTGTTTTTAATTCAAAGCATAAGGAAGACCTGACTTTTCAATAGTCAATGTGATTCTAGGAATGAATGCAACATGGCCACATTTTTTCCATATTAATATCTCAACTTCAATGACTCAATTGGTGAAATATTTTGACAATTAGCCAAGTTCCATTACAAAACCATTGGTTGAGTGAAGATTATACAAATGCTTCACAAATATTTCAATTTTTAGCATGAGCTTATGAAGTGGCTATCCACTTACTTCCAACATGTTTATGTATTCTATTGGAACCATCTCCATACCTTCTAGATCATCAATCTTGTCTCGCCTAAAAAATCTCAACTTTCTCTTCTAATATTACTTCTAATATTGCTTTATTTATTACAACAACTTTATCATTGCAAGAGACTAAAATAGCATATTTGCTCAAAAATTCCTTGTTTTCTAAGCTAATCTATATTCCAAAGTATATCTTGTCAATTAAATCTAAGATATCCCGTTGACCTAAGAGTATGATTAATGGATAATCAACATAATCTTCTTTAATAATCATGAGTTTATTTTCACTAAGATCAAGAAGCCAATTGATAACCATTTAATTTCTAAGCTTGACATGCATAACATGTACAATGGCTTTATATATACTTTTCTACAAACAAAGAATATGAATATACCTCCAAAGGCTAGACTCTTTTATTGAGAATGGCAAAATCTTTGCCCTAGTCTCTTTTAGAATCACCAAGATAACTTGCTTGAAATCACTTGACATCACAAAAACAATGTCTCCATATAGTTCATCATTTTTGGTTATATTTCAAAGTCTTTTGTCCATTGCTTCAAATTCTATCTTATCCATCTTTGAAGCTTTGTTCTAAAGGATTAATCTTATTTGTCATAAAAGTTCTACAAGATCCAACTGCCTCCAAATATTACAAATCTATGTGCAATCCAATTTAATTGGGATTTTGATTTTAGAGTGTGCCATTCTACCATTTTATAGTAATAGAGAGACAATCTCCAAAGATACAACTGCAAGTGTAATTTTATTATTTGTGTGTATAATTTTTAAAAAAAGATAATCTTAGTAGATTTTTCCAGTTCCTCCAATACCATCAATAAAAAAAACCTTGAAGTCTCCTGTAGTGCATGCTTTAGTTATTGCTCATTGTGTATTACACTAGTCATTGTTTAAAGATTGGATCTTTTATTCAAGGTCTTCATGCATGTGTACTATATTATTATCAAATTATTTTTTGATAAGCTTATTGATTTGTTGCTACTCAAGAGGAATTAAAGACAAAGAAGGTTGAAATCTATCAACATTTTATCAAATCTTTTCAATTCTTAAGTCAAAAGCAATAATGCAAGTTTTTTAATTTATTCTTTAATTAAATTCTCAATCTCATATTCATATAGCTTATACTCATAGTCATTTGAAAGGCTTCTTATATAAAGGCCATATAATTTATAAGGATCCATTAGTACCCCAAATATCAGAATTGTAATAAAAAGAAAATAAAATTATGCATATATTTATATTTTTGTATATTTAGTTAAATATTGCTTTTACTCATTATTTGTATCATGCAAGGCAAGAGCTACACATATAACTTTAAATATTTTATAGACGTTATAATCAACCATTTGAAGTTCTTCAAACAATGTGGCTCTCTTGACTACCATAAGAAGTGTTTGGAAGAAGTATCATTTATTTGCTGAGAGGTTGACAAAGTATTAGAGACCAATCATAGTGCCTTATTGATGCTTCTTCTAAGTCTTGTGCATGTTATCACAAGTAAATTGCATTGGAAAATCTCCATAGAGTACTTCTTGGGCTTCTAATATCACCTTATTTGCCTCAAAGTATTCAATCAATGTCATTTTTTTTAGCCTCTCAAAATTTAGATTTTTTTCAATGTTCTCATTTGTATTGTATATAATTAATTGTTGATTAAGTAAATGGACTTGTAATCATGTAACAAGTATAAATTTGCCATGCATTCAAAAAATATTAAAGCACCATATTACTTTAAATATAAAGACATAACAAGCATCAAGATATTATTTAATTTTATCACAATTCTTAAGAACAATAGTGATATGGTTATGATCCTTATAAACATACTTTAACAAATACTTGATTGTGAAAATGGAAGAACAAATCTATATTTTAAAAAAAATAATATAAAATGAATAAGAAAATATAAAATATTATATTCAAATAATTTTAAATATTAAAATATTATATATTATATTTAAAAAATTATTTTTTTTATCTTCATATTAATGTGTGTATTGGATTTTATAATCAAATACAAACTATGCAGTACAATTCAGCAATTCTTTATCTTACATATTTTTGGATCTTCAAAGGAATGGCCATTATTGAGTCACCAATATATTGGATATTCATCTTCATTGTATTGCCAATACATCGGATATCCATCCTCATCGCATTGCTAATACATTGGATATCCAACCTCATCGCATTGCTAATACATTGGATATTCATCCTCATTACATTACTTCTCCAAATTAAAATCATAAAGCTAATGCTTTATTCACTTTCTATTTTTTTTAATACAAATGGTATATAGATTCTTAATGCTATAAGGGCCATGAACCAAGTTGTACACTTTAGGATGTATATCCAAGTCTAAGACCTCAGTAGAAATTATTGAATTTTATTCTTTTGGAATACATATTTTTTATTCCTTCTTCAAAATAATAAAAATATATACATGCAACAAATCCCTCTTCTGAAATTTTATTACTCACAATTTTGCAACAATGGATCCAAAGATATTGCTACAAATCTTTGCAAATAGTTCAGTCAATTTGAATTGAAATATTTGACTAACTATATCAAGCCAATCTTTTAATGTTTGGTTGGATAGGAGCTCTGCTTAGATTTCTGGCCAATTAGAATCATAAGTAAAGATAATGAATAAATCAAGACATTCAAACTTACACACTATTATTTTTGCATCTTGGTATAGTTATATCATTTAGCATGGCCTTTTTGAGAATAAAGATGGAAGAATAAAAAAAAAATTCCAACTTTACTACATTAGAATCTCAGATATCAAGTGCATCTTGGAATTTGTAGTAAAGTTTGATCTGTAAATCTTTTTGATTTTCTCAAATGAACTTGAGGTGATTTTATTCTACATATGTATATTCATCCACTATGTATTATTAGAAGAGTTAACCAATTTAAAAAAATAAGATTTCATCCATACACATTTAAAGCATATAATTATAGAATTGTAATTAAGTTACACACTTAGAATTGCTTCAACCTGCCATTGAATCTTCACCTTTAATAATAAATGTATTTCTATTATTTTAAAATCCATTCAAAGATATCTTTGGACTCCATCCATCTTGTCCATTTGATAATAGAAGCATGTGATAAAGAAGTAAATAGAATAGATGTAATACAAAAATATAGCAGAGACTCTCATTAATACTTTTAATAATAATATCTTATTCATTAGAATTTCCATTAATATTATTTTTTTATCATAATTGTACTAATTGCATCAGTAATTATACCACCACATGTCTTTTTGCTAAAGCGTCAAGAATTAGATACTAAAATCCTGTATAAATCAATTCAACCTCTAAATAATATTAATAAATAATTATACATATAGATTGTAAGTGTGCAACATGTTTTGCAAAGCATCCATCACTTTGCACTTTAAGCTAGCAAAGTTTGACATATTATTATTTAATTTTGCTTGGAGATTGGAAATATATAGCTAAGCAAATTTAAAAGTTTTACTTATAATTGGAAGAAGACTGCTTATTTGATGGTATAAATTTCCATATAGATAGTCAATATAATTACCATTGGACATAAAATACTAATCAATATTTATTCTAATAGACATAAAAGCTAATACATTGTTGTATCTACATATGTTCTTGTGAAATTTTTTAGCTTCACAACTATTACTTTTTAGTAAGTTGCACAAAGATTTTGGAAGAAGATTGAGTAATAGAAGGATGACTTTTCTATTGGTGCAACACATATTGTAGCATTGATTCATTTTAAAATTTTTAAATATATATTCCTCTATCTAATAAAGTGTTCGATAATGGCTACAAGGGGTGGTCATTCTATTAAGTGAATGGCAAAGGTTACCTATCTATCCATCAAAAGAATGATGGACAAGAGGAACTCTATGTATCATACACCTTGCCACATTACATACTTCTCTATTTTCTAATAATTCTTGTTGGCGTTGTCGTATTGTAATTGCTTACAGTGTGTAAAATCCACTCAAAACGCATAATATATTTATAGGTTTAGATGTATTAGAATGATTAGTAAAATAAATTAAAAGGGGTTGGTATAAAAAAATTTATTTTAGATTTTTATTTAATTTGGTTATGGCTTTTAAATTATATAAAACCTAAATATTTAGTATAAAGCCTTGAGAGGCAATTGGGATCCAAAGAAGAAGAATTAAACTACTAAGAAGCCTACTTGAAAGGATGAAGACAAAGTAAAGATGAATGAAGACAAGGAGTGAAGTTCTTCATTCCTATTGGTCAATGGTCATGCCTAATAGGCTTTGAGGAGGTTGTCCTTGAGGAGAACAAGGATTTTGATGATTTCAAGGAAGGCATTTGGAAATCAAAGATTAGGATAAAAAATCTTGTTTTCTAAGTTATAATTTTGGCATAAAAATCAAGAGATTTGGAATTTTAATGAGGGAGGAGTAGGTGCTTGAATTTAGGGTATACAAATTGTACCTACTGTCACTCTTTTGAAAATTTATGGAGTTATATGAGAGCTTTTGGAAATCAAGAGGTGCAACTAGAGAGGTGATTTCAAGCTCTATACTTGATGTGGAAGAACTACTACAATTAGAATTTTGAAGAAGGAGATATTAGGAGTCAAAGACACTAGATTGAATTCCAAGGCAGTAAGTAGGCTGTTTTGTTGATAGTGATGGGGTTTTCCATATCTTAAGTTTTTGGACGAATTTTTGTTTCAAACTTTTTAAGAAAGTGTATAATTATGATAAAAAGCTATACATCAAAGTTTTATAGCATTTGGACTTTAGATTGTGAGATATAAGGAATTTAGTACACAGGTATTTGTAAACAAGGGTTTGAAGCTATTGCTAGGATTTTAGCGATATCTAAAGATTGGTAATAAATAGATTATTGAAATTTGTAGTGGCAGTTTTGAAGAATACATAAGTACTTTATATAAATTTGGAGTGGATTTAGAGTGGATTAAAAGTTATGGGTTATTGAAGTTCAAAAAAAATTCCCTCCTTACAGGGAAATGAGGGTTTTAGAGCATTTTTTATGTTTTGAGAGGTTTGAGGAAATAAGGCTTATGTATTGAGTGTAATAGCTCTATGAAGAAATATTCTATATAAATTTGGGGGTTTTGTTATACTTGGATCTTGATTGAGTAATTAGTGGCAGTCAGAAGCCGAGCGCTTTTTTGAGACAAATTCTCTCTACCATGACAATATTGTACCTTTGTGAGAGATTTGTAATGTGCGGTAGTTCACTTACAATCTACTTTAAAGGCTTGCATATATTATATATCATTTAAAGCATTACACCTTACAGTCTTTCAAATACAACACACAAAATTCTTGCATTCTTGCTAAGATGTTTTATTTGTCACACATCGTTCCTTGGCTAGTTGGTTCAAACACTCTTTGTATTCTTCCATGGTTAAAGGATAGAAAAAGAAGGAGTCTTTGAAAAGTTTCTTGAAGATATTCAATGAGCCATTTAATTTTTAAAAAGAAAAGCAGCCTACCAACTTATAAAAACCCTATTATCCAAAATATTAAAATATATTTATAATCTCTTTGAAAATTAAAAATAAAGTTTTAAAGAAAAATCTTTATATCAATTTATTGATTATATAAAATTAGACTAGTTTTTATTAATTCTATCAAAGGCAGAATTGTTGAAATTAATAAATTATTTATACTTTTAGAATTTTTTTTTAAAGTATTATCTCATTTATATTTTATTTTTCTTTCTTTATATTTTAAATTTATACTAAATAAATAAATAAATAAAATCTAATTTATTAAAAATCTTATTCTTTGTAATAAAATAAAAACAAATAAAATGTTGTCTTCATCTATATAAAATATATATATATATATATATATATATATATATATATATGGGATTAAATAACTAGAATCATAGAATTGTAATAATTTATTATATAAAAAGATAAAATAAAAATTATAACAAAATCAAATATATATAGTATGATATTGCTTATTTATTTATTTATTTATTTATTTAAAATTTATATTAAAATAATAATAATAAAAATAATAATAAATAATAATAATAATAATTTATAAATTTTTATTATAATTTAAATTAGTAATATTAAGTTTAATATTTTGAATTTTTACAAAAAGATAAAATAAAAATTACAATAGAATCAAACATATTTTGTGAGGCAATCTTTTTTAGATCACAAAAGCTTAGCATTGCAATGCATCATTAAATCATTGTTTGACTACACCAAGTATCCAAAAGTGCAAATTCTTTTCTTTGACTCCAATCCTAATCACACTAACAATGCACATGATCATGGTTCTATTGTCCAAACAATCCTTCTAAAAACAATAAAACAGCTTGCAAGTTTTTGAAGGTTCTTGGAAAAAACATGAAGCTTGTATGAGATGTACAAACTCAACTTGCACAATAAAGCCCACATTATTATCTTTACCAAGATAATGAATGTCACCTCAAACCTTGTAAGTGCTCTAAAGAGTGGTATTGGCAAGCTTTGGTAAGGTGTGATAACACAATTGTTTTTTTGTATGAAATAGATTCAAATATAAATGGCTCTAATTTTTAGTTTTTAGTGGTTTTGACTTCACCAAATAGATATAATATATTCGAATATATATATATATATATATATATATATATATTCATATAATTTATATATATATATATATATATATATATGATAATATAATAATTTTTTTATAAATATGAATAAATATTTTTAGATAATATTTTATTAAAATATTAAGAAGTGTGGTTAGTTGTAAAGATAAGGTTATATCTAATAGAAAAAAATTATGGTTGTAATAATTTAAAGATTCTTATAAAAGAAAGTATAAATAAATAAATAATAAAGATTCTATTTATTAATATTTAAAAATATTTGATTATAAATCTTATTTAGAATTAAAAATATATAATAAGAGTAAGAATATAAAAAGATATCATGAATTTACATATTATTAATTATTTAAATAATACTAAGCTATTACCTTTAAGGTTTATAAAGTTGCATTAGGTTCTTTATAGTTTGATGCTTTTTATAAGTTGTGATTACTATAAAATTATTTCTAGTATAGTAGAAAGAAGAATGTATATTATTATTTTATAACTTTAATAATATGATATTTAAAACTTTAAGTTTCAATAAAATATAATATAATAGATGTTAATATAGAATTTTAATTTAATATATATAGATATAAAACTAAAACAAATATTTACTATAAAATGATCAAAGTTAGATAGCTTATTGTAGTTGAAGTTGTCTTGGTTAATTTTTTGCTGTTTACACCTCAAAATTGTATTGCTATGTTTTATTTTTTACTATAGAATGTAAATTGGCAAAGTATCTACATATAATGAAAAGTAACCATTACTTTCATATATTTCTTGCTTTGTATTAATTTGTTGATAATGGACTTTTCATTATAGTATCACTAATCAAAAAAATTAGTTATATATATATATATATATATATATAAGCAAGGTGTTAATGCTATATAATTTTTTAATCAAAAAATAAAAATTATAAAAATAAAAATTAATTTTAACTTTTTAATTTTTTTAAATTTGATATTATTATGCTTGATAATTTTTTAAAAAATACATCATTTAATTATTCTTTTCTACTTGTAATAAATACAAATATTGAGAAATAATTATTATAATAGCTTATTAAAACTTTGATGGACATATATTAAATTTCTTTTAATTTGTAGTCTTATTATTTCTATTGACTTATAGATAATTAAATAATAATATGTATTTTAAAAGATATATTAAATAAATACTCAAATTCAAAAAACCAATAATTTAAAAATTAAAATATAATAAAAATAAAAATTTATATAAATGGAGAATTATATTACAAAGCTTATTGATAGTTTTTATTAGATATTCAATCTATGTATTTTATATTTATCATTTATAGAAAAAATAAGCAAATTATTTAATTATCTAAATTTAAAATTTAAGTTTTTAGTTTAACTAATTATTTAATAGCTAAGCAACTAATGTTTTTTTCTATTGTTATAATATTTCTATCAATTAAAAAAATATTATAGTTTATATAAAACTTATATATTTTAATATTTCTATTATCAAATAATATTAAAATATATATTTAAAAAATATCAATTATACTATTATATATATATATATATATATATATATATATATACATTTATTATATTATTTGAATTTTTTGTCCATAAGAAAAATAATCAACTAAGCATTTTTTAAAATATACAATGGTCTTTTTAATAATTAACATCATTTGTTGCAAAAAAAAATCAATTATTAAAGGTTATTAAATATCAAAAGTAATGCATTAAAGATAGAGTAGAAATCTTTTTTTTTTTTGAATCCTACAATCTAGGGTGGTTGCTCTCGTTGTAGCAACCACATGGTCTTGCCACGCCTAATCATGTATAGCAAAGTAGTCTATGGCCTTGCTTCACCCAATTATGTATACCTTTATAGCCGTACTGGCTATATAGCCTTACTTTGTCCAATCATATATAGTGACATAATTCTATTGGCCATGTTGTCTCTTTTAATTAATAAAAGTTAATAGAAATCAATTAATTATAAAAAAATCAAATATTATTAATTATATACCATAAAACAAAGTTAGTTTCCAAAATTTTGATTAATAATTAGAAGTTATTAGATTTTAGGAGATTAATTAATAAAAAAAATATTATATATATATATATATATATATATATATATATATAAAGTTGAATATAAAAATATTATTTAAACATTTTTTTTATAATAAAAAATTAAAATATCAATGTTAAAAAGTTTTGCAATAAATTACATCTACTTTAAGCAATATGTTGTCATGTGGCATAAACTTCAATCTATAAATATACTAGGTATTTGGTTGTAAAGAATTTACTTGTTGACAAGACTCCAATAAGTGATTTGTCCTTAATAAAAAGAACAAATAATAAGATAATATTACAAAAAAAAAATTATACTAATAAAGCCTCTTGTATTTAAGTAAGTTTGTACATAAATTATTTTTTTTATCATATAAAAAATCCTTAATATCTTTTTCTTTTCATCCCTAGATTTTATGTGAAAAGTGTTCTTTTCAACCTTAGTTGTTGATCCTCTGTATATGCGAGTTATATCCAAAACAATGATAATAGGTACAATTTCAACACCTTAATTTTGAGCACCTATATTTCCTTCATAAAAAGTCTAAAATATTCAATTTTTGTACCAAAACCATAGCCAAAATTCTAAACTTTCTAATCTTAGCCTCCAATATTTAAATGCCTCCAAAAAAAAACAAGCTCTAATTCCTAATAAGGCCTAAGGCAGCCTCCTTAAAGACCATTGGATATGACTTTTGGCCAATAGAAATAGAGACTTCTATCATCCATCTCCATTCATCTATATAGATGGCCTAACTATTCCTTTTCATACTAAAAATTCCTTTCCAATCTTTTTTTTAATAAGATTTATATAATATGTGTTCTAAATACTAAATAAAAGAAGTAAAGAAGATCTCAAGGATCATCAATATCTAACAAAGGTGACTTAAAATATATAAAGTTATTATCAATATAAAATCAATCTCAAAAGTCACTATCAAAAAGAAAATAAGGTTATATAAACCTCAATAATAGCCCTTTTAAATGGATTCCTTCTAAACTAATAACATAACTACATTTTGTAACCAATAAAAATCTATTGATGTGGCTCGCATTTAGCTGTGTAGTAAATTATATATTAAATATATATGTACAATATTTTTATATGATAGCCAAATCACAATACAACAACGCCAAATCATTTAATCAAATATATAATTTTAATTTTTACTGCTCAAATCAATTTAGTTATATTTTTTTAACTAAAACTAATATGATATAAAATATTTAAATAGATTTTTGACATAGAATCAAATTTTTTAATATTTTTGGTATAATTATGAAGATCTCAAGTCAATTGATTTTATTTATATTAGTTGACACAAAGTTAATTCAATAATCATAAATTCAATTTATCTTATCTAAAAAAACTATTAAAATAATATATAAATGATAATAGATTTTAATTATTAAAAATATAATATATCATTTTTTAAAATAAAAATAAAAATTTAAGAAAAAAATTATGTTTAATTATAAAAAAAAAATTGAAACTTTTAAGATTAATCTTTTGTGATTTCATGAAATAATTAATAGCTTTTTGTTGTTGTTGTAATAGAGATAACTTCATAACTAATTATTACTGAAATTCAAAAATTAGCATTTAAAAGTATAATTTTTTTTTAATTCAGGCAATACTAACACTTAAAAAGCATGTTTCAAATATTTTCATTAAATTATACATGAATTTTTTAGATAGATAGATGTCTAAGTATCTTCACTTTACAATATAATGTACAATAATTGAAAATTCACAAAGTTCTATCAATATATTTTGCAAAAGGCTATGTTTATTGATTAGTTTAAATCCATTCAAGGTTACATACTGTACATACATACACACGTGGATTGACATATTTTTGAATAAAGATTTTATAATTTTATTCTAGAGGAGAGCGGCCAAGTGGTTGAAAATGACAGACTGTAAATCTGTTGAAGGTTTTCTACATAGGTTTGAATCCTCCCTCTCCCATGTACTCATTGTAAAATATTCCAACTTGTTCCAAGAATAAATAAAGATGCAATTTTCTTTTGAAGTGGATAAAGTGTTCTCTCAAAGTTTTGAGATAAGAATTATGAAATTCATATTAGTTTATATAATGCATTTAAATGATAATAATAATAATATTGGTCCAAATAGTGATCATCAATAATTGGTACTATCATCTTAAATACAATAAAATGCAATGATACCATGAAATATTGTTCAACTCATGGTAATGTAGTGTTATAATTAGATTTGGTCATGAACAAGAATCATGCTGTTAGTCTTGATTAAGTTAACCAATTTTTTGAGTAAAAAAATATATAAGATGAAAACAAGTTGAAGTAGATATTATTTAAATAAACATGCAACAGGTATGGATTGGTATTAATTTAATCTCGATAAATTTTGAGAAATTTAAAAATATTACTATGACAAACTAATGTAAAAACAAATTACAAAACAGCATGTTTTTGTTGATGTATTAATTTAAAGTACCATTTTTTTGGATTTAATTAACTTTATACTTGTAGTGATATATTTTATTATTGTTACTGTTCATTGTATCACATATAATGCATTATAAGTTAATCAATTTTGTTTTATTATTTAGACATTGCCTTATCTACTAAGACCATTTGTTAACATTGGCTTCATTCACTGAAATTAAAAGGTATTTGATATTGTGGTGTTGATCCTACAATACTTAAAAGCATGATATAACACACATGCACATACATACATCAACAACAAACCTGACAATCACATGTCAATGTATATTAGTTCTTTTTATTTTTAACCATTACTTTTACAACATAATTCAACAACATTAGCACCAAGAGATAAATACAATGGCCAAACAAGTTTCATTGTATTGATATCCAGTCCTACACCATATAATCATTTTAACACATGACATGTCAGTATATAGTACCCCAAGGAATGAGTTAAAATGGGTGTGACAAAACCATGGCTCATCAAAGAGGAGAAAATATTTCACAAAATTATATGATCCCTGGGCTGTGTGTGTATGCATATTTGTGTGACGTGGCAACAGTATAGAGTGAGTGGGCCCAATTGATTGACTGGTCAGCCTCAGTTTGTGTGGGAACTGCAAAAAGTACATTCTAAAGTTCAGACAAACCGTTACAATGCCAGCCTCGTTCCCACGCTGCTATATTTCGCGCCAAAAGCCTGGTCAAGGAGACGCACACCTGGCAGGGTGCCAATCGATCGTCGAAATCAGTGTTTGCCACGTAGGATGACAGCCAGTGTGGCCAATGGCAGGTGACGGCGCAGTCCTTCAGTATGACTTGGGAAGGAGGGAATTGCGGGGGATTAGGGTTTGATGCTCAATTGGACCTGACGCATTGCTGTGCCGGGGCCCTCGATTTGGCCAGTCTTCATGAGATTTGTGTTGTGGCCACCTCTGGAATGCGGATCGTTGCATCGTCCTGTCGGAATGCCATTCGCGGAATCTTTTTCGAATGTATTCGGGGCCGTTTTGAGATTGTTTGAGCTCTGTATGTGGTCCCGAGGAGAGGTCTGGGTGGTCTGCAATTGGGGGGAAGGAGATTGGATATCTTAGTTCTGAAGAGCAGAATCTCATGAATGTGGACTCGAGGATTGTTGTGCACACGACATTCCTATCGGGGATGCGAATTGGCGTTACTGGCCTGTGATGGCTTGGGAATTAAGTTTTGGCTTCGATGCATTGTGGCATTTAGTTAGTGGCGGAGGGAGGAGACAAGGTGGTTGAGGTAGGTGTATAATTCGTCTATTTTGATTGCGCCTGTTTCGATGAAGGTGTTTGTTTCGGGTACCTGCATGTTGGCTTATTGAGCTTGGGCTGCATGCGAGGGTGTTCCAAGGTCTTTGTGCGGGAGCAACTTAATTTCTCAATCTTACAGACGCATCATTGTTCGTAATTTGCAGACTAATCCATCTGATAGTGTAATCTATGATAATCGTTGGATTCGTTGTACGAGTAGTCGTCAGGATCGCCATCGTTCTGGGTGAGAGGTCGGTTTGTAGGTTAAGGTTATAGCTCGAGGCATGCTGGTGGTTGTTCTCAGGTTTAGATGCTGTTAATATTGTAGCTCTTGTGTTCAATTCTTTACTTGCAAGTAACGAACTTCTGTGTCTGAATTATATCTCTGCTAAGGAATTGGTGTGTCTGGTTGAGCGTGAATGGACTGAGCTACACTTGGATTGACTCGAAGGGTCTAGGTGTCTACAATCAGTGCTCTACCTGTACATTTGAAATCATTTGCGAAGCTAAGTAGATGACCGGAAGCCCTGGAATGGTCGTGGAAACACTTTACTGTCTCTGTTGGTATTATCGTGCAACGATGTTTGATTGTTATGTCTTTCTCTGTCTCTCACATGTATGCACCCATACAATTTTTTAAAGGCGTAGATCGAACTAGCATGCATTTCTTGCCAATTCATTTGCAAGCGTAATCTGCGCAGCGGAATGCTTGAATTGTTATTCTTCTGGTTGAAACGTTTTAAAACTTTGTGTTACGGTATTCTAGATGGCGTATTAAATGGCCTCGCGTCAATTCTTGAACCTCCTCCACCTATTTTCCTGAGCTGAGCATTCTCACAGTTTATTCAGTACCGAATTTGTGAGAGATTTATTTTCTGTATAGCTTCGCTGTGTGCGATTCACTCCTTTTATGTGCCATAAACCCTACATGGGTCACCAACTTTCTATTCAACTGAAATCTTTATTTTATTCTGTGTTATGTTCAATGCTTATCCAAAATCGGTATGAGTTCATGTGCATTTAACAATATGTACGAATGTACGATCATCAACCGTGAGCTTCCTCTCCCCTAATTTTTTAGATTTCCTGAGAGCAATTTTTTGTTTGTTTCTATTTACTTTTTTCATCAATAGGAGCTGTAATATTGTGTCCTTCGTGCAGGTTTTTTTTTACACGAGTATTGTCAACCCAGATTCTTGATTTGATTATTCCATTTGTTCTAGATGTCCAAGTTGCACTCGACTAAAACCAACCATTCATAAGTGTGCATTGCAGTGCATGTGAGATGCTGTTGGATTGAACCACTCTGATGCGAGGGGCCTTCCTACCGCACCTTGGTAGTCGTTTTTTTGGAGATGAACGGAATATTTACTTCTGGAAGTAGAAGTCTGCGTGCCAAGAGCATCCGTGGTGAATGAATTTGTTGACAAAATAGCGTTTCGACGAAGAAGTTTGGAACATTGTGGAAACCAGACGGAGTTGAAGCAATGACCAACTTCGATGCCAAGCATATTAAACCTGAGAGAGGGAACGAAAGTGGATGTTTTGAAAGTCCAAAGCCTCACGAGGAGGTTCCAATGATCGAACTGGTGGAAGGAGCATCCCCTGAAAATATAACTCCAAAGTTGGATATCTTCAAATTGGAAAATGACAACAGTTTTCGATCTGATCAAGGATATATAAGAGCATATCATGGAGGTGATAAAGTTGTCAAGCGGGGAGCAAAACAAGAGAGTCGGCGAAAAAGTGTAATACTGGGTTTGGATACACAACATCAATCTACGAGGTCAGTTCAAAGATGTCAGTTCAAAGGGGATCCAGTTGCGAAACCAACAGGAGCAGAGAATACCAAAAATGGAGAGGTGATGGAAAATTCTATGTTCAAGCATATCAAATCTGAAAATGGCGGTTCAATAAATCTATCTGGTTCGTCACACAACAGATCCCACAAGATACAATCACTGCACTCGTGCGTAGTATGTTCGATCCAATCTGTGGCCATAAGGGGAAAGCAACATTATTTCATTCATGATCCTGTGATATGAATACCTTTCTAGGTCAACAGCTGCATAAATCGTGCATCTCAGCTTGTCAATTTTGGACTTTTATGAAATCCCACGTAGTTTGCTGTATATGTAGCACTGTGTTAAATAAATTAACTTCTAGTGCGTCATGTGTATCTTCAGTATAGACGTGCGGGCAGAATTACATCGGTCTAGCAGTTTTTCAGAATGACTAGAGCTCTGTTTTCGGTTTTGGGTAGCAGGATTGACTGATGCAGATGACCATGCAGAGGCGTTTGCTGCACTTGCGGCTGTTATGGAAGTACAAGGAATTCCAAAAGTAGTGGTGGGGTCGGCAGCTGATTTTCCCGGAGACATAGGCATGTATAGCAATTATCAATGCAGCATTTGCAAGAAACCTGAAACTGCAAAGTACACAATTGTGTGCGATAAGTGTCAGCAAAGTTATCACTTCACCTGTGTAGAGCTTAAATCTAACCAATTCACAGAGAAAGAGAATGAGCGCTGGCATTGTGATTCTTGTGGGCCAGAGCTTGAGGGACAGTACTGGGCACTAGGGAGGATCACTCCACAGCATGATCGGAAGGAGGCAGATTCAAAATGGGATGTATCTAAGTCGCATGCTGATGCTCTTAAACATCTTGTTGTCATATTACCTGATACTGATGCAGCTGTTGAAGACGATGGTAATGGAACACAATTGCAGACAACACCTGCGACAAGGACAGATAATGGTCATGGAGGTGCTGGTAATCTGAGGTCAAAAATAGCGAGAACTAAAGACGAAGATGTTGCTACACTTGCTTGTAAAGAAAATGTGATGCCTGTTAAAAGAGGCAGAGGACGTCCAAGGAAGGATTCAAAAGTGTTGAAAGAGCAGTTTATTACAAATGCAACGAAGGACATGGGAATTCAGGGTAGCGGACTCATCGAACTGCAACCTGCTCCTAATTTAGGGTAATGTTTCTTTTGCCTTTTTTGTGGTAATAATGGCTGGTAAGTTAGATAGGTGTTCGTTGTGACTTATACAAAAACTATTTAGTAGTATGACTGCATGGGGCCACTGTGGAATCGGTTCAGAATAGAATAATAATAATTTATTGTTGGTTCGTATGTCAGGGGCGTTAATAACCTGTGGGGTCAACTCTTGCTCAATGGCTGTCAATAGAAGAGGTTTTGCTCTTGATGTTGTGAGAAAATTGGGAGGATGGATCTTTTCGTGCCTTACTATGCTATTTTTGGTTTGCAGTGATACATGTGCAGTCATTGCAGTACGTCATTGTGTCAATTTTTTGAACTTTTATTACATCATTCTCTTTAAATTTTGTGTAGCGAAACTCCTGGTGGTTGTGATTTGTGGACAGTTCTACATTATTCACTTCTTTTCACACGTAACTATAAAGAGAAGATCTCGAAACACCCTTTTCTACGATAAAATCTTCATTTCGTCTGATAATTAATGGTCTACATCATGACTTACTGTGGTCAGATTTCTGGGACTCACAAATTCTCGGAAAGAAACCAAGCGACGGAAAGATTCAAATGTACAGGATACTGCTCAGAAGGTATGTTGTGGTTTTGCCCAACTGAGAAATCATGTTTCCAAACTCCTACATTACTTGTATGTCCAGTCCTGTGTACTATCTTGGAGTTTGAATTCCTAGGCGCTTAAAGCTTTCGCAAAGAGTTTTCTATCTTCGAATGCATTCTCAAGCATCAATCAATTTTGCAGTATAATATTCGGGGGGAATTGATATTTCCACCCAGAGTTTTACTATTTCCACCGAGCACCGTGTTGCACCCACCACACCGCCGTTGTTGTTGTTTTGTGACCTGTTGCATTTCAGCTGCATTTCAGCAGCAGTTTTACTTGTGCGTTTTGGAAGAAGGGTCTGTGCTCTCTCGAGACCCCTGCCCAGTGAGTTGTTGTGAGGGTACATGTGTCTGACCTTGCTGCCGAAAACAATCTCCACCATGTTGGATCCCATTGCTTGGATCCCATTGCCGACAAAAACTAAGGGCCGCCCCACTCGGGCACTGATTAAAAAAAATTGCCTTTGAATATGTCACAAAACCACAACAACAATAACGGTGGTGTGGTGGTGTGGTGGGTGCAACACAATGCTGGGTGGAAATAGTAAAACTCTGGGTGGAAATATCAATTCCCTTTTCGGGGCTGTTATTGCTGAAGTATCTGGTCGCTGATTCTAATTGATGCCTACAGAATTTCACTTGCTTGAAAATGTCTGGGCATTAAAGGAGTGCATCAACCCATTCTAAGATTCTATGTTGGAAGCTGCAATATGATGTAAAGGGGGACATCATTCTGCATCTTTTGAGATAATACCTTGGGAAGCGATCTGACAACAAATACTCTTTGTCACTGGCAGCTGGGGTCCCCAACAAATCCTGTAGATTTATCGGTTGAGGGCTTTAGATCCAGTAAAGAGAAATTACAAAGTATGAGGCGTGGTGAGCCTGTTGAGGTTTCCAAGAGGCCCATTGTTAAGAACATTCCATTTGTCAAAGAAAGTCGTACGTATCCGCCTGCTGGTGAACTTCTGACGAAGAGAATCCCTGCAGAACTTGTAGGAGATACCCTTCAGGTACAGCAGCTCATTTTGCATTAGCAGAAATTTTACTGCGGCTATTTCATTTGCTTGTTGATTTTTTATTCTCAAATTAATGTTTTGTATCGTCTGCACTCTACGAGATATTCATTCTTTCAATTTTTATGGCTCATTTATTAGTAATGTACAATCTCTTGTGATTGTCATGTGTATTCTGTGGCAGGTTTGGGAGTTTTTGTGCCGTTTCTCCGACGTCCTTGGTTGGACATCTTTAACCTACGAAGAATTGGAATCAGGTTTGGTAAACTTAGGGCCACCTTTGGCAACGGACACAATTTTAGACGTGAAATTACGAAATTCTCTCGATCTCAGGAGCAGGGAAGTTTCAGAAAAAAATTGTGTTGTAGCAGGTCGTGGTAGTCTTGACGAGCATGGTGGAGCAAGACCTGGTCTTTTGGGAAATCCCTGTGTTGAAGGAACTGGTGTTCCGCTGGAAAATGGTCCAAATTTTGCCAGTGAAAGTGATGATTTAAAAGCTGAAGGTTCAGGCTGTGACAGAACTTCTCTGATAGCCAATGGGCTTAAGCAGGATACGACCACAGGGCAAACTAGGAATCCACCTCAAAGGACGACTGTACAGGAGATAAGTAATAGAACAATCGGTCCTGCTGATTCGCTGGGACTAGAGGTGTTTGCAACAGAGGTGGCAGTGGCGTTTTCGGATGGCGTGCTTAATGAGCACTTTGTCATGATGTCCACGACACATATATTACTTCTAAAGCTATTGCTTGCTGATCTGCAATTTCGAATAAGCGGTACCCCGAATGTTTACAAATCTGAAGAGCCTAAGAAGAAGGGGCGTAAACCCCTGTATGAGGTTCCACAGGTTCCACAGGACGTAACCATTCCGGAGTTTCCAAACGACTTGCCCATTAATGAGGTGACCTGGCCAGAACTTGTACGAAGGTATTTGATCACTCTTGTTGAGGTCGAGAAATATGGAGACCTCACAGAGTTAAAACCGGAGGAACGTAAATGGTTGATGAGATGCCTTCAAGGTGATGGCGGCGTGCCGTGCGGTGCACTCTACACAGTTGTGGGTGTCGAGAGTGATGCACAGGTAGGGGAAGAAGGTCCCTACCAGAGTTGTGTAATGACAGTCATACCTTTTACCATCTTCTTGTGTTTTCAGCTTGGAAACGCTGTCTACAATTAGATTTGAGGTTACCAGTACTATACCTTAATTGTACTGAAGTACATATAGACAATCACAACAGCATGAAGGTTCGAGTTTCTGGCGTATTTTTGCAATTTTTGCGGCTGCTAATCTTCTGATCACTTCACATGCTGAATAGTTCAATCGTTGCTCTTTGTTGCTGATCAAAGTCGAAGTTCAATAGCTAATGCGCATTTGCATGAATGTTAATGACGTATTTCTGACTATGTGTAACTCTTTCAGGTTTTAGTTGAAGCTGAGAAAGAACTGGCCGTTCGGTTACCAAATGTAGATGAGGTGGGAGAGGAACTGGATGACTCCGTTGACGAGTTCGACAAACTTCCTCAATGGGTGGAGGCATTAAAACCTGTAATGAAAATGGGCACAAATATGGGTTCCCGGATCAGAATTAAGGTGAAAGAAGCTCTGGAGTTGGGCCCTCCCGAGTGGGCTAGAGATACTTTAAAGTGGTCGATAAGTAAGGAAGTCTTCAAAAGCAATGCTTCCGGTCCGACGAAGGTATCTTTCTGGAAGTGCCCAGCTTAGGGAGTTGACCTTGCATAAGCTTACTATGGAGTCTCATTGCATGAATTCCTAATAGCATCGGTATCTAGTAACTAAATTATCATCTTGAATAGTCTGAAAGGCGAGTGTTAAACCATATTGTATGTGTGAATCATTGTGAACCATGTTTTCAACCATGAGTCGTGCTAAATTTATATTTTATAATTTTCAATGCATGCCTGATAGAATGCTTTGCATTGTTACAGAAAGCTATTATTGAGGTCTTGGAGCATTTTAACCTTTCGCCCCCTTGCGATTCCCCAAATTACAAGACAAAGACTAAGAAGATGATGCCCTCAGTTGATGAGCTCATGCAGCGCTGCCGTGTTGTTTTGAGGACATTGGCAGACGCTGACAGGACTGATACCTTTTCTATACTCATAGGTCCAGAAGGGCACGGTTCAAGAAGGCTGCGTGGAATGGTGGCACGCCCTCTCGATTTTCGAACTATCGATGCCCGCCTTGCTGCTGGGGCTTATGGTGGATCTGTCGATGCGTTTGCGGAGGATGTTAGACAAGTATGTCTCTTAATTCAGTTCTCGTAAATTTTGACAGGAAAAGGTTTAACTCTGAAAAACCTACTGAGCTACTGTAGTAAGTTCATCCTACTTTGTTTGGCTTCTCTATTTGAAACCTTTAAAGCCTATAACCGATGTGGTGCCTCTACATCTACAGATATGGAGGAACGTAGAGTCATTGCAGAAAGGAGGTGACGTGATGGAATTGGCATCTGATCTGTCTCAAATTTTCGAGGAACTGTTGCAAAAACAGGTATTGTACTTCGCGGCTCACTGTTTTTGACTACTGTTGTTTTGTTTTATTTTTTTTGGAGGAGAGCGGGCTTTAGTATAGAGGCCTGTTACATGACTGCTCTATCACTTGCCACGTGGACTGCGGCCTGTTTATTGCTTCATTATTTCCCAATTTTGTACCGATTGCTCTCCACTCTTGACAATACCATTATTAAAGTTGTATAGCGAATAGTGATTGTAGAAAAAAGTATCTTTACCTCAAATATGCGCATTAGATCTTCGTATACCATTCCTGTTGTCGTCTTTTCTTCTTTTCATTCAGACTTTTCCATTTTCTTTTATTCATTGAACCTAGGGGATAAAGTCTTGCATCATTCCGCAATGCTTGTCCTGTTGATAGTCCTGTTGGGAGTGACTCATGGGTGAGAAGTTCATATTTTCGTGTGCAGGTCTTAGACTTTATGAATGGCATTCCAGAAGTGAATGTAGATGAGCTCAAGATTGATGAAGTTAATGCTGTGGAAGAAGGAAAAGACAACCATCTATTGACTAGGTCAGCAACAGCTGAGAATCCCGATGAGAATAAGCTGCAGAGGGCTCCTTGGCAAGATACTGACACTTGTAGAGTGTGTGGGGTAGATGAAGACTACGAGAGCATCATGTTGTGTGACAAGTGCGATGCAGAATATCATACCTACTGCTTGAACCCACCTCTAGAGAGGGTTCCTGAAGGTACCTGGTTCTGTCCTGAGTGTGTTGCGCTTGACAAAGTTTTTCCAGACAGACTTAGAAAGGACGGGGAAGTGGTTGGGCCTAAATCATTGGAAGGGAAGGAAGATCATTTTTCAGCCGATAGAAATATGGATAATCCAGTTCAAACAAAACATGAGAGCGCTGCGGAGCGTCTTTTAAAGCAAGTTGAGCTGAAAGAGTATTGGCAGCTGGGACTGTCGGAGGTAAGGAATTGTTTTACTTCAAACACCATTTTCTACTTTTGCCGTATATGTTTCTTACTGCGCTTGGCTTCAGCTTTTACTGTTGTAAATGTAGTTTGTTGAGGTTTGTTTTGTTTCAGCAAAATTGTCTGATGTAAATACTTTGGACTTCTGCAATGTTTCTTTTGATACTCAAAACTCTCAGGATTTGTTTAATAATTTCCTTGTTTTGATATGATTCTCATTCGCTCTTTGGGTGATGAGGTTACAGTATCCAGACATTTTGTTCTGTGACGACTTAATTTGTACTGACTGTTTGACATAATCATCAGAGGATTTATATTCTGAAATTTTTATGCGAAGAATCGCTGAAGACCACAGAAGTCCGTACACATTTGGAAAAGAGCGTGGATCTAGCGTATGATCTTCAGCAGCAACTCAGTGCTTTACATGCACAATGGGAGGATTCTGTAATTGCTATTGACGAGCAGGGAAAGCAACGGAAAGAGACGGTTGAAAACTTGAAGTCGCGACCACACAGTGTGACAGGCACCGAAGCAACACGTATTGATTCCTGGTCCATCAGCTTAAAACAGCATTCTTTTGCCATCGTAGATGCTGAAGATATTACACCGGCTTTGCCACGGCTTGTAAATTTTGACGCCGATGGAAAAGAAGACGAGAATACAGTTGAGAGGGATACCACAATTAAAGCATTTCTTGATTCTGAGAAAGCGGGAAAGGGTGACACTGTATCTGTTAGTGATGCTATCCATGAGAATCATAAGTCGAATGAGCAAATCAAGATTGAAGATGCAAGCGATGGTGTGATTGTTTCTAACAATCTAATTAATCATGTTCCTTCTTCAGCTGATCACTCTGTTGCAGTCCTCAATTGCACAGTCAATGCGACGAAAAGAAAACATTACGTTGGCGCTCAGGAGGGTGATTTAATGACAGAGGTTGGGTCGAGAATCGTGACTGCATCAGAGAGTGTAGCGACCAGAAATAGCAAACGTGCGAAATTCGAAAAGTATAATGAAGATGCTCAGCCTGCGGTTGAGGTCATGAATTTTACTGCAGCTTCAAATCAAACATTAAATGTTTCTCTGGACAAGAACAGGGGGGCTCGGGGAAGTCATTTGACTGATCATGGTGGAGTAGAAATGAAGACATTTGATTCGAATGAACAGATTGATAAGTTGCGTTTTTCTAGTGAGCTCGAGGGACAGACGGTAGCCCCTGGTTTAGATTTCAAATTCGGCGGAACCCTTGTGAGGGATGTTAATGCGGACGCCGAAAAAGTGCCCGGACGTACCAGTTTAGGTAAGTAAAATGTGTAGTTCTGACTCTTTCTATAATACTTACTGCTCAGAATGCAGTGACTATGTGTCATAACCTTTGCTGGATGTACTTCTTGAGTACATGCTATGCATATAAATAAAAATTCAATTCATTTATATTTAGCTCATCAAACTTTTAGTGCAATTACCTTGTGGCTTTTACAATTGCGCACTTGACCTTTGAAACTTTTGACATGTGAATAGATACGGGCACAAAGAACACTGCTGTTTATGAGGAACCAGACGCGGTAGCTGAATCCGGACGGAAGATAGCGCTACGATCAAGTCGCTTGATTCCTGAACTTCCCAGCTTATCTGGAGGTAGTGTGAAGATCGGGACATCTGGTGCTGGATTCCTCCCTCGGACACCAAAACGAAAGCTTGAAATGGTTTCGAATATAGAATCTCGAAAGAAACTGAAGGCAGATGCTCAAGGTATTCCTGCATTTGGCGAAGTTATCGATGATCCACACAGAGGTGAAGCCTTCTCTAACCTTCAAAGACACGGACTCTTGCAGTCACCTGCAAAAATGGACTCGATTCCTTCGAGTACATCTTTAAAGTTGCATGCAGAAATTATGAAGTTGAAGTTGAAGCTGCACAACACAGCTGTGCGGCGCGACCACCTTGGCATTGACGATATTGGAAGGCATTACTGGGCCCTTTCAGGACCAAATCAGGCCTCTATGCTTGTCGTTTCAGAATGCGATGTGATAGTTGGAGCTGAATTTGAAGGGACAGAGGAAAGCGTTTTCTCTTACGTAGAACAAAGCGGGAGAAATGATGACAATAGAGATATCTCGCAAGGTGGTAAGCCTTTTGCTTGATTGGGTCGTGATATGATTAATGTAGAGCATATCAGATTGTGACGTGTTACATTGCTACAAACAACATTTCCCACTGCACAGTTTTCAACACTATGTTGGAGTCTGAAGTTACTACTCATTCAGTTCCTCATGCACTAGGACCAAATCAAGCACTAGTATTTTGAGTTTAGAAAATTAAGAGGCTGCGTCTTATATCATCGTTGGTGCAAACCTTGACAACTTGTTTACCGCTGAGACCCATTTCCCGCTCGCTGCAGTTTGATGTCAATGTTCCCGCTCATTTATGCAGATCATTCTGTTGATAAAACTAAGGAGGTCAAGACTCGCTGGTGGGCATACCAAAACGAGGCATCAATTGACTCCCTCTTGGCGTGGTTAAATCCTCGTGTTAAAGTGGAGCTAGCTCTGAAAACTTCCATTTGCAACTGGCGAGAATCTTTGCTTTCCAAATTCCATGAGCTTCTTCAGGAGAAAGTGAGTAATAGCCCCTTAGAAAACCTTACCGATGGAGCTTTGGAAAAAGGACGGGATGCTACTCAGATCTCTAAAGTTATTCCTAAAAAGTTCCCTGCTTTACAGGCAACCGCTATTCTTCAGATGAGGCACGGTTCGGCTAGTTCCTTAGATAGAATAGTGCCTAAGAGGGCTTCGCTGGCTATGGGAGGAGGAGTAATTCGATGCAGCTGCCTAGAACCTCTTTGGAAGTTCAAAAGGCACTGCCAAGCGTGCCATGAGACTTACGAATCTACAGTGGAACTTGAAAATCATAAGAGCGTTTGTCCTAGTTCAGTAAGCACCGATTCCCTTCGTATGAAGAATCAGAAAGCAACTGAGAAGGGAAAGAAAAGTGGTTTTTTTGAGAAAGATCAGAAAAGAAAGTCTACTTCACCAAAGAAGGAAGGAACCGAACGATTTTCGGAAAGAGAGGATATTTACGTGCTTAGTTGTGAAAAAAATGTTTGTTTGTCACTAGAATTTTCAGAGCCAATAGTTCAGAGACATGCAGCTAGAAACAAAACACAGCCTCCTCATTGTTTGGAATCAGATGATGCAAATGTCATCGGCAATTGTGCTGCATCAGAAGAGCCCGTGGAAGATGCTTTCTTTCTCTCTGACTTTCAAGATGATGCACAGAATACGGATGTCGATGACATTGAGGCAGAGGATTTGCGTATGGGATTTGGATCCTTTTCATCGCTTCTTCAAGATGGTGAATGGGAAGCTAATGTGCGCCCTGAAAGATCAGAACTAAAACGGAAGAAACCTGGCTCGGGCAAGAAGTCCTCTAAGCAACCTCTTATTCAGGGGGCCAGTGAAATGACTCTTGCCAACTTTGATTATGCTTCTTTGCCAATGAATTTCTCTACACCAGACTCGACTCGGGACAGAATACTTCAAATTGGGTGTATAGCAGACCAAGGCCCAACATTTGCTCCGGCTCTGCATTTTGCGCCCGCATTTGATCTCTCTCTTATGATCAAGCCATTCTATCCTGTTTTTAATGTTAGTGATGTACAAGGAGTTGAATTTCCAGGTTCATCCCCACTTCCATCTTCGCAGAATGATAGTTCCACGGAGGAATTATATCCGAAGGATTTTGTTGAGGGAGGCTTGGATGCGGTGTCTTGGTATGATCCTCAAACCTCAGGGGAGGCTCCTCCCGACTTGGTTTTTGCGCCAGACACAGAAGACGCTGAACCTGTTGTGCATCCAGGATCAGGGGTTGTCTGGGATATTAAATGGACTGAACTAGTAGGTCTGCCGAAATTGGAATCAGATAAGAAATATGTTTCTCACACGGACGGTGGATGCGCTCTCGGTGCTGACGCAGAAAAGATTATCATTACAAACGATGATATGCAGCCTGGTTGTACCATCAATACTAACAGATGTGGAAAGGATTCTTTGAGTGGCACACTGGAATTAAGTTGTGCAGTTAATGCCACCGAAGTAGAAACTGTTCCCTCTTTTGATAAGTTACGACCAACCTCTGATTTAGAACTCGCCGACTTGGATCCTTTCAGTGCACTTAAGACGCAGCCCCTTCGTAATTTGGACGTGCCACTTGAGACGGTTGTAACTGAAGCACCAGCGGTTGTTCCAAACTCCATAACCACGAAGAAACCTTCTAAAAAATTTGCTGCTCCAGAGCCTTCATTACGTCCCCTGGTAGAAGAACAGTATGGAGTATTAATAGGAATAAAAATGAGGCTGTTGGATATGGAGGCAGCCATGGGAGTTGACATCTTGATACCTTCAAAATCTGCACCAGCCAGACGGCGAGCGTGGCGTTCTCTTGTTAAATCTGCTCTATGTATATACGAGGTAATGGCATTTCACTCTACGTGACTCTGATGTCTGTGGCGTTCGCTAGATTTTGAGTCTTGTTAAAGTTTCTCAGAGAAAACTTAAACTTATAGTGTGTAATTCCTTGCAGATGACCAAGTCTGTCATCCTTCTTGAGCAAATGGTGCGAGCAGACTGTTTGAAGAGAACGTGGTGTTATTGGTCATCACTTTCAGCTGCTGCTAGATCTGCTACTCTCTCCGCATTGGCTTTAAGAATTTTTGCCTTTGATTCTGCTATTTCGTACAAAAAAGATAAGGTGATTGCTGATGATTTATTACGGTCAAGTACGGTGAAGAAGTCCAAAAAGATACATGTGCAGGTGCCATTTTCCTCCAACAAGAAGAAAGTCAACAGGGTCATCTGAGTATGGCCTGATGTTGGTGATATGTTGGTCAATTTCCCGATGCGTTCTGGTAGTGCAGTTCTCAAGATTGGGAACCTTTTTCGTGAAGTCTTTAATGTGTAAATACAACTAAAACATTCTAGTAACACCATTTTTTGCAATGAATGCTGACAGTTTCAGCAATCCTTACTGCCCACACAGTTTTTTTGGAGTACATATTGTTGTCGTTAAGCTTTGTCGGTGATAGCTAGAAGACCAGTCGTTTAAAATTCACTTGCATCCAAATTTCTATCTTTCGACAGACGTAGTATGGAGTCATGTAGCTCTTCACAATTTGTTTGTGCTGACTTTTCCAATTCCTGATTCAACCGAAGGTTATGTTACTGAACACTGTTGACAAATGTTACCGTGTCATAATGAATCAATATCAAGCTAAATTAACCTGAAGCTTTTTTTGTTTTTGTTTTGTTATTCTCCCAGGTTTTAATTCAGTTTCTCCCTAACCATTTACCAGTTTTTCAACAGTATTACCTAGCGTTTCGTATGGTCAATGTATTCCATGCTTTAGATGGTTGGTTTTTTGAATCCTTTCTGGTATGTGAAGATCTGATTGACCTTCAATACCTTTGTTGTCTTTTTGATGGTTACAGGTCTTCAAATGTGAAATTTGTCCATGGTCCATATTTTTCCATTTTAAATGAGGCATATTATGAGTACATGAGATTTTGATGTGCAAGGATTTTTTAGTCCATAGTACCTCAGATGACATTTTCTTCAAGTTGGTGGTAAGTTAGTAACAATGTCCATGAGCAGACCATGTCCAATTCACCCAATGCCATTAAGAACACAATAACATACTATGTGATTCATATACCAAAAATGAAACTTATTTCAAGAGTAAGCCGTTGAAAGAAAGGGAATCGTCAGTAGAATGATCAAGAAAAATTTAAAAAGTACAAGAAATGAATCAAACTCGTTGCATTGGGGAAGTCATGGTGCTTTGCAGGATTTAAGTAATGGTTGAAGCAGTTAGGTAGTTATTTTGATGTGAAATCCATCAGATAATATGATTTTGGTGGTTAATAGAAAAACTAGCAATTTATCCAGTAGTGTCATTCTAAAATATAAAACACAGAATTGATTTTAAAAAATTGGTGCCTTCATTAATATTACAGTTGGGAATAGCATTTAAGAAAATATCATAATTAAAAATTATTTTTTCACATTTTTTAGTAGTGTTTAAAACATTAAACTTTTTTTTCAATCCAAAAATATGTTTTTATAAATAGATATAAAAATTTAGGTTTTAATTTTTTATCTTATTTCTTTAAAACAAATAATCAAATAACTTACTATTTTGATATAAAACATACTAGTATTGGAAGGCCCTTGCTTTGCTTCAAGAATTACATAAATATATAGGTTATTTTGTAAAAATTAAATATTAAAAAATCATGCAATATAAGTACTTCAATCTTGTGGCTTTGATTTATAACATGTTTACAAAATTTATACATATATTAAAAAATTATTAGTTTTTAATGAATATATCATATTTTTAGATAAATATTATGTGTATATATATATATATATATATATACACACACACACACACACACACACACAGAGAGATGTATCCTGCTTAATTTATACTTCTTAAGTAATATTTCTTGCTTATCTGATAATATTTGCTGGAATGGAGGTTATTCTTAGGTTGTAAACTTACAATCTTGCTTTTCACATAATTAATTTTTTTTTAAAAATTATAATTTAAGTGAGGAATTTTTAGCAATCATATGTTCATTTTGCACATGTATGGTTATTTTCCATATAACTTCTCAATAAAGCTTCAATTATATATTCAAATTGGTTGTTCTTTCTAAATTTCAAATTGATTGTAGTTTCAACTCTTACAACATTGATGTGTTTTTGTTTGTGTTTAAGGTCACTACTTAATCAATCTCCAAGGATTAGTTTGGTTAGTCTCCTACATCCTCTTCATGCAAGAGTATTCATAGAACCACCTAAAATCCCACTAATCTTGTATTCAATGAGTGCTACTTGTGATATATTGCTACTGGGAGTGTTAATTAATGGTTGTGATTATAGGTGCATTGTCTTCTACTATCTACTCTAGTGGGCCACTGATTCCATTGTCTCGCTTCTTTTGGTGCAAGTTGTGTAAATATTCAATTCTCATTTGATTATTTATGGAATTCTATAGTGTTTGTGATCACCAATAGTAGTTGGTTGTATGTGATAACATCTACCACATTGCAAATCACAAGTTGTATTGCAAATGTTTTGTAGTTGCAATTTGGATTGATTGATGTTGATTGGAGAAAAGGCTCAAGATTCCCAAAATAGTATAATAAAAAATAGGGAGAGAGTTTGGTTGCATTTGAATTAGATTAAATATAAGAAAGGAATGAAAAAGTGACCTTGGTAGTTATAAAGAGAGTTGATGCTTTTGGATATTGTTGTTTCAGAGAATACACATGATCACCTCAAAACTATGAAATTTCATGATTCCACATAAATTATAAAACCTTGCATAATTTATAAAATTTCCATCCACCAGGTTAAATATATATATATATATATATATATATCCTGCTTAATTTTTAAAAATTGAATCCACAATCACAAGTAATCGAATTTCCACTTTCAGCGAGTAAGAACCCGACGAACGACCAGACCGTCCGACGTCCGAAGACGACGATCGTCCGCCATCGTCAGACTCTTCGTCGACGAGCTCCTCGCTATCAAATGCAGAGCCAAACCCGAAGCCCTAGAAATTTCGGTCACTTCTGGATTTTTCCATCGCTCCACGGTGTTGGTTTTTAGTTCATGCGCATCCCCTGCATCGCCTCAGTAGCGAGGAATCCTTGTACATAATGCTATTTTCGTGATATAGTGGCTTGAGCTGTGCTGGAACCGTTGTTGTCGGACTTCCTTTGCAGCCAGGTTTGCTGCTTGTAGCGATTTGTTGATCGGTCGATTGATCAAGGAGGGTAGTGAGCAAGAGAGCGGGCTATCACGGCGTCGTCAAGCATGAAGTCATTTCCTGGAGCAGGACTGTTTATACCGGATTTGGATGATGGTGTGGTTGGAGTGGCCATGGACGTAGATGTGGACGGAGATGCGCTCGAGTTGCTCGGCGATGCTGCAGTTGACCACAAGCCCTCCGATGCCGATTTCTTCAACGACTTCGAGGACGATTTCGATGACACTGATCTGGCCTGAGCTTGCGGACGGTAGCTTTTATGTAGTGTCTGTTGTCAATTACGCAATTGTGTTAGGTCAATTGTGGAGGTTGTGCTTGGAAATGGTTTGGGTTTTGGGTAAATGATACAGCAGTTTTAGTCGCAAGGTCCATAGCCAAAGACCCGTGTGAACGGCAGGCATGTGACATTCAGTCGTGATTAACAAAGGACGTCTTCAATCCTGAAGGGTACGTATTTGCTCCACATATTGTAGGTGTATAGGGTCCTTCAACTTCACCTGAGAATGTTCTGATTTCAGAGCTGTAGAGAGTTATGACCATTGCTAATTGTAAAGATTGTAACCTTCAACGTGATATTCCATTTTCATTACACAATTCCACGTCTAGTGTTTGAAGATATCTTTTGGGGTGCTTATATCTAGATCATTACTGAGGAAGGTTTTCTGTGTTGATTTGTAGCACTTTGGTAGAATCTATCCCTCCAACTGAATGTGCACATCCTATTTGGTATGGAAATGTAGTTCTGTACTGGGTGGGATTTCAGGCATCAATTTTAGCGGCCTGGACGTTATGTCTTGACAGCGTCGTTGCAGAATAAAATTTTAGCTTTAGTTTGCTCAAGGGTTGTTTTTGGTTGAGAACCTGGAAACCGGGTATCTCAATGGTAAGTCAAAATTATTTAGGGTAGGGTGCATCCACAAGTGTCAGGTACCCGTTCCCGATATTTGAAAGGGGTGCTCACTTTCTTCATGTGAATCTTCCTAACAACGCAGAATTCTACCTGTAATACATGGTTCTACACGCAAGCCAAATATCTTATGATACCTCTGCTAAAAAGTCTGAGTAAGTTGCATGTGTGGTGTTTCGGAGAGGCTTGAGAGAACTAGCAGATGTTCCTGAGATCTTCGCTTGTAAGATATTTACGGAACTTTTCTTCGAATTTTAGCTTTTACAAGCATCATCAATCTCGTGCAGTTCACTTTAATTTGAGTTCATTCTTAAAATTAAATCGGTTAATGTTACGTTGTTATCACGAGTAAGACGAAAAACTTATCTACATTATACCAGCCTTTGTATAAAGTCTGGTTCTTAGTGAGAACATCCTTGCCTTCAAACTTCCATGTTTCTCTTAAAATATAGTTTTTGTGATTCATGTCCTGTGTAGAGATAACTGAATGCATACATTCTGTAATTTCCTGACTCGTAGAAGCTGTAAGATGTGCGAAACTCAGACCACGCAGGATTGCAGAAGTAATTCCGTCATCTCCTGAATCTTTCAAAAGTTGGTTCTAACGTTTGGAGACGTTGTTATTGCTCAATTTGTGACTAACTGAACTTTTGAACTTGTCTAAGAGATACTTCCAAGAACTGTCTCCTACAAAGATATACAGAGACATATGCATGTATATATGTAGGTATGTATACATACATTTTGAAACATAAGGGGGTGCACCTTTTGCTGATTAAAATGAGTTCAGCACATTAAACGAGCTTTTATCTAAAGCCTTGGTTTTGGATAAAATATGCATATCTTTACAGTAATTCCTAGTTAACCCTTTTTATTGAAATTTTTAGTCCTAATTTATCTTAAAATATCCGAGTTTTTTAAACCCCTTCATGCAATGCAATTCATTCTGGGATTTTGTGCACATTAAAGCTTATAAACTTATATTGTATAGTCCTACTTATTTATTTATTAGTCTATATTTCTTATTAAAAAATCAAGTCATTCTTTTGTTCTTTTATTATCCAAAAGCATTCTCCCACTATCATTGGCCAATATATCTTCATGTTATTTACATCATTGAGAGCTTTAGTCAAAATTATTTGTTGAAGATTAATTGTTGGTTTGGGATTGTTTTGAGAGTTTAGTTTGGTAAGATAGTAGAGAATAACTGAGTTCCATTTTTAAATCATATTTTGCAATTAAGTACTTCTAAAATTTACATAAAATAATTTTTTAAATTTAAAAAATATAAAATAGGCATAAGTCATTGATGTCATTTATTTATTTATTTATTTCATATGTTTATTGCAATCCCTTTGTGCCATGTTAATTAAATAAGTGAAGATCTTTTGTTTTAATCTTATTTTGTTTTATTGAATTTTCTAATACATATTAAATTTTTGAAACAATTTGCTATTCTATTTAATAGTTTGAATAGGAGTAATACTTATACATCTCTAAAAGAGTTTTTGATTTTTTTAAATTTTTATTGCATTCTTTTAAAGAACAATTAATATCTTACAAATAATCTTATCTTTTTTTTTTTCTTTGTCTTTTGTGATAATTAATCTTTAGCCACAATATATTTGTAAGTGCTTTTTTCAATCTCCACTTGATTTGTATACTGTAGATTTTAATAGAAGCATCCAAAAGAGATATAATTAAGTTTTCTTGCATGTTTTAGAATACATCATTCTACTTTAGAATCATTGTTGACCATCATTTCTATCCTTCTAATTTTGGTTCTTATTTCAACAATATTCTTTGGCTTCTTGTACTCTACAATTGATATTTTATTAATTGAAGTTGTATCTAAGCATGGCTACAAGAAATATACTCAATATAAAGGAGCAAAGTCCATATGTTATTGATCTTTTTCTTGCCATCTTTGAGCCAAAGTCAAAAGATCTATCTAAAATAGCACCAAGTCCATCCTAAGATTCTTATGGAATAAATTTATAGTAAGGTGTAAAGTAAATAGCTACCGCTTCATGCCACAATACTTTTATATTTGTATATGCTTGTCAAGGACACAAATTAAAAAAGATGCATAAATTAGTGAAATCTATATTAAAAGAAAATGACAAAATAAAAATAAAGAAGTATATATATTTAAGAAGAAATTGGAATGGCTTTTGTCAAAGACTAAAAAATACAAAAGACTCTTGAATTAGACTAGAAGCAACAAAGGAGTTAACAAGAGTGAAGAAAGCTTCACTCTTGTTTCTATATATACTATCTACCTAAGAATTGAGTGGCAGCATTCTATAGGACCTCCAACATGTGTTCAATTTGTAAGACACATGTCTAATTTGTAAGACACATGTTCAATTTGCAAGACACATGTTCAATTTGCAAGACACATGTCCAACTTGCAAGACAACTTTCTCATATGCGCATCATGTATTTAACTTGTTCCACAAGCTATCAACATGTGCGACATGTGGCTAACTTGTTGGCCAAGTTTTTAGCCTACCAATCACCTATAGCCATATATAAAGGTGAAACCGCATCTATGGAGCTTTTAAGAAGCTTCTCTCTATGATATTATTAAATTATTTTACTTCTATCTATTTCTATTTATCCATATTAATTAGATAATTATTGGAATAAATCTTATATCCGTGATATTATCCCCCTTTTTAGGGATGAGTTCAACGAGGAGCAATGATTACATTATTATATGATGTGGTCTTCTATCTGGAAATACACTAGGTACTTGGCTTTAAAGAATTTATTTGAAACTTGATGGCAAAAATCCAATAGGTGATTTATCCTTAATAAAAAGGACAAATAATACAACAATCTCATAAAAGAGAAGTTATATATATAAACTTACTTTTATTCAAGTAAGTTTGTATAAAAAGGGTTCAAATTTCTATAAAAACCCTTCAAAACTTTATTCACCTGCAAAGACTTATTTCTTACTGAACTTTATAGTTCAATAACTCTTGATTCAACAATTCAATTTCTATAAAATTTAGTTCAAAGTGTAGATAATTTTCTTAAATTTCACTACAAGAAAGATTCAAAGATTAACTCATTTCCAATCGTCCGATATCTCAAAACCCCTAGCAGGTACTTAAAACCCTAGCTCAGAGCCCCCTAAGTACTATTTTCCTTATATCTCACAAATCCAAAATCTTAATGCCACAAAAATTATACACATTGTCTTGTGACATAAATATGTACACTCTCGAAAATTTTGAGCCAAAAATCTATCAAATTGTTTAAGATATAGCTCAAAATGTAACTACTATGTAAGCTGGTCACTTACTCCCTTTAAGTTTGTAAGCATTGACTTCAACTTCCAATATCTCCTTCACCTTAGCTTAGATTTTTTTGAGCTGTACATACAAAGTGTAGTCAAAAAAGTGCTCTCTTCAATCCCAATTGCCGATCCTCAATTGCTTTGTGTGTGCATGAGTTATACTCAAAAGAGTGGCATTAGGTTCAAAATCAACACCTTAACTTTGAGCGCCTATGACTTCTTCATAAAAAGTGCAAATCACACAAAATTTGTACCTAAACCAGATCCAAAAATCTAAACCTTATGATCCTAGCCTCTGATGTTCAACTCCTCTTGAAACCAAACCCTAATTCCTAATAAATCCTTGAAAAGCTTCCTTGAAGCCCATTGGGCATGATTTTTGGCCAATTAGAATAGAGATTTATATCATCCACCTCTTTTCATCCACATGGATGGCCAAACTATCCTTTTTACACTAAAAACCCTTTTCTAACCCTTCTTCTTATAAGATTTATATACTTTGTGCTTTAAGCATCAAATAAAAGAAATAAATTAAAATTTTAAGGGTCACTAATGTCTAACAAAGGTGACTTAAGATTTATATAAGCTACTATCAATATAAAATCAACCTCAAAATCACTACTAAAAGAAATATGAGGTTATATAAATCTTAATAATAATCCTTTTAATAGATCCTTTTTAAACTAACAACCTAACTACATCCTATAATCAATAAAAGTCCACTGATATGGCTCTTATTTAATTATATAGTAAATTATATATTAAATATACATATATAATTTTTTCACATAGTAGCCAAACCACAACATGACAACGTGTTGAAGAAGTCCAAGATGTGCCAAATTATATTTACTACATATTCTGATCTTTGTTTCCTTTGAAGGTAGTTGATAGGTCTTCTCAGCCATTGATAGTGTTCAATATCAAGGCAAGAGGACCACCTTGTTATTTAATTATTGTTGATGCTTTCATAACTTCCTTCAAAGAAAACATTTAAAACACTATTAGGAGTAGTTTCTATCTCTAAAAATATCACCAAACATCGGGAATCTCTTCCAAAGTGGTGATATCAAATATATTGTATCTTGCCATCAATCTGAGGAAGAATATGTTGTTCTTGAGGATCTTCATCTCTATTTCGTTGTCTTGAAGGTTGTGATAGTCGTAATGTCTCATTCGATAAGTCAGCAAACGATGGCTCTTGAGTTAAATTTGTTGATTGTTGATTTTCTATCTCTTTGGTATAAATAAATTCAAAGAAATATCAAACAATGATAGAAGATAAAATAAAACCTCTATTGAACCTATTTTTCTTTATAGCAAAGATTTTTTTAATTCTTCATCTTGGTTTTGATAGATGTCGTTGATGAAATATATTAACTTTTGTTGATGCATTTACTAGATTCCTAAATGACTCCTATGTATATTCATTAATATCATATCCACACCAATGTACAAGATATTTTAGTCGATTTCAATGCTGTCTTGAATCTAAGACTTCTTCCACCTCAAATTCTTTATTATTGTTCATTTTTATAAGAAGCAGTGGCATTTGTCTTCTTTTTTGTATGTCCATTGTCTTGTATGGTTCAAAGAGTGACACATGGAATACAGAATGGATCTTCATAGATTTTGGTAGGTGTAATCAATAAGCAGTTAGATTGATCTATTCACACATCAGAGATGGTCCAAGCTTATAATAATCCAACTTGTCACAAAGATGAATAGTCTTGATATTACAATGAAGTAATCATACCTTATTGTCTATATAGAATTGAATTTTTTTTTTGTAATAGACATCTACATTGATCTTTTTTCATTCTTGAGCTTTTTTTTAATTATGCCTTCATTATTGCATGTAACTTTGACAACCGATTTGCCAAATTTTTTGTTGTAGGATTATCAGCTTTTGAAAAGTAAAAAATATTAAGTCATAGATGATAACCATAATTGGAAAAAAATAGAACTTATTGAGTAGAAGAATGTACCAAATTATTGTGAATAAATTGTGCCAATGGCAAAAGAATTGTCCAATCATCTTGATGATAGTTAATGGTGCACCTCAAATATTGCTTCTAAACTTAATTTATCCATTTTGTTTGTCCATCACTTTGAGGATGGAAAGCTAAAGGTAGTTTTATGTCCATCTTCAATATTTTGAAAAGAATTTTCTAAAATCTTGATGCAAATTACATCCCTTTATTTGATATAATATCTCTTGGTAATCCATGATAGCAATAAATATTGTTAAGGAAGAGTTTAGGTGTTTCTTCACTTGTGATATATTTTGTACACAATACAAAATATGCCATCTTAGTGAAATAATTTGTAATTATAAATATAAAATTGTATGAATTTGAATTTGAAAGATCCATGATAAAATCCATAAAAATAGAAGATTAAAGTTGTTTTGATATAGGTAATAGTTAGAGAAGTTTGTAAGGTCGATAATAAGGAATTTTTGATTTTAAAGATTTTATACAAATTCTTTAATAGCCTTCCATATTTGAGGCCACCAATAATCTTTTGATATTAGCTCCAAAGTCTTGTTATATCCAAAATGTCTTGTTATAGAGAAGTTATAACAAGCTTCAAGAATCACCTTGTAGAACATATAAGTGTCTTTCAAAATATAGTAGATTGATTTTGAACTTAAGCTTGGAAGTCTTATAAGATTTAGATGAATTATTTTTAATATCATGAATAAAAAGATCTAAAGATATACTCGATTGGACTTACTTGATAAAAGTTGAATCAACAATCAATGTTGATTTGATTGCTCAAAGATGAAATTGCTCTGATTTCAAGAGGATCATTCTTTGTTAATTAAAATTAAAATTTCTTTCTTTTGGTGCAAGATAAGAATATCTAGAAAAGGCATCACATAGACCTTATTGTTTTTCCAGCCAATAAGTGATAATAAACTCGAATCTTGACAAAGACATGTCTGTCACGGACATAAGATTTATTCTAATAATTATTTAATTAATATAAATCAATAGAAGTAGGTAAAATAAGTTGATTTGATAATATCTGATAAAGAAGCTTTTAGGAAGCTTCATAGACGTGGAATCACCTTTATACATTTCTATAGGTGATTGGTAGGTTGGAAACTTGGTCAACAAGCTAGCCACATGGCGCACATGTTGGTAGCTTGTGGAACAAGCTTGCCATGTGTCACACATGTTGGTAGCTTGCGAAACAAGCCAAGTACGTGGCGCACATGTGGGAAACTTGTTGTGCAAGTTTGACACATATCTTGCAAATTAGACATGTGTAGGAGGTCCTATAGAATATCGCCATGTAGCTCTTAATTAGATAGTATTTATAGAGGTAAGAGTGAAGCCTTCTTCACTCTTGTCAATTCTTTTCTTGCTTCTAGTCTAGATTCAAGAGTCTATAGTTTTCTTATCTTCTGGCAATAGCCATTCTAATTTCTTTTAATATACATACTTTTTTACTTCTATTTTGTTATTATTCTTAATAAAAGTTTCATATATTTATTTGCTTTCATCAAGTTCTTGTCTTTGACAGGTTGATAAGAGTATACATATAATATTAGAGCTTTGTCTTTTTTTGATTAAGAGTAGAATACCCCTTTCTCTTGATAAGACATAAGCATATTAGAAGTTATAAAGTATCCACTTCTAAACTAATATTGTTTCTAGAATTTTTTCTTTTGAATGTGTTATTCTACATTTCTCAAAGTGAGAGTAGATACCTTTCTTCCTATTGTATTATCATGGCAGAGCTTGTGGAAATGAAGAGTGCAATAATACAAATGTAAGAACAAATGAGAGAGCTAATGCTTGCAATGCATCAACTCAGTTTATCACCACAAGGAGCAACAAGATTAGTAGGAAGTGAAGATATAGAGATGGTTAGAGCTGCATTAATATCTACACCAAACCATACTACCTCACCTATGATGGAACACCATTCAAACATTAGAGAACCAAAAATTAAATTGACTAAGAAGTTTGATGGCATAAGATCTAAATTTTGAGGATTTATCAATCAAGTACAATTAGTGATTGAACTTCAATCTTAGAATTATCCTACGCAAGAATCTCAAGTTAGGTTTATTGGAACGTTATTTTTGAGTTCTATTTTATTGTGGTTTTAATCTTTTTTTGAATGATGTGATCTAATATTGGATAATTTGGAGGCATTTTTAGCTGAATTTTGATCTATGTGTCGAAAACATGATGCAATCCGTGTTGCAACAAATAAGATTTGCATCCTACGACAAGGCAATCGATCAATGTCGTTATACGCTTCACAATTTTGACAACTAGCGACTGATATCAAGTGAGATAATGCTGCACTCATCAGCCAATTTTTATATGGATTACAATATGAGGTAAAAAAATTAATGCTCAATTTATCCAATCGTCAAACATTGAGTCAAGCAATTGATTTTGTTGTGAAGTGTGACAATTGACTTTTTGAGTTTTGATCCGAGAGTCATACAAGGAAGCATCAACATTATTATTCAATGGCAACATCAACGTCCTCACAAAATGTACATACGAAAGTTGAAAAAAACATTCAAATTGATGCAATACGTTTTAAACCTCTTACTGAACAAGAAAAGATTCGACATTGTCAAGGAAGGTTATGTTTATATTGTGGAGAATTTAAGCACACTATTCAACATTGTCCAAAGAAACGATACAACTGTCAAGGACATACTTATTAGAACCTTTTAGAATATTTTAGAAGTTTCCTAGAACTCATTAGAACCTTCCAGAGCCTTCTAAAAGCTTCTTAGTTAGTAGAAGTTATTTGAGAAGCTCCCTAGTTGGTGGAAGCTGCTTGAGAAGCTTCCTAGTTGGTGAAAGTTGCTTGAGAAGCTCCCTAGTTGGAGGAAGCTACTTGAGAAGCTTTCTAGGTAGGAGTATATATTGGAGTCGAGGCTGAAGAGTTCTTCAGTCTCGACAACACATCTCTTGGAGTTCTAGCTCACCTCTCTGGTGTTGTTTTTGTACTCATCTGATTAATCCAGTTCATGCCAGTTCTTCTTGAATTTCTTGTTTTAGACTTCAAGTCTATATTTTGTGTCCATGACAGTTTGTCGAGACTACTCTCACCTTGGATATCAGAGCTAATTCCTTCTTGTTGGAGTGTGGATTATCCCTCTTTTTAAAGGTACATTAGTATTTTAGAAGTTACGGATTACCCTCCTCTAAACTGATATCTTTTTGTCATAATATTAGAATCTTATTCTTCTTAGAGAGAGTAGATTATCCCTCTTCTTGAAGGTCTTAAGGCGTTTTAGAGGTTGCAGAGTACCTTCTTTTAAACCAATATTTTCTCCTTATAGAAACAATTATTTCATTTCTCTTAGAATGGTTGGAAGTCAAGACATTAATATGAATGAAAGTTTGCAGTCCAAGATGGACGCCATTATGAATGCTCTTGCTACGTTATCACAAAGAATTATGGTGATGGAAGGAATCTTTGCAAGACTTCATAATGATGGAGCATCCGGAATAGCACAATCTGGGCTTCATCAGCCTCAAGCTTCTGCACCAGAAGAAGCAGCTTTACTTGTGGTTCAATAATAACCATTACTTCCATAATGAAAGGAACCTCGTATTAGCCTTCCAAACAAGTTTGATGGCACACGCTCCAAGTTTCGAGGTTTCATCAATCAAATCAAATTAATAACAGCTCTACAATCCCAACGTTATCCGACGGAGGAATCACGCGTTGGATTGGTTGGAACTTTACTTACGAGACAAGCTCTATCATGGTTTGCTCCTCTATTTGAAAAAAGATCACCGATTTTGAACAACTTTGAGACTTTTTTGGAGGCATTTGCAGAAGCATTTGGCGAGCATGATAAGGCTCGGTGGGCTACAACAAAAATTTGATCGCTACGACAAAGGACTCGCTCTGCATCAATCTATGCATCGGATTTCAGGCAATTGGTATGCAACATCAACTGGGATGAAGAAGCATTGATGAGCCAATTTTATTGGGGTCTAAGAGACGACGTGAAGGATTTGTTGTTATCTCTTCCTGATCCGCGAACGCTCAACAAAGCCATTAGCCAATCTGTAAAGTGTAATACCCGCCTATTTCAACGTCGCCAAGATTAACGCTCCAGACAATATACAAGTCATCATGGTACAATTATATCGGCAAGTAGCCTAAATTCACAAGCTGAGACAGAAGACATGCAGATTGATATGGTACGTGTCAAATCCCTTACTCCAGAAGAAAAGAAGCAGCATATGGAAAAAGGTTTGTGCTTTTATTGCGATGGAGAAGGCCATAGAGCTGAAAACTGTCCGAAGAAGTAAAATGGACGGAGCATCAAGAATAGAGGTGCATTTGTTTAGGAAAACAAGGATGCCTAGCCACAATAGGAACCATGCGGCTGGACAAATAAAAACCAGGTTCCTCTCTTTCTACTCAACCTGCCCTTTGTTTTACAATTTTTTTGTCTTTTGGTCCTGAAAAACTAAAAACCTTAGCTTTATTAAATTTAGGAGCATCTACTTGTTTCTAAGACCAAGAATTTGCTAAGCATCACAAAATTCTTCTAGTACAGAAATTCAAACCTGTTCACATAGAAGTAATAGATGGACGACCTTTATTATTTGGTAGTGTCACCCATGAATCAGAACCTATAGAAGTGACGTTTAAAGACCACAGTAGTTATATTATTTTCAACATTATTAGTATTCCATCAAATCCTATTATTCTTGGTCTTTCTTGGTTGGAAAAATATAATCCATCTATAGATTGGAGGTTGCGGAGGATAACATTTCCCATAGAACAACCTGAGGACAAGCTTGGAAGAAGACCCCAAACCAAAAAATCCTTGTTCATTAGAGCAAGAATGTTTATAAGATCGTGCAAGGAAGGCACACCATTGGTCATTTATGCGGCTCCAACTAGTGGAGAGTAGATTTCAATAGCAAGAATATCGAAACAATACAAGGATTTTCAAGACGTATTCCAAAAAAAAAATGCTAACATGCTACCAGAACATCGACCATATGATTGTGCCATAGAATTGCAAGAAGGAGCACAATCGTCTTTTGGCCCAATCTACAACCTATCGCAGACGGAGTTGGCTGAGTTGCGGAAATACATTGACGAGAACCTAGCCAAAAACTTCATTTGTCATTCAAAATCGCCAACTGGGGCACCAATCTTATTTGTGAAGAAGAAAGATGGCTCACTATGGATGTGCATAGACTATCGAGGTCTCAACAAGGTGACAAAGAAGAATTGCTATCCATTACCTTTGATCTCTAGTCTTCTGGAACAACTTGGACGTGCAAAGATCTTTACAAAGATTGATCTAAGGAGAGCTTACAACCTTGTGCAAATCAAAGAAGGAGACGAATGGAAGATAGCTTTTCGTACAAGGTATGGTCATTTTGAATATAATGTCATGCCATTTGGTCTTACCAATGCTCTGGCGGTTTTCCAACACATGTGGAACAATATTTTTTGAGAATATCTAGACGATTTTGTTGTCATTTATCTGGATGATATCTTGATATTTTCTGAGAATGAAGAAAAGCATAAGAAGCACGTTTGTTTGGTATTCAAAAAACTACGCGAGCGAGGACTCTACGCCAAGTTGGAGAAGTGCTTATTTCACCAAACTGAGATGGAATTTTTAGGATTTGTTGCGACTACAGAAGGCTGGAAGATGGATCCCAAGAAGGTGGAAGCAATTGTGTCCTGGGAAGTTCCAAAGACGGTTAGAGACGTATAATGTTTTCTCGGCTTTGCTAACTTCTATCGGATCTTCATCAAGAATTATTCTCAAGTTGCTGCTCCATTCACTCGATTAACATATAAGGATAAGCTGGAATGGGGACCTCTAGCGGAAAAAGTATTTCAAAATCTTAAAACAGAATTTACTACGGCTCCAATCTTGGTACATCCAAACTTTGCAAAGGCTTTCTATTTGGAAATCGATGCTTCGGATTTTGCTTTAGGAGCCGTACTTTCACAGATGGGCATTGACAATAAGCTTCATCCGGTTCCATTCTATTCACGAAAGTTTTCTACGGCTGAGAACAACTACGAGATTCATGATAAGGAACTCCTTGCTATAGTGGATTCTTTCCAAGAGTGGCGTCACTTCCTCAAAGGAGTTGCGCATCCGGTGACCGTATATATAGATCACAAGAATCTAGAATATTTCATGTCTGCTCGGGTTCTAAACCGTTGTCGGGGCAGAGAGAATTTGCTTTAAAAAAGCGCTGGGCTTCTAGCTATCATTAATTTCTCAATCAAGCTTCAAAAATGAGGAAAACTCAAAATTTATATATATATATATATAAATATATATATTTTCTTTTTGAGAAATTACATCAAATACATAAGCCTCAAGTAACTAACAACATCCAAAGTATGATAAAATCCTCTAAAACCTTATATATCTTTATGTGGAAATTTTCCTAAACTTCAACATCTCATATCTCCTAAACCAACCGTCCAAACATAGTAAAATTTTACATGAAATACTCATGAATTCTTATCAACCTCTACAACAATTTTCAGCTGCAAATTCATTGCGAATCTTGAGATATCTTGAAAACCCTAACAGTCGCTTCAAACCCTTGTCTTTATACACCTGCATACAAATTTCTTCATATCTCACAAACTATAAGTATTCCATGCTTCTTTACACAAAATTTCACATTCTCCAAGAAGTTTGAGCCAAATTTTCGTCTGAAAACTCAAGTTATGGCTCAAAGCATAACTATTAACAACACAATGTGCTTACTGCCTTGGAATTGGATGTGCTGTCTTCAACTCTTCATATCTCCTTCGTCTAAACTCAAAACTTAAAAATTCCTTCATAATAGACGTGGATCTTGAAATCATCTTTCCAACCGCACCGTCCAATCTCCAAAAGCCTCCGTACAACTCTGCAAAATCCCAAAAGAGTGACAGTATGTATGAAATCCACTCTTTAACTTTGAACAAGTATAACTTCTTCACCCTAACTCCAAATTGCCTAAAATTTCCTCTCAAACTATACCTAAAATCCTAAATTTTACAACCCTACCTGTGAAATTGCAAATCCTCCCTTTGAAGTTTCCAAAAACCCCTGTTAAGGTCGCGGGCAGCCTCCTCAAAGTCCATTGGGCATGGTATTCGACCAATAGGGATGAAGTTCCCTATTCCTTGCCTTCATCCGACCATGGCTTGATTTCATCCCTCCCAATTAGCCTCTTATTAGCTTAAATTTTCATCCTTAAGTCCCCACCTTCTCTCAAGGCTTCATACTAAACATTTAGATCTTATAATTTTTAAATACCATAATTAAAATAAGTAAAATAAAATAAAATAAAGTTTCTTCTATCAACCATTTTTAATTTAACTTACTAACCATTCTAATACACATCTAGATTCATAAACATATAATATATTTTAACTAATTTTTACATACTGTAAGTAATTACAGTACGACACCGTCGTCAAGCTCAATGGAATATGTCGCTATCTAGATTTGACAAGTTCAAGGTTGAAGGAGATCTCTTATACTTTGAGGATCGATTGTATATCCCAAAAGGGCCAGCACGACTTCAAGTCCTTCAATCTCGTCATGACTTTCAAGCTGCGGGACATTTCGGATTCAATAAGACCTTGGAACTCATTTCCCGAGATTTCTGGTGGCCCCAAATGTAGAAGGATGTGAAGGATTTTGTCCTCTCTTGTGACATTTGTTCAAGATCCAAGAACCCTCAACATCGCCCTTATTTACTTCTACAGCCATTGCCCATTCCGTGTCGTCCATGGTCTTTACTTTCTATGGACTTTATTACAGATCTGCCGCCATCGAATTTATTTGACAGCATCTTTGTTGTGGTGGATCGACTTACGAAGATCGCACATTTTATCCTTTGCAAGAAGACATCGTCAAGCGAAGATAAAGCAAGGTTCTTCTTTGATAATGTGTATCGATATCATGGCCTATCAGATGATATCGTGTCGGATCGAGGAACCCAATTTGTATCAAAGTTTTGGAGATCTTTTTTTAAAATATTTAAGGTGGACATCAAGCTTTCTTTGGCATTCCATCCTCAAATTGACGGCCAAACGGAACGGGTGAATCAAGTTTTGGAACAGTATTTACGATGCAGCATCAACTATCAACAAGATGATTGGACTGTATATCTATTGCTAGCCGAATTTGCATATAACAACACCCTTCATGGATCGATTCATAAAACACCATTCTTTTTTAACTATGGATACCATCCGAAGCTTGATCTATTAAGTCTGTCAGCGAATAATAACCCAGTAGTTGAAGGATTGGTGCAGCAGCTATCAGAGCTTCAAACCACATTGAAGCTTCAATTGCAAATTGCCCAAGAGTCTTACAAAGCATCCATAGATAAATTTCGGAATCAGGCATCTAATTTCAAGATTGGAGATAAAATATGGCTGCTTTGACGGAATATCAAGATCAAGCAGCCATGTGATAAGTTGGACTATCGGAGATTGGGACCATTTGTTATCCAGAAGCAGATCAATCATGTGGCATACCGCTTAGAGTTACCAACTACTATGAAGGTGCACCCTGTCTTTCATGTTTCTCTGTTAGAGCCTTATCGGGAATCATCTTTTCCTAAAAGAGTGCAATGTCCGCCATCTAGTATAGAAATTGAAAACAACGAAGAATATGAGGTGGAAAGGATACTAGATTCACGACGAAGATGGAATAAATTAGAGTACTTTGTGCATTAGAGCGGCTACAATATTAATGAACAAACATGGGAATCGGCCAAAAATCTTGCCAATGCGTCACAAAAAGTACGGAAATTCCATCGACGATAAATCAAAAGTTGGTCATTAACGAAGTGTGAAGATGAAGCCTTCTCTGGAGAAATGAATAGAAAAGGGATCCAAGTCTCATCAAAACATAACTTGTTGTATTTCGTAGTATCAAGATAATTAATATCAAGGTGTATTTAGATATGGCTAGTGAGAATGTAAATACCGTGTTAGTGGTACCATCTCAACCGAGTAGCTCATGACGTCGACCTCAAGATGAAGAATTAGAAGAGCCAAGAAGACGTCGAAGAATATCAAGCAGCAGGTCACTTGTAATTGTCTTTGAAGTTGAACTAGCTCATGCAAGTAGTGGCAAAGCGATATTTTCAAGTCGTTTCCACAATGAAGATACATAAGTTTAAGCATGGTTTCAAATGGAAGGTATTAGTCATTATCAATGGCTACAAGGACCCATGAATCTTCTGCCTCGTAAACAACAGCCGAAGTATATTGTAGAGATTATGCGATAAATTTTTGATTTCCTACGTTTGTAAGTATACATCTCAAATGGCTTCTCGAAGACCTTGAAGCTAGAGGAGGAGGTGATATCAAGGACATACTTATTAGAATCTTCTAGAACATTCTAGAAATTTCTTAAAACTCTCTAAAATCTTCCAGAGCCTTCTAAAAGCTTCTTAGTTAGTAGAAGTTACTTGAAAAGCTCCTTAGTTGGTGGAAGTTGCTTGAGAAGCTTCCTAGTTGGAGGAAGCTGCTTGAGAAGCTTCCTAGGTAGGAGTATATATTGGAGTCAAGGCTGAAGAGTTCTTCAGTCTCGACAGCACATCTCTTAGAGCTCTAGCTCACCTCTCTGGTGTTGTTTTTGTATTCATCTGATTAATCCAGTTCTTGCCAGTTCTTCTTGAACTTCTTGTTTAGACTTCAAGTCTATATTCTGTATCGGTGACATTAATCCAGTTCCTGCCAATTCTTTTAGAATTTCTTATTTAGACTTCAAGTCTATATTTTGTGTCCGTGACAACAACTACAAAATAAAGAGTATGATGTTGTATAACGTGGCCTTCTATCTAGAAATATACTAGGTATCTGGCTATGGAGAGTTTACTTGAAATTTGATGGCAAAATTTCAACAAGTGATTTGTCTTCAATAAAAAGGACAAATAATATAAAAACCTCACAAAAAAGAAATTATATATATAAACCCTCTTGTATTCAAGTAAGTTTGTACAAAAAGGATTCAAATTCTATAAAAATCCTTTAAAACTTTATTCACCTGCAAATACTTATTTCTTGCTAAACTTTAGAATCCAATAACTCTTGGTTCAACAATTCAATTTCTATAAAATTTAATTCAAAGTGTAGATAATTTTCTTAAATTTTACTACAAGAAAGATTCAAAGATTAACTCATTTCCAATCGTCCGATATCTCAAAACCCCTAGTAGGTACTTAAAACCCTAGCTCAGAGCCCCCTAAGTACTATTTTCCTTATATCTCACAAATCCAAAATCTTAATGCCACAAAAATTATGCACATAGTCTTGTGACATAAATATGTACACTCTCGAAAATTTTGAGCCAAAAATCTATCAAATTGTCTAAGATATAGCTCAAAATATAACCACTATATAAGTAGGTCACTTACTACCCTTAAGTTTATAAGCATTGACTTCAATTTCCAATATCTTCTTCATCCTAGCTTAGATTTTTTTGAGCTGTACATACAAAGTGTAGTCAAGAAAGTACTCTCTTCAACTCCAATTGCCGATCCTCAATTGCTTTGTGTGTGCATGAATTATATCCAAAAGAGTGGCATTAGGTTCAAAATCAACACCTTAACTTTGAGCGCCTATGACTTCTTCATAAAAAGTGCTAATTACACAAAATTTGTACCTAAACCAGATCCAAAAACCTAAATCTTATGATCCTAGCCTCTGATATTCAACTCCTCTCGAAACACAAACTCTAATTCCTAATAAACCCTCGGGAAGCTTCCTTGAAGCCCATTGGGCATGATTTTTGGCCAATTAGAATAGAGATTTATATCATCCACCTCTTTTCATCCACATGGATGGCCAAACTACCTTTTTTATACTAAAAACCCTTTTCTAACCCTTCTTCTTATAAGATTTACATACTTTGTGTTTTAAGCATCAAATAAAAGAAGTAAACTAAAATTTTAAGGGTCACCAATGTCTAACAAAGGTGACTTAAGATATATATAAGTTATTATCAATATAAATCAACCTCAAAATCACTATTAAAAAGAAAATAAGGTTGTTTAAACCTCATTAATAGTCCTATTAAATGGATTTTTTTTAAATTAACAACCTAATCACATCTTAGAACCAATAAAACCTATTGATTTGGCTTTTACTTAACTGTATAGTAAATTATATATTAAATATATAATTTAATATGTACATTTTTTTCAAAATTTAATATGTACATTTTTTTCACATGATAGTTGAATCACAACACGACAACGGTTGTCAAAGAAGATAACATGTCGGAAAACGAATTTGTCTAGCTATAATAGGGACGGCTGTCATGTTGTGGTTCGGCTACTATGTGAAAAAATTGTATATGTATATTTAATGTATAATTTACTACATAGCTAAATGAAAGCCATATCATTGGATTTTTATTGGTTACAAGATGTGATTAGGTTACTAAAATTTAGAAGGGATTTATTAAAAAGATTATTATTGAGGTTTATACAACCTTATTTCTTCTTTTGATAGTAATTTTGAAGTTGATTAAATATTGATAGTAACTTTTGTATATCTTAAGTCACCTTTGTTAGACATTGGTGACCCTTATAATCTTAGTTTATTTCTTTTATTTGGTGCTTAAAGCACAAAGTATGTAAATCTTATAAAAAGAAGGGTTAGAAAAGGATTTTTAGTATAAAAAGGGTAGTTTTTCCATCCATATAGATGAAAAGAGGTGGATGATATAAATCTCTATTCTAATTGGCCAAAAATCATGCCCAATGGGCTTCAAGGAAGCTTCTCGAGGATTTATTAGAAATTAGGGTTTGTGTTTCGAGAGGAGTTGAACATCAAAGGCTAGGATCATAAGGTTTAGGTTTTTGGATCTGGTTTAGGTGCAAATTTTGTGTGATTTGCACTTTTTATGAAGAAGTCATAGGCACTCAAAGTTAAGGTGTTGATTTTGAATCTAATGTCACTCTTTTGGATATAACTCATGCACACACAAAGCAATCGAGGATCGGCAATTGGGGTTGAAGAGAGCAATTTCTTGACTATATTTTGTATGTACAACTCAGAAAAATCTAAGCTAAGGTGAAGGAGATATTGGAAGTTGAAGTCAATGTTTACAAACTGAAGGGTAGTAAGTAACCTACTTATATAGTGGTTACATTTTGAGCTATATCTTAGATAATTTGATAGATTTTTGGCTCAAAATTTTCAAGAATATATATATATTTATAATACATGACTATGTACAAAAATTTTATGGCATTAAGATTTTGGATTTGTGAGATATAAGGAAAATAGTGCTTGGGTGACTCCAAGCTAGGGTTTTAAGCACCTGCTAGGGGTTTTGAAATATCGGACGATTGAAAAAAAATTAACCATTGAATCTTTCTTGTAATGAAACTTAAGAGAATTATCTACACTTTAAACTAAATTTTATAGAAATTGAATAGTTGGATCAATAATTATTGAACTATAAAGTTCAGCAAGAAATAAGTCTTTGCAGGTGAATAAAGTTTTGAAGGATTTTTGTGGAAATTTGAACCCTTTTTGTACAAACTTACTTGAATACAAGAAGGCTTATATATATAATTTTTCTTTTATAAGATTTTTGTATTATTTGTCTTTTTATTGAGGACAAATCACTTATTGGATTTTTGCCATCAAATTTCAAATAAACTCTCTACAGCCAGGTACCCAGTGTATTCCCAAATAGAAGACCACGTCATATGATATTGTGTAGTTCGAATCTTATACAATTCCTAGTGAAGGTCCTATTCTCTTCTCTAATTCTGCTCTCCTTGTTTTATAATAGATGTATATTTAGAAATAAAAAACTATAGAGCCTCTACCTTATTAAATTCAGGAGCCTGAGCATGCTTTTTGGATGAATAATTTGTTAAGTATCGTAAAATACCTTTAGTACAGAAAACTAAACTCGTACATATAGAAGTCATAGATAGTCATCCATTATCTTTTGAAGATGTCACTTATGAAACCTGTCCTATAAAAGTAACAATAGATGGTTATAATAGCTACGTAATCTTTAACATAATTAAATCTCCGTCTAATCCAGTTATTTTAGATTTATCATGGCTAAAAAAATATAACCTTCAAATAGATTGGAATTCTCATAGACTTGACTTTTTTTAGAATATTATTAAACATCCTACCGATCAAGTGAAAAGCTATAAGTCTAATATAATAAAACTCGTATTTATAGGTGCAAAACCTTTTATACATGCAGTAAAAGAAGGATCAATTTTTGCTATTTATGCCACACCCGTTTGTGATGGTGGAAAGACTTTAAATGGCATTCCAAGCCAGTATCTGGATTATCAGGACATTTTTGAAAAAAAAAATGCAGATATGCTTCCGGAGTATTGTCTATATGATTGTTCAATCGACCTCAAGGAAGGAACTCAGCCACCATTTGGACCAATCTACAGTTTATAACAAGATGAGTTGGTTAAACTCAAGGTGTATATTGACAAGAATTTGGCCAAGAATTTCATACGCTATTCTAAATCTCTAGCAGGAGCTCCAATTCTATTTGTGAAGAAAAAAGATGGATCATTGTGGATGTGTATTGACTATCAAGGACACAACAAGATCACAATCAAGAACAAATATCCATTATCTTTGATATCAAGACTTCTTAACCAATTAAATCAAGCTAAGATCTATATAAAAATAGATCTAAGAGGAGCATACAATCTAGTATGCATCAAAGAAGGAGATGAATGGAAAATTACATTTTGAACCAAGCACAGACATTTTGAATATAATATTATACCTTTTGGACTTATGAATGCACCAGTTGCTTTTTAACATCTCATAAACGATGTTTTTTGTGAGTTCCTAAACAATTTTGTTGTCTGCTACCTAGATGATGTTTTGATCTATTCTAAGAACGTAAAAGAATATGAAATACATGTTTGTCAAGTATTACAAAAACTTAGAGATGCGGGATTATACGCCAAGATAGAAAAGTGTATATTTCATACTACTCAAGTTGATTTCTTAGGATACATCATTTCAAATGATGATCTCATGATGGATTTCAAGAAAGTCCAGACAATCATGAATTGAAAGATTTCAAAGATGGTAAGAAATATCTAATAATTTTTTAGATTTGTTACTTATTATCGGATCTTCATCAAAGACTTCTCTCAAGTTGCAACTCCACTTATATATTTGACCTGTAAAGACAAACTCCAATGGAATCAAGAAGCAGAAGCAACATTTGAAGCTCTAAAGACATTGTTTGTTTCTGTACCAATCTTGTATTGTGTTGACTTTTCCAAAGTATTTTTTTATGGAAACAGACACATCAGACTTTGCCTTAGATGCAATTTTGTCACAAATGGAAACAGATGACAAACTTCATCCAGTAGCTTTTCATTCAAGAAAATTTTTAGCAACCAAGATCAATTATGAGATCCACAATAAAGAATTTCTTGCAATCATGGATTCCTTTCAAGAATGGCATCATTATCTAGAAGGCGCTTCCAGTCTAATCACCATATATATGGATCACAAGAACCTTGAGTATTTCATGTCAATACACATATTGAATCGTCGTCAAGCTTGTTGGAGTATGTCTTTGTCAAGATTCGAGTTCATTATCACTTATCAGCCAAGAAAACAACAAGGTTTGTCTGTTGCCCTTTCTAAACATTCTTATTTTGCACCAAAAGAAGGAGATGCAGCTTTTGAGCAACAAAGAACGGCCCTCTTGAAACCAGAGCAATTTCATCTTCGAGCAATGAAATCAACATTCATTGTTGATTCAACTTTTCTCAAGCAAATTTAGTCAAGTGTATCCTCGAACCCTCTTGTTCATGATATCAAGAATAATTCTTTCAAGACTCATGATTCTTCTAAATTCAAGTTCAAAAATAATCTATTATATTTCGAAGGACGCCTATATGTTCTAGAAAGAAATGCGTGTTTACGTTGTTGTATTGTGATTTGGCTACCATGTGAAAAAATTATATGTATATATTTAATATATAATTCATTATATAGTTAAGTGAAAGCTATAATAGTGGATTTTATTGGTTATAGGATGTGGTTAGATTGCTAGTTTAGAAGGGATCTATTAAAAGGACTATTATTAAATTTTACACAAGCTTTTTTTTTTTTTAATAGTGACTTTTGAAGTTAATTTTATATTGATAGTAACTTGTATATATCTTAAGTCATCTTTTTTAGACATTGGTGATCCTTAAGATCTTATTTACTTCTTTTATTTGATGCTTAAAGTACAAAGTATATAAATCCTATAAGAAGAAGAATTAAAAAAAGATTTTTAGTGTAAAAAGGATAGTTTGGCCATCCATGTGGATGAAAAGAGGTGGATGATAGAAATCTCTATTCTAATTGGCCAAAAATCATGCCCAATGGGCTTTGAGGAGGCTGCCCGAGGATTTATTAGGAGTTAGGGTTTTTTTTTCGAGGGGAGTCGAATATCAAAGGCTAGGATCATAAAGTTTAGATTTTTGGATCTAGTTTAGGTACAAATTTTGTGTGATTTGTATTTTTTATGAAGAAGTTATAGGCGCTCAAAGTTAAGGTGTCAATTTTGGACCTACTATCACTCTTTTGGATATAACTCATGCATACAGAAAGCAATCAAGGATCGGCGACTAGAGTTGAAGAGAACACTTTCACAGCTACACTTTTTACGTATAACTCGATAAAATCCAAACTAGGGTGAAGGAGATATTGGGAGTTGAAGTCAGTGCTTGCAAACTTAAGGGCATTTCAAATAAACTCTCCACAGCCAAGTACCTAGTGTATTTTCAGATAGAAGGCCACATCATACGACATATTGGTGAATCCGACATAAAACATCTGGGGTGGGGAGTTTTGAAGAAATATTTTGGCCTTATTATGGCTGGAAAATAAGGAGATAGTAGTAGAAACTGTAGTGGAGCATCACCAATACAACTTGATCTTGCTACAACTCAAATGTTTCAAGCATTTGCTCTTTATATGCAGCAACAATAAGTAGTGGAGCGTAAGGAGGCTATGGCTACCAAAGCCTTACAATCTATTGTTGGATTATTAGATCAATTTGATGGAAAGAACATCTCCAAGTATTTGAAATATTATTCTTGAGAGATGGAGCTTAATAAAGTACTAGAGAAGAAGATGATCCTAACATTTGACCTAACAATTGTATTTGAACTCCGTGAGCAAATAAAGGGGATTATTCAAACTCATAGAGCAAAATGGGAAGATTTTATCCTTCAGCTAAGAGAAGAGTATTCTTTGGAGGATGCTGAAAGAATGATAAAAAAATCACTTATGGAATGGGTTAATAAATCCAATAAGGAATTGGTTGCAACAGAATTATTTTGAGAATTTGAAAGGCAATTTCTTCAACTATCTCGAGTAGAAAAGCTTACACTTGAAAATTATAAGATGGAGCTATTTCTCCAGTCGACCAATAGTGAGCTACAAAGAGAGTTGGAGTTATTGTTGGAGGATAATACAGAAGACAATGGACTTACTACTAACTGGAAGAAGGTCTCTGAAGCAGTGGGTATACTTGCTAAAAGAGAGTACCAAAGAAGTAAAGTGGTGATAAGACAAGAAACTAGACTTCTTCCAATTACGATATCTTGTAGGCAAGTATCAAAACCTGCTATACCAGTAAGTACTATTCCAATTCCTATGTCCATAGTTGTATCACAAAAAGATGCAATTGAAGAGTCAGTAAAAGGAATGAAAGACTTACAAATCAAATTGGCAAAGTTGGAAGAAAAAGGAAGAACATCTGAGATCAAATTTGCATCAAAGCAAGGATATATACAAAGGTGTATTTGATGCGATAGTATGGAGCATCCTAGCAAAGAATGTAGAGATTTTGCTGATATTTTACAATAAGAAGTAATTGTATGAAAAGATGGAAAGATTGCACTGGGTGGCACAAGTGAGTTTTTCAAAATTAACTTTGGAAAAGGAGGGATGAAAAAGATTTTAGAAGATTATTTATCTCAACATACTATGATATTAGGAAAAGCTACCACTTATGATAATGAAGTTATAAGAGAGAAAGAAGATGGTTTTGACAAACATGTAGACACGGGGGATTTATGGAATCATGCTATCACCAGCATAAATAAGGAAAAGACATCCAGGCAAGAATTGCTCAATACAACCACAATAATCAGGAATCCTATATGATGGGATGACCGTATTGATACCATGTTTGTACATGCTTATATGGCAAAATCCCACCATAAATCTTTGATAGATATGAAGAGGAGAAGAAATATAGTAGAAGAAAACTTTGAAGAACCAAATAATAAGAAAAGACCTCAAAGAGATGAAAAAAGAATATAGAATAAAGGAATATTTATACCACAGGCTAGTAGACCATCAGAGATTGGACCATCAATATCATATTCTAGGGATACACCACTACCAAAGGAAAAATGGGAAGAAAAGATGGTAGCAGATAAAAACAAGGAGAAGGATAAGCTTGTTGCTTATAAGCTGCAATCAAATATAGAAGCAACTACAGATTTGAAGGGGATATTAGAAGAGAGGATATTGAATGCCAAAATTGAATTCATGTTACTAGAAATTTTGGATATTACAAAAAAAGAATTCCATGATGTCATTATTGACACTATCAAGTGAAAAAAGCAATTGATAGGGGAGTCTGCAATGTCCAATGCACTAGATACAATATTAATAAAAGAAGAGGAGCTGGAGTTGGCTAAATATTGTATCAATCAAAAGAATCAATTTTCCTTGCATGAGGATAAAGTTGATGACAAAGGTCCTAGTCATTACTCTAAGAAGCATTAGGCTAGAACCATTGCAGAAACTTTGGTGAAGATGGGAGACTTGACAGATCCAGTAATTGCTCTTATTGACCATGGATCTAAAATCAATATTATGTCTAAAGACATTTATAAATGTGGGAGGTGGCCAATTGACACTGAACATGGTTGAGTGATCTGAGCAACAAATAACATACGTAGACATTTTTATGGCGCTTGTCCAGATATAAAAGTCAAAATTAGAGATATATCCATAGAACAAAAAAATTTTATTCAAGATAATATTTCTTGTCCAGTGATTCTTGGACAACCATATATTGTTGTTGTAAGGATGGAAACCAAAGTATTGGATGATGGATCAGCATGTGCTCACATCAAAAGCCAAGATGGTAAATGAGTAGTGCAATTTTTAACTATACCTGCTAATCATAAGTGCAACGGGGATTATTGAAGGAGTGGTTCATTACCAACGATCAATGAGGAGTTTAAAGATTTTTGAAGGGTGCGACTATAGAGCGAGGATGTAGTGGTACATTAAAGAAAGTACTCTTGCAAGAGAAAGGAAGTACATTTGTATATGAATTGTGAAACTTTATGAGAGTGGATTTGATATGATATGGGTAATAATATGACGCTGACCACAACTTTCATTCTTCTTAGTACATACCGGAGGATGCACAAGTTTGAAGGGGTGGATGTCGTATTGTGGTTCGACTACCATGTGAAAAAATTATATATATATATATATATATATATATATATAATATATAATTCATTATATAGTTAAGTGAAAGCTATAATAGTCGATTTTATTGGTTATAGGATGTGGTTAGATTGCTAATTTAGAAAGGATCTATTGAAAAGATTATTATTAAATTTTACACAAGTTTTTTTTTTTTTAATAGTGACTTTTGAAGTTAATTTTATATTGATAGTAACTTGTATATATCTTAAGTCATCTTTTTTAGACATTGGTGATCCTTAAGATCTTATTTACTTCTTTTATTTGATGCTTAAAGTACAAAGTATATAAATCCTATAAGAAGAAGAATTAAAAAAAGATTTTTAGTGTAAAAAGGATAGTTTGGCCATCCATGTGGATGAAAAGAGGTGGATGATAGAAATCTCTATTCTAATTGGCCAAAAATCATGCCCAATGGGCTTCGAGGAGGCTGCCCGAGGATTTATTAGGAGTTAGGGTTTGTTTTTTGAGGGGAGTCGAACATCAAAGGCTAGGATCATAAGGTTTAGATTTTTGGATCTAGTTTAGGTACAAATTTTGTGTGATTTGTACTTTTTATGAAGAAGTTATAGGCGCTCAAAGTTAAGGTGTCAATTTTGGACCTACTATCACTCTTTTGGATATAACTCATGCATATAGAAAGCAATCAAGGATCCGCGACTAGAATTGAAGAGAACACTTTTACAGCTACATTTTTTACGTATAATTCGATAAAATCCAAACTAGGGTGAAGGAGATATTGGGAGTTGAAGTCAGTGCTTGCAAATTTAAGGGCATTTCAAATAAATTCTCCATAGCCAAGTACCTAGTGTATTCTCAGATAGAAGGCGACATCATACGACAACGTGTTCTTCAAGCATGTTAAGATTTTCCACCGGCAAGATATTTTGGATACAACAAGACTTTAGAACTTATATCAAGAGATTTTTGGTGGCCTCAAATGTAGAAGGCAGTCAAAGACTTTGTACAATCATGTGATATCTGCTCAAGATCAAAGATTCCTCATCATCAACGTTTTGGACTTCTTCAGCCATTACCTATTCCAGAACAACCATGGTCTTCTGTTTCCATAGATTTCATCACAGATCTTCTAAGCTCAAGATCTTAAAATTCTATATTTGTAATAGTAGATTGGTTCACCAAGATGGCACATTTTGTGCCATGCAAAAAATCTATTACACGTAAAGAAATAACTAAGCTTTTCATTGATAATATCTATTGCTATCATGGATTATCTAAGGATATTATATTAGATGGGGGAACTCAATTTGTGCCAAGATTTTGGAGAATCCTTTTCAAGATCTTAAAAATAGATATAAAGTTATCTTCAGCTTTTCATCCTCAAACTGACGGACAAACAAAGCACTTAAACCAAGTCTTGGAGCAGTACTTAAGATATACCATCAACTACCAACAAGATGATTAGACAACTCTTTTGCCATTGGCAAAGTTTGCTTATAATAATATGATACATTCTTCTATGCAATAAATACCTTTTTTTGTCAATTATGGTTACCACTGACAATTTGATGCTTTTGACTTTTCAAAAGTTGATAATCTAGCGGCAAAAGATTTGGAAAATTTTTTGTCAGAGCTACATATAATAATAAAGGTACAATTAAAAGAAGTTCAAGAACAAGAAAAAATAAATGCAAATGCATATTGCAAGGAATAACCACAATTCAACGTGGGGGACAAGGTATGGTTACTTTGTCGCAATATCAAGACCACTTGTCCTTGTGATAAATTGGACTATTATAGGCTTAGATCTTTTCTTATTTTTGAATAAATCAATTTAATTGCATATCAATTATACCTACCGATGTTATGTTATAATTTGGCTACTATGTGAAAAAATTATACATGTATATTTAAATTATACAATTTACTACATAGCTAAAAGAAATTATACATGTATATTTAAATATACAATTTACTACATAGCTAAAAGAAATTATACATGTATATTTAAATATACAATTTACTACATAGCTAAAAGAAAGTCATATTAGTGGACTTTTATTGATTATAGGATGTGATTAGGTTGCTAGTTTAAAAAGGATCTATTAAAAGGATTATTATTAAGATTTATACGACCTTATTTTCTTTTTAGTAGTGACTTTTGAGATTGATTTTATATTGATAGTAACTTTTGTATATCTTGAGTCACCTTTGTTAGACATTGGTGATCCTTAAAATCTTAGTTTATTTCTTTTATTTGGTGCTTAAAGCACAAAGTATATAAATCCTATAAGAAGAAGAGTTAAAAAAGGGTTTTTAGTATAAAAAGGTTAGTTTGGCCATCTATGTGGATGAAAAGAGGTGGATGATAGAAATCTCTATTCTAATTGGCCAAAAATCATGCCCAATGAGCTTCAAGGAGGCTGCCCGAGGATTTATTAGGAGTTAGGGTTTGTTTTTCGAGGGGAGTCGAACATCAAAGGCTAGGATCATAAGATTTAGGTTTTTGGATCTGGTTTAGATACAAATTTTGTGTGATTTGCACTTTTTATGAAGAAATTATAGGCGCTCAAAGTTAAGATATCAATTTTGGACCTACTATCACTCTCTTGGGTATAACTCGCGCATACACAAAGCAATCAAGGATCAGCGACTAGGATTGGAAAGGGCGCTTTTTTGGCTACACTTTTTTACTTATGGCTTGATAAAATCCAAGCTAGGGCGAAGGAGATATTGGGAGCTGAAGTCAATACTTATAAACTTAAGGGCAAAAAATAACCCGCTTACATAATAGTTACATTTTAAGCTTTATCTTAGATAATTTGATAGATTTTTGGCTCAAAATTTTGAAGAGTCTATATATTTATATCACAAGACTATGTGCAAAATTTTTGTGGCATTAAAATTTTGGATTTTTGAGATATAAGAAAAATAGTGCTTAGGTGTCTCTGAGCTAGGGTTTTAAGCACCTGCTAGGGATTTTGAAATATCAGACGATTGAAAAAAAATTAACCATTGAATCTTTCTTTTGGTGAAACTTAAGAAAATTATCTACACTTTGAACTAAATTTTATAGAAATTGATTAGTTGGATCAAGAGTTATTAGACTCTAAAGTTCAGCAAGAAATAAGTCTTTGCGGATGAATAAAGTTTTGAAGGATTTTTGAGGAAATTTGAACCCTTTTTGTACAAACTTACTTGAATACAAAAGGGTTTATATACATAACTTCTCTTTTGTGAAATTATTGTATTATTTGTCATTTTTTTTTGAGGACAAATTACTTGTTGAATTTTTGCCATTAAATTTCAAGTAAACTCTCTACAGCCAGGTACCTAGTGTATTCTCAGATAGAAGACTACGTCATACGACATCGAAATCCATGAAGATCAATCTTATATTCCACGTGTCACTACTCGAGCCATACAAGACAGTGGATATACAAGGAAGAAGACAAATACCACCGCCTCCTATAGAAGTGGACAACGATGAAGAATTCGAGGTTGAAGAGATTTTAGATTCAAGGTAGCGTCAAAATCGACTAGAATATCTTGTACATTGGCACGGATATGATATTAGTGAATGCACATGGAAGCAATTCAAGAATCTAGCAAATACATCAATAAAAGTCAATGCATTTTATTGACGACATCCGTCAAAATTAAGATAAAAAAAATCAAATAAATCTTTGCTATAAAGCAAAGTAGGTTTTATAAAGGTTTCATCCTACCTTATATCATTGTTTGTTATTTCCTTAGATTTGTTCATGCTAAAGAGATGGAAGATCAACAACTAGCAAATTCAGCTCAAGAGCCATCATTTGCTGATTTACCGGACGAGATATTATGACTATCACAACCTTCAATACGATGGAATAGAGATGAAGACCCTCAAGAACAACATGTCCTTCGTCAAATTGATGGCAAAATACAACGTGTTTGATATCACAATCTTGGAAGAGACTCCCAATGTTTGGTGATATTTTTAGAGGTAAGAACTATTTCTGATGGTATTTATAATGTTTTCTTTGAAGGGAGTTATGAAGGCCTCAACCATGATCAAATAACAGGATGGTCCTCTTGCCTTGATATGGGATATTATCGATGGCTGAAAGGACCTATCAACTACCTTCAAAGGAAACAAAGATCAAAGTATATGGCAAGCACAATTCGACGTATCCTAGACTTCTTCAATATGTAATCTCCGCTCCTTGTGGAACTCATCCCTAGGAGGGGAGATAATATCATAGACATAAGATTTATTCTAATAATTATCTAATTAATATAAATCAATAGAAGTAGATAAAATAAATTAATTTGATAATATCTGATAAAATAACTTCCTAGAAGCTTTATAGACGTGGAATCACCTTTATACATGTTTATAGGTGATTGGTAGGTTAGAAACTTGGTCAACAAGCTAGCCACATGGCACACATATTGGTAGCTTGTGGAATAAGCTAGCCATGTGTCACACATATTGGTAGCTTGCAGAACAAGCCAAGTACGTGGTGCACATGTGGGAAACTTGTTGTGCAAGTTTGACATGTATCTTGCAAATTAGACACGTATATGACATCCTATAGAATACCGCCATGTAGCTCTTAATTAGATAGTATTTATTGAGGCAAGAATGAAGCCTTCTTCACTCTTGTCAACTCCTTTCTTGCTTCTAGTTTAGATTCAAGAGTCTATAGTTTTCTTGTCTTGTGGCAATAGCCATTCTAATTTCTTTTAATATACATACTTTCTTATTTCTATTTTATTATTCTTCTTAATAGAAGTTTCATATGTTTATTTGCTTTCATCGAGTTCTTATCCTTGACAATGTCCTAACAAGCTTGACAATGATTCAATACACATATTGACATGAAATATTCAAGATTTTTGTGATTTGTACACATGATAATTGGACTAGAAGTGCCTTCTAAGTAATGACGCCATTCTTGAAAAGAATCCATAATCATAAGAAATTCTTTATCATGGATTTTATAATTGATTTCTATTGCTAAAAATTTCCTAAAATGAAAAGCTATTAGGTGGAATTTGTCATTTGTTCCCATTTGAAATAATACTGCATCTAAAACAAAGCATGATACATCTACTTCTATAAAAAATGCTTTGGAGAAGTTGACGTGATATAAGATTAATGTAGAAGTAAAAGTTATCTTCAAAGTTTCAAACAATGTTTTTGCTTCTTTATTCTACTTAAATTTGTTTTTATAAGTTAAGTGTATAAGTGTAATTATAATTTGAAAAAAGTTCTTCATGAAAATTTGGTAGTAATTCGAAAATCCCAAAAAATATTACACATCGTTTATTGTCTTTGGAATCATTGAGTCCATAATTATTTGGACTTTTTTAGGATCTATCATGAGTTTATCATTTAAAATGATGTATCTTAAGAAGTCAACTTGAGTAGTATGAAATACACACTTTTCTATCTTGCTATACAATCTTCTATCTCTAAATTTTTATAACACACAACAAACATATAGTTTATATTTTTTTGTATTCTTAGAATAGATCAAAATGTCATCTAGGTAATATACAATAAAATTATCCAAGAACTCACAAAAAACATCATTCATGAAATATTAAAAGGTAGTTGGTACATTTGTAAATCTAAAAAGCATAACTTTATATTCAAATTGTGAATATCTTATTCAAAATATAGTCTTTTATTTATTTCTTTTTTTGATGTAGACCAAGTTGTATGCTCATTGTAGATCTATTTTTGTATAGATTTTAGCTCAATTCAATTAATCAAGAAGTCCAGATATCAAAGATAGAGAGTATCTATTCTTGATGGTAATCTTATTGAATTCTTGATAATCTACATATATCTATAGTAATCTATTTTTTTTCTTTACAAACAAGATAGGAGTTCCTGCTAGAGATTTTAAATGGCATATAAAATTTTTAGCCAAGTTTTCATCAATATATTCTTTGAATTTAATCAACTTATTTTCTGATGAATTATAGATTAGTTCAAATGGAGGCTGAGTTTTTTCTTTGAAATTGATTGAACAATCATATGGACGATGCTTTAGAAGGATATTTGCATTCTTCTTCTCAAAAATATCTTAATAATCTTGATATTGGCTTAGAATACTACTTGAAGTCTTTCGACTATCAGAAATAGATATGGCATAAATAGCAAAAAATAATCCTTCTTGTGTTGTATGCATAAAAGTTTTTGTACCTATAAGTAAAAGTTTTATTATATTAAACTTATGGCTTTTTTCTTAGTTATTAAGAATCTTATTAATATTCTAAAAAAAATCAACTCTATAAAAAAATCTAGTCTATTTGAGGATTATATTTTTTTAGCTATGATAAATCTAAAATAACTAGATTAGAGGAAGATTTAATTATATTAAAGCTTATATAATTATTATGACCATCTATTATTATATTTATATGAAAGATTTTATGAATAACATCTTCAAAAAATAATAGATGACTATCTATGACTTCTACATGTACAGGTTTAGTTTTTTGTATTAAAAGTATTCTATGGCTTTTAACAAATTCTTCATCTAAAAAACACACTGAGGCTCTTGAATCTAATAAGACAAAGGTTTTGTGATTTTTAGGTCCCAAACACATATCTATTATACAATAAAGAGAGGGTTCTGAGGAGAGAATATGACCTTTATTAGGAATTGTACAAGATTCTAGCTACACGGTCCTTATTGTAGCTGGACAAACTTGTTTTCTGACATATTGTCTTTTTTGATAGCCATATTCTTCATTTTGTAATTGCATTGTTTTTTTGGACAATGTTAAACAATGTACTTACGTTTTTTATAATATAAGCAGAATCCTTTTTGATGATGACAAGTCTTATCTTGTTCCATAAGACGTTTAAAATGTATCGCATCAATTTGTATGTCTTCTATTTTCAAATATACATATTGAAAAGATATCAGTGTTGCTATTGTATTATAATAATATTGAGGCTTTCTTGTGCAACTTTCAAATCAAAATTCAAAAAGCCAATTGTCACACTTTACAACAAAGTCAATTGCTTGACTCAATGTTTGAAGATCAGATAAGTTGAGCATTAATTTTTTTACCTCATATTGTAATCCATAGAAAAATTGACTAATGAGTGCAACATCATCCCACTTGATATTAGTCACTAATTGTTAAAATTGTGAAGTATATAATATCACTAATCGATTGCTTTATCATAAGATATGGATCTTGTTGGTTGTAATACAAATTGTATTGTGTTCTCCATACATAGATTGAAATTTTACTAAAAATATATCTAAATTATCTACTATTAGATGAAGTCATTCAAAAAAAGATAAAAACTACAATAAAACAGAATATGAAAGTAATGTTCTAATAAACTTGATTTGTGATCCTTGAATTGGATAACTTCAAGGTTGAAGTTTAATCACTAATTGTACTTAATTGATAAATTCTTAAAACTTAGATCTTGTGCCATCAAACTTCTCCTAAAAACTAATTTTTGGTTCCTTAATGCTTAAATAGTGTTCCATCATAGGTAAAGTGGTATAGCTTGAAGCAACTCCAATCATCTCTATATCTTCACTTCCTGCTAATTTTATTGCTTCTTGTAGTGGTACATTGAGTTGATGCATTATAAGCATTAACTCTCTCATTTTCTCTTGTATTTATATCATTGTGCTATTCATTTTAACAAGCTCTATTATAATAATATAATAGAAAGAAAAGAGTGTCTACTCTCACTATAAAATAAAACACTTAAGAATAAAGAAAAAAATTCTAGGAACAATATTAGTTTAAAAGTGGATAATCCACAACTTTTAATATATTTATGTCTTATTAAGATAAAAAAGGATAATCCACTCTGAATTAAAAAAAGACAAAGCTTTGATGTTGTATCTTTATTCTTGTCAATATGTCAAAGACATGAATTAAAAAAGATGCATAAATTAGTAAAACCTATATAAAAAAAAAATAAAACAAAATAAAAATAAGGAAGTTTATTTATTCAAAAAAAAACTAGAATGGCTTTTATCAAAGATTAAAAAATACAAAAAACTCTTGAATTAGATTAGAAGTAACAAAAGAGTTGATAAGAATAAAGAAGGCTTTATTCTTATCTCTATATATACTATCTATCTAAGAACTATGTAGCAGCGTTTTATAGGACTTCCAACATGTGTCCAACTTGCAAGACAAGTTTTTCGTATGTGCATCATGTATTTAGCTTATTTTATTTTGATTTCTATTTGTTCTTTAGAATTTCTAGCTAATTGATATTAACATTAAAAAAATACCTTCTAAATAATCTATTGCAACCTTTTATTTTTATATATCCATCATCCTCTTATAGTTTGAATTCTTTGTATGTAGGTTCATTATATTTTTTTAAGTTGATTCAATTATTAAAAAATTTGTGATTTAGGATTTTTTAAATCAATTAATATTTCATAATATTTAAGATAATAATCTGTATTTAAATAATACTTATATTTCATAAATAAAAAATTATAAGATTTAAATAAATTTTATTATTATTATTATTATTATTATTATTATTATTATTATTTGATGATTGATTCTAAAAGAAGGTTCTTATCCACTTCTAAAATCAATTATATTACAAAAAAAAGATCTAAATTTATTTTACTATTAATATCTTAAATTAATTATATATTAATTTATTTATTACTATAAATTTATTAAATATTTTTTTAAAAAATCTAAATAAAAAATATTAATTTGAGTTTTAAATTGGTTAATATTATATAGATCAAAATCTAAAGAACATTCTTATATGATAAGTTTATTTTGGTAGTTTAATATGGATGAAGTAATTATAGTTCTTTAGCTATATTTAATATAAAGATTATAATTTAAAAATTATACTTATGTAGTAAATTTTTTTATTTTTAATATATGTCTTATTTTTCTTTATAAATTTGTAAACTATTGCTCCATAATTAGATTCAAGGATTTTTTTTAAAAAATTGGAAAAAACTATAAGGTATTCTAAATATTTTATTTTGATGTTGAAATTATCAAATAAGAAATAAAATATTTACAAATATTTAGATCTAAAACATTGCAAGAAACTAACAAAAAAAATTTACTTAGAAATTTGTTGAACAAATCAATTCTTGTTCCATCTCCCTTGACTACATATCCAATAGCATAGGTCTTTCTTTGTTTGTCTTTAATTTATTATTTGAAGTTGTGTTAGATTTCTATTCACCATAATTTTATCTAAATACTAAATTAACATGTTTTTGCAAATAACTATTGTATTAGATGCTATCATTTAGATATCAAGTTAAACATTTCACAACTTTTTAAAGTACTTTTATATAGTTTTTACTTTAAAAAATCCTTATCATGGCTATTTCTGAACTTAATTATTGTAGACCAAAGCTAACCTAATCTACTGTACTCTAATTTATTTTTGGTTGAAATTTCACTTTTGAAATTTGATGGTCTGAGAGGCCTAACGTGTAGAGCAATCGTCAGCAGATGCATTTGGCTTTCCGTGACATATTAGACTGTATGCCCCAGCTGTGAATACATCGGTACGATGATTAGTTACAATAGTTATTGTATAATAAATCTCATTATCAGCTGATCCACACACATGTTCCCGGCAGAATAATGACATATTGGTTTTCTAAGCATCAAAAATCCGTTCTGCTGATCCGTCCTTGTCCTCCAGTTTGATTGCTCGGCCGCGTTGTATACACCACTGATTGCTTTATTTCTTTATGCAGTTGTGAAGGTATACTTGTTTTTCTTCTTCTGCCTTCTGCTACTTTTACAACTGCTAGCAGAGAAAGCAACTGACTAGCACTCCCTACCTAGCTTCAACTCAGTTTTTGTTTTCCACTGAAATGGACATACGTATCTTTCCAATAAGTGGTGTCGAGTGTATCAGAGGTTGCTTTCTTCTCTTGTTCTCACTTACACTGTACTATTGAAACCCACAAATTCTTTTGCATTAGATTATTGCGCAGCATGGGGCTGTTATTAGTGTACTAGTGAAATTTTCCATTGTACCCACGTGTTTCTGTAGAGATTTTCTTGTATGAACTGCGATTGAGGTGAACAAATGGATCTCGAACGACACTTCACAAACGTAACTTGAGTGCAAGGCAGTTTGAGTCACTGAAGTTTGTTAGTGGAGGTGCTCAATGTCGAGAAGTTCCTGAAGGCAAATTTAAAGGTGGTTTCGTAAAATTGATCGGTTCCAGGTGTTACACGTATTTAGTTAGAAATAAATTATTCTGAGGAGGTGAGTAATGGATGCGAGGCATGTGGTACGGGCTTATCTATGGAACCATGCTCCCACCTCTTATTAATGACGTTCACACGTTGTGTCACCTCACTATTGATGCAGCCAGTTCGACGTCAGAAGAGTTATGTTCATCTCTCAACTGGCACGGAAGTCCACATCCAACTGCAGGGCTCCAACTCCGTATTTGACTTTCCGTATTCCGAGCGCGTGTTGATGGAGTTTGAAGTTGTAGCTGGAGACATTTGCGTGACGCATCATATACCATGCAAGATCGTGTGCAGTCTCTTGGATGATTTTACTGGCAATAGTGCTAATTAGCTTACACACTGTGTTTCTGGTAAAGTGGGTTAGTCGCTGCTGATATTGCCTTTCTTGTCAGCTACCAGAATTTGGTGAACTAACCGCAGGCAACAAGGTTGTATGACATTACGTTAATAGCTCTGTTGAATAAAACTTGAGGCAAAGAACAGGTGTGAGGCTAAGAAGAACGAACTTCACCAAAGTATGAAGGTGAAAAGTTGGCTCGGACAAAAATGGCGTACTTTCTCAATCTTTGAGCAAAATTGAATCATGTATTAATTAAATAACTAAATATATAGCTTAAGTGACTGTTACTGTGCATGCCTTGTAGCTAGCTCAAACTTCTCGCTCTATCAGTGAGGTATTGGTGCCAACTCTTGATGGATAAAGGCTCTCATTATTTTCCCGAGGTCCTCTGCTGTCACCGTAGGAGTTGACACCTCGAGATTCCTCGTCTGCAGACCACAGTGCACTTGCATTGCGGTGTTAAATGATGAGTTGTGGTGGAGTTTCGATGGAGAATTCTGATGATTGGCCTTTCTTGTGTCGTTTCTTGGGTCATTTGCTGTCGTCATTGTGTACACGAGTTCACTTCTCGTTAACTAGTTGCAGCAGCAGTCGAAGTGCTCATGGCTGTTACTCAATAGCTCCCTGCAGGTTTCGACGATTCGTTTATCCTTGCGCACGGTTCAGGAAGGTCATAGTCTCACATTTTGGGAACAAGTGGCCAGTAGCTGGAGTACAACATTCTCCAGCGCAATAAGATGCTGCCGCACCTGCCCCGGACCACTTCTCAGCTGGTCTAGGTCGCTTCTCATCAGGCTTGTGCAGTTTGCTAAGCTGGTATGCAATAGGCTCCTTCCTCATCTCCTGCAGTTCTGTTAGATTGCTTCTTCAGTTTCCAATCTTGTCCATAAAGCCTGCTTTTTCGCGCATCGACTGTGCTTGAGCATTCGCATTTTGATTTTGAAATTCATGCTGTTATTGCGGGGGATTCAATGCTTCGCCTCAGTGAAGTCACTGACATAACGATGCAGTTTCCTAAGGACCATGAATGAGGAGAAATGCTCCACGTTTCATGGTTTGGATATTAAGCACGAAAGGGGCTTCTGCCTGTTTAAAACACAGTGCACTTGATAGAATTTTCAGAAATAGATGCGTTTCGGTAGTTTCGAAAGAAACGGCCACACAAACGTCGAGTGCTAAATGCGGGTTCCTGTGTTTCGATGCAGGTGGAGGAATTGGTAATAATTTGAATTGCAATGGGTAGAACTAAAGCTTTTGTTTTATTATGTCTGCTGCTCCTGGCATGGTGGGCGACAACGGCGCGAAGCACCCCATCAGGACATATAAAGACGATCGTGTTACTTGTTATGGAGAACCGCTCATTTGATCATTTCATGGGTCTCATGAAGAAGACGAACCCCTCGATCGATGGACTTACTGGGATGGAAGATAACCCCACAAAACCAGGCGATCCCGGAGCTGCTAGAATTAGAGTGTCGGACATGGCTGAGTTCGTGGACCCTGATCCAGGGCACGAATTCGAGCAAGTTGCAGAGCAAATTTACGGATCCATGGAAAGAGTGGGTGTAACGACGCCAACCATGGACGGGTTCGTGGCGCAAGCGGAGTCCGTAATGCCAGGTCTGTCGAAACGGGTGATGAGCGCTTTCCGACCCGAAGTCGTGCCCGTAACGACCGCATTGGCCATGAACTTTGCCATTTTCGACCGATGGTTCTCGTCCGTGCCGAGCTCCACGCAGCCCAATCGGTTCTTCGTCCACTCGACTACCTCAAACGGTCTTTTATCCAATGACAAGGACACTCTTCTGAAGGGGATGCCGCAGCGGACTATTTACGAGGACGTCTATGAAGCGGGCCTATCCTTTGGCGTGTACTATCAGCAGATACCCGCCATGTTATTCTTCCGCAACCTGAGAACTTTGAAGTATGTGCAAAACTTCAACCCCTATGATCGATTCAAATCCGACGCCATGTCCGGGCGACTACCCAACCTCGTGGTAGTTGAGCAGCGCTACTACGACGTCGCTGACACACCCGCGAACGACGACCATCCCACGCACGACATCTCCCAAGGCCAGAAGCTTATCAAGGAAGTGTATGAGACTCTGAGGGCCAGTCCGCAATGGAATGAAACGTTGTTTCTGATCACATATGACGAGCATGGTGGATTCTACGACCACGTCCCACCACCTGCCGTCGGCGTCCCGAGCCCAGATGGCGTCAGAGGCCCTGCGCCCCACTACTTCAACTTCGACAGGTTGGGAGTGCGCGTGCCGACGATTGCCATTTCCCCGTGGATCGAGAAAGGCAAAGGTGAGTTGGAAAAAGGTGCATGCAGTATGACACTTTGGACCGGCGGATCGTCAGATGCCAGGGTGGTAGTGCGGAAGTGACTCGTGTGACTATTTATGATGCACCTTTATTTTTACATACTGCAGAGTCAAGCATTTCGAACATGGGTAGCCTTGCCCACAGATATTCATGAACTTAGTAAACTTAGTAATCTTCCCTGGAGTTCCCTGCAGTTGCAAATGTGCCATCGGGGTTCGTTCATTTCTGCTCTGATCGTGCACAACCGCAACCTTTGTTAGGATACCTGCTGTCTAATCTGCTAGCACAAGTCGACCGACACGAATGAATCCACTTAAATCTCGTTGATTCAAGTCGTCCATCTCTCCGTCAGAGTTCCTCCATTTACGGTTGTGAATTGAACAACTTATTGTTTTTTTCTTGTGTGGCAGTGGAGCACCGAGCTCAAGGCCCAATGCTGTCGTCAGAGTATGAGCATTCCTCCATAGCTGCCACTATCAGGAAACTCTTTAATCTCCCGCAACCTCCCTTGACAGCACGGGAGGCGTGGGCTGGAAACTTTGCGCACCTCATCTCTCGCACAACACCTCGCACCGACACCCCAGGTCTGAACCCCTCGTCTTCACCCAGATTCCCTTCACAATTCGAGCCATTTGTGTGCAATGCTCTGGGTTTGTTTCATTGAGAAAGATTCCCACTCCACAGTCTCCATAGAACACATCAGTCCTGAGTAACTTGCTCTTGTATTGAACCAATCCGGATACTCTCTAAGGAGTGGGAAGGGTGAATGGTTGCAGTGGAGTTGCCTAGTCCGCCATGGTCACTTCGGCACTCTCCTACAGCGGAATCAGCGCCACTGTCCGAGTTCCAAGAGGAGCTAGTGGTACTGGCGAAATCGTTGAGGAGGAAGCTAGGAGAGTGGGCGACATCCGGGGCAGCGGAGGAGGCAAATCCGTCGGGGATGACCGTCGGGGAGGCCCATTTCTACGTCCGCGACGCTGTCGGTAGCTTGATGCGCCGGGCACGCAGCCAACTGACCGCGGGCAGGCATCCGGACTCCGAAGTTGCCCCTTGAGCCCATGCCTCTAGGCCTGGTTTTAGGGTTGGGAACACCCTGCATCATTCATGCTTTGTTTCATAAAATCCCTTTTTTTTTCACTTAACTGTACAGTTGCGATTATTCTAAGGCGGGATTTTGCAAATTATTAATGTTTTATCTGGATTTTTCTTCGAATTATGGATTTGGCTTTGTGTAGACAGTTTTTGGGGACTGTAAGAATTAATACATTGTTGTGTGGACAATGTATATTGTATGTTTTTGTTTTTTTCATTTTATTTCACTAACCTTTTATTCAAATTTTTTTTTATTTTCATTGTGTAATGGAAAAATAAGAGTAATTAGGCAATGATTTTCAATAATTTTTTTAAATTATTATATTTCACATCACAAATACAAGTAGTTGTTAAAAATTAATAACATAAACTCTTATCCAAGTCAAATAAAATGTTTGAGTTTATTTCATTTAAGAGATACTTGAATCTTAATTCTTAATTTTTATGCAATAACTTGTGCATAATTTTGTAGATGCTTAATGTAATTTTTGAATTTTTTTAATGGTTAGTATTCTAATTGTAGAATGAGAGTTTTCCACTTTGTAAAGAAAGATTAGAAGTGCATTGCTAAAACAAAAATTCATACTTCTATCCAAAAATAAATACTTCTATTAGCAATGTAAGGATATTATAATTAGATCTTACAATGTCATTAGATCTAACCAACTTACGTTCTATTTCAATTTTAATATTATTAGATAAATTTTTAAATTTTTAAGCAGTTCCTTTTATTCTATATTTTGTCTCTAAATGATCCCTTTAATTCTTGTAATGTGTTCTTAACTATTATTTCGCAGATTCTAAAATGACAAAAATAATAATAATAATAATAATAATAATAATTTTTAAAGATTTTATAGATAAAATCATTGTACACCTTTTTAGGACATAGTGCCATTCAAAGACTTGAAAGATAGAGACTAACATCACTAAGTGGAGAGATGGTGGTGCTATGTGCACTAGAACATGTTAGGTGCAATCTACTAGGTTCCAAATTCTAGTAGTTGATTCTATCAACAATAAAGGCTAGAAACTCCATATTAAAACTTAAAAATAATTAATTTTGTAGGTGTCAATATTAAGTTTCTATTCTACCAACTCCAAAGTGACAAGTGCCACTTTTCTTCCTTAAGCTTCCTTTAACTTCTTCTAACTCCTTCTAACTCCTTCTAACTCCTTCAAGCTCCTCTTTTTAGTTTTTCTAGTTCTTTTTTTCACTTCTTCAAGCATTTTTTCACACTTATTCAAGATCTTTTTGAAACTTCTCTAAATTTTCTTTTTTACTTTTCTAAATTCTTCTTCAAGATCTAAGTAAGTTTATAATCTATATTAATTTTTTTCCTTCATTTTACAATATCAATTGCAGTATAAGTCATAGTTTTTATTATTAAAAAAATATTTGAAATTTATATTGTATGTATTTATTTTAATAGTGTAATGTATATAAATGATTATTATTTAAATTTTATATCTTTTTTTTTATAAATAAAATTTAAAAATATATATTAAATTTTTAAAAATTAACTCTATACTTTAAATTTGAAAAGATAATTTTGATACCAATTCTTTACATGATGCTTTAAATTTTTTGATTGGCAACAAACATAAATACAAGAAACCAAATTTTGAGAAGTTTGTCATTGTTGATTAAAAATAAATATATAGAAAATTAATAAATTTTTAAAATAAAATAACCATTATTTATTTTATTTATAAGTTTGATTTTTTATTATTTTTTACTATATCCTCAATTATATTTTTTAAAAAAACATCATTAATTGATAAAAGTTATATTGTATATATATTTAATAAGAAAAAAATATAAATGAGCAATAGCAATGGATCTCCAAGAAGTGATGGTTTATAGGTGTGAACTATGATTTTAAATAATACAAAAAAAAAATTGAAGATCATTTACTTTGATTTTAAAAAAATTTAGGATTGGAAAAAAATATTTCTAATAGAGAACTATTATGTAGGCAACTACCAAAGGGAGAGAAGAAAGGTGCAAGAAATACAAAAATATTTATTTTTTTGAAAAGTATTTGATTACCTTGTAGAATAGATACATAATTTGTAAAATACTAAGTCTAAAAAATACTTAATATAACTACTATAGATTTAAAAAGAAATTAGTAATTATACATAATAATCATTACATTCTTGTTTATTTTCTAAATATATTAAAAAAATTCTAAAGTATATTAAGTTTGATTAAGCTTGTATAAGTTATAATAATTTTAAATAATTAAATATTATTTGCTTGTAATTTTTGTACATCCATCTTGTTGATTTGAAAGAAAGAAAAGAAAGAAAGATATTTGATAGAAATATATACTTATATTTTAAAAGTAGTGATATGTGCCTTTATAAACATAGAATGGCAAAAGATGGAGATTGTTCATGAATTAGTACAAGGTATAAAAGATTCTAATATTGACCTTGTTGTTGCTTTGAATTTAATTGGAACAACTTTGAGTGTCATTGCAATTTCTTTGTGACAAGGCCAATAATTTAGATTTCATGATTTAATTGTATGATAATTTAAAGCCTTTAAGATATTTTATCTTTTATTATTTTTATGTATCACATTTGTTTTATGTAATGCACTAAAATATAGTTTTAATGTTATTGTGTATAATTGCAAATGATGATTAAGGTTTATAGATTTTTATATTTCTTTTGAAATTTAAAAGAGATGCATTGTATAGTCATGACTATTTAAATGTAAATTAGAATTTTATTTTCTATTACTTACTTGATTTTCTAAACATAATTATGTACATAGTGTGAATATTTTTTATTTTTTATTTTTATTTTTAATATACTATGTATACATATTATAATTTTAAATAATGGAAAAGTTTTTATGATGTTGTAGTATGTTGTATTAAATATATATATATATATATATATATATATATATATATATATATATTTATATTTATGATATTTTTTTAGATTTATAATATTTCATTGATTGAAGTAGATCTTTAAATTATTATATGTACTTATTAACAAAAATTATAGAGCTATATATAAGAACTATAAATATAAAGATATCTATATTATTTATAAATTATTTCTACCTTAAATATAAATATAGGTTATGCCCAAATCCAACATTGTCTAACAAATACTAAGTATTTGTAATTATTGTGCAAATGGTTTTTTCTTCATTAATAATAATTCTATAAATAAAAAAAACATTTTTAGTCTTCATCATAATAGCCTATAAGAGGCACATAGTCCAAAATAATATTTGAGTGATTCATCATGATATTATAAAAGATGTAGCATGCATATATTACTTATGGCACAAATAATACTTCTTGATTTATAATTGGTTCTTTCAAAATATGCCATATTTCCTTCAATTTCCAAAATGCTTATATAACAACCATATAAGTATTTATATATTTGTGATTGAGTCTTTAATATAAAGCTTTTAAATTTAAAAAATAATAATAATAATAATAATAATAATAATAATGAACAAGCATCTACTTTAATAGTTGGTCATAAGTATTAACAATAATTTATTAAAAAATAGTCAATCCTTGTATTACTTTGCAAGAACTATGCAATTGTTGCTCAAAGTCTACAACTTGTTTGAATCTGAAATTATCAAACAAATGTTGATCATGAACCACCCTTGAAAGGCTTACAAAAACATCTAAAAATCTCATATTGGTATTGACAATTACTTATAACACAAAGCTATAGTCATGGTTTTTTTTGTAATAATTTTTTATTACATTCACCTTTTAGAAGTTCAATAAATACACATGTATAATTTAATGCTCTACAATTCTAAGATATACCATGCTATTTTTCAAAACCACCTTTAATATTTTTAAATTTTATTATGCTATATCACTTAATGAAAGTTGACCTACACAATAGAAGTATGCCCCCAAATCTATATCCAATACAAGTGGCTATTGATGTATCTGTTTTAAACATTTCATCCATTGACATCATAAAAGCACTTATTCCTACTTTTTAAAGAAAACCAATTATTTACTTAGGAACATCCAAATAAATACCAACAATATTTTGTGAATCTAATAGAGGATGTTATTGCAATTGTAGACCTAAAAAGTTGGACAAATAATAAAAGATTAGTACTTTAACTTTAAATATTTACTAGAACTTTTTCAAATTATCAACTAATATAGCTCTACTTAACTGGTTCTATTAATAGATTAAATATGGTTATATATATCATAGTTCTTAATTTATATCTAAAATATATCTTTTCCATAATTCACTATGATACCATGTTTTTGTAACATCTTCACTATACCACACTTCAATTTGTACAAGAAAATAATAGAATCTAATTCTTTATACTTTCTTTTTCTAGCATCTATGAAATACACATTTTGAACTATCAAATAATAGATAGAAGATTTGAGTATCAACTATTCTATTTATAGCTTTAAAAATTATAATACCAATAATGAGATAAAAAAAAATATAAGCTTAAAAGAGCCTATTGAAAACTATGCTTTTAAAATATAATCATATAGAAGAAAATAGATTTTTTTTTAAAAAACCAAAGACTTTAGTTCTTATTGTAAAATTATATTTTTTTGAATTAGGAATTATTAGACACTAAATTAAATTTTAATAGCTCTTTTTCCATCATTTTAAGAGCTTGCAATTAAACTAAATGCTACAAGAAGCATATAACATCACTTGGAAGTTTTGGCCCATTCTAAGATCTTCCAATAATGATGTTAGTATCTACTTTCTCTTATACATGGTATTACAACCTTAGATAGCATCATGATATTAGTAAAAGTGCAGAACAAAGTCTTCATGGTAAAGTCTTCATGATAAAGTCTTCATGTTGAGCCAAAAAATTGCCATGTGCAAATATTTTTTAATTCTAAGGCATTAATTAGAATCATTTTAATTTAGTTTCAATAAAAATTGCCAATATCATCTATCTATACTGATTTTAATAAATTAGATATTTCATACTATTTGTTTTTTATTCTTGTTATACAAAATTCTAATTACATAGTTCAAGCATAAATAAACTATGTGATAGATCATATTTGTCAAATTTGTAGTCATTTTGTTTAAAATTGTCTTTTAAACATTTTACATTAAATACTAAATACAAAATATCAAGTTTATTTCATCAAGAAATAATACCCTAGTTCTTATTGTATAAATATCTTAGTTACTTTAAAAGACAAAAAGATATTGCTCAATAATATCATAAGATATATAGATACAAAAATACTTTGAAGTAACAAAAGATAAGAAACAATAATTATTTCAAATGGACATCTTTTAACTATATAGTGGTATTTAAAAAATGTCCTCCTAAATCAATAAATTATATTGATACAACAAAAACTAAAAATATTACAATAATCATGTGATAAAATATAAATATAAATATAAATATTTGTTGACAATAATTTTAAAAATATATATAAATAAGAAGTTGATACTAAATAAAATACATATTAATTTTTGTACTTTTTTTAAATATATGTATGTTAATGTAATTAATTTTATCTAATAGGAGCAAAATACAAAACTACATTATAAATAATAAATAAATAAAACCAACTAATGAATATATTTAAGAAGTTTTGAAAAAATCATAATTATTAATTATGTTATCACTGTGATTTTTAAAAGTACAAATAAAAAAGAGTAGTAATAGTATATAGACTAAAAGTTAGCAAATAGATATAGATTATATATAGTATAGATGATATAAGATAGATATATGTATATAGCAGGTCATCCTTGAATATCTTCGCCTGCAAGATAAACCTTCAGGGATTTGTTTGCCCGACATTTCTTGGTGGAGTCGAATTTGTGCGAGACCTGAGAGGCAGTGTGCTAGTTCACATTGTTAACTTTTACATTGCCACTACCTGCAAAGCATGTCAATCAATCAAATGATCCAGACGTCCAGACCACCTGTCGAAGAATTTCCCTATTATCGAGTTTGTGCCATGTGTAAATACCATTCAACGAAAAAATAAATCAAACTGGGTTTCGAATGCAGGATGAATCAAGAGAAGATTACTCACAAAAAAATTGGAGTTTTTGTTGTTACCATATTATGATTTTTAAAAAAATCGAAAAATTAAACAGAAAAAAGGAGAATACTCTTCTACTGTCGAAGAACAGCTTTTAATCAAATGCAACGTCATGTTGACAGATACGAGGCCTTCGCTACAGTAGAGCATGGTAGCAGATCTCCAATTGTTGATCAGTTTATATCCAAGTATTGCCGAATGGTTTGATCACTTCTATGTGAGATACGTCAGTAATTTCTGTCTGCTTTGCATGTCATAGATTCTCTGCAAGATCAAAACATGGGACTGTCATTCATTTCATTACAACTTCGACAAGGAATATACCTGCTGCTGTCACATTCACCTTCGCTTTGTAGAATCATTGCACGGATGTTAGAACTAATGAAATATCAACGATATATCAACAAAGTACGATTGTCACTTTTATATACGCTTGAGTCCGAATATGGGAAATCGTTTCACCAGATTCATCGAAAGAACAGTTCAAATCCTCTCATAAGCATGTACAAAGCCAGTTCCAAGTTCAAGTTGGCAGTCTTAAACAGTTAGAATGTGCCAAAACGGCTACACAATTTTAAGGTAAATAATGACAATACAAAATTTAAAGCAGTAGATATAACATACCAAAACCCAGCCTCCAGTTTGTAGAGCATGCCAACTTCTTAAGCCCCATTACAGGCATCGCTCGACATGACTCGTACCTTTCCTTTTTCTCTGTCCTTTTGACAGCGATGCCCTGGGTTTTCGTGTCCCGGGCAAAAAGCTTTAACAATTGTTGCCGAATGGTGGTCCTTAGGCTGGACGCTTCGGTAGGCAAAAACCAACGCCGACCGAACTGAAAAAATAAATACAGTATGCAACAAAATAATCAAATAAATCAATGCTTCATTTAAATTACAATCTAGTATCCAAGGATATTGATAGGATTTTGAATATAAGAATATTCAGTGAGTACGACTCATTTTGGGTACTAAATACAGAAGGATACAAAAAACATGAGATAGACACGACGACCTCACATGAAGCAGTAGGCAAGTAGTTTAGAAGAAAACATACAAAATGTCCAAGACACGTAAATAATGACTGCAAATAAGCAGGATTGCGACCTAGTAGGGTCCAAGAATGGTATCTAGAACTGCAAACAAAACGGTAGTTTGACGAAAATAGTGTCGATGACAACTCACCAACCCTATACTCTCTAATCTGTTCTTCACGTCGCTGATCTTCAATGTTCCAGGAGCTCTTTCCACAAATTTTTGTATGTAATACAGAAGGAAAAGGCCACAGTCTGACCCATTTTCCTGCAGTGGAACCTGTGATCATACCATTTGACTTAGACAGTTTTTTTATCACCCCACACAAGAAATTTTAACTAAATTAGACCTTGTAACCACCTCTTCACCCCAATACAGATAAATCTCCAAAACCAACTGATTGCGACAAAAACGAGAAGAAATGGAAAGCAAACACATAGGCTGTTTAAGTGGCAAATAAGCCCAAAATGCGCCATGTCGATTTGTAACAATCACATACCGGAACTTTCCTCGCTGGTATCGTATCACATGACAATATATTTATACTATCATTCCCACCCCTTTCACATCCCTTGGCAAACGTATATTTCCACTCTGCTACAAGATACCTGCCAGCAACAACAGCAAATCATCGCATCTCCATAAGACTGAGCTCAGCCGTATCATAAAGAATCTAACTAGATTACGCAACAACTTGATCACATATCAGGGTATTTATGAATATGGATATCTACGACCAGGGAAACTTCTCATCGTGTTTTAGTAGAATACGAAAATTCATGTAATGTCCTTACTTATTTTGTCAATGCTAGATTCTGATTCGAATAAAGAAATTTTGTGTAGTGTGTGGATCCTTTACTTGTCAAAATAGTGCAAATTTCACATGACATATTGCACCATAGTTCACTCTTTCTAATAAATGTCTATATAAATAATATCTAAGCTTACACCTGCCGAAGGAAATTAATGTCACTTGGATCTAACCTGCGAAGCAAACGGAATACTGTGGAGCTGTCATGTCCACAGTTCATAGAATCAAGATGCAAAATGCAGCGTTCAGAGCCGCTTGCACTGCCAAGTCCATGGTTGGGAAAGCAAATGATTGCTAGACTCCAGTGCAATCTGTGTTTCAGGAACGATTATTTGAAAATTGTCAAAGAACACTAAGGAAATCATCAAGTTCGTCAGAATCTATAGCAGAGCTAAGCAAGACTTACAATGACAATCCTGAGAATACATCACTAACTTGCATAGTATATTAACACCTAATGGAACTTTAAACATGTTCTACTAAACAGCAATACTGGGAAACTTTAAACTCACTTGGAATGCACTGGGACAAAGAGGTAATCTTTTTCGAAAATGTTTGTGCCTTCAGTCCACTTCCGTAACTTAGAGAAGTTGTCAGCTTTCTCCTTCTGTTGAGAAATTGGAATAGACTACTAGTGTAAGGATTCAGAGACAAACTTGAAACCCAAACACTTGATCTGAACCACTATTGCAAGAAAACTTGAAGCCTATAAAACGAGAACTTCCAAAGCATAGACAAAGACATTGTAAAGAAACTTAATGCGTTAACACAATATACCTTCTTGCCAACTACACCACATAATTTTTTATAGAAGAAGCTATTGAAGAAGTGAAAACGTCGACTTCCTTCCAGACTCAGAAACTCCCTTTGAATGTACCTGTGCGAAACACAAAAATTAACGAAATATCCTTGAAATAATGACCTTACAATGGCCAATTGGACCTGAAGCAAATATAGGATAATTCTTTGGTTATCTCTATTGAGGTGGTCTTGTTTGACCCCTCATTGCGAGACCTAATATGACAGCAGAGGATTATGACAAAAATTTCCAACTAGTGATACCATTCAGGTTCATATTTCCATAGTCGTACTTGATGTAAAAATCAATAATTGAGTCATTCAGAAACTCCAACGGGTTTAGTCGTTGAACGTCCGAAGCCAGAATTTCTACTGCCTCTGGATCCGTCCTGCATCACGACGTATTACATAATCAGCCTTTTGAGACTACACTGTGTCCATCGACATAGGCATGCGCAAAGAATGCAGCAAAGACAGTAGCACGCAGATCCCGTCCAGATCTTAATCAAAGATGCAACTTCTGATAGTCGCCTAGAGCACGTAATCTAGGAGAGTCAGTATGAACAACTGGACCTTGATGGGTAAGTGATCTTGAAGCTCTCCAATCTGTAAAAAGTACGGAGATTAGACCCGTTAAACTGAACGAAGTTGTCATTTATGCAAATCGTTACGCTTTAAACCTGTAGTTTTTTAAGTGCAGAATGGAACTAAATTCCTAACTAGTGTTCAACAAAAGGTGACAGGATTGTGTTAACCAATCTTAATATAGTAGTTATTCGTCACCAACACTTGGTTCTGATGTGTTGAACATAGCATGATGATTTGATGAAATAGATGGAAGCAAAAGAAGTGAGGTGAACAGAAAAGAGTGAATGAAAGCATGATTTGTGGTTAATAATATGAGACACCTTTTCTCTGCGCTCTGCAACCTTGGTTGGCAACGCTGTTCACATGGGTTAATTGTGGAACCAGTGTCATGTGCTGCTACCTCCTCTTCATCAGAAGAATCAATCTCAATAGCTGTACACTGGTAAAGACAAACTAACCGGATGAGGCAGTCCGGATGTACTAATACTCACAAGTCCAGAATTAACGATAAATAAAACGTCACTGCGAAGAAGGTATGTGTTGAAATGAAGCATACGTAAAAGCTGGACGTCCAGGAACAATTCTCCAAATCCTTCAAACATTCATTCAGGTGACCAAGAGATATCTTACAGGTGTTCTTCCAATACTATCACTCTCATGTTTGTCATTCCGCTGCTTCTGACGGTTATCATGTGATTGTGTATTGTGAGTCTGCAAAAGATAGAGTATCGAAATTCAGCAAGAGATATATTATGAACCTGTCTGTTCCATACTGCAAGATAAGCTTCGCCAATAGAAGAGCAAGCACCGCACAACAATTTCCACGCACTAATTGTGGAGTCTGATCAGAACAGTCCCACAAACCTGAAAGTTGGTGTACAAAGAACGGGCAGCATCCACAGGTTTCAGCTTCTCCCTGCACTCACAGAATGAAGCCGAATATTGCTGTATTAATCACTAGATAGAAAATTTTCTGTCTCCAATTGTCGGTATACATTTGTAATCAAGTCGGTATATATACATACAACAACTTCAAGCCCACATACACCTCATTCAGGACAACCGGTACATTAACACACTGGCCTCGTATAGAAACAGAAAAGTTGTGAAGTCGGTTCGACAGGGTGCATGGGAAGCTTATTCATTGCAGAGACATAATTATGTTATCTAGACCATAAAGAACCCACTGATAACAGAAACACAAGAAAAGACTACATCCAGGAATTCTGGACGAGTTGAAATACTGCAGGTTACATACCGTCTCCTGTAAAGCTCAAAGTAGTCAGCACTACTTTGCTCAACAGACTTGTCGACAGATGCTCTTAATTGCTCTGTCAATGACGCAGGGCTCTTGCTTGAAAGTCTTCCTGACCCAGTTGGCAAATTTGATGTGTTAATCTCTTTGAAACTCTCAAAGGCCACACTGTCCTGATTCAGCTTCGGGTCATCGTTTGTTGTAGTGGCGGCGCTGTTTGAAGAGATTCTCTTCAAGGTAGAGTTATCCTCATCATTCAAATTTGCAGCCTAATAAGATGATCACAATGTCCTCATTTATATTAATTTATCACGATACTAACAGCAGCTTTCAACTACTTTAAACTTTCACTTGAAAAAACTCAGAAATCACCATGACGACTACATACTTTTAATCATGATTATACCTTCATTACGGATAAGGTAATGCATCCCCTCGAGGATGTTCCTTTGTTGTAACGAACCCGCCTCGCAGGAAGCTCGACCAAGGGGTGGGCCCGTTAAAACAAGGATGCCCTCGAGGGAATACAATGCCCCGCGTAAAGCACGAGGGCGTAACAGTGCGGTGCAATTTTAAAGGCTGTGCAATGCAAAGGTGCGAACTCTATTCCACAATAAACCTCCGACTTGAAGTGGAAAAAACCCCCGCAGTGCTTTACGATTTGCGAAATAGATCACCAATTAAATGTTATTTACCAAAATACACTGTGCCAATGTAATCCTAAAAAATGTGATTATGAATTTGAATCTCCAAATTATGATTGCCAATCTAACAATTAAAGCTAATGCCAATGAATACAAACACCAAAACGTCATGTTTAGAATCCTAGAATCAACAACTACCACACAATCACACGGAGAAGGTAAAGCAATCGATACACCTCTCAGCTACCTTGTCAAGGAAGGAAATGTTCGTCCTCCAGCAGAAGTTGTTCTGTCGTTTTGATAGTGTTTTGAATCTGTGCTGCTGTTCGTGGAAACTATTTGTGAAGAAAAACCTCGACGATTGCTTGCGAAACCAAAACATACTGACCTGCTCTGCCGCCAACAACAGAAATTACCAAAAACCGTTAAATCCGGAGAAATGAGATGCAAATTTCGATATATAAGATCATAAAGTCGCAATGCGGAATATTCGCACGAACAAACTGCCGATGACACACAAACACTACGACTCTTCAATGCATCCGTAATACTGGCTGGCATTCAAGGCATATCTGGCGAAACAATGTCAAAGGTCATCAACTCAAGTTTCATTTCTTGATGTTACAATTGGTTAAAGTCTACAAGATATAACCCACGTGATAACGTGAAAAAAACGTATACGCGGGTGCCACATCTAAAATCAACAGAAATTCTATAGACTTGGACAGCACTTCATGTGCCATTTGAAAATTTTCTATGGACTACTACCATCGCAATGTGATCATGAAGTTCACCTTCTGACGTTGAAGATGTCGCGTCCCTGAATCCCGTTTACTACACTTCTTTGAACAATCTTTGGTTCTATCTTCTTTATTCTTGTGATGCGTCGTCTTCGACTTATGTGATACATTTGTATCCTTCGAAGAATTTCCATCATTAAATTCTAGGAATTTTCTACATTTCAGCTCATGCGTCACTCCAACATCATCCTGGAGGTCGTTCAGACTGAAAGAACGCGTCCTCTTGCGACGCGCCATATTCTAAATGGGGAGCTACAACTGGATTTTTGAGAAAGAACTGAATCTTCAAGAAGTCGCATCTGAACACACTTCAAGTAAGCTGACTGACTGCAACCTGCACTGTGACGAACAGAATTCATATGTGAATTAATGTGCTTGTTCAATCGGTGAAAGGTCTTGAGCCAACAATTCCGCAGAAACTTCATCCAAGAGCGGTGCAGGTCGTTTGAGTTCGGAACAGAGCTGACAATGCGAAAAAAGGTAATTGGTGTAAAGGCCCCAGGTAAAGAATGTAAAACCCACGTTAATGAACACTACAGAAAACAGTACAATCAAGTGATACTCAATCGAAAACAAAATTCCCGAGATTGAAGCAGCACGTACCCGAAGAAATCGAGCATTCCGGAACACGAACCACGCATAAACCCTGGCAGTAGCAAAGAATCTGAAACTGAGAACACGAGGAAAAGAACCAGCTACCACATCACAACAAGCTTTTAAATTTTTGAAAAACTAAACACCGAAATCCTCTTCCCCTGTTGCTGCTCCGAAAATCCTCCGAGCTGCGTGAGCTCTCGGATTCCCCACTCTCCGCCATCCCTGCATTCTTCGCCCACCAGCGAATCCCTGACGCGGCATCCAAAATCGCACAAAACCAGGGAAAGCGTCAGGGAGTTGAACAAACCGTGACACAACAGACGGCGCTGGCGATTAGGGTTTAAGGAAGAGAGGTGAAGAAGTCTGTCTAGCAGACGGCGAAATGGTGAAGGCTACTTTTCCCGTCTCTTTGACTCTTGGCCCACAATCTCTACGCTCCACAATCACGCCGTAGCTCTCCATCTCCATGAGTCCAGTTCATTCCAACGGATGTTTATTTTCCATGAACGACTCTACATGTATGCAAAGAGCAACACTCTTGCCAACTCTGTAGACTAAACCTCAAAGCATTTTGTGTGTATGTTTGCCCTTATCCATCCACGGAGTAAAATCGCACTGAATTTTACATCGAGTAAATGACCGAGTAGTTGTTCAAACCATTTTCAAGTATAAATCTCGTACCTCTTTGAATTCACACACGTAATTTTAGTCAGATTCTAACTGTAAAAAAATGTTGTAATAATGCGGGTTGAGTTTTGCATTTAAGACCAACAGAAACACTTGCCCGAGAGTTGTGTTTTAAACCCTACTTTTGTGAATGTCATGTTGTTGCACTGAGGAGGGCACACGTCAGTCTACTTAACAAAGCTATGCTCACGTGAAATCTACGTTAGCAAATAATAACTGAAAAGTGCAGAGTACAAATAGTGAAGAATGAACAGCATTCTAGCATAATCAGTCTCTCTTTTTTAAGGCGCACAGAAATTGGTTCCCCTGGGGAAGTTGCAGTGGTGGTCAACCTCATATCATGGCCTGTATGTTCGGCACTCTACTGAGAATTTCCACAATTTATATTGAAGGATGCCAGCAGGAGTTTTTCTTTCTGTCTTACTTTCTTTCCTCTCCTTTGCTTTGCTTTCAGAATCATGTTTATCGGTTGAATTTAGTGTCTCTCCAAATCCAAAAAGGAGGGGTATAGGACAGGAAAGTATTGGAGTATATACCGTAGAGGGAGTGGGGCCAGCATGCGAGAAGCGCAGAGGAAGGTAGGGCCAGTTCAACGAGAAGGGAAAGAAAGGACAGGATTGATGAAGCCAGGGCTCAAGGGGGAGACGAGAGAGCACCTGTTGCAAAGCGAAGTACGATCATTCATTACCAGGACGTGGTTACGCACTTCGAGATGATGCCCCCCCTCCCACTTCAATAGCACTGTTCTTAAATTGTTTGATTGCAATTCTCCTCGCATTGCCACTCTGCCTCTGCCACTGCTGCAACTCTCCCCCCCGCTTGCGCCACCGGTAAAGCCAAACCTCATCAGGGCTTCATCACAGCGTGGCTCATTAGTGTGTGTGTTTCACACCCACATTGTTGTATGTGATTCAATTCTCCAGATGAACACAAAACTCCGGAAATGTCTACTCCAGTTGTACATGTTTAGTGCGGAAGAACTTTTGAGTTACAATCAACGATGCGACGTGGAAACCCACCTGTGTCGCATTTGGAGCAATTGCGTGCATGCTTGCGTGTCGATCAGTTACCTCGCACACAACCCACCCAATTCGGTTTAAATCCATAGGTTGATTTTACGGCACTAACAAGTACTGGTACTAGCTTGAAAGTACTGTAAGGGAAGTATTATGCATTGTTTGTAGTTGCAATTTCACTAGAAGAGGAAGTATGGACTTTACGCAATGCTGCCTGCTGGCGCGCTCTTGCATGGAAGAGCACGCGAACGGCACGGAAACAGTGTAGAAGTCGATCCTACGGCCGATGTTGGACAATTGTCACACTGTTGTGCATTGGAATGCAATAATGAGATTTCAACGAGTCCCCAGATGGAGATTTTGCCAGGGATTGCCGTAAACACCCCCCTCCACCGAGGGAATGGTTGAACCACTCTCGCGCCGTAAGCTCCCTGTGAACCAATCTGCGATTAACTGCATTCGGTGAAAATCTAAGAGACGGCAACTGATTGTTCTGCTCAAGATGAATGCAACAAATGCTGTAATGGACAATGCATGTTGATAAGCTGCTTCATCACCTGAAAGAATACAGAAGGACGCAATGACGGCGGACGCAAGTTGCTCGTGGCGAATAGAATCCTCGCATGCTACAGAAAACCCTCCAAGATCGACAAGTTACAACAATTGCTTTTCAATATAAGTACGATCTGGTGCATGTGACGTTCATCCACAACGCATCACTTCGAAATTTAGTTGCACAAAAACGTGTCCAGAACACCTCATCTATGAAACCGACAACTCTAAAAATGTAAGTAAAAATCTCTCGTTGTACCCAGCATATCGCGACCACACGTAATTTTTCCAGGCGTCCTCTCTGAGTGGCACAGAATCTCCAGATACTTTCAGAATATTTGATTCTCTAGAGCCTGTATCCAAACATATTTCTGAGTGTCAAAGAGGACTTCCGATCAATGTGAAGAATTCGGGTTTGTAGCAACTACTGCGTCATAGCACAGCCAGTTCTCAAGAACCTGTCACAGATAGAATTGAGTTGTAGTCTGCAGTAACTAATATGAAACAAGCCGAACATGTAGAGTGTCATGCTTCCAAACTGCGATGGTTACAGTGAAACAAAAAGTTGTTGTGTAGACGAAATAACCTGGAAGAGTGTTCCTACAAGTACAGGAATATGTATTGAAATAAACTCCCCAGAAATCAATTTTAATTCATGCAAGGTCTTGTATTGATACGAAGCAAGACAGTTCTGAGTAGATATAACACACAAGACATGCACCGACAAAAGACACAGCATGCTTCACATTCCTAATGCGGATGCAGGGCACTTGTAAACATTAACGTGTCCATTCCATACGTTCTGATGTGACATTATTTGACAGCGCAAGGTGGCGCGCAGTAAAAACAATAGCATCTATAACGAGCCACATTCCCAGGTTTAGAGGCCGTCACATTATGGGAATAAGATTTTATTATCATGTGTAACGTAACACACAGATGTCCAGAGCACAATTGACAATTAAGCGATATCCGCATCTAGCCTAAGACTAATAAAAACACAATGATCCCAACCTATACCTCATCAGTGGCATGTCACAGCACCAACAAGACCACATTCAATCAGCTCACGCCTAGAAGGTTAATCACACCCCCTGACGGCCTCGGAATGAAAGCATGGTACAGGCTACATCTTGTGAAAACATGGATCGCTGTGAATGCTGCATCCATCTAGACACAATCCGCAGCCTAATGGTGACGGTAGCGAGAATACCAGCCAAAAGGGAGCTCCCACTTCCAGGCGGTAACAAAACGATCCTCCCGCTAAAAACCAGCGGCTGCACAATTTATGAGAACACAAGCTAATGGATCTAGGACCTACACATAATACAGGCATGGAGCTAATAGCTCGATTCAAAATCTTGGGAGCCAGGGACAAATGGGAGCATGCATTCCACATGTCCAATCCCTCAACCCGCCTCAACACCAAGAATCTTGAGGTTTACATGCCATGTTGATCTTCGAGTACAGCATCTTTTTTAGACAATCACCTGACCGGTGGTTGCATCAACAAACTCCTTCCATTTTTCACACTTCACTTCCGAAATGGAATCTTTGTTGTTGTAAAGGTCCCAAACCTTGTGTTGAAGGAAACGAACATACTCAAATGTCTGGCTGAGCATGTGCACAGTGTCCAAGCGCTCTCCATTCGGCACAAGACTCTGCAGAATACGAATGCGGTCAGTGAACTTCTCCCTGCGAGTGCGAGCAGCAATGCTCTGAGGATCAGTCGCGGTGCCGTGACGGCGTCGCTGCTTCGGGGCTGGAGGAGACGCAAAATTGGAGCGAAAGTCCTGATCAGCTGGAGAGTTGCTGTATAACAGCGCGCTCAGCGCAGCAGCATCAAATTTGTCCGTGTTTGCACCTCCTTGGCCTAGAGACGGAAGTGAAAGAGAAGTTTCTTTCCCACCCGACGCAGAGGATCCACCGTATGCATTTCCAGCAGCACATGCACCCTGCATGGCGGAGAAAGAACGTTTGTTACTGTTGTTGCTGTTCGCACCGATGAGTTCTGTCAACTTCTTCTGGATCTCGTCCGCCTTCAACACCGAACTGATGTTCCCAACTGGACTCGAACCCTGAAGAGTCGACGACGCAAACAAATGTGGGTCCAAGGGCGTTGTTGGAGAACTCGGCGAAGACCCGGCAAGGCTGGTTGGTGACGTGATGTTATGCTGCTTCGTACAATCGGGGGACCCACTTCCAGAGACATGTTGAGAACTCGAACATGGCTGGTGCGACCAGCAGAGACGTCCAGGGTGATCGGGTGAACCGTTGAAGGCAGCCAGCAAAGAGTGCTTCGGCGGAATCGCGAGCTGGCTAGGCCTTGTGCTTAGGTTGACACTGTTGCCAATCATGGGGTTCTCTGAATCATCAACGCCTCCAACGAGAAAAGATTGGCAAAAGTCTGGCGCTGGGGCTGCGTGAGCCATCGTTGATAGCGACGCCGCCAACTCAGAACCTCTTCTGAAGTAATTGTAAGGACCAGTGACCCCGGTGGAATGTCCATGATGAGTGGACACTAAGGAGCCCAATTCTCCATCGGAGAATGAGAGTCCGCATGCACCGGTATCTGCCATTTCGTCCGGCATTGCTTCCAACCGGAAATCTGGAAGAACAGCGTCTATTGCGTCCTGTGGACTCCAGAAGTCGTCCACGCAATTAACGATCGCGTCCTGACTGCCGTAGCTCAGACTGTCATTGCTCTGAGAGTCGGACAGCTGGGGTTGAACCTTCGACTCGGAGTAAGCACCCACTGTAAGCTGCTCACGGTTACGGAGCATCACATCAGAGGAGTCCCTACTGCCTAAGTCGGAAGGGTGCGCCGGAAAGACCGTTTCCGGTGATCCGACGCCAAAACTTGGAGTACTGCATGAGCCAGTGTTGTTGATTGACTCAAAAGACGGATTGCGGGCAAGCCCTGGGGCCAAGGTGTTAACCCCGGCACACCCAGGTGCGAGCGTGATCGCGTTGGCAACTTGGTTTCGAGCCGTAAGGTAGCTGCTCCCATAGTTCGAATTCAGAGCACTATCATTTTGATCAGATTCAGGAACCACAGTTCCGTTCAGAAGATGATGAGGCTGCACACCGTAGTGGACATTGTGCAGCCCTTTCGTGAACCCCTGCATGCCGCTGGGGTTATTCGTCCACGTCGGGAGATCCCCACTCCTTGAAGCATCGTAGAATGAGTTTCTGTGCAGAACATCTCCATCTCTCAGGCATTGAGCCACCTGATTCGAGCCTTGGCTCCACTTCCATGATAATTTACTTAAACCGAACCCTTGCTCCCTGCCTAGGAAACAGTCCTCAACTCTTGCAACCATCTCTCCCCCGAGACCTCCTTTCAACAACCGAAAACTGTGAACGGCGCAACCTTCACAACCACCGTATCCTTCCCAACTCCAGCTACCTCAGTTTAAACCACCAAGAACAGGAGAATCCAACACTTGAAAGCTCTTCTTACCAAAGTTCATGCCACTCTCCACCTGACCTTAACATCCATGCCCTGTCACTCCCAGGCTTTTCACTACCATCACCGCACACCTCTTACACGAGACAACTGACCTAACCAGTCGTCATGCACCCTCCTAACGCACCAGGGACCCCAAAAAGCTGTAGCATTTGCAGAGTCTTCACAGACCCGCCTAAACCCCCTCGATCTACAACAGATAGTTCCACCCACACCAGCTTAAACCCACCCGCTGCAACACAATAACAAGCTCGCTGATCGTAAACCAACACTAGCACCCACCCCTCTGCTCAGCTACACTGATAATAATGGTGTTCGTCATCAGCCGCTCATTCTATGCTTGGTTCTGGAATGGTCGGGTGCAGGGTGGAAAGTAAAGAGACAAGCTGCGACTCGTCCACTGGAGGGAACAGCGACGACTAGTAGGCATCGGCACGCAGTGCGCAAATAGATTATACAAAATCATGTGCGGGGCTCGCCACTGCTTGTATAGGCCGTGAGGAGGGTCCCTGCGGGGCCCACTTCCACGGTGTGACCCGCCGAGGCCCCAGTATTGCGCCTCGGGTTCGCGATTATCCTGTGACGCTACCCGCTGACTGCCGCTGGATTCCTTGCCGCGATGTCCCGCCCCGCTGCCGCTCGCCGTTGTTCCCTGCTCATAACTCCCCTACAGTGCATGCCGCTGACATTTCCTACCATGTCTGGTGAGGATTGAACTTGCGCCTCCTCTCTCCATGCTCTCATGATGTGATGCATCCACCATTCAATCGATGAATAATCTTTCAGTTTCTGTCCTTCCATTACATTTTCTAGTGAATTTCCATTCCTCTTTCCTTTGTTTCTTGGGGTGAATTCCTCTACGGTCTGCTGCTCCAGCTTTCAATCCCCATGTACACTTTTGACCAATGGAAGTCTTGGTTGGTTGATGTCTGAACCTTTGAATTTCCACCATTTATGACAATCTGCTCCCATTTATGCTGTAGAAATTGAAGTTACTTTACTGTTCACTTGCTTATTGTGCTTTCATTACACCATTGTCATGCTGTGTTTCCGAATGGAGGTCAATTTTAGCTTTCTTACAAGCTGCTGCTTTCTTTTGATTGTACTTATAAATGAACAAGTTAGTACCCAAATTGTTACATTCCTCTCTCCAAAAAACATGAGCATGGAAGTTCGAATTTGTAATGAACTCTCGGTTTTAGAATTTGAGTAGTACGGACTCTAAAATGCGATGTTGTTTTATAAATCTTTTCGTAGACATGGATCACATTTATGGATAGTACCAAAGCACTATTCTATGAATCGTATATCGTTGATCGCGACAGTACTCCTGTGTTTGAAGTAAAAATTGTTTCTTTCAGAACCATACGAGATTCTTTTAATAAAAACAACATCGACCACTCAGCAACCATTATGCTTTTTTTGCAAAGGTAAGAGCACACTGCAGTAAGAAACGAATTCTAGCAAACGTTACCCCAACTGATTGGACGATAACATGGCAGGTCCATGCCCCATCAAAACCGGCGAATAGTCAACACCAACACCCTCCCAAGCCCCGCCACATCCCCACTCAACCCGGAGTAAAAAACCAACACACAATAATCCAACTCTAGGTTTGGAAGCATCGACGAGCACACAAGTAAGGTTGTGTCCAATTACTATAATCTTCGATTGGGGGTACGGATTTAACACAGCTAAAGGAGCTCAAGTAGCAAGGAAGGCATCGAAAGTTATGGTGCTTTTGCGAGGCTTTTTCTGGCAAGGAGAGGAAAGGAACTGAGGGGGGGGAGGGAGCGAGAGAGAGTGGGGCAGCATTCGTGTGGAGCTGGAAGGGTGTGGACAAAGGGAGAACCGACACAGGTATGTAGGGAAGGGGCCTCATTGTCCGGGGGTAGAGTAAAAACGGCCGGTGCGAGTAGGGGCCCAATATAGGGGGCCCGGGAGAGAGGACCTCCTCGGGATTCCCAACACACACAGGACGGGGGGACGGGCACGGGCAGCGACGGAACCGGGAAAGGGGCCCGCGGCAGCCTCCCGTTGCCACTTGCCACCGCGATATTGAGACCTATGTTGACTCCGCCATGCTTCTGACTTTCGACGATCCAGCCAGCACGTTGACCCCCGCGCAAGGGTGGATCTCGCTAATGATGCCTGATCCAGGTATCTCGCCTTTGCTCGTCGGGTGTCACCGGGGTATCTGAGGCCGCGGCGCCTGCAGCGCCAGGTCTGACTGGGTGGGGCCCCCTGGAATACAGCTCTTCTGCTTTCCTTTTGCTTCCTTTTTTCTCCTTTTCGGTTTTTCAGACATGATTCTTTCAGACTTTGGCTGTGTTGGAGGACAGTTGGCTGTTGTGACTGGCTCTTGTGGTTGTAATGAAAAAGCTTTTTTTTTTTTTTTTTTTTTTTTTTTCTTTCTTTCCTCTATTTAGGACCGCCAGTAGAAGCTCCTTTGTTTTTGTTTTTCCTTCATTTCCTTCTTTTTCTTCTTCTACCCCTGTGCATGACTGACAATTCAGCTCTTCAGTGTCAGCACAAGTGACAGTCCTCAACAGTGAGTTTGCCCTGGGAAGATGTTTTTCTGATTTTCACATGGTAGAAAAAGATGTGCAAGTTCCCCTTTTGAAGGGGGTACATATATATATATATATATATATACATATCTATAAATGTCAATATATCATGGTGGGAATTAAAAAAATTGTCCACTTCTCAACTCATTGAAAATGAATTTTAACAGTATCCACCTGCTTTTCTCACTTTCTTTTATCAGAGCTTATTTCATTAATCTAAGTTTAACCATGTTATGGTATGATTATTATTATTATTCTAACAAATGGGGTGGACCCATTGCTTAGAGGTATAACCATGGGTCATTAACCATGTTCAATTCACCTATCCATCCTCCTCAGAGCAGACCACAAATGCATACAAGTCAACTACAAGTTGCTGCTGATTCTAAGATACTCTGTGAATTGCAGATTTGGTGGTAGCTCACCTCAAAACCTGTGAGTAAATCTTGGCATATTTCTCCTATTTCCTTTCTAGATTATCAACCTTGAAGATATAATCTACAAGTTGGTCAGCCCACAGTTCATGCAAAACCTGGGCATGATAGGTGGCACATTGAAGTAGATGGCGTTGACATTGGAATTGCCAATCATCCCAAGTTTCTATGCAAATGATGAGCAACCGCGTTGACACCATAGCTCCACTAAGAGGGCCTTGGACAAGGTTCCGCAATCCTGGCAGCAGGCACAAAGGTTTTTGTGAATATATTGGTGGGACATGTGCACTTGGTAAGAGTGAACAACCAAAAAACATGCTTCCCCTGAATTTTTGGATTGGATAAAGTGATCCAACTGTTTGCATTGGCTCATGTGATATGAAAAATTGAATTTTTGGATTCAAATAACAGTGTTGTTGTTGTTGTTGTTGTTGTTTTTTTTTTTTTTTTTTTTTTTGATATGGGTGCTTAGGTCTAACCTACAAATGGCGGCAACCACTATACAGCTGCCATGGAAATGGGTTGGTGCGATTTTTTTTTCTTGCAGCCTTTTTTCCTAACAGACAGTGTGGAATCAGAACTAATTATACTACATGACTCCAGCTTGTTGTTGTTATAGCTGTTAAAAGAGAGATACTACTGGTTTTTGAAAAATATATAACAAGGTCACATTAAAAAAATGGCATTATATATATATATATATATATATATATATATTTGACCAAAATGTACTACCTTTTGCAGTAACATTTTATCACAGAGTACAATGAAATTGTTTAATAGGGATTTCGCTCCAAGTTTAGTTTCCTGTTCTCAAAAACTACTGGGGAAATTGTCAATGTTTTCAATCGACAAGGGGGAATGCCATGTTCACTCAAGTTGAGACACAAGGTTTGCAGTTAAAACTTTCCAACTCCACCAAGTTCTGCAGTAAATGAAAATGCAATCTGCAGTGTGATTGGTGGTGGGATCTACAGTGTATCATGGTATCAAATTTCCTCCAATTTAACAATCTAGATACCCAAACAAATGGTGCAGCAGAGATAATACCAGCTTCCATCCAGAGTAACCATAAAAAATAAAAAATAAAAAACAATCAAACAAAAGACCATCTACTCCACCTCAGATTAGTGCGTCCACGCTATGGTGAAAGGAAACTCATTTTTCAACGCGCTGCAATGTCCAAGCTGTACATTGTTTTGACTCATCCCAAGTCTCCGAAGAATGTCAACATTGCAAAGGAATTGTTAAAAGGAGAATTTGCAAGCTGAGTGGCAAAACACGGAGAGAGGTGTCATTAAGGAAACAGGTCCATGCACTGACACACAATGGAAAATGGAGAGGCTCACAGCAAATCTGACTCCCCTACGATGAAGAGATTTCTCATGTTGCAGCAGGAGTAGCAATCCTAGTGTCAATCCTGTTTTAGAGGAATCTCGATCATGTCCCCAAATTCTGTTTAACTTGAATAGCTCCAAGTCGATGCCAAATTTGATTTCCAGGTTCACAAAAAGGAAGATGATAGGTATCTCGAAACAAACACCCACACGCTCACAGAAAATACTTGACCATTTGTATGCACCCGCCATAGACTGGTGGAAGCTCAAGCTGTGTCCTGCGAAATCGGAGTATTACTGATTTAGAAGGTGACGAGAAGTAGGGTAGATGCTGTGCTCCATCCCCCTTTGCTATTGAGAGAACCAGCACGCTTCGTTGGGATGATTGATTTGATTGAAACCAAATTTAGGACTCCCTTGCAACATGCTCCCAATACCAGCGAGGGAATGATCAAAGACCCATAACAGGAAAATGCATATATTAGATGAGTTTGTACTGGGAAGAGCTCTACACTCGTGTAGCTCTGGCATACTCATGATGAGGTCTACACCTGTTTTGTTTGTGGATCCTCCATTTTTAGCTGCCGGTCTTGCTGAGTCCCCTGTTTGACTGCTGAAGCGAAAGCCATATTTTCGGAAAAGAATGCAGCCAGCAACTATTTTTGAGTCTCGTTGCATCGAAGGTCACATCGGCTCTATCACTGGTCTCGGCCGAATTGGCATTCTTTTGCCCCCCAATGCCTTTGGACGCATCATCGACACTGCAGGATCAGGCACTAGGATGCGAAGCTCCAGCGTGGTATGAGTTTTTTAAAGCAACGAAATGTGGCCATGAGGCTTGTCTCCTGCTGGCGCTTCACGGATGATCCTTACCAACAACAATTCATGTATTAGAATGAGTTACTTTCCAGTTCCTGGCAATCATAAAGGAACTGACCAAGGTGTTTTTGGTTTGATTGATTCTTCAATTTATTTTAATAGAGACAGGACCATTATTGTTTTTTTAGTGCATGAGCAGAAGAGGTCACTGTTGTGCAAGAGGGTTTTAATAATGGTGCAAATTCCGATGCTTGTTAGTTTCCCCACAATTCTAACCCACACATGATGCCTGCAAGTAAATAGGAAGATATGCGAAATAGTTAGAATAATGGGGCCAATGTGTATTTGTGGCAGGGTTCATTGAAAGCGAAACTGACACAAGGTTCTTCACGTGGAGATAGATTGTTCCCATTTCAAATGAAGCGATGGGGCTAAAACAAGGCATTTCTTTCTTTGATGTTTGGATGCTGCGATTTCTTTGAGTGCAGGGCTTCCTCGTGATTGACGAAAGTTACAAATAGCCCAGAGAATGTGAAATTTGGTTTGTTAACCAATCACCTGGGGCCAAGTTGCACATTATACTATTACAACTATTTATACTTGGGCATACAATTCAGATTAATAGATCAGAATCTTCATGTCCTTCTTTTCACTGAAAAATGGACCGCTGCAATAGGTGCAGATTCTTCCGTATACGAAGCCTTCTTCTGTTTATTTTCTTTCCTTGTGTGTGTGGGTGTTTATTTTTATAAATATACATTTATATATATGATTTGAACTACGTCATCAAAAGCTTCCACATCCGTGCGATGCCATATACTCCACCTCGATTTAAGTACCAGTTTGCATCGTGGTAAATACGAAAATGTGCACAGGACGACATGTTGCCCAGTGGTAGCTTCCCATACCTGAACAAAAGTCACAGCTTTGTGTTTGTTTTATTCTTTATCTTTTTTATTTTTTATTTTTGCACCTGCCACAGGGAAAAGTTATTCTTCATCGCATGCAGCAAATGGATGCATGAAATCAAACTAGAGAGTAACCACAAGTACATGGAGGAAAGAGAGGACACTCGAAAGGATGTCTGGTGTATGGGCAATTTTTGCAAACCTCCACTAAAATGATGGACTGCCAAAAAAAATGACGGCAGCCAAAATGAAATAAGATAGCAATGTCTGCGTGAATCAGCATTCTCGTCACTTTTCACTGGATGAGATCGTTTACTGTGCATGCGCCAAACCCCCTTTGCAACCACTACACTCAGGTGTACTCCTCGGAGGAACGGCTGTGTAATATCCAAGCGGTGCTAGATGGTTAAGAACAGTACAATATAGAGCGAGGCCATCTCGCTGTACCTTCCGAGAACGGCCATCATCGTTTCATGCAACAAAATATTATAAGAGAGCTTTACTTATACTGCGTATCTCAGATTTGGATAAGCCTGGACGGTGCGTATCCGTGTTCGAAATGCAAATTTTAGAGGTCATAATCATTCTCAGTAAAATTTTTCTCAAGGGTAATATGCTTCTCACATTAGCAAATACCGAGAGTTGATTTTTATGCTCACTTTGAGAAACCGCTTGAATTAGAGATAAAAACCCAGGCCAGTGGAAGTTGGATAACCCGGGGTCGCTCAGCTAACGACGTGTGATGGATAATACTTCTAGAAGTTTTGGTTGATTTTGGGGGGTAAGCCTTGGGAAAACTGGTGGAACAATAAAGATCCACGTCGGCAAATCACATTGGATTAACCCAATGCAGAGTTTCTCTGAGCTTCAGATTGGCAGTTGAATGCCCGACTTACAATGGAGCATCCACACGACTTACCAAATTAAAACTGAGTTCTCTTAAAATTGTCGACCAGTAATTGTCATTGTTTCCGCGTCATTAGCGGACCGGAAGTCTAAATCCCAGCCCTGGATTAATGCGCAATCAGTCAGGGATGCAGAGGCTGGATTTCAGCGACTAATGCTGAATTTTGCGATGAATCGGATAACGAGATTTTCCGAGGTAGAATCCGGTTCCATTCGATGGCTAACTTTGTGATTGCTGGTTCAAGGAGGACGCTTTCCAATTTATAAAAAATCGATTACAAATTTCCGGCATCTGAGGCCAATCACCGGCGCAAACACGTCAGCTGCATAGTTTCGAGAATTGCTAAATATACGTCATCTTGGACCATGCGTGGGGTCGTTGTCGTCCAGGGCCAAGTAGGCCACGAACGGAGGAGAACTGAAGCCAGGAAATACTCCGGCGCGCTCTTGCTAGGGACAACCACCCATCGTGTATTCCAGAGAAACCGACAAGAGAAGTAATTCTGAGTGGCACATATCGCATCCAAACCAGTTTAGATGGCTCCTGGAATATCTCTGAATTAACCCTCCGGGCATGGGGAAAGGGGCGAAATATATAGAATGCTGAAACGGAGAACCTCATGATGATCACCATAGTTGCTTGTCTCCGAACCTCGCCTCTCTGCATCAACCGAGAGGAAAGAGGAACCCTACGAACGCTTCGATTCGGGACTCCGCGACCTGGACTCTCATCGCCACCCTAATTTGGCTTCGCCGCAGTGGGGATGGAAGCGCAATCATAAATATCTGTTCTGGGCAGGGATGGTCTGTATTTCCAGCTTCCGCTTTCCCAATTAGGATGCTGAAACGGGAGAGAGCTCGATCCCTTCCCGCTTCCACGAGTCATCTCGCTCACAATTTTTTGAATCCCCGTTGTCTGTTTCTCCGCATCGAAGATTCGGTTCGGCTCTAATTGTCACCGCTAGGGTGATAGCTTTTCACCTTCTCAAGGCTGACACTTACTACCCTCACCAGTAAGCAACTCCACCATACGAGTCACCACAAAGATGAGATAGAGGCAAGCCATGACGACTGCAATGCTCGACTGTGCTTGGCTACAACTGCCATCGAAACACAATGCAACCATCTGTGCGGCTCATGTCTAGATAGATGTCTCCGAAAACAGCAAGGTGCACTGCAAGAAGCCAGGTCCCATGCAGTTGCAGTGGCAGTGGCACTAGCTCAGTGCAACCAACCAAGCATTGTGCGAAACTCGTAGGATCCGACTTGATGGCGCTGCATGGATTGGTGCCATGCGATCACGGCGACTTCCGTCAAAGCTGCGGGGATGTCGATGGGTGACGGCGAGGCTGCTTGATTGCTTGCTTGCTTCATCACTGTTTGCTTGTTTGTTTATTTTCTGATTCCTTGGATGGTTGATGGATGTACTTGGTTGTGGTTGCCGTTGTGCCTGTTTCTGTTCATTCTGTTTCATCTCCGTTTGTCTCCGTTTCAATCTGCGGATGGTGGATGGGGGATTTACTTCCCTCGTTAACATCTTTATTTATTGATCCGTAGAACTTACCTTGTTGTTGTTGTTGTGTTTTTTGGGGATGCGAAGTTTTGTTTCTCACTCGTCGTGTTCATGCATTTCCTTCGGGATGTGGTTATGGTTTATTGCTCCTTGCTCAACCCGCTTCTGAGATTATGTAATTCTTAGATATTTAATTTCTATAATGTTGTTTCTTGTGATTAATATTTAAAAGTCACTATCTTGAGTGATTTTCTTATTTGACATTAATTATTGAATTAACATTCATGAGTTGAGTTTTGTTAAATCTTTCAAAATATAATCATGTGATCAAATTTTTTCACAATAAAGAAAATTCGTTTCTAGATACTTAAGAACTAAGACATCATACTATACTAATATAACACAAGTATTTTTTTTTAATTATAAAGAAATAAAAATATTAGTTTAAAAAAATCTTATTTTATTTTAAGGAATTGTAAATCACAAGAACTTGTCGGTGGTATTAAGACTTTATTTTAAATGACTTCTTTAGATTTTTGAAACAATATATTAGAGATTTAAAATATTCTAAAAACTAATTAATTGATAATATTGTTTATAATATAATATAATTTTATTATTACTATTACAATATTTACAATGTAAAAAAAATATATATGCATAACTATAATACTCAAATTGGTTGGTTATGGTAGAATGTCAGTACTATTAGAACTTATATCATAGCATGTGGTGATATCATTTTAAAAATTCTAACATATACAAAAATTTAGATGTAGTATTATGTAGCATTTAAATTTTTATGTAGTTTAAAAATATTTTTCTTATATCAATATTATTTTGTTCTTTAAAAAATATCTAAATTATTTTACAAACATATAAAATTTTGTTTGAATATTAATTTAATTTTTTAAATAAAAAATATTGCATAAAATAATATTATTCACTTATTATAAATCAACATATACATAGTCACTTCTAGCTTGTAAAACTATATTTGTTTTAATAAAGTTAATGTGATTTTATGTTAAAAGAATATATTTTAATAGTAATAGATTATTTTATATTTAGATATTTAAAAAAATTAAATATAGGTTGCAATTATAATTGATAATTAAAATTTTAATTGTCATGTTTTGAAGTTTATATACTAAAAAGTAAATTTTTCATTATAAGTGATCTTTTTATTTGTTAAAAATATGAATTTCTTAAGACTTATAAAATTTAAATAGACTTTAGAATGAATCTTACATGTATAAGGATTAAAACACTATTATGGTGTTTATAGATTGTTTTAATAAAAAATAGTAGATAGATAGATAGATATTTTTGAAAAAATATAAGGTAAATCATGATGTAAAATTTCATTCTCATATAAGATTTTTGAAGAAATTATACAAATCAAATAAAAATCAATCTATCAATTTAATGTTAAATGTATAAACTAAATCTTTAATTAATACTTAAGAAATTTTATCAATATAGATTTATTAACTAAATGGAAATTTCAAAGTTACTCATATTTTTTTTTAACATGTATAAAACTTGTTTACAAATAATGTAAATTCTATTTTAAATAAGTATAGATTTGATCTACAACAACTTTTATATTTACTAGTTCAATATCATATTTAATATTGATTTTTAAAGCAAGTATGACATTTCATTTTAAAGAATCTAATATAATATATCAGATTGTGAAATAAAAGTCAATAATAAAACACAAGTAACATCATATTACAGAAGCAACAAGGTGCCAAAAACTTTTGATAAGATTAAAAGATATTGTATACATCTCATTAAAAAGAATGTTCATGACAATAAGGTAATGTATGAAAATAAATTAAAACTACCTTAGAAACATAAGATGTTTAAAATTTTGTTTTTTAAAAAAAAACCACATATTCTAATTAATGATTTTATAAATGCTTAAAATTCCATATTTTGAAGTTATTTGCAAAAATATTATTACTATGAAGCAATTAGTGATTAGAAATATTACATTGATGGGAGTCTTTTAATATTATCAAGTCATTAATAAAATAATATCTCTAAATAGTTAATAGGATAAAAAAATCAAAATATAAATTAACATTCAAAAAACTAATAAATAATTCAAAAAGTAGTAACTTGTACCTTTAAACATCATTAGTAAAATATGATTACATAAGGTTCTTAAAGATTTTATAATAGCAATAGCTAATATATTAAATAACTAATCATAACGTGGAACTTATCTTATAATTTAGGATAGAAATGACCTTAATAAACATTTGTATTTTTTAGTATAGTAGTTTTGAGTAAATTTCAACATATTTCAACTATTAATTCTAACTAAAAGTTTATAACTATTATTTATTTATTTTTATAGTAAAATCATTTAAAATCTATTATATATATATATATATATATATATATTTATTATTTAAAAGATTTTTTAGTTATTATTTAAAAAATTGCAAGAGCTTTGATTATTTTGTGTTGTTTGATACTTGATAAAATTAACTAGAATATGTGACTTATTAAAATTGATTTTTTTACTTTCCATTTAATACAAATCTAAGAAGTTAGAATGTTGTCTGATACATCATAATTATGTGATTTTAAGGGAAATTTAATTAAAATTAAATAAACTATACAAATATCAATATTAATATGAAATTTTAATTTAAAAAAGGGATTATTTTGTTAAATTCCATGCACAATGTGGAAGGAGTGGTGGATCATAGATAACAAAAGATATAAATGTCTGTGTTAAGGTCACAAGAGATACCGCATGAAAAACTCATGATAATACACATAGCTGAGATTCATTAAAAAAATCATAGAATCAACAACACATGTTTCTGAAAATAGAACATCACATGACATTATAAGCAGAGAAAGAGCCAAGGAAAATGAAAGACCGAACGCGGTGGTAGGGAAGAAAAAGACAATCCCCAATACCGTGAAAGCCGGTCACCCATCTCCGGCCCTATGCTTGCCAACGTGGCAGGCTCGTTGTTTCGCATGCGGTTCACTACCGGTGACCAACCTCGTTCCCTTCTGCGTTCCCATCCGAGTTCCCATTCTTAGGGAGTCTTTGAACCATATCCGGACCGCAGTGTGAACAGGGATAAAATCGGGCCGGTGGGGGGGGGTGGGGAAGGCACGGGGAGGGCGACACCGAGATGGTGAAAATCCATGGATTCGGGTGAAAAAGGAGGGCGAGGAATCACTGATTGGGCTACCGTAACGAATGGAGAGTGCACAACTGCACCATAGCACCGACTGATGTGCGTCGCTTCATCGTCGTTGTCACCCATTTTCAGGCCTTTGCGGTCAAAAAAGTCTCCCCAGCTCTGCAGCACGCGATTACTACTGCAGAGCGCGGGATGGATTGCTTTACTTTACCCTCATTCTGGAGGAGTAGGACTATTACCCAAGGGAGGGGAGGGAGGGTGTGGAAGTCCTTGCCTATGTGGTTGCACGGCAGTTTCAGTCGAGGTGCCGACCACCCAACCGCACCCTTTCTTCCCGAACTGGCAAACCTGGATGAAAAGCAGCCGTGTGATCTGATTTCCTCCTGTAATAACTTCTGCTCTCCGCGTAACTTGCTGCAGAGGATAATTGTCCCGCTTGGATTGCCGAAAACTTGAGGAGAAGGCGAAGAAGAGCACATGCTTTTCAGCGACATACATTCTTCTAAGGCTTCCTAGCAACTATTATTACATTCGCACGCGATGCGTGATCAGATTTTTCGAAGAATCTCAATCTCGTATCAGACTCCTCAAAGACATTTCTAATTACAATTACCACTATTAATAAGGGTTAAATATTGCTTGCATGCGACGCGCTCCTGTAACACAGTAGGCTAGATGAGGATATTCACATGTTACCATGGTCTTGCTGGCACTGCAAGGCTTACCTGAAGCGTGTAACATCCAGCAGCTGTAGAAATCTATGGTCCGTTGAATGATTGTTGCAACATTCGAACTGACGAGACGTAGAGAGAGAATAGAAGAATCGAATAGTCGCAGGGTTATCAGAGAGCATGGATCACAAGGTGTATCGATCCTGCACACGTAAACTTGTTTGCAGTGAGATCCATCACACTGCAAAGCTCTCGGCAGCTCCTTAATGCCTGCTGCACTAATAATAAATCCCGTGGAGCCTGATGGGACTTTTCCATGGTCAATAAGCGTAGGCTGGTCGCCTTAGGGAGACAAAGGTGGCAGTCTAGTCCGGCGTTTGAAAAAAATTAAAGTCTCAGCTTTAGCTGAAGCTTTTTTCAACAAGAGAGAGAAAACGAGACTCCACAGTTCTGGACGAGGCAGCGTCACCACCAGTTCCGTTTGTTCCGAAGCCCAATTCAGGCAGTGCCATGCTCTTCTGTTTAGCAACAAGCCAATTCATGCCTCCCTTGCGGAACTGGTTGGATCTCTTCCTGTGGACCAGGTGGACGCTGCAGATGCAATTCACAGTGCGAGGATGAGCGATGACGCTGATCGCTTTATGATTTGTCAGAAGAAAACGGCAACTACATACGTGCAACTTGGCCGACACTTGGTGTTCTAGTGCCGCCTCAGATATTCTGCGAAGGCTCAGATGAATGCGTAACTGACACCACCTTTGCCCACTTTCTACACACATCCTTGAACACTGTGCAATATGTGGAGTGAACCAGAGGCTGAATCGCACCATCACAATGCTCTCATAATATGGTCTGAGTTCACATGAATAACCCAGCAATGCACCTTTTTTAGACTAGACGATTACGATAATAAGGTTGAAATACCTGCATTAGACTTCATATGATAGAAGTCAAATTGTAAGACTAGCAGAGTGTATTGATGAGGATTATTGATGAGATGTAAGGTGAGCTCTAATTTAGTTCTGAAAGCAGTGCTAGTTGGTGGGGTGCTCATGAAGTTTTTTCCATGCTTGAAGACAAAACTGTTGAATTTGATGTATCACAATACCCATTTCAATCAGCTATGTTTAGAGGGGACATGTGTGGTGCAAGATACTTGTTATATGTATATGGCAGAAAAATGCTTTCCAAAGAACTTCATTTAGGTCTAAATTGTTTCCAATTTTTTTTGTAAACTTACTGTGCTTTTAATTGACCTTGGAAGCACATGCTAACTTTTAACACTACTTTCCATCCTTTGTATAAAAACTATAAAGAAAACTCAGATTAATTGTTGGATTGTAATTTCAAAATGTATCATGTAACATAATAAATGTTTATGTATGTATGTATGTATGTATGTATGTATGTATGTATGTATACACATAAATATCCTAAAATGAAATTAAAAAGTTGTAGCATTTCTTAATCACAACTGTAAAGATTTTGTTTGGTGTTAGATGAATTTTTTTGATATATATGAATACATTATTTATTTTTAATAAACAAAAATTATCAAAAAATTGACACCCTGAATTTAAAATAAAGTCGAAATTGAAAAGGTTACAATTCCGCCTGAGCAAGTAGCAAATATACTCTCTGAATACAGAGTCAAGTCTATGTATGATTTACCTTAAATGATTCTATTGTAGAGAAATAAGGATCAAATAAATGTATGTTATTTTAAATTAGATTTTGAAATAGGGTATTACTAATGTCACCACATTTTTTTGCTACTGCCACCACAATTTGTTACCCACTCAACATATTTCTTTAATTTATTTAATTTTATTTTTGTTCCAATAAAAAAAATTGTTCAATTAAATGGTTTGAAAGATATTGAATAAAGGTGGCATGTGGTAGATGGGGGTTGTGGTGGCAATAGCAAAAAATTGTAGTGGCATTAACAGTACCTTTAAAACAACATAACAAAATATATGATATTAAAATTTAAAATATAAAAATGAAGAGATCTACAAATTAACAGAAACATCTAAAAACCAAAGACATTATTGAATCAATAAAATAACTAGTAATGGATTGTTTTCAGCTTTTGGATATTATCCAACAATTTTTGATGTACAAAAAGATGGTATTAGTCAAATCTAGAAGTCTTTACGCTTCCAAGCCTTTAATTAACTTAACATCAATATGTTATCAAAATCAACACCAAACCTTAAAATTTTGACAATTCTTAAAAATGCATGACAGTACAAGTAACTTGGAAATACTGTAACTTGTAAATACACAAAAATCATTTACATTTTGAAGTTTTTAAATTAATTATTATGGTTATTTATTTATTTATTTATCTTTAAAAAAAAATTCATGCTGTGGTGTATTGATTGAAGTCTTGACAAGATTGTACAAACATGCAAAAGACTGTGATTTGTATTGGCAATTTGTCCTGGAAGTATTATAAGCATCAACAATATATGAATACAAATTTCATTTGTATGCAAAATTCACAGCATTTATAATTAATTTATCTTGTAGGCTACAAGATACATACATGACTCAATCTTAAAATTAATTAAAAAACAGTTTGGTTTAAAATTGATTGAGTCATGTTTGTATGTGTGTGTGTATATATATATATATATATAAATATCAAAATTTTATTATGACTCAAGTATTGCAATTGATGTATTAAGAATACAACAATTGAAACAAGTAATAGAAAATTATCAGTAAAAGAATCCAAAATCACAGAAAACAACTATTAAACTAAAAATAATTAATAATGTAATTCAGTTTTTAGTTAGTTTTTAAAATTGAAGTATTCAATGAATACTTAATTTGTGTGTTTTACATGTGTGGAATAGAAGATGCATGAAAATTAATGTGGTTATTTTTGTATAATTATGATGAGTGAAGAAATGACAAATTATAACTGTGGATATTTAAATGCTGAATTATTTTTTTGATTAATATTAACTGATATTAAATACAGAATAAAAGTACGTGATTTTCTACAACCACAATCAAAGTGTGATTGTAGTAGAACATGTTATTTTAGTTGTATCATTTTTTTTCTTAAAATAAAAAAGTATACTACTGTTTATTAAATTTTACACTTAATATTTATTGCACTTACTACTTATTAAGATTTTTTATCTCTTTTTCTTTAAAATTATGTTTTAAAGAGAAGTTATTGTGTAGTTTGAATGTTGACATATTATTGCACTCCATGACCACCAAAAAATAAAAATAAAAATAAAAACAGATCACAGAACAATATATATTTAAAAAAAACTGTAAGTATTACTTAATTTGCTTGAAAATTTTCGAATGACTATTATTTTGAAATGACATATTTATCAAACCTTTGTAAAAAAATTTTAAAAAAATTGTCACTTATATATATATTTATATATATATATATATATATATATTTTTATTACCACATTCTTACAGCCTAAATACTTCTTGTCTCTTATTAATATAGTTTTCTATCTTACAAAGAGCCAAAGATCATATCTTTGTGGAACAAAGTTTTCACAAACATATTGCATATTTTTGTTTCACAGTTCTTTTTCTGAAAAATTAAAATTAATTTTAAAAATATCCATGTAAAAATACTTATAACATGAAGAAATATATTGCATTATAACATAAAGAAATTTATATTTTATTTAATTGAAATTACTAAACATAAATAAATTTATATTTTATTAAATTTAAGTTATGGTCTGAGCATCACAGATGTTATGTTGCTTCAGACCATAACTTCTTATTTATCACATCAAGTGGCTTTGACTTAGTCTGTGCCTCCTAAACTCAGCAAACAGACATCTACTAGCCATTTCATAATAACAAAGTAGAAATTTTCATATATATTCTTAGAAAAGAAAGAAGAAAGAAAGAGAAAGAATGGAATATGAACAACACAACAGTCAACAGCATTAATAATAATAATAATAATAATAAATGACTCATAATTTCTTTTATTTATTTTTTATTTCCCAAGTGTGGCTTTATAATTGGGGGGGGGGGGGGGGGGGGATTTCCCTGCCTTGCTGTCCATGTGTCTGCTGTTGTCTCTTCCCGTGTGCTCTCTTTCTTAAGGTGGTTGTGGACATTTAAGTCAATAATCTTCGACATGTCCTCTTCCTTATTTTTCTTTATGGTTTAATATTCTTTATCAATTAATTATTCTTTCAGAGTAATAATAAAGAATGGTGAGAGATGAGGGTATTTTGTCTATTTCAGGTGATTGATTATTCTTATTTGTTAAATTTATAATTTCAATATTAAATAGGAGGAATTTGGTGGTGGAGGCAATGAGTTGAGGTTATTGGAGGTATTGTGCATGTATCTGTGGATGTAATTAAGTACATGTATATATATATATATATATATATATACATGCACACACTCCCATAATGGTAGGATTGAGCCTCATTGCTTATAAATTCTCTCCTAGGCTTGTATTGTATATACACAAATATATCTATATATTTTTTTGTTGTTGTATCTGCTGTGCTATTGGGATGCAGTAATGCTCATCTGTCTACCCCTCCTAAAGAAAGAAAGAGAAATAAAATAATACAAGTGATAATATATAGATAAATAACCAACCCCACATGTTCCATGTGTGAATAGTACAAGGGAAGCAATAATCCCATGCTACTCTAGGAAACAACAAAAGCCAATGAGAGATCTCTATATTCTTCCCATGGGGTACCTTTACAACACCACCCCAATCCTCTACTAGCAATTAGAAACTATTACAAAACTAATAATAAAATCAATATATGATATTAAAAAAAATACCCCAAAAATATAATGGAAATGACCATATTCCCTTATCTTTAACCAAACCAATAAATTAGCAAATTGAAATAAAAATAGAAGTAGCTCTCAACTTCAAGGTGGGAAAAAACAAACAAACTGTGAAGATTGGATTCTCTATGGGATGTTTGTCATTGGGATTGATGAAAGTAAAACCATCACAATAGCCAACAAGGATACCTTAGCACTCACAAACAACAACAAAACAACACACACACAATACTCACTCAATCAATCAATCACTGGTTAGTTATAATTATTGTTACAAAAAAATCAAAAAAAAAAACACGAATATGGGGCCAGCATCTGGCTATTCCAGTAGAATATTGTTTGGGAATCAGCAGTATTCTATTTTGGGTTTTCTCAACAGCGGGTATATTACTTTCTTAAATTAACACAATTCCTTCTTTTTAAAATAAGTGTTTTATTATATTGTTATCTTATTCTTACTGTTTTGGATAGCCAGGGTAGGTACAATCATTAGGCTTCAAAAGGTGTAGCTGCTGACAAATTTCTGTGCAATTTTTATTTTGTCTTTAGGGGATTTTGCAAAGAATATGGATAATAATTTTGCCTCTTGTGGGTTCTGAAGAGCTTTAAGCTACTAAGTGTGCTTTCTTATGGATGATGAGTTTGTTAATGCAACAATTCCTCCCTGAGGATTATCTGTTTCTGTTCATCCATATTAGTATGAGTAATGGGTGATACATGATTACATCCTCAGTTTCTGTTACAGCTTCATCCTCATGTAAAAATGCACTTTTGGTAGATAATGTTGTAATAGAAATCATCTCATGGAAGTAAAATAAGGTAGAACACTACTCATTCAATAAACAATTAACAGCAATTAACAGTCCTCTTCAAGGTGAAAATTTTATTTTTTGTTTTTGCTTGTGCCCACTACAGTGTTAAGTTGAATTTGTTGGTATTAAAATTTTCTATAAAATTTAAAGAAGATGAATTAAGATAAGTAATTTTTTATTAAAATTCACAAGAAATATCTCAACAATAAAAAGTAAAAAATAAAATCCATGTTCAATGCCACAAGTTATTTTGAGTTACTTTATATATATATATATATATATATATATGTTGTATGGAATGTGATAGAGATCATGGCCTATCCATCAATCACACAGGGTCATACTTTAGAACCCCCTTGGCTGTCATCTTTAATGACAAAGCACTCATTATTACATTATATTGTTGCCCGACAAGCCCCCACTAAGAAAGATAGAAAACAAGTATATAAATGAATAAATAAACAGAGGTAGAAAGAGTAAGAGTTGTTGGTTTTTGTTTGTTTGTTGATGATTGTTACTGAAACGCTTTTCAAATGATTCTTAGAAGCATCACAGTTTTTACTTTTATTTAAATATTATTGATCAGGTCTGGAAAGTCAAATAGAGATGTGGGAATCTAAGTCCCTTCCTAAGCTTCTGTATGGTTTGTTCATTCAAGTTTTAACCACAAAAAAAAAAGAAAAAGAAAAAGAAGAACCATAAATCAAACAGAAAGAAATATAATGAAAAATAAAGAAGAATAATAATAAGAAGAAGAATAATCTCTCTATCTTTCCCTCCCTGGGTTGTTTATTATTATTATTATTATTATTTATTTAAAATGTTTGTTGCTTTATCAGGGAATGTTTGCAAAATTTCTGGATAGAATGTGTGTGACATATAAATAAAGAAAAAAAACACAAGTGTCCTTTTATTTTATCATTATTTTAATAATATCTATTTTAAATTATATTACCTATGTCTTATACTTCAACTGCATTTATTTATTTATATAAAACTCAGAATCCTTTGGGGAATGGAAGGACGTGATGCAGAGAAACCCAGTGTCCAAGTGGCGTTATGGTTGAGTGGGGGGCTCTCCATCTCCCTATTACCAACCATCTCCCAAACCCCCTTATTTTGTCCTTGAAATGGCTCCACATTCATTCGCCAATTGGCCCCCATCATCCCCATCTAATTTTTCCAAAGTCCAAAACAAAAGCTTCTTTCCTTTCTGCTTTTCAAAACATACACACTCCCATCATTCCCCCAAACCTTTCCACACAAACCAGCATGAGAAAAAGACAGTAATAACCGACAAAAAAAATAAAAATATAAACATGGCTTTCAATGTGTAATAGCACAAAAAGCCTTTTAGAAAAATCAAACAACGCGGAATCAAAACCGCAATAGGGCTACTGAAACCAGTTCAACGGTGACCCAAACCCAAACCACGATGTGGTAATGACAACCCTTATTACCAAGCAAGGGAAATCCCACCCACTAATCAGCAATCAGTAAACTGGGTGGGGTGCAATTTTTCTATATCCTGCTTTGGTTTTATCATTCGAATCAGTAGTATTATTATTATTAGTAGCAATTCTCTGCAATGTTGTGCCAGCCTTGGGGTTGTCCAGATGCAACTGCAGAAACACATTGAGATCAATAAATCACAAAGGAAAAAAACAAGGACTGCAGTGCTAAGGGTGGCGATGCACAGCAGCCAAAGAATGTCGTGGGAGATATAGAGGGAGGGAGACGCAAAGTCGCCGCGGCGAGGCGCGCAAAGCTGCCATGTAGTTCCCGGTGGATGTGCGATTGTGGAAGGAAGCAATCGATGGCCCGACCAGAATTAGCCGCAGATCCCCTGAAGGGATGGGCTTTATCAGAGCCCCTCCGCATCGCAAATCAAGAGTCCTACGCACCAACTTGCAGGGTCGCGTCTCGTGCTGCTCTTTTTTGTTGCACAACGGTCCACGGGTCTCTGCACTCACGGCAGCCGCTCCCCCCATCCTGGCCCCCGACGCTGGATGGATCCCACATCACCATCTATCGTTCGTCGTCTTCTGCGACGACGGTTGCAGGAATTGGGTCATGTTCGTCGCCTTCGTCGAGCGTCTCTTTACACGGGCATGGAATCCTCCCGGTGTTTCTCCTCCTCCTCTGCCTGCTTCTTCTATTACCTTCTCTTCTTCATCATCGTCACCGTCATTGGGATTCTGAATTCCGGCGTCCACGGAGTCTGATCCTAGCATCGCGCACATGCAGTTCGACAACTTTATTGCAGCAGCAGCAGCAGAGCCTGTTTTGTGAGGTTTTCTCAAGCGATTCGATGCTTGCCCTTAACCAGATTCCATTAATGCAGCGATGAATGATCGACCTTCAGGCTGCAACGAAGACGGAATCGCAGTTCACTGTTTCTCTCCACACTTGGTTGCGTGTTTTGGTTTAACTGAACAGCTGTTGTCAATGAATGAGATGGCTATTATGTGGGTCAATCTCCCCAATTCATGGACACATTTTCACATGTAATAAAGAAGTTTGATGCATCAGTCTTTATGTAGCCTTTGTAGGTTAGATGGCTGGACTGTTTTATTTCGTTTTTACTTCGGTGTGATGAATTCAAATGAACGTTGAGTTAAAAAAAAAAAAAAAATCTTCAAAATAATTTGTTGGCTGTTTTTCAAAATTTTAAGGTGTTAAGTATTGTACCATCATCACATTAATTTTTCCTCTTTATTTATCACTAACTATATTGACATGGTTAAATAATCCCATTGCCACATCTAATGTATTGGATAAGTTTATTGTAATATGGTCATACTATCCTCCGCTCACCTGTTCGCCACATATCTTACTCCATTATACACAAACATAGCTTCACTTCTGCCTTAAGTTGTGCGGCTGTGTTCAGAGCGATCGATATCCGTTCGTTCGATATCACACAAGAAATGTAATGATCGGTGTTTGCGTCACTGTACATGTCTGTTGATTTCCATCCATATGCTGTTGCAGTGTCAACTTCCTCCACGGTATCAATGTGGACCTCATCTGCATTCACTGCTGCACGAAATCGGTGGTCAAGCGTTATTGCATTGGCTAACTGTGTGTGTGTTTTTTTTACGTGATACGTCATCCGCATACAGTACAATGTATTTCAAAGACTTGTTACGATCACCTCCATCAGTTGTTTCCCCCGTTGCGTCTTCTTCCACTTGTCCACCCTGAGAAATGGTTTTATTTGATAATTTGTTTCGTTTGAAGGTAAACTTGTGAATCTGAATGTACTTTGTGAGTGCTCTTTGTTGGATTTTGTGACAAAACAGGAAGTACAGGAAGCCCCACCTGCATACCGTGCGGAAGGACTTGTTCCTCTCAGTTTTCTGCGTTATGGTTTGTTCATGTGTTTGCTGTTTGGAAATACAGATATAAAATAGTCACTGGTACAGCGAGATTTTCACCGCAAAACGGTCGATGGTTTTCTTCAAACTCTGTCAGATTATTTGAAAAGACCCGTGGAATTTGGGCAGCATGAGGATTGGAAAACACACATGGAATTTAGGCTTAGAGAACGGGACTTTAGCTTTTGGAGTCTAAATGAGCTCCTTAACGATGTGGATTTTAGAAGCATAATGTAACTTCAATCCCAATTTTCACTGGTGATAACACATCCAGTGGTCTACGATCATATTTCTCTCTCTCTCTCTCTCTCTCTCTCATGCACACACAGATGCACTCTTACACACTTACAAATCTACAGAGCAGTACAAGTAACAAATTTGATAACCATTCCCAATAATATATAATGCAAATTTGTTAACCATCCCATTATTAAAATGTATAATGCAAGAGCTACGTGGGAAATTGTGGTGGCTGTAGCTGCAAACAGTGCAACGCGCTCTCGTCGAAGCGGCAAATTCATCTGACTGTGGTTCAGGGCTGCGTTGCGGGAGCACCCTTGCGACCATTAATGCTCTCATTCTCACAGAATCCATTTTCAGATTGTACTGGTACCGTCATGCTCCTTCCTCTCACGCTCGACTCGGGCTATGATATCCGATCCCCTCACGACAGCAGTGCTGCTGCAACCTGCAGCGCTCTGCGCGGTTACTGAGTACCACTGAGTCCCTAATCGCCCAGTTCTGAAACCGTTGTTGTGAGCTTTCTTCTAGTAAATTTCAAAACCTTAATGGCAGATGCTGAGATGAAAGAGGGCTCTTCCGCAGAAGCTCAGTAGCAGGGTGAATCTTCCGGACACTGTTCCAAGAAAGCTGCGAGTTACAGCGATCGAAGTAGGCAATGGAGCGGAACATTGAACCCCTGGAATAACGGCGAAGATGGTCGTTAAAACTGCAGGAGATTCCCTGCACCCCAGTCAGTTGGTAGAAGTTTTTTAGATAGCTTTGAGTAAAGAGTGATTGCATAATCGTTGTAAAAAAAAATTCACAAGACTGGCAGACTGGTATGTTGGAGCCAGTAATGTATCCGTGTCATGTATTTAATGTATCATTAACCATTCATACAGGACGTGGAAAGCCAGGTATCTGTTAGATAAAAATTGAATGCTCTCAATAAGATTCCTCGCATCTCATCCAGCTCTGAAAGGATCGAGTGAAGAGCCATTGAAGAGCCATGCATAGGACTCTACCTATTCCCTTCAGCGTTGATTTTTGAGCTGCAGCACTTGATCTGGCAACCTCGGCATTGGCTCAAATGGGCATCTGTATTCACACAAAGGGTGTTTCCATTCCCCTCACTCTCCCATTGAATAAAACAGAATATAATATTGTATGTGTGGGGGGATTGGTTCATGCGCAGCAGGAAGGTGGTGTGGCCAAGGATTGGCACGCCAGACCCTCGCGTATGAAATTTTTTCCATATCGCAAGACCCTGACGATCTGCGTGAAGTGACTACACATGACGAGGTTTCTGCCTTGTGATCCCCGATCTGAATTAGCCCAGAACCAGGTTTTCAGACTCAAGACTATGCGAGCAGATGAACAACCCCCAGGTTTCGGAACTTGGATCGCACGCGACTGTAAGTGGGTAAAAAGTTCCTTGTCTGTTGCCATAAACCTTTAATGCTTGTCTCTAACTGCACCATGGTTGCCACTTTAGTCTGCCACAACGCTTCTACTGCCAGTTTGGAGGCAGAATGTCGATAAGATCAGATACTCCTGTGTTCGCACACCCCATCTGCTCTTCGCGCACAAAGCATGAGCCCGCCTTCCGAAAAAGCATGCCACAACGCAGCCAGCATACCTTGAAATACATGATCTAGAATATTCAAACTATTGTGCAGCAACAGGTTAAGAACGCGACACAGACTAAACGTTAGTCGGGGGAAGAGCAGCAGTGCGCCATGTCTTTTCACCTGTGCGAGTTACCAGAGTCACACTACCCGACACTGGCAGAATTCCGGTAATCAGATCTGTCCTCCCAGCTCAAGGGACTTGGGACAGACTCGATTACGGACGACTTCAGGACGCGTTCATAATAATTAAAGTAACCCAGCAAAATAATTGAAGTCAACAGAAATTAACTGGAGAACACCGCACCTTTTATGTAGCCATTGCAGGGTATTTAGCAGAGCGGTCGGGAGCGCCACCAGCTTCCGTATCCTTTGTTAAGTGCAATTATCAGAGGCTCAACTTATTCTACAGTTTCAGCTGTGTACATACGTGGGAGCATTGAATGCGAGTGTCGTAAGAAGGTGAAGGAGATCAGTCTCCGAATCCTGGCCCAGACACTTGAAGTCCGCTCCAGGCAGTTCTGGGCAATGGCATTCCCTCCCCCTGGAAGTGAATGGTGAAGTGTGTGAGCTTGCGAATTCCTTGGCGTGCAGCCATGCGCGTGTCCTTTGGCGAGGAGCTGGTGCTTCACTCCGCCTGCAGAGGCGTGTTTGAAGCCAGTCTCCTACATCGTAATTTTTTAAAATTATTATTTTCCGTTTCTGAAATAAAATCTTGCTGTGGTTCAGTTCCTGAATTGGGCCAATCTATGATGAGGTCTCGTGACGTTCATGCACCACTGAAGCTTGAGAAACTGACGGGGATAACTCTCGGCGTCTAGGTACATGTCAACTGAGTGAAATCAAGCATTATCTGTGGTGGATATGATTGGCAAGTGAGCAGAATTTAAGAGCTGGTTTCAAGGTAGAAAACGTGGAGGATGGATCAGCAACTTTTCCGTTAGACATTCGTTTAACTGGAAGAGATCTTCGAAGTTGTGACAAGCCTTGATCGATCCAAGCTACACTTGACATTGTCTTGCCTCTGCAAGTATGTGCAATATTCTCTTTCTTCTACACGTATGCAAAAAAATGAATGGAATATAGGTAGCCTTAGCACATTCACACTTAATACTAGAATGTGATGCAACTTTGATTTGGTAGGATATTACAAGCGTTTATAAATCATAACAATTACAAGTTTTCAGAAAATAAAGTATAATTTACCTTTCACATAAAAATTACTCTCCTACAGATTTCGTAGATCGTCACCAATAAAAAAAAAACAAAAAAAAAAACAAAAAAAACAAAAAAACAAAAACAAAATGATTCACAATTTTTTGAATAAAAAGTAACATGAAAATACCATAATCCTACATCCACGTGATCTGCAATCAGCTTTTCATGTTCAATTGAACACGCATAAGTGCATGAGCTGACACCAAAGAAATTTTTCAACTCACTGTATTAATCTCAAATACCCAATTTATAAACTGAAGATGCTTTGGAATATCTGGATACCAGATTCATATCCAATAGAACGAGAACACCAAGCTAAAATGCACAAATTCAGTTGGCCGAACTTAAACTTTGCACCAGAGAAAACAATCAATGAAAAGTTCGCAAAGTCAAAATATATATATATATATATATATATGAATGCATGAATATGCAGTAGATCGATTTAATTAATTAAGAATAATCTCTCAGGCACCATGCAACCACCCACGCACCCACTGAGCCAGTAGACTTTCCAAGCGGGCGGGCAGATCACCCTCTACGTTGCTACAGTTTGGGTCCCAAGCAATGGACGCGTTGAATTTAGACACCCAGTCACTAAAATCTCGCCTCACCTCATGTCAACGCCATTCTTACACTCTGCAGAAAACCGTTTTCTTCGACTGTGAATCCTCAATCTGCTCACGAGATCATGCGAATGTGCCGATGAACAACGTTTCACCATTTCACAGGACACGCGGTCCAGGCAGCTAACCAGCTCCAGATCAGGCTTACGTTGTCATCAAGCCCCACTGGTTTCGTTTGGAAGAAAACAAAACGTCGACATGGACCCAGTTTTTCCAAAGCTCACTTCGATGTTCTACATGTTGCTGATGTCCACCTCCGAAATGGACTCATTGGTGAAGTTTATCTTAATTACTGCAACATAATGCGAACTGGGAATGCCACTTGACTCAGCTAATTGGGGTCTGATTCGGTAGCGGATGAAACTGATTGTCGGCCTGCAGCTCCAGAATTAAGGATCCGTTTCGAGTGGTTGAATTGACAATCTGCTGCTTTCCTGTCCCTGAATCACAACTGAAATATGGTTGTACACTCTGAAACCGTGGGTTGTTTTCTTTTTTTGTCACCTGTCATTTCCTTTTCTGCGTTTTTTTCGAAACATCTTTTGGGGCAAGCCCCACCTTTGAACGTGCTGAAATCAATTTCTGTGTTTTTTGGTGTAACTAGTTTGTGAATTGAGAAGAAGAATGTGGGTTCATTGGACCCTGATGTTCGTTGATAAACGGTTTGCATGTACAGGATGAAAAAGTTTGTTTATTTAGTCACTCTCATTTTAGCCTACGAAATTGAATCCTGTATGGTTTGGTTTCTATTTTAAACTCTGGTTCAACTTTAGGATGAAACAAATATGGGTTCAACTTACATATTATGCAAAAAAAAAAGAAAAAAAAGAAAAAAAAGAAGTCTTATTTAATAATTCTTTACCTGTCATTCATTTTTTATATGCAAATACGGGTACTTGACCACGTGGAATTTATTGAAGAGTTTCATTCATTTTTTTAGAAAAATCAATATTTATGAAGGGACAATGTTGCAAGTATGGATGCACATTGAAATTTAATTAAGGTTCAGGATAAGCAATGACATAAAACAAGGACTCGCTTATAGATATAAAGGGTATCATAAACAAACACGATCTTCTTCTTTTCTTGTTTTTTCATTTATGTTTTGCATGCTTATGCAACATAATTAATTCTTTTATACCAATAATTAAATTTGTGAATTCTACTGAAAGTAATGCATTGTACATCCAAACATGTTACAATCAATGTATTAATTGCTATGATTTTTTTTCCATATCAACATACTTATAAAATATACAGTTTGATTCAACACACAAACAACATGTATTTTCAGTTGAAAAGTTTCAACCACATAATTAATGGACGCAACATTATCTATAAGTTTTCATTGAATAAACACCACAAGTGTCCAAAACATAGTGGCAAATAGCTACCCCACTTGTTGACACCATCCACACTGTGTAAAAACCCCATAAGATTGACATGAACCAGAAAGATATATTACAGTAAAATGTAAACTTAAGATGACCCTCATAAATACACTTAGCAATCAAATTTAACCTTGAGCTTTTGTCCTCTGGGTTTGTCCTGGAAAGTTTCCGTGAGGACAATTTGAGAGGAATCACTGGATCTAGTAACTAGTAATCACGTAATCAGCTGAAGGGTGACACATTCTCCACAGTACACCCACCAGTCCATCGTAATGAGGATCAGTCTTGTGTGAATCAAGTCTCCTAATCAGGCAATTGCAGCATTAAGAGCAAGGAAGCTGGAATGATACTCGGTCCAGGAAAGAGGGCCAGAGCTGGAGAGAGTGAGAAGCGGCGCAGATGGGGTTGTTGTTGTTGCAGAGCGGATTGTTAGTAACTAGACCAAAGCCACCCGTGCGAAGTAAATGGGGGGGACCCTGCTCGACACCACGCACGCAAGCTCATTCACTTCCCGGGCACCATGACCTTCTAGCATGGGTTGGGCTCCATAAATTCGACCTCCGCCTTAAATGAAGCTCTAATCATCAAACCAGATAGTCGTCTTTATGAAGCTCGACTGGAGCAGGTGATCAAGGGTGGGGGGAGGGTGCGCCCTTTTTCTCTCCCCTCTCCCCACGGTGAGTGAGGATCCAGTACTGGTGAGCCCCATTAAGAGCAACAGTAAGTAAGTAATGTGAGGGAGATAGATTCTTCAATGCGGCTATGCCATGTACCCCAGATGCTGCTCTGCTCTTCTCTTCTCTTTTTCACTCCAGTGGGATTCCAGGGGATGCTTTCCTGCACTGGAATGGAATGCTTGTCTGTCTGTCTGCCTGCCTGCCCTGCCTTCCTGCCTGCATGAGAGATCTACTCGGTTGAGAGCTCATGGCGATGGAGGTTCGACGAAGTGGGTGATGGGTGATGGTGGGTGGGATTCCAGACAAAGTACGAAAAGCAGACGCAGATCATGGTGAATGAGCTCGTGGAGGTTTTGCACCGGTGGTAGGAGGTTGCCACAATCTACATGATATATATGTGTGCATATATATATAAAAGTGTGTGAATATGAATAGGTTTGTAATAGGGCACATGTGCATGATATGAATGAAAATTTTAAATGAGTTAATTTTTACTCATTTGATAATCATATGTTTGGATTCAAATTTGTGATAAGATTTAACTAACAAAAGTAGAAGACATTGTTTTGTTTGTTGCCAAACATTATGGTTTATCTCAACTTGTATTAGAGTCATGTTTGTCATTTGTTGTATTGTAAGATTATTTCGAAGTTACTATATTACATTTGAATATAAAAAAATTTAATATAATAGTTGGGTCATTTCTAAATTAATACCAACATGACATATTTTGTCAAGCTTAATTTAATTCTTTTTTTAGAAACAACAATTGTGTATCCACATTTACTTTTGAAGTTTATTTATTTTATTTTATTTTATTTATTATCTCTACTTAAATAATAGCTACCATATACAATTTTTGGTATTTGTTTCTCAATTATTTTAAAATTAAAATTTCTATTACATTATTTATTCTTAAATCTTCTAATGAAACTTTTATTACTTTGATAATCTTTGAATATGGAATAAAGAGACACTATATTATAACTTTTTTCATCCCTTAAAAGCTAATTATTATATAAAACTAACTAAATTAAAGAAATAATTAAAGAATTGTAAATATAATTATGATGAAATAAAATCTACATAAGAAATCTAATATGTGGATGTATTTTGTTTAAATAGCTAAAACTTGTAAAGGTAATAATTCAATAATCATTTAGTGTAAGAGCTTAAACTTTCAACCATTGTATCACAATAAAAAGTAACCACAAGCCAACCATACTTACTACTAGAGGATTGTTTATATAATGTTATGCCTTAATCTAATATATTTCATTACATTCCTTTTAAAATAGAATTTTAGTTTTTTCTAAAGATGTTATGCACTAGAATGCAACATATAAGTATCCATGCAAAAAGGCATTTTCCATCAAATCTATGACAATTTTTTAAATTTTTTATTCTTTTACTTTGTTGAATATTATTGTATAAGCAATACATAGAAAAAATTATTTATAATTCTATACAATTAATAGACCTAATTCATCCAAAATTAAAATAATTTGTAATATAAAACAAATACAACTAGCTTATTTTCCAATTAGAATTTTTAATTTAATAATCTATGCACTAAAGTGTTTAACATTTAATTTAGTTCCACTCTAAAATCCATTTATTAGATCAAGATTATTAAAATTTATTATAAACATACCAAATTTTAATATTAATGTATAAGATGGCACCTCCTTCTTCTAAGAAAATTCAAGTGGAATGTTGTAATTATATTTTCTCTCATTTGATGTGTAATAAAATTTGAACTTAAAAAAATACAAAATTTTCTTATTGCAAAATAGATCTACTAATATTGTATAAATCATATCAATTATAAGGTACCAAAATAGCATGTTTATTAAAGAAAATTTTAATCTTTTGAACCTCTTTGCACAATATTGTATAAATCACATCAATTAACATTGTTATTCTACTACAAAAAGTCAATTTATAAATGTCTAATTTCCAAGATCAGTATATATCAGATCATCTATTGAAACTTGCACATATTGATAAAGTCCAAGAATGTGTATATGTCACCATGGATAGGCTTATTTTATCGACAATGATACAATTTGTAATCTAGGTTGTTCCCCACTTAGACAATGGCCTATGACAACACACAATAATAACCTATAATTGATGCATCTTTGTACTTCAAGTCCTAAATGTTCTAATACAATATATAATGTTTGATGTTTTTGTCTTAATTTTTTGTGATATAAACCATTTACCACATTGTTTATCCTTAATAACTTCAATGAAACTTTTTATTATTTTAATTATCTTCAAAGTTTAATTAAAGAGACATTCTACTAATATTTTTTTTATTTCTTAAAAGTTCAACTAAAACACATATACATACTTGATAGTATATTCTATTCTATTATAAATAAAGATAGCACTTAACATATATCAATAAAAAAAATTTGAATATTTTTTAAAAAATTTAATTCTAAAGATGTGAAATTTATTTAAATTAGATTAATCTATGCAATCAAGTCTTATACCTAAGAAGTATTTTATTCCATAAATTAAGCAATAAGATAATTTCTATAGTATAATTATAAAAAATCACAAATATAGAAGAATAAATATTTTTAATAAAAATAATATAAATTCTCATATATATATATATATATATATATATATATATAGTATTAAAATTTGATAATATCAAAAATAATTTATAAGCTCAAAAATATTATAGAATATAAATAATATAAGTTTTTGAAAATAAAAATCTTATAATATTAATAAAGGATGACAATCTATATATAAAATTTATTAAATAAATAAAATAAATTAAAATAAAAACTCCAAGATAAATGTTTAGAGATTCCTACAAATAAGATAAAGAGATATTTATATAGTAATTTAAGTATAATATTTTAAAAAGAAATAAAGAAAAAAAATTATAGAATCTTTTAAATCCTTTTTAGAATCAACTATTGTCTAAACCATGTATTTTATTTATTTATTTAAAATCCCTTTGGGATCCTTATTTTTAAAAAAATTCAAAGTAAACAAAGAAGGCATCAGTAAAGAACTAATTTATTAGAAATTAATTAAATCACACAAATTCTATGAAAAAAAGAAGTTCTAATTTTTTGTCTTCTTCCTATACCTCCTAATACTAAAAGAATAAGTTTTGCATAGAAGTTACAATGCATAAAAAAAATGTGAGTATGAAAAAATCATTCCTTTTGTCAAAATTATACTTTCACTGTTACTTTGATTAATTAGAATAATTGTTATAACTTACAATAAAAAATTTAAATAAAGGCAAGGCAAGAAAGTAACAACAAGAAACAACTCCAAACTTCAAAGTAGAAAAGAACCTCAATTATGTGATAATTAACAAGCTCTATTTCCAAAACTAAATAATACAAAATTTTGGTAGTGACATGTAAATCATCATTTGGCATGAGTTCAAAAATGCATCTTTATTCACGTTTGGGATTCACCACATATTATAAAATGATGCGCTATATCAAATGGAGCACCAGTGATGCGCTATTTCTCAGTAATCAATCCCCATAAATGCACTATGTCAAATGGGAAAAAAACTTTTACAGAAAAAATGTACATTACACCTGAGACTCGATCACCTAAAGAATGTGCATAGCGAACCCCAAACAAGCTGAAAGAGAGGCAGAGTAAGAATCCGATAATCCCATCAGAAAAATTACAGTAATGTGGTCATAATGTCACTTTATCACAACGAACTGAACTCTTGACAAGCTCAGCTGCTCATAATCCATCATCTTGTACATCGGCTGGTGTGAACTGGCAAGGTTTTTCGTCAGTTACACTTTCTTTTCTTGTTCTTTGAGATAGGACTTGTCATCGGATGCAACTGGAACCGTCTTTACCTGGAAAAACAAATATAGTGCACAATAAGAAAGAGTCAGTTTGATGGTTTCTTAACAGAGGTAATTCAGATCTAACAATATTGATTACTCATACTTGACTAACTGTCATGTAAGCAGGCTACCATCAGTTATCAAAGAATAAGCGAAAGGTACTCATCGTCACAGCACCGAATCCCGAGTAAAATTGATTACTTACCAATTCTCTGAATTTTAAGATATAGAACATTTCGAGATACCGTCTGGACTCACGCCTTCCTAGCTTGGAGACATATTTCCAGAACCCATATACTCTTGAGAGCATTAGCAATCGCTCGGCATAAATCTCCCATGTGTACCTTCAGGACGAGAGAAGAGAGTTCTAATGTTAGCTCAGACACGAGACACAACACCGCCCATGAGTAAGATGAGCACGTCTACTTGGGAATATTGCACAGGAAGCAAACTCAGAAAATAACGTCTGAGAAGAGAATAATCAAACTAGAGAAGCTAATGATAACTTATCCAATTAGAATTAACCGTAGCAGACAGTCAGGAGATAGTTCTGTGTATGCATCTCACAAATATCCAACCTAAGCGAGAATTGGATGGAAAGGATAACATACTTCGTGCGAATTCGCTCGAGACCTCCATCTGAAAGTTTAGTCCAGTAATCCTTCTGTTTAGTACATCTCTCAAAAAAGTTCACTATGATCTTGCTGGCAGACTCGGGGTGAAAGGGGTCAATGTGGAAGCCCGAGACATCGTTTACAACAATCTCCTTAGGTCCTCCATGGCATGTTGCGAATGTAGGAAGGCCACATGTCATAGCCTCTATTACAGTCAAACCGAAGCCTTCATATAAAGCGGGTTGGACGAAAGCACCATGGGAGTCCGCTATGTAGCGGTATAGTTCACCATTAAGAACCCTATCAGTTTGAGCGCATAACCATCGAAAGTCGCCATCAAGTTCATACTCCTTCATGAGATTGTGCATCTTGTCAATCTCAGCCATTTCTTCACGATCCTTTGATTTCTCTTTCTGAGTATTGCCTGCTACTACTACAAGGTTCACAAGTTCTCTTAATCGCGGATTCTTGGCGAACATTTCCACAAGACCAGAGATGTTCTTAACCTTGTCAAGACGCGCCATTGAAAAAAGGATGGGTTTGTTCCTGTCCTTCAATGATCCTCTGCATTGAAGAATCACGATGATTAACAGTTGCATGAAGAAAGCCGATATTTTCTACCTTCTATTCTGATTCTCTGTGTAGACATTTTATAGACAAACTAATAGTTACAGATCTCATTGTCGTGTACCAACCAAGTATACTAACATGCTCCAATGTGATTTGACCATCGTCCTACGTATAATCTACACAAGACGACATATGGAACAGCTGGAAGTAACTTTCATTTGTAACATTTCGGACATTTTATTTTTGAAGCAGAGAAAATTTTGTGCCTTCTAAACTGCGGACGGACACACTGTTCACATTGAAATTTTAATCTGATACAAGAGGGATCTATGATGGAAAGCTCAAAATCAAACCGTGGCTTATGTCTTTAGACTACAAGAGGGATCTATGATTTAAATTGATGTAAAAGATGCTAGCAGATGAGAAACTTACACATGCTCAGCAGTTTGCTCAGGATCATACAAAAGCTTCTCAATTTTATCATGCAAATCGGTTAACCTTCTATCCTTCTCCGAGAAGGAAAAGTAGACAGTTGTATCAGCTCCTGGTGATACAATGTTGAACTTCGGATCAAACACGTCGATGCCATTCACCACCCGGTACAGGCCAGGTAGAGAGAATGCCACATGACTTTCGTACTGCCCCACGGTGTCCTCACTGACATTCGTCACAGTCGGTTCCCGATCGTAAGTTATGTACAAATTCACATATAAGTCAATTTTTGGGGACCTACACACCCTATACTGAGGCTCCAAACATAGCAGAAACAAATAACGAACTTACTGAAAAAAAGATTGTGTTGCTGTTCAACATGCTCAAGGTTCAAGACAAGCATACCTGCCAGCAATCTCTTGATATGTACTAGTAATGATAAAATCGGCCTGGTTCATTGCGATCAGGTCCGCAGTGAATTGGCAAGAAAAGTGATATGTTTCTTCAAACTTCCTCCAGTAGATGTCTGAATCTGGGTACTTTGTTTTCTCAAGCGCGTGTGCTATGTTGCACTAATACCCACACAATACACTTGTCAGAAATACTAACTTGGTTGAACTGAAGTTCTCAACTTCTAATAGAAATGGTTTAAAATAATTCTAATTTGACTGGAGCATTGAAAGCTAGTGGTTTTTTCACAAACCTGAGTTACACCAAGTTGATGGCATAGCAGAGAGGCTACAAGATTGCCGTCAGTATAGTTACCGATGATGAAGTCTGGCTTTCCAGAAAGCTCAACTGTGAGTTCTTGTGCAACATCCTGGTGAAACAATGACGAGTTTTTCAACACAAAAGTTCTCTAATAATAGTATTGTACGTACATCCCCACATAACCAAACAAAGGAGAATTGAGACATCGTTCAGGAAATCCAGACGAACGTTGCTCAATCGAGTGATGAGGCAAAGGAGCACCAATTAGCCAATTACCAAATTATTCCAATAAAATTTGCAAGGAGATCATACAACTGTTTTGAATTGATTAGTACAAAAGGTATTCATACTTACATGGACAAAATTTTCCAGAAATGGATACACGTCGAACCGAGAAATCCAGTTGTGTAAAACGCCGTCTTCATTCCTAAACGGCACCCGCAGGATCCGAGAGTGCTTCGTTCCCTCTAACTGCTCGATCCTTTGGTTACACGTTGTTCCATTTGCATTTGGGATAAGACGAGTAACCTGGACACAATCCAGACAATGGGTCAAGAAACTTCTATGACTAGTGACAAAATGTTCTAGAAAAAAGCAGCAACATAGTCTGCACTAAAACCATACATACAAGTTCCAAACCACACAAATTGCAGTTCACATCGTTTAACATAAAGCCAGAATCTCTACTCCACAACAAAAGTGCACCAAGACTTCTACAATTAGCTTACCACTACAATTTGGGGTTCGATGTCCAGTCCCTGTAGCTTTATGTTCTTCAGCATCTCTTTTTCCATTGCTCGAACCTGGTCCAATATGTATACAATCTGTTGCAATCCAATCCCCATTGCCTCGTTTTATTAGCAGACCTTTCGTTTCAATACCTTAATTTAACTTGTTTAAATTTTCAAGTAGGAAAACAAAATTATTCTATCTCCTTTTTTGTGCCCTCATCAGAAATCCCATAGAGAATAACCCTGTTCAATTTATCCACAGCTCAAGTCAGAACTTACTTGTCCTCCCGTATCGGGCATTCCTAGAACGTTAGACTGTCCGAAGTATCCGTGAGGCGAAATAATGGCCACACTGAATACTATCGGTATGCGAGCCAAAAACTTCTCTAAGATGTCGGGATCAGGAGCTTGCAAAAGGTCTAGCAGCAAATGGATCATTTCCAACACGCGTCTAGCTGTATCACCCCAGCCTCTCTCCAACCCCAGTTCTTGCAACCTGTACGTACACAACATGTCAGCTGAGAAATCCCTTATTCAAGACAAAACACTTACTCCGCACAGCCTTACATCAGCTTAGGTGGTCCAAAATCTCCCGGTGTATATCATTCTACCTTTCGAAGCTTTTCAGAAAACGAGGGAAAATTTTCAGAATATTTACCAACTGTGAATACTAAGCAGGCAATAAATTCTATATAAAGTAACTGAAGATGAGAACATACTTGGAGGAGAAATCCTTGAACGGTTGGTCGTTTGGAAGCTTGATCAAATATTCCTCGGCTTTTATAAGCGCTGGTCGAAGCTTGGCGACGTTAGTAATACGCTCATTCAGTAACAAGGTCTGCACCCATTATTTACGACTCAATTCAACTCAACTCAACTTTAATGAACAGCAACTCAACAGCCGAATCGTAGACCCGTTCTCTTACGCTACAAGTCTTAACACCAAAACACTTCTTATTGTTGCTCGTTCCAATAAAGAGTAAGATATCGATTAGAGATTATCTTGGCATTCATATCCACATAAAGCTTTCAAATTTGCTTCACAGTGGCCATCATCTCAATTATAAAAAATGAGGTGGTGGATGGCAACAGTTCTAGGAGAAGTTTCGAATGAGTCCGATGTAACCAAATCAGTCACGCCAAGCAGAACTATGTATGTATCTAAAGGTGTATAATACCTGCGAATTTTGCAAGTAATTAACGCACCTGATCTTTATATTTATGACCACGCATAAACTCGACAAGCGGTTCCATGCTGTCTGCGTCCCGGAACAACCTCGAAGATAGGTGCCGATTCAGAAATTGTACACCATTCCCAATAGACTGCGGCCTCGTCATGCGTGGAAAGCCTACAGTGAAGGGCTCGATATCCAACTCTAATACGTATAAATCGTTACACCTGTAGGATCATACAAAGGCACTAGTGACGACTTTTGAACATCATCTACATGATAACGATTAATGTGCAACTGTGGTTAGCTCAGAATTAGATTTTCTCGGAGTTTGATCAATCAAGCACTCTGTTTAGACCTAAAAGACTGCTGAAGGATAATTGCAGGCTATAAATCCAGTATCCACATCAAGACATCGATTCGTGGACGTGTCAAAATTAGACCCATGAGAGTAGAAAGGTACCTGTTCTCATCTGCGAGGCACTCTTTGAATGACAAGTACTCGGAGGTTGTCAACTCCTCCACAATCATTTCATCCACGTTAATTCGCATGAATTCCCATAATCCAGGCCGAGGCCTAAGTGCAAGACCTACCCAAGGTGCCAGAACAATGGCTTCCTGCAACAGTCGTATATATGTACTCAGGTGTAAATATAGAATTCAGTGATCCAAAACTGCCAGTACAATTGTCAACGGCGACACAAACAGATGATTTACAAACTTTAGATGCTTCGTAACGTAAGCGCGAGTATCCCGGATTCTGCACCTGACATAAAGAGAAGACGCGAGCTAGAGGTCCATCCATTATTTTCGAGGACCCATTCTCCTCAGCGGCCTTATTGAGCTCGTCAATCACGTCATGTGGTTGCATAAGCGCTTTTCCTTTGGCTGTGAGTCTGCATCACTTATAATTATTAGACTCGTGCGCCGTACGTATACCCGACTAATCAACATGATCAGCTTCAGATAATCTCAAAGACTTGAGACTTGAGCTGGGTGAGAAAAAACTTCATTACGTATAACATATAATGCAGAACACCTGATCGAACTTCCTTAAACAATCATAATTCTGATTGGAGTCCACCAGGTTAAAAAATTGGTGAAATGTCCCCCTCTAGGCACAACTTGATTAGTTGTTGGCAACTTCCTGCGCTAGCTCAAAGATAATCGCCACAGAGATGCACTGTTCATCATCCAGAGAATTTCCTAAATCCGAAAGTACACATTCAATTGCTTCGAGTACAATTCAAGAGCTTACTTCGAGAGGATACGAAGATTTTCATTGCGTTGATCATCTAGAGAATCTTGGATCTTCTTGTTCAAGCTGGTCATGCGTGGGAGAGCCCCTGCTCGGGTCGTGACACCATCCATAATGCCGTAAAATAATCCCCTCTTGATTCTTACTGATACCAGACAAACCACACATCGAATTTAGTCATTTCCACACCAAATGCGCGCAATCCAAAATTCCACACAAGCAACAGATGCTCACTAAAACTAGCAATCCCAATCCTCAAACCCCCACTCATCTACAATCTGCCTTACACATCTCATACCCGGGAAAATCTACAACCTCCTTGAAACTCATGACTAACACAAGAGCGCACCTACAACCTCATCACCCCAGAATTCCAGTAGAAGCTATTTGATAAAATGCAGAAACATAAATTCAACTCGTTAAGTCTCAATTCACCCACCCACCCACTAAGAAAAAACCACCCGCAATCGCGACTCAAGCTCAAACTACCATATAAATGCTACAAAATCTGGTACCCAGAACCTCAGCGACGCGAAATTGGGTGGTGCCTTGGTTTCAAACAGGGGAGAAGAATGTGAGATAGGAGTAGCGAAGCAAAGGGTGGAGAGAAGTGATTGCGCGAGGACCTGAGTAGTGTAATAAAGCAGGGGGATGCAATGGGAATTGCAAGCAGGCATCGATGGGTGGAATTGTGCACTCGCAAGGGTGCGCTCAGGATCGCAGCAGCTAGCTGCAACGTCGTTGAAGGTGCGCTGGAAAGGCCCCCCCAGCCCTGGGACTCCCCCGCGACCACCATGTGTCCTCCCTCGGGCTGCGCCAGGTGGCGGACTGCGAGTAGTTGGTCCTTTTGATGAAGTCATGAGGTGGTTGGAGGACCCGTCCTCGCGGCTTTGGAAGGCTCGTTCCTCCCTCTCTATCCTCTCCTCTTTCTCTTCTCTTATCCATCTACCCTCCTACAAGATATTGGATCTACACTAGTCGTAGATATTAGCCCAGACGGGAAATCTACCCGGTCATGGCCCACATCTTGGAAGGCTCATATTTTGTTACTTAATTGTGTAATGTGTATTCACCTTTCTAAGCAATAGTATGACTTAAACACTAAAAGATTAACTTCTTATTGTTTGGATATTGCTAATGTCATTATAATTTTTGTTGTTGCCACCACAATTTGCCATCCACCACATGCCACCTACATCCTTTGCCAATGTTAAATAAAAAAATTTAAAAATTTAAAAAAATTTAATTAAAATTTAGTTTTTATTTTTTTATTTATAATAAAATTTAAAAATAAGAATATTATTTTTTTACTAAATATTTTATAATTTAAAAACTTATTTTTATTAATTTGTTCATTATTTTGATTAAAATTAAATTTACTTCCTATATATATATATATATATATATATATATTATTTTAAAAAGAAATATATTAGAAATATTAACAAAAAAATTTATTGGAATTAAAAAAAATTAAAAAAATTTATTGTATACGTAGGAGGTTGTAGTAGCATTATCAATATACTATTTTTATTGATATAATTGACTATTGTTATGATGTGATTTAAGAGTGATTTTTTATGTCTAATTATAAAATCACCTCAAATATGTTTTAATGGAAAAAAATAAGAAAAACTAATATTTTTAAAAGTACATATTTAAGTATTTAAAGTATGTTTATATGTAAGTATATATATATATATATATATATATATATATATAACTGAAAATAAATTTATAAATAATATGACTTAGAAAAAACATAAACGAATGCATTATACAATATAAGAAATTAAAATGCAATAAGGTATTAATAAGTGGTAGTTTGAGGGTCAATAAGAATATCAAATTTATATGAAGATCTACTAATTAGATTGTGCTACATTTAACAAGATTAACACTCAAAGTATCTACTAATTAGATTGTGCTATGAGTGTTAATCTACATTTAACAAGATTAACATTCATAGTATTATATCTTCAACTTTTATAATATAGAATATGTTATCTTTTTTTCTTGAAAGTATCAAAGTATTTTAAAGATTGCAAATTATCCTCATCTATATTAATATTATTTTTATAAGATTACTTCCTTTTCTTTCTTTTTTTTGGTGTAGAAATTCTCAAGTCTTTATAAGTATGGAAAATTTAAAAAAGATAAAGAATTCTATAGTATAAATATAGAAAAAAATAAAAGATTTGATGCTTATTAAATATTAACTTTATCTACCACCTCAACTAACATCTAAAGTAATTAATCATGAAGACATAGAAATGACAAGAGTTTCTTTAATAATTGCACCACCTTAAGTAATTTATGCAATTGCACCAGCTATAGGATCAAAAATTGCCCTTTTGGAGAAGTTTGATTATACTAGATCTAAGTTTTAAGGATACACCAACCACATATAACTTTTATTCAGTTCCAACTTTTTAGTTATCCAATCTAAATATCTCAAATAAATTTTTTATTAGAACTTTATTTAGTAGATCTATTCTTTTTTATTTTTATTATTTTTAGAACAATAAGATTTTATATTAGATAACTTAGATATATTTTTGATAAAATTTTAATCTATATATAGATAATATAATATAATTTATAGAATAATCAACAAAATTTAAATTTTATGGTAAGAAAATTGATTTGTGCCAACACATGCATCACGATTTTGACAATTAGCAATTGATGTCAAGTACAATAATATTGTATTCATTAATCAATTTTTTTATAAATTATAATATGATATAAAAAAATTATTATTTAATTTTTTTGATCTTCAAACTTTGTATCAAGCTATTAATGTTGCTGTCAAATATAACAACCAACTTTTAAAATTTTGATCAAAAAGTAATACGCTAGCATCTCAACACTTTTATACTTCTCTTGCAAATACTTCTACTAATTAAGATATATAATTAGACATAAAAGACATGCAAATTAATGCTATATGTTTCAAATCTCCTATAATATAAGAAAAAATTCAAAGCTAACAAAAAAGATTATTCTTATATTATGGATATCAAAACATATTACTAAATATTATCATAAAAAGCAACAAAATTATAAGAAAAGAGGTACAATTTGACAAGAAGACAATGTAACCAAAAATAAAATTTTCCAACAATATTAAAGACTATGCAACTGGATTCTTGTACCACAATATTGTATAAAGACCTTTTATTTTTTTCTAAATCCTCTTTTGGCTTTTTAGTACAAATTTGTTTAGGATCTAATCATCCTACTACTTTTATATTTGTCTTATTAGATTCTAATATCTCTACTTATTTTCTTAATATATATATATTTTAATGCTATAAGATATTGGTAGTATAAAAAGTCAAATTTGTATATTAGAATTCATAAATATATAATTTTTATCTTCAAAAAGTGTCACCTATAAAATTATGTTGATAGAAGTGTTTATAAAAGGTCATATAAGTCTAATAGTATTTAATATTATAAAATCTTCTATAAATCTTATTATTTTAGGATTATTTTAATTAAAAATATATAATTCTTTTATAGATTGGATATATTGTAGTTTTAAATTTCATATTGATATATCTAAAAAAATATAAAAAAATAAAAATAAAAATAAAACAAAAAAACAAAAAAAATCTAAAATAATCAAACATCTATTTGTGACAAATAGGACATTTGTACAAGTATATATTATTTGTACAACATCAAATATTCATTCAAATGGAGGTTTCAATAGAATCTTGAAGCAATATAAAATATATCAAAATATATTTAGAACGAGAATGTTTATCTTAATCTTCAAAAAGAAATTCAATCATCTTTTGGACTAATTTATAATTTATTGTAGAATAAAGTTGTTGATTTGAAGGAATATATTGACAAAAATCTTACTAAAAAGTTCATTTGAAATTCAAAATTTTCCATAAGTGTACCAATCTTCTTTGTGAAGCAAAAAAAAAAAAAAAAAAAAAAAAATCTTATGGATAGATTCAACAACCATCATAATGATATTCAAAAATAATCTTATTTATTATATATGGTGATTATATATTCCAAAAATTTAAGCACAATTATGTGCACTTCAAGTACAATATAAATTTCTAGCAACAAAACATTTTGGATAGAAAAAAACTTTGAAGCATAGTTCAAGAGATTTTTGGTGGCTTCAAATGTATAAAGTTGTTAAAGTATTTATTAAATCTTATGATACTTGTTTTTAAGCAAAGACTCCATAATATTGATCCTATAGACTTTTTCAAATTCTACCTATTCTAAAGCAACCTTGGTCATTTATTTCAATAGATTTTGTTATAAGTCTTTTCATTTCTAATTCTTATGACTTTATTTTTGTGATGGTAGATTGTCTATCCAAAATGGCACATTTTGTATCTTATATAAAATTTATTATTAGTAAAGAATAAACTAATTTTTTTTTAATAATATTTATTGATATTATAGACTTTTAAATAATATTATATTTGATAAAGGACTCTAATTTATATTAAGATTCTAAAAGATAGTTTTAATATATTAAAAATTAATATTAATTTATCTTTAGCTTTTTATCCTTAAATTTAGGAAATTCCTAAGTAGACACTTTTTTTTAATTACATAGACACTCCTTTTTCTTCCATACCACATACTCCTACATACACATAATAAAATTCTTATTTATATTAAGTTTTTAAGATAAATTTATAACAAAAGATTTGTATACAATAGCTTATGGCACTTTTTTTTGTATTAATTAAATTCAACAAATTTTCATAATGTATTCTATATAATTCTTTCATTCACTTTAAAAAGCTTATTAATTTTATTTAAAAAGTCTTTTATTAAAAATTTATCTTAAAACTTTTTAATATAAATAAGAATTTTATTGTATATATGCAAGAGTGCATGGTATAGGCAATGTCTATGTAATAAAAGAGAAGTGTCCACTTAGTAGTTTCCTAAATTTATAGAGAAATAGAACATATAAATCAAGTATTGGAGCAATATTTGTAATCCAACATAAAATATCATCAAGATAATTAGATAGCTTTCTTGCCATTAGTCAAATTTTTATATAATAATATAATATATTCTTCTATTCAAAAAACTCTATTTTTAATTAATTATGGTTATGATTTATAATTTGATACTTTTGGTTTTTTATAAGTAAAAAATCTAGCAGTAAAAGATTTGGAAGATAGAATAGCAGAGCTCTATACAACAATAAAAATGCAACTAAAGGAGGCTTAAAAATAACAAAAAGCTAATGCAAATATTTTTAGAAAAGAACAACCTCCATTTAAAGTTGGTAATGAGATATTATTACTTTGTTATAATATTGAGACTAATTGACCTTGTGACAAGTTAAATCATTAAAGACTTTGTCCATTTTTTATCCAAAAATATATTAATCCACTTACATATCAATTATAATTATTAAAATCAATAAAGATTCACCATATATTTTATGTATCTCCTTTCAAGTCTTATATTACAATCAATATATTAAGAAAAAAATAATTACCACCACTTTTTATTGAAATAGATAACAACCAAGAATTTGAAATAGAAGAAGTCTTGAACTTAAGCCATATCAAAATAAATTGGAACATCTTATATATTGGTATAGATATAATATTAATAAATGCACGTAAGAGCGATGTGAGAATCTTATAAATAATTTGGTTTTTTTAATTTTTTATTGACAACATCTATCAAAACCAAGGACCAACTATTGACAACAAGATGGTATGAATTAAGAAAAAATAAGTTCAATAATCAATATGTTGTCATGTTATAATACGTTTATGTGATAAAAATATAAATTAGAATGATTTTCTACTTAATATTCAATTATCTTGGTTCAATAGGAACTCAAGATACTTAAGAAAGGTTTTGTGAAAGCCTCTTAGATTTTTTTCTTGTCTTAATAGCTAGTAGATAAAAGTTAGTTATTAATTTTTCTTTTTAGGTTATAAAAATTCTTTTATTACTTTTAAAAAGCCATAAATTAATAAAAATAGGATAGAAGAGATAAATAATTAGTATAGTTGATACTAGGATTAAGTTGAGGATAGGATCAAGCATAATAATCCTTAGGATAGATTGGATTGATATTTGAGGTCGATAGTTTATAGAATAGGATCAAAATCAAATCTCTAGCTATAAAAATAGCTACCAAGGGCAAAGTATCAAGTCATTTAAAGATTAGTAACTAGGATTTGAGAACTAGCTTTAAGCTTGTTCTAAAGGCATAAGACTAATTTTCATAGGATTTGAGAAGACTTTGCAATTATTATCCAAAATTAGGATTTGAATTGGTAATTTGGATTTTTTGCAAATCTTGGCTAGTTTTTGCAATTCGTACAATATCTATAATTGAAAGTTTGATAGTACATGAATGATTAAATGTACTAAGAGTGTGTGAAATTTTATATTAATCTAATAGTTCAATTGAGAGATGTTTGATCTTTAATACAAAGAGGTATCAAAAGTTGGAAGGTTAAGGTTGTTTAGGATTTTTGAAATATCTAAAGATCTATTAGTCAAAACAAGGTGAAATTTGATATAATATTAGAAGACTTAGAGATTAAGCTATATAATAATTTTGAGCTAAAGTTAATAGTTGAAGAAGAAAAAATTACTATTAGAACATCTACATCAACTTTCAAGTTGGCGGACAAGTAACATTGGTATAAATTTTGAATATTTTTTTACAATCTCGTTTCTTGTATATTTATAAACTACAACTTCATCTTCTATAATTAGATACCTAATATATTTTAAAATAAGACAACATGTAATATAACAATGTAAAATTTTTTTGTAAAATAATAATCAACATTTGACAAATTCATCTAAAGAATTTTCATTTGCAAAATTATCAAATGAAGTACTTAAATTATCTCAACCTTTAAAATATAGAAATTGAAATGGAGATCTTTAAGAAAAACATGTTATTATTTAAATAGATAGCAAGATACAATATATATGGTACCATGATCTTGAAAGCAACTTTTGATGGTTATTGATATTATTAGAAGTGGATACTATATTTGATGGTATGTACAATGTGTTGTTTAAAAGTAGTTATGAAAACTTCAATAATAATCAAATAATTAGATAATATTCTTATTTTATTAACACTAATAATATCTATCAAGGATACGAATTAAAAAAAGATATTTATATTAGTGCAACCTATATGAAAAGAAAATAATAAAATAGAAATAAGGAAGTATATATATTCAAGAAAAAATTGGAATGGCTATTGCAAAAGGCTAGAAAATACAAAAGATTTTTGAACTAGATTAGAAGCAAAAAAAGAATTGACAAGAGTAAAGAAGGCTTCACTTTTGTCTCTATATATACTATCTATCTAAGAGCTATATGGCAGTGTTTTATAAGACCTCCAACATGTGTCTAATTTACAAGATACATATCAAACTTACAAGATAAGTTTCTTACATGTGCGCCATGTACTTAGCTTGTTCTACAAGTTACTAACCATGTGCGACATATGGCTAGCTTGTTGGCCAATTTTCTAATTTACTAATCACCTATAGACATGTATAAAAGTGAATCTACGTCTATAAAGCTTCTAGAAAGCTTTTTTATAAGATATTATTTTTTATAAAATATTATTTGATCTTTGTTGGAGCCTTCATAACTTCCTTCAAAGAAAACATTTAAAATACTATCAAAAGTAGTTTATACCTTTAAAAATATCACCAAACAATGGGAGTCTCTTCCAAGGTCATGATACCAAACATATTATATCTCGCCATCAACCTAAAGAAGGACATGTTATTCTTGAGGATCTTCATTTTTATGTCTTGAAGGTTGTGAGGGTCATAATATCTCTTTTAATAAATTAGCAAATGATGGCTCTTAAGCTGAATTTACTAGTTGTTGATTCTCTATCTTGTTGGCATGAACAAATTCAAAGAAATAACAAACAATGATACAAGATAGAATGAAACCTCTATTGAATTTATTTTGCTTTATAGCAAAGATTTCGTTAACTCTTCATCTTAGTTTTAATGGATGTCGTCAATGAAACACATTGACTTTTGCTAATATATTTTCTAGATTCTTAAATGGCTTCTATATGCATTCACTAATATCATATCTGTGACAATGTACAAGATATTCCAACCAATTTTGGTACTGCATTGAATTTAAAACTTCTTTTACTTCAAATTCTTTATTGTTGTCTACTTTTATAGGAGGCAGTGGTATTTGTCTTCTTCTTTGTATATCCACTGTCTTGTATGACTTAAACAGTGATACATAGAATATAAGATGGATCTTCATAGATTTTGATAGACATAATTAATAAGCAACTAGATTAATCTATTCACAAATCAAAAATGATCCAAGTCTATAATAATCTAATTTTTTACAAAGACAAATAGTCTTGATATTAAAACAAAGTAACCATACCTTATTGCCTATATGGAATTGAAGTTGTTTCTTGTGATAGACATCTGCATTGATCTTTTGTTGATCTTGAGCTTCTTTTAATTGTGCCTTCATTTTTGTATGTAACTCTGACAATTGATTTGCCAAATCTTCCATCACAAGATTATTAGCTTTTAAAAAGTCAAAAATATCAAATTGTAGATGATAACCATAATTAGCAAAGAATAGAGCTTGTTGAGTAGAAGAATGTATCAAATTATTATAAGCAAATTCTATCAATGGTAAAAGAGTTGTCCAATCATCTTGATGATAGTTGATAGTACACCTCAAATTTTATTCCAAAACTTAATTTACTTGTTCCATTTGTCCATCAGTTTGAAGATAGAAAGTTGAAGATAGTTTGATATCCACCTTCAATATTTTGAAAAAGGTTTTCTAAAACCTTGATACAAATTACATCCCTCTATCTGATATAATATCTTTTGATATTCTACGATAGCAATAGATATTGTCAAGAAAATTTTTTGTTTTTTCACTTGTGATAGATTTTGTACACAGTACATAATGTGCCATCTTGATGAAACAATCTACAATCTACAATCACAAATATTGAATCATATGAACTCAAATGTGAAAGATTAGTGATAAAATCCATAAAAATAGAAGATTAATAATATTTTGGTACATATAATGGTTGGAGAAGTCGATAAGATCGATGACAAGTTTTTGATCTTAAACAAATATCACATCATTGTACAAATTCTTTAACAGCCTTCCATATTTGAAGTCACTAAAAATCTCTTCATATTAGCTTCAAAGTCTTGCTATATCCAAAATATCCTATTGCAGGAAAGTTGTGACAAGCTTCAAGGACAGGTAGTCGTATTTCACCTTCTGGAACATATAAGTATTTTTTGAAATAGAATAGGTTATTCTTGAACTCAAACTTAGAAGTATCATGAGACTTAGATGAATTATTCTTAATCTCATAAATAACAAGGTCTGAAGTCATATTTGATTAGATTTACTTGAGAAAAGTTGAATCAACAATCAATGTTGATTTCATTGCTTGAAGATGAAATTGCTTTGGCTTCAAGAAAATTGTTCTTTATTGATCAAAAGTTAAATCTCTTCTTTTAGTATAAGATAAGAACGTGTAAATAGAGCATCAAATAGACCTTATTATTTTTTTCGCTAATAAATAATAATAAATTAGAATCTTAACAAAGACATGCTTCAACAAGTCTGACAATGATTCAATACATGTATTGATATGAAATATTCAAGGTTCTTGTGATCTATATACATAGTGATTGGATTAGAAGTGCCTTCTAGATAATGATGCCATTCTTGAAAAGAATCTACAATTGTAAAAAGTTCCTTATTATAGATTTTGTAGTTGATCTTTATTGCTGAAATTTTTTGGAATGAAAAGCTATTAGGTGGAGTTTATCATCTGCTCCTATTTATGACAATATTGTATCTAAAGGAAAATCTGATATATTTATTTTCATAAAAAATACCTTAAAAAAATCAATGCAATACAAGATTGGTAGAAAAATAAAAGCTGTCTTCAAAGCTTCAAACAATGCTTTTGCTTCTTTATTCCACTCGAGTTTGTCTTTACAAGTTAAGCATATAAGTAGAGGTGCAACTTGAGAAAAGTTCTTAATGAAGATTTAAGAGTAATTGGCAAATTCCAAAAATCATTGTATATTATTTATTGTTCTTGGAATCTTCTAGTCTAAGATTGTCTGGACTTTCTTAGGATCTATCTTGATACTATCATTCAAAATGATGTATCCTAAGAAGTCAATTTGAGTAATATGAAATATATACTTTTCCATCTTGGCATTTAATCCTATATCTCTAACTTTTTATAACACATGACGAACATGAAGTTCATATTTTTTTGTGTTCTTAGAATAAATTAGAATGTCATCTAAATAATAGATAATAAAATCATTAAAAAAAACTCATAAAAAATATCATTCATAAAATGTTGAAAAGCAATTGGTGTATTTGTAGGTCTAAAAGGTATGATATTATATTTAAAATACCCATACCTTATTCAAAATACAATCTTCCATTTATTTCTTTTTTTAATGCATACCAGATTATATGCTCTTCATAGATCTATTTTTGTATAGATCTTAACTTGAATCACTTGATCAAAAAGTTCAGATATCAAAGATAGAAGATATTTACTCTTAATAATAATTTTATTGAACCCTTGATAATCTATACATATTTGTAGTAATCCATCTTTTTTCTTTATAAATAAGATAAAAAATCCTACTGGGAATTTTTAATAGTGTATGAAATTTTTGGCCAACTTTTCATTAATGTATTTCTTGAATTCAGCCAATTCATTTTGTGATAAGTTGTAGATTGGTCCAAATAGAGGTTGAGTTCCCTCTTTGAGATCAATTAACCAATCATATGGATAATGTTCTAAAAAAATATCTACATTCTTTTTTTCAAAAATGTCTTGATAATCTTAATATTGGCTTGGAATGCCACTTAAAGTCTTTCCACTAACAAAAATAGATGTAACATAAATAATAAAAGATGATCTTTCTTTTATTACATTCATAAAAACTTTTACATTTATAAGTACGGATTTTATTATACTAGACTTATGGCTTTTTATTTGATTAATAGGGTTCTTATTAATATTTTGAAAAAAACCAAGTCTACAAGAAATCGAGTCTATTCAATTATTATACTTTTTTAGCCATGATAAATCTAAAATGATTGAATTAGAGAGAGATTTAATTATATTAAAGATTACATAAGTATTATGATCATCTATTGTTACATTTATAGGAAGAATTTTATGAATAATATCTCTAAAAGACAACAAACGATCATTTATGATTTCTACATATACAGATTTAGCTTTTCTATATTGAAGGTATTCTATGACTTTTAACAAATTCTTTATTTAAAAATCACATTGGGGCTCTTAAATCTTGTAAGACAAAGAAATTATAATTTTTAGATTTCAAATAGGCATCTATTATAAAATAAGGAGAAGATTCTAAAGAAAGAATAGGATCTTTACTAGAAGTTGTCTAAGATTCTAACTGTATAATGTCGTATTGTGGTTTGGCTACCATGTGAAAAAATTATATATATATATATATATATATATATATATATACATATTTAATATATAATTTATTATATAATTAATTAAAAGCCATAATAATGGATTTTATTAATTATAAGATATGGTTAGGTTATTAGTTTAAAAAGAATCTATGTAAAGAGGTTATTATTTAAGTTTATACAACCTTATTTTCTTTTTGATAATAATTTTGAGGTTGATTTATATTGATAATAACTTTTATGTATCTTAAGTCACCTTTGTTAGACATTGGTGGTCCTTAAGATTTTATTTACTTCTTTTATTTGATATTTAGAACACATATTATATAAATCTTATAAGAAAAAGAATTAGAAAGGAATTTTAATATGAAAGGGAATAATTAGGCCATCCATATGAATGAATGGAGATGGATGATAGAAGTCTCTATTCCTATTGGCCAATGGGCTTTAAGGAGGTTGCCTGAGGATTTATTAGGGATTAGAATTTGTTTTTTGAAAGAAGTCAAACATTGGAGGCTAAGGTCAGCAAGTTTGGATTTTTGGATATGGTTTTGGTGCAAATTTTGTGTAATTTGGACTTTTAATGAAGGAGATATAAGTGCTCAAAGTTAAGGTGTTGAAATTGTACCTGTTGTCACTCTTTTGGGCATAACTTGCGTGTACAAAGAGCAATAGAAGATCAGTAGCTGGAGTTGGAAAGAATACATTTTTCGCTATATTTTTTTATGTACAGCTTGATGACATCCAAGCTAGAATGAAGGAGATATTGGAAGTTAAAATTAGTACTTATAAGCTAAGGGCAGTAAGTAACCCTATTTAACTAATGATTATGTTTTGAGCTATATCTTAGGCAATTTAATAGATTTTTGGTTCAAAATTTCTAGGAGTGTATATATTTATATCACAAGACTATGTAAAAAAAAATTTGTGGCATTAAGATTTTGGGTTTGCGAGATATAAAGAAAATAGTGCTTAGATGCCTGTGACTTAGGGTTTTAAGCACTTGCTAGGATTTTTAAAATATCAGATGATTGGAAGCAAATTTATGGTTGATTATTTTTTTTTATAAAACTTAAGAGCATTATATACACTTTGAAGAAAATTTTATAGAAATTGAATAGTTGAATCAAAAGTTATTGGAGTCTAAAGATTGCAAAAAAAATAAGTCTTTGTGGATGAATAAGGTTTTGAAAGGTTTTGTGGCAATTTGAATCTTTTTATACAAATCTACTTAAATACAAAAAGGTTTACTAATAAAAATTATTTTTTATAATATCATTGTATTATTTGTCTTTTTTATTAAAAACAAGTCACTTTTCTAGAGTCTTGCCAATAATTTTCAAGTAAATTCTCCACAACTAAGTATCCAGTGTATTCTCAAATAAAAAATCACGCCACAAGATATTTTGGTGAATTCAATATGAAACATTTGAGGTAGAGAGTTTTAAAGAAATATTTTATTTTTTTATTATGGCAGAGAAACAAGGAAGTAGTAGTAGAAACTGCACTAGGATATTATCAATGCAGCTTGATCTTACTACAATTCAAATATTTTAAGCATTTGTTTTTTGTATATAGCAACAAAAAGTAGTAGAATGCAAAGAGGCATTGGTTACTAAAGCCTTACAATCCATTGTTGGTTTATTAGACCAATTTAATAGAAAGAACATCTCTAAGTATTTGAAGTATTATTTTTGGGAGATGGAGATTAATAAAGTATCGGAGAAGGAGATGATCCTAACATTTGAGCTTGTAGTTGTACTTGAACTTTGTGGATACATAAGGATGATTATTCAAATTCATGGAGCAAAATGAGAGGATTTTATCTTTCAGCTAAATGAGGAAAATTCTTTAGAGGATGCTAAATGGATAATTAAAAAATCATTTATGGAATGAGTTAATAAATCCAATAAGGGATTGGTTGCAATAGAATTATTTCAAGAATTTGAAAGGCAATTTTTTCAATTATCTTGGGCGGAAAAGCTTACACTTGAAAATAACAAGATGGAACTATTTCTCCAATGAATCAATAATGAATTACAAAGGGAATTAGAGTTGTTATTAGAAGATAATATAAAAGATAATAGACTTATTACTTATTAGAAGAAGGTCTCAAAAGTAGTGGATATACTTATTAAAAGAAAATATTGGAGAAGTAAGGTGGTAATAAAGCAAGAAACTAGACCTCCATCAATTATAATATCTCGTAAGTAATTATGAAAATTTATTATACCGATATCTACTGCTCCAATTCTTGCATCTATAGCTGCACCTCAAAAAGATATAATTGAAGAATTGGTGAAGGGAATGAAAGACTTGCAGATCATCCTTATGTATCCACAAAGTTGAATATGAATAATCATCCTTATGTATCCACAAAGCTAAAAGAAAAAAGAAGAGCATCTAAGATCAAACGTGCATTGAAGCAAGGATATATATAAAGGTGTATTTGATGTGATAATATAGAGTATCCTTGCAAGGAATGTGGAGATTTTGCTAATACTTTACAATGAGGAATAATTTTATAGAATGATGAGAAGATTATTTTACAAGATACAAGTGAATTTTTCAAAATCAATTTTGGAAAGGGAGGGATGAAAAGGATTTTAGAGGATTATCTATCTCAATATACTATGGCATTAGGGAGAGCCACCACTTATAGCATTGAGGTTGTAAAGGAGAAAGAAAATATTTTTGATAAACATGTAGAGACAAAGGATTTGTGGAATCATGCTATCACTAGCATGAATAAGGAGAAAATTATAACGCAAGAATTATTCAATATAGCCATAATAATCAAGAATGTCACAAGATGAGATAACCCTGTAGATACCATGTCTGTATATGCTTATCTAATAAAATTCCACCATGAAGCTTTGATGGACATAAAGAGAAGAAGAAATATAATAAAATAAAACTTTGAGGAATCAAATAATAAGAAGAGATCTCAAAGAGATGAAAAGATAATACATAATAAGGAAATACCTATACTAGAAGATAGTAGATCATTTGGGAATAGACCATCAAAATCATATCCTAGAAATATACTACTATCAAGAGAGAAATGAGAAGAAAGGATAGAAGCAAGTAAAAACAAGGAGAAGGATAAGCTTGTTGCCTATAAATTATAATCAAATATTGAGCCAATTATAGATTTGAAAGAGATACTAGAAAAAATGGTGTTGAAAGGTAAAAATTGAATTTACATTATAAGAAATTTTGGACATTTTAAAGAAAGAATTTCATGATATCATTATTAACACTATCAAGCGGAAAGGCAATTAATAGGAAAATCTACAATGTCCAATATTCTAGATATAACATTAACAAAAAAAGAAGAGCTGGAATTGGCTGAATGTTATATCCATCAAAAAGATCAATTTTTTTTGGATGAGGATAAGATTGATGACAAGGGTCCTAGTTATTATTCTAGGAGGCATTGAGCTAGAGCCACCATAGAAACTTTGGTGAAGATAGGAGACTTGGTAGATCTAGTAGTTGCTCTTATTGATCATAGATTTGAAATTAATATTATGTCTAAAGACATTTATAAATGTGGGATGTGGCGTTATGACACTGAATATGGTTGGATGATCCAAGCAGCAAATAACACATGTAAAAACCTTTATAGTGCTTGTCCAGATATAAAGGTGAAAAATGGAGATGTATCTATTAAATAAAACTTCTTTGTTCAAAATAATACTTCTTATCCAATGATCCTTGGACGACCATATATTGTTATTGTAAGGATGGAAACTAAGGTATTAGATGATGGATTAGCATATGTTTGCATCAGAAGCCAAGATGGTAAACAAGTAGTGTAATTTTTAATTATATTTACTAATCATAAGTACAATAGGAATTATTTAAGGAGTGGCTCATTACCAAGGATCAATATAGAGTTTAAAGATTTTTAAAGGGTGCCACTATAAAGCAAGGATGTAATGGTACATCAAAGAAAGTACTCTCACAAGAGAAAGAATGTATATTTGTATCTGAATTGTGCAACTTTTTAAAAGTGCAATTTAATATGATATAGGCAATATTGTGACACCAACCAGATCTTTAATTCTTTTTGGTATATGATAGAGGATGCACAGATTTAGAGGAGGTGGATATCATATTGTGATTCAGCTATCATGTGAAAAAATTATACATATATATTTAATATATAATTTATTATACAGTTAAATAAAAGCCATAACAATGGATTTTATTGATTATAAGATGTGGTTAGACTATTAGTTTAAAATGAATCTATCTAAAAAGATTATTATTGAGATTTATACAACCTTTTTTTTTTTTATAGTAATTTTGAGGTTGATTTATATTGATAATAACTTTTATATACCTTAAGTCACCTTTGCAAGATATTGGTGGTCCTTAAGATCTTATTTGCTTCTTTTATTTAGTATTTAGAACACATATTATATAAATCTTATAAGAAAAAAGATTAAAAAGGGATTTTAATGTAAAAGGGGATAATTAAGCCATCCATGTGAATGAATGGAGATGGATGAAAGAAGTTTCTATTCCTATTGGCCAAAAATCATGTCCAATAGATTTTAAGGAGGCTGCCCGAGGATTTATTATGAATTAGGATTTTTTTTAAGAGTTGGATATTAAAAACTAAGGTCAGAAAGTTTGGATTTTTTAATATGATTTTGGTACAAATTTTGTGTAATTCGGACTTTTAATGAAGGAGATATAGGCATTCAAAGTTAAGGTGTCAAAATTGTATCTATTATCACTCTTTTGGACATAACTTGCACGTACAAAGAGCAATAGAGGATTGGCGGCTAGAATTGGAAAGAATACTTTTTTAGCTATATTTTTTATGTATAGCTTCATGACATCCAAGTTAAAATGAAGGAGATATTAGGAGCTAAAATTAGTGCTTATAAGCTAAGGATAGTAAGTGATCCCATTTAAGTAGTGGTTATGTTTTGAGCTATATCTTAGGCAATTTGATAAATTTTTAACTCACGATTTTCAAGAGTGTATAAATATATGTTACAAGACTATGTAAGAAAAATTTGTGGCATTAAAGTTTTAGGTTTGTGAGATATAAGGAAAATAGTGCTCAAGTGCTTCTAAGCTAGGGTTTTAAGTACCTGCTAGGATTTTTAAAATATCAGACAATTAGAAGCAAATTTATGGTTGATTCTTTCTTGTAATGAAATTTAAGAGAATTATCTATATTTTGAAGAAAATTTTATAGAAATTGAATAATTGAATCAAGAGTTATTGGACTCTAAAGATTGGAAAGAAATAAGTCTTTGCAAGTGAATAAGGTTTTAAAAGGTTTTGTAGCAATTTGAACCTTTTTGTACAAACCTACTTAAATATAAAAAGATTTATCAATAAAATATATCTTTTATAATATCCTTGTATTATTTATCTTTTATATTAAAGACAAATTAATTATTAGACTCTTACTAATACGTTTCAAGTAAATTCTCCATAGCCACGTACCCAATATATTTTTAGATAGAAAATCACATCACACAACAACGGTGTTGTATGGTATAAATTTCTATTTGGAAATTCACTAGATACCTGATTGTGAAGAATTTACTTAAAAAACTTTGATAGTAATTTAGAAAGTGATTTGTCTTTAATAAAAAGAAAAAATAACACAATGATATCACAAAACATATTTTCTATTGATAAAGCTTTTTGTATTTAAGTAGATTTGTATAAAAAGGTTCAAATTGCCACAAAACCTTTTAAAACCTTATTCACTTGCAAAGACTTATTTCTTTCCAATCTTTAGAGTCCAATAATTCTTGATTCAATTATTCAATTTCTATAAAATTTTCTTTAAAGTATAGATAATGCTCTTAAATTTTATTACAAGAAAGAATCAATCATAAATTTGCTTCTAATCGTCTAATATTTCTAAAAATCCAAGCATGTGCTTAAAATCCTAGCTTAAAAGCACTTGAGCACTATTTTCCTCATATCTCACAAACCCAAAATCTTAATGCCACAAATTTTTTTTATATAGTCTTGTGACATAAATTTATACACTCTTAAAAATTATGAATTAAAAATTTATCAAATTGCCTAAGATATAGCTCAAAACATAACCACTAGTTAAACGGGGTCACTTATTGCCCTTAGCTTATAAGTACTAACTTTAATTCCTAATATTTCCTTTATTTTAGCTTACATATCATCAAGATATGCATAAAAAGTATAGCCAAGAAAGTATTCTTTCCAATTCCAGCCGCCAATCCTCTATTGCTCTGTGTGCACACAAGTTATGTCCAAAAGAGTGACAATAGGTACAATTTCGACACCTTAACTTTGAGCGCTTATATCTCCTTCATTAAAAGTCCAAATTATACAAAATTTGTACCAAAACCATATCCAAAAATCCAAACTTGCTGATCCTAGCCTCTAATGTTGGACTTCTTCCAAAAAAATAAATCCTAATCTCTAATAAATCCTCAGGAAGCCTCCTTGAAGTCCATTGGGCATGATTTTTGGCCAATAGGAATAGAGACTTCTATCATCCATCTCCATTCATTCACATGGATGGCCTAATTATCCCCTTTTATATTAAAATCCCTTTCTAATCTTTTTTCTTATAAGATTTATATAATATGTGTTCTAAACATCAAATAAAAGAAGCAAAGAAGATCTTAAGGATCACCAATGTCTAACAAAGGTGACTTAAGATACATAAAAGTTATTATCAATATAAATCAACCTTAAAATTACTATCAAAAAAAAATAATAATGTTGTATAAACCTCAATAATAATCCTTTTAATGGATCCTATCTAAACTAGCAACCTAATCATATCCAATCACTAATAAAATCTATTATTATAACTTTCACTTAATTATATAATAAATTTTATATATATATATATATATATATATATATATATATATAATTTTTTCACATAGTAGCCAAACCACAACATGACATCCATCCCTTCCAAATCTGTCCATCCTCCAATATGCACCAAAAAGAATCAAAGTTGTAGTTGCTATTATATTATTAGTCCAGCAATATTTTCTTCAAAATCCTATTCTTCTTCTTCATTTGTAAAGAAGTCAATCTCTTCTCTTATATCTTCATGTGTTATGTCTTGATTCCATTGTTTGAAAAATTTTATGCATTTTTCTACAATTAAAACTTTAAAGTGTGTTCTATCTAGCTCTTTTAATATATATGTGATATTATTCAAAACATTTACAACTACATAAGGTCCAAATCAATATTTAAAAAATTTTCTAAGAGTACTATGTTGGTTATCCAAGCTGCTATCATTCACCAAAATCCAATCACCTTCTTAAATTTCTTTTGGCCTTAACTAATGCCGCTTGTCAAATCTATCTTTGTTTCTGATTTGTGCCTCTTTTAGCTTAATAATTTTTTTTTCTATATCTTCACGTCTTTTCTTTAACTGACGGATTTGAAGTGCAAGAAGTTCTTCTCTAAATACGTTGTCTTATCAAGATAAAACATTCTAGGTATATATTTGCTCTTTAATCAACATAATAGGCTTTTATCCTTATATCAATTCTGTGGGCATTTATCCAATTATTAAACTATGAATAGTACAATTAGCCCATAGAGCAAATGGTAATAATCTTGGCTATTCTTTTGCCCTTCTTTTACATGCTTTAATAATGGCTTTTACTATCGGAAGATGATCTTGCTCACTTTTGGCATTACCTTCCAAATTATACACTGTTCTAAGTACAAGCTTCATTCCACATCTTTCAAAAAAAATTCTTGCTTCATTTGTATCTAATTCTCCACAATTAATAATAATCTTTCTAATACATTTGTATCTATAAATCATATCTTCTAGTAGAAATCTATAAAAAAAATTCAGTGGATTTTGTTTCCAAAGCTCTTCCTTCTACGTGGTTGGATAAATCTTCTTGTACCAAAAACCAAGTATCATATTTGCCATAATCCCATAGGTATAGTAATTAAATCCACCACCCATTTATAATATATTGCTAGAGGATATATAAGATGTAATCCATCTCTGTGTTGAATCTTTGAATATATTTGGCAAGTTTGACATGATTCCACAAACTTCATTATATCTCTATACATATTATGCCACCAATATTTTTCTTTAAGCTTGTTAAAGGTAGCATAAATACCTTTGCGATCAATCCATAAGCTATCATAGAATTCTTGGATCAATTACTCTTACATTTTTTTCTTACAAATTATTCTTTGCGATATACCATTGTTTCTTTTACATCACTTCTACAAGTATCCACTTTGTAAAAGGTAGTTGTAGGCTTTCCACATAATCTGCTTAAAATAAATATCATTCCATCTCAATTGCCTTGATAGCATATTTAAATAGTATCCAATATCTATCCATTCTCCTTCATATAATTTTTCCATAAATAATTTTGGATATTCATTCTCTCCTTGTTATATTCTAGAATAGAAGGTAGTATCTACATCTTTGGTATTATCAATCAAATCTTCTTCTTGTTTATATGTAGTCCGAGATAAAATATCTGCCACTAAATTATTTTTGCCTGCTATATGCTTGAAATTAGAATTTAAAGATTTAATATATGCAATCCACCTTAGCATAGCAATATTAGAGGTATTACAATTGGTGATCATTTCCAATAGTCGCAAACAATTTATCTCCACCATCACTAATGCTCTGATTAGATAATCTCTTTCACTTTTTATTACTATCATTGCCCTTGATAATTCTTATTTCACTTGTGGATAGTACTTTTATCTTTCATTTAATACCTTAGCTCTAAATTATATAGCAAATTGATTTCTTTCTTCATGAGCTTATCCCAGAGTCTAATCAATAGCTATTAGGCTAATATCAGCTGTAAGTATCACTGATTTTTTATTCTCATAATTTACTCAACGCAACACAAGTGAAAAAGACAATGATTGCTTCAACCTTTGCATTGCTTTTGTATGTATCTTCTCCTATTTAAACCTCTATTTTTTTTGTAGTAGACCATAGAGAGGATCTGTTATATGCGCGTAATGTAGAATTTATATATAATAAAAGATATAAGCTCCCAAAAATCTCTGTACTTCTGTTTGTGAGTTACAAACTTTCTTCATCTATTGTATGGCATTGACTTTAGTAGGGTCTAATTTGCAACCAAACCATCTACATAAATATCCTACAATAATAATATCTCAAACATCAAAGGTTGATTTAGCTCTTGATAAGATCAAGTGGACTTTTTCAAGCCGTGATAAAATCTTATCACAATCCAAAATATAATTAGATATAAATTTATGACACCCCCTTTGATTCATTCTTTTTTTTTTTTTTTCTTCTATATACCATTTTATTGGAATATCATCCAAAAAAGGTCTAATCTTTTCTAGAATAAAATCATGGAGTACCTTATTCATCCTATTCATCATATGAGCAATTGAGTTTTTTTCTTCTTGTGGTAATATATATATTTTTACTAGTCCTTAAAGTGTCCTTGTAGTAGTAATATCCTTGCTTTGTTCTGCAAGTTGAAATTGATCATACCCGGATTAAAAATCTCTAATAGAATAAATGGCTCTACCAGCAAATGCTTCAATAAATTTTCCAACAATTGGTTCTATTCCTGTATTTCTAATGGTTATTTGATTCACTAGTTGCATATCTTGAATAAACTGTAGAGTTCCATTTTTCTTTATGATTGTAAATCAACGACTAGAATATGGTGCCAATGATGGTTCTAAGATTTTTATCTATATCTTTTTTTTTAAAAGCTCTATAAGTTTAGATAGATATGCTTTAGGTACCGAAATTGGCCTTAGATCCTACAGAGCATGTAAAACTATAAATATAATTATTGGTGCCACAATACTTGGATCCACACATCCAATTTTTGAAGGTTCAAAAATAAAAGCTTTTCCATATTTTTTTAATATTTTTTTAAATTCTATTTTTTCAATAGGTAAAAGAAAATCCGTAGATCCCACTTTCAATTTCTTGAATGTACTTTCTGTAATCTTATGGCCAATTTGATCAAGATTTCGTAAATTTTTTTCCTTTGAAGCTTCTTGAATTTAGTGGTTTGAATCACTAAGCAATGATATAGCTATAGGTTATATTTTTTTTTTTATAATTTTATACATAGTTTCAACTTTGACTTCATAACCTTAAAATGCTTATATGATTGAATAGAGCTCTCTTGAATATACTTATATCACTTAATCTTTATGTGTCACTTCAACCTTTACAAGTTCTTCCAATACATCTTTTAAACCTGTTTCCATATATGTATCTATTATCTTGTCATCTTCATCAAGCACACTGACTCTTTTTAGGTCTTTTTTTGTTTTTTTCTCAACTCTTTTCTCCTGTTTTTATAAGTTATTAAGTTGTGTATGTATAGCAAATCCACTCTTAAAAAATTTTATAATTCCTATACAGAAGGTACTTTCTTTTCCTTGTGAGAGTATCTTCTTCAATATACCACTACATTTACGTTCTATAGTGGTACCTTGCAAAAATCCCTAAACTCTTTATCAATCCTTGGTAACAAGCCACTCCATAAATAATCCCTATTGCATTCATGATTAGTAGGTATTGTTAAAAATTGCACTGCTTGTTCACCATCTTGGCTTCTGATATGAGTACATGCTGATCCATCATCTAATACTTTGGTTTCCATCCTTATAACAATAATATATGGTTGTTTAAGAATCATCGGATAAGAAGTATTGTTTTGAACAAAGAAATTTTGTTCAGTAGATATATCTTTAATTTTTACCTTCACATGAGAACAAGCACTATAAAGATCTCCACATATATTATTTGCTACTCAGATTATCCAACCATGTTCAGTATTGATGGGCCACCTTCCACATTTATAAATATCTTTAGACATAATATTAATTTCAGATCCATAGTCAATAAGAGCAACTATTAAATCTACCAAGTCTCCCATCTTCACCAAAGTTTCTGTGGTGGCTCTAGCCTAATGCTTCTTAGAATAATAACTAGGATCTTTGTCATCAATCTTTTCATCATCTAGAGAAAATTGATCTTTTTTATTGATATACCACTTAGCCAATTCCAGCTCCTCTTCTTTTATTAATATTGTATCTAGAGCATTGGATATTATACACTCTCCTATTAATTACCTTTTCTACTTGATAGTGTCAATAATGACATCATGAAATTATTTCTTTGTAATGTTCAAAATTTTTTATAATGTAAATTCAATTTTGGCATTCAATACCTTTTTTTTTAGTACCTCTTTCAAATCTGTAGTTGCCTCAATATCTGATTATAGTTTATAGGCCACAAGCTTATCCTTCTCTTTGTTTTTACCTGCTTCCATCCTTTCTTTCCATTTCTCTTTCAATAGTGGTATATCTCCAGGATATGATTTTGATGGTCTACTCCCAAATGATCTACTATCATATGGTATAGGTATTCCCTTATTTTGTGTTGTCTTTTTATCTCTTTGAGATCTCCTCTTATTATTTGATTCCTCAAGGTTTTATTCTATTATATTTCTTCCTCTCTCATGTCCATCAAAGCTTCATAGTGAGATTTTATTAGATAAGCATAAACAGATATGGTGTCTATAGGATCATCTCATCTTGTGGCATTCCTGATTATTGTGGCTATATTGAATAATTCTTGTCTTATAATTTTTTTCTTATTTGTGCTAGTGATAGCATGATTTCACAAATTTTCTATCTCTACATATTTGTCAAAAACATCTTCTTTCTTCCTTACAACCTCAATGCCATAAGTGGTGGCTTCCTCTGGTACTATAGTATGTCAAGATAAATAATCTTCTAAAATCCTTTTCATTCTTCTTTTTCCAAAGTTGGTTTTGAAGAACTCACTTATATCTTATAAAGCAATCTTCCCATTTTTCTATAAAATTACTCCTCATTGTAAAATATCAGCAAAATCTCCACACTCCTTGCGAGGATACTCCATACTATTGTACTAAATATATCTTTATATATATCCTTGCTTCAATACAGATTTGATCTTAGATGTTCTTCCTTTTTTCTTCTAGCTTTGCTAATTTAATCTGCAAGTCTTTCATTCTCTTCACCAATTCCTCAATTGCATCTTTTTGATATGTAGCTATAGATATATGAATTGAAATAGTAGATATTGGTATAGTAAGTTCCGATAATTGCTTGTAAGATATTGTAATTAATGGAGGCCTAGTTTCTTACTTTATTACCATCTTACTTCTCCGATATTTTCTTTTAGCAAGTATATCCATTACTTCTGAGACCTTCCAATCAATAGTAAGTCTATTGTCTTCTATATTATCTTTCAACAATAATTCTAATTTCTTTTATAATTCATTATTGATTAATTGGAAAAATAATTCTACCTTGTCATTTTGAAGTATAAGCTTTTTCACTCGAGATAGTTGAAGAAATTGCCTTTTGAATTCTTGAAATAATTTTGTTGCAACTAACTCCTTGTTGGATTTATTAATCCATTCTATAAATGACTTTTTAATTACCCATTTAGCATCCTCGAAAGAATTCTTCTCTTTTAGCTAAATGGTAAGATCTTCCCATTTTTCTCTATGAGTTTGAATAATCATTCTTATATGCCTATAAAATTCAAGTATAACTACAAGCTCAAATATTAGGATCATCTCCTTCTTTGATACTTTATTAAGCTCCATCTCTTGAGAATAATACTTTAAATACTTACAGATGTTCTTTCTATCAAATTGATCCAATAAACCAAGAACAGATTTTAAGGCTTTAGTAGCCAATGCCTCTTTATATTCTACTACTTATTATTGCTACATATAAAAAGTAAATGCTTGAAATATTTGAATTGTAGCAAGATCAAGCTGCATTGGTGATGCCCTAGTGCACTTTCTACTACTACCTCCTTATTCTCTTGCCATAATAAAAAGCCAATATATTTCTTCAAAACTCTCTACCCCAAATGTTTTATGTTGGGTTCACCAAAATATTGTATGGCGTGAATATCTATCTGGGAATACACTAGGTACCTAGCTATGAAGAATTTACTTTAAAATTATTAGCAAGAGTCTAAAAAGTGATTTGTCCTTAATAAAAAAGACAAATAATACAATGATATCACAAAATATATTTTTTATTGATAAATCTTTCTATATTTAAGTAGGTTTGTACAAAAAGGTTCAAATTGCCACAAAACCTTTAAAATCTTATTCACTTGCAAAGACTTATTTCTTTTTAATCTTTAGAATCTAATAAATCTTGATTCAGTTATTCAATTTCTATAGAATTTTCTTCAAAGTATAGATAATTCTCTTAAATTTCATTACAAGAAAGAATTGACCATAAATTTGCTTCCAATCCTCTGATATTTTAAAAACCCAAGCAGGTGCTTAAAACTCTAACTTAGAAGCACTTGAGCACTATTTTCTTCATATCTCACAAACCAAAAAATTTAATGCCACAAATTTTTTTTGTATAATCTTGTGACATAAATATATATACTCTTAAAAATTTTGAGCCAAAAATCTATCAAATTTCCTAAGATACAACTCAAAACATAACCACTAGTTAAGCAGGGTTACTTATTGCCCTTAGCTTACAAGTACTGGTTTTAACTCCCAATATCTCCTTTATTCTAGCTTGGATTTCATCAATTTATATACAAAAAGTATAGCCAAGAAAGTGTTCTTTCCAACTCCAATCCTAGATCTCCTATTGCTCTCTACATGCGCGAGTTATGTCCAAAAGAGTGACAATAGATATAATTTTGATACCTTAACTTTGAGCACCTATATCTCCTTTATTGAAAGTTTAAATTATACAAAATTTGTATCAAACCCAAATCCAAAAACCCAAACTTGCTGATCCTAGCCTCCAATATTGGAATTCTTTCAAAAGACAAATCCTAATTCATAATAAACCCTCGGTCAGCTTCCTTAAAGCCCATTGGGCATGATTTTTGGCCAATAGGAATAGAGACTTCTATCATCCATCTCCATTCATTCACATGGATGGCCTAATTACCTCTTTTCACATGAAAATCCCTTTCTAATTCTTTTTTTTATAAGATTTATATAATATGTGTTCTAAATATCAAATAAAAGAAGCAAATAAGATCTTAAGGACCACCAATGTCTAACAAAGGTGATTTAAGATACACAAAAGTTATTATTAATATAAATCAACCTCAAAATTACTATCAAAAAGAAAATAATATTATATAAATCTCAATAATAATCTTTTTAGATAGATTCATTTTAAATTATTAGCCTAACCACATCTTATAATCAATAAATCCTATTGTTATGACTTTCACTTAATTGTGTAGTAAATTATACATTAAATATATATGTACAACTTTTTCACATGGTAGCCAAACCACAATACGACAATAGTGTCATGTTGTGGTTCGGCTACTATGTGAAAAAATTGTATATTTATATTTAATATATAATTTATTACATAATTAAATGAGAGCCATATCAGTAGACTTTTATTCATTATAAAATATGATTAGGTTGCTAGTTTACAAGGGATCTATTAAAAGGATTATTATTGAGATTTATACAATCTTATTTTTTTTTTTGATAATAATTTTGAAGTTGATTTTATATTGTTAGTAACTTTTATATATCTTAAGTCACCTTTGTTAAACATTGGTGATCTTTAAAATCTTAGTTTACTTCTTTTATTTGGTGCTTAAAGCACAAAGTATGTAAATCTTATAAGAAGAAGGGTTAGAAAAGGGTTTTTAGTATGAAAAGGGTAGTTTGGTCATCCATGTGGATGGATAGAGGTGGATGATAAAAATCTCTATTCTAATTGGCCAAAAATCATATCCAATGGGCTTCAAGGAGGCTGCCGGAGGATTTATTAGGAGTTAGGATTTGTCTTTTAAGGGGAGTTGAACATCAAAGATTAAGATCAATAAGTTTGGATTTTTGGATATAGTTTTGGTGCAAATCTTACATGATTTGGACTTTTTATGAAAGAGTTACAGGCGCTCAAAGTTACGGTGTCAAAATTCTATCTACTATCACTCTTTTAAGCATAACATGCGCATACAGAGAGCAATAGACAATCAGCAATTGGAATTGGAAAGAGCACTTTTTTTGCTACACTTTTTATATATGGCTTGATAAAATCCAAGCTAGGGTGAAGGAGATATTGGGAGTTGAAGTTAGTACTTGTAAGCTAAGGGCAGTAAGTGACCCTGCTTAACTAGTGGTTATATTTTGAGCTATATCTTAGGCAATTTGATAGATTTTTGGCTCAAAATTTTTAGGAGTGTATATATTTATGTCAAAAGGATATGTGCAAAAATTGTAGCATTGGGATTTTGGATTTGTGAGATATAAGGAAAATAGTGCTTGGATATCTCTGAGCTAGGGTTTTAAGCACCTACTAGGGTTTTTGAAATATCGGACGACCAAAAGCAAATTTGTAATTGATTTTTTTTTGTGGTAAAGCTTAAGGATAAAATATACTATGTATATAAGTTTAAAGAGGATTTAATAATTAGATCAAAATATATGAATTTCTAAAGTATAGAAAGAAAAACATCCTTTGTGGGAAAAAAATACTATGAACAGATTTTGTTGCAATTTTGGACTTTTGTTTATACTAAAAGGGTTTTGAAAGCCAAAACTTCATGGAAGTATAAAAGATGGATATATAGAGCCATGATAAATTTTTGATATATAGATGAATCTTTAAAAGATTCTTAAGGATTTTCTACATGTCATAGAAAAATCCTATGTACAAACCTACTTATAAATAAGAAATTTTATCTATATAATATATATTTTTATATTATTGTGTCTATTTTTCTTTCTTATTAAGGACAAATAACTTATCAGAGCTTAGCCAATAAGTTATAGATAGACTCTCTACAACCAAGTATTCAGTGTATTCCCAGATAGAAATTCACGCCATACGACAACGGTCTCTATTGTAGTTGGACAAACTTGTTTCCTGATATATTGTCTTCTTTGACAACCGTACTTCTTATTTTATAGTTGTGTCATTTTTTTGGATAATATTGAGTAATGTGCTTAGGTTCTCTATAATATGAACACAATCCTTCTTAATGAAAACAAGTCTTTTCTTATTCAGTAAGAACTTTAAAATATACCATATCAATTTACATGTCTTCTATTTTTGAATATACATATTAAGAAGATATTGATATTGCCATTGTATTATAATAACATTGGAATTTCCTTGTGTGACTCTCAGATCAATATTCAATAAATCAACTGTTATATTTCACAGCAAAATCAATTGTTTGACTTAATATCTAAGGATTGGATAAATTAAGCATCAATTTTTTTATCTCATATTGTAATCCATAGAAAAATTGGCTGATGAATGTACCATCATTCCACTTGATATCAATCACTAGTTATCAAAATTATGAAACATATGATCAATAAAGCAATTGATTATGTCACTAATCAATTATTTTATTGCAAGATGCAAATCTTATTGTTTGTCACACAAATTGTATGATATTTTTTATATACATAGATCAAAATTTTGCTAAAAATGCCTCCAAATTATCCAATATTGGATTATGTCATTCAAAAAAAGATGAAAACCATGATAAAGTAAAATCTAAAATTAATATTTCAATAAATCTAACTTGTGACTTTTGAATTGGATAACTTTGAGATCTCCAATTATACTTGATTGATAAATCCTTGAAACTTAGATCTTGTACCATCAAATTTCTCCGACAAATTAATTTTTGGTTCCTTGATACTTGAACGGTGTTCAATTGTAGATAAAGTGATATAACTTGAAGCAACTCCAATCATCTCTATATCTTCACTTCTTACTAATCTTGTTTCTTTTTATGGTGGTATATTGGATTAATGCATTGTGAGCAATAATTCTGTCATTTTCTCTTGCATTTGTGCCGTTGCGCTCTTCATTTCAACAAGCTCTATCATAATAATATAATAGAAAGGAAATAGTGTTTATTCTCACTACAAAATAAAATATTTAAAAACAAAGAAAAAAAAATTCTAGGAACAATATCAGTTTAGAAGTGGATAATCTACAACTTCTAATATACTTATGTCTTATCAAGAAAAAGGGATAATTTATTTTTAATCAAGAAAAGACAAAGCTTTGATACCAATCTATCAAAGACACAAATTAGAAAAAGATGCATATATTAGTTAAACCTATGTCAAAGGAAAATAGAAATAAGGAAGTATATATATTCAAGAAGAAACTGGAATGGTTATTGCTAAAAATTAAAAAATATAAAAAATTTTTAAACTAAATTAGAAACAAGAAAGGAGTTAACAAGAGTGAAAAAGGCTTCACTCTTATTTCTATATATAGTATCTATCAAAGAATTACATGGCGGCATTTTATAGGACCTCCAACACATGTCCAATTTGTAAGACACATGTCGAACTTGCAATACAAGTTTCTTATATGTGCGCCATGTACTTAGCTTGTTCCACAAGCTACTAATCATATACAACACATGGCTAGCTTGTTGGCCAAGTTTCTAACCTACTAATCACCTATAGACATGTATAAAGATGAATCCGCATTTATAAAGCTTCTAAGAAGCTACTCTATAAGATATTATTAAATTTATCTACTTTTATTTATTTTTATTTATTTATATAAACTAACAAATTATTGGAATAAATCTTATATCCGTGACAACATTCCATATTAATTACTTTTGTATAAAACAAAGATCAAAGTTTGTTGCAAATATCATTCAATAGATCTTGGGTTTTATCAACTTGTTAAACAACTTAATTGCTTATTATAGAACTTGTCCCTAAAAGAGAGAATAATATAATAAATACCTATATTATTTAAATAATAAATATATATATATATATAAATAAATAAAAATAAGTAAAACTTTTTGGATAAAAAATATCTTCTTTAACAAAATTTGACAAATTAAATCTTTAGATGCTTATGATATGCCATGTAGCTAATTTGGCACAAAGGAATTGCAATAAATAATTGAAGGGAAAAAATAGCAAACAAAATAGGTGAATGTTCTCCCTTGTATATCCTAGAAGCATCAAAAATTGTATTACATGGATTTTGGACTTATTAAACAATCCAAAGGATATGGGAATAAAAAACCTCTATTATATACTACCATAGTATAGAAGGCCCAAGATATAATCCTTAACTAATTAAGGAACTTCAAAAAGTAATATTTAAAGAATTTTCTAGAAACATCAATGACATAAAAGAATTTTGGAAGGTAATGGTAAGAATATATTTTTGAACAATATGGGAACAATATGGGAACAATATGCCAACTTAATGTTTAGACAAGAAGTATATATTAATAAAAATATTAATAATATTATATTATTTAGAATGGTAGATTATAATCAAATATGATTTTAATTTAAATTTTGATTTGTAGAACACCTCAAAACAAATTATCTAAAATGGTTCAAAAAAATTTTGATTAAAGAAGGCAAGTTAGACATATTAGATTCATGACAATATATTAAATAGAATTATAACTCATTACCAAGATAAATATAACTTATCCTTTTTAAAATCTCTTTTGCAATTCAAAAAATATCATGGAGATACTTTGTGCTATGCCAGAAATTGGGAAAAGATTACCGACGAAAAAGGAGCATCCTTGTACCCAATGAGCATTCTAGTATCAGCTGCTAACATTCCATACTCCTTGCTGTGTCATAAAGCACATGCATCTATCTAGAATAAATATAAGCCATGAGCACCATTTCTTTGTTCATAACGATCAAAGTAACTTGGTTTACCAAACGTGGGTCTCCTCTGTCATCAAATTTGAATGTAATCACAGTTACAGTTCCTCTGCTGGGATAAGTAGATAAAACCTTAAACTGTAACCAATTACAAGCTTGTTAGAAAATGTCAGGATTACAGAGAGAAACATCACAAGGCGACTCCATTGCTAACTTAATCCAATTCTCAATGTCTTCTGAGAAACCATAGTCTTCTGAGATCCACACCCCCATCCATCATCATTAAGTTTCATCGTTCATCATTCATCTCCAAAGGGCCAAACCTAATTTTCGGATTGAAGATTTATCACTGACCCGACTGCGTCTGTTCGTGCACATCCCAATAACTACTCACTCTTTACCCCTGACTGCCAGCAAAATCTTCTTTCTTGGTCCCTGATGCCAACACCAGAATAAAACACAACAGTAATTTAACAAAATGTTTCGTGTATCCTCACTACTGTCGGACATCATTTCAGTAACGTGTAGAAGATTTGAAATATACAGTGGGCAGAGACATGTGCTCCGTGACACTGATGAAAATTCACTGAAACGTTTGCAAATGAAACCCGAAAACAACACTGAGATGGAAAAAAAAAGAAAAAGAAAAAAGAAAAGAGCTCACCATCGGCACACCAAGCTCCTTGAGATCATTGTCACTCATGTGTCCAAGGGCAGCCATATCAATCTGAAGGAGCCAACAATGATCAGTTTGTTGATGCTTTTCTTTAAATATTTTAAAGCAATAACAATGGTCACAAGAAAATTAAAGAACCTTTATGCAACATTTAAATGTAGCAATAGATCAAGAATGGCTGTAAATTGAACAGTAAAATCTTATCCTTACAACAAGCTCCTGCTGTGTGATCAAAGGTACACAATAACAATATTGAAAGTCGAGAATGACTACCTCCTCAGATTGAAACGTAGCCAAGTACTTCTCCAGTCCCAATGAGTGGAGAAGAGTACGCACTGTTTGCTCTTCGACCTACAACGAAACAGAAGATACATTAAAAGGTTCGTTCACCACCGTGTTCTCGCATACAACCCCAAACCTACATTATAATATAATAAACAATTTACATGAAATGACATTTCACCACACACAGAAATGAATGTATTATTGTTCTAAAATTTACACCTGTAACAGACTACACAAAGATAGATTCAACCCAAGAGAATAGGCTCCTCTTCCATAATTACACGGCACAACTACCAATGTGCTCCACACCAGAGAGGCGAAGGCAAATGAGTATCCACTGAAGACCCTGAAGTCCAATAAATACACAGGGCTTGGAACGCTGAGAACGGAATTTGTAAGACTCGTACACAGAGAAGAAATTACATTTGGCACCTTTCCATCCAAAGGTCTCTTCACAGTTGCAACTGATCTGGCTGAGACAGGGGCAGGGACTGTTGTTGGAGCCGCACCTTGCGTAGCATTTGAGCCATTGAAAACTACGGATGCAACTCGTCGCTGCACTTTAGGACTTTCATGCACATGAGTGGCTTGGTGATTCTGACTTACGAGGCCTGACAACTTATCCCGCAGATCAACAACATTTCCTGCATTTCCTTGATTACCATTTCTTGAGCCTTGTCTAGCTAGTTTTGAGCGCAAGTCTGCGCCACCTGTACGTCCAGCTGAGGTTTCTAATCAAAGATGCAACATCTCAGAAGCTCAGTCTGACAGTACGGACACACACAAATGTATCATATTGATAATAATTAATCAGGAGTTACTAGGTGCATTCATAAAAAATCAATAAAGCAAAAAAGGAAATTTAAGAAAACTCAGATTCTATCGTCATTGGATTAGAGAAGACATCCGACTTAGATGTTCTACTCGGAAAAATATGAAAGGATACGTTGACCTCGGGAACCATCATTAGATTCGTCAAAAAACATATCATGCTTCCATTGCCCCTCAACGTCTCTATGTCTGCAGGCATCCAACAAAAAATCGGCTTCAAAAAACAAATCGAACTGAGAAAAAAACGGCATTGAAATCATGGCGATCAAAATGCAGAAATCAGAGGCACGTTTCAACAACGTAACTTTGGTAGACAGAATAAACCAGCGAGTTCCATTCGAATTTTCAGGTATCTGAATACTTACCGACTCCATAAGTGGTGCATTTACAACTTGTCAAAATTCTTGCCATGCTTGCATAGAGTAAGACTTCGGTCCCCTGAGAATTCGATAGAAAATGTGGTGTGACTTTTGTCCTTGTAAAAAGTAGTAGAAGCTCACCTTTTGGCACCAGTTGACTGCGGCGCGGCACGAACTGGCTCCATCAAACCCCCCAGTCGTTCCCTAATTGATCGCTTCCTATTCCAGTCTCCATTTGCGCGATCCGCATACATCTCTGTAGGAACAGTCACGTGTCTCTCCACCTGTTTCGCACCATACATAACTCGCACATTATCATTTAACTGCATTACAATGAACCATATTCTTCCTCACATTCCAAATTACCAACCAGCATGACTAATCTAATGGCTCTCATAAGCAGCAAAATTATTATAAATGAAAAATAAATAAGATTGCTTTCTACTTCCTGAACAGGTTTCCGTGGCTCTCCACAAGGACACAGTTCAGCAATATGAACAGCAGAATATCTGAGGTAATACAGCTGTCCCAACCCTGTCCTTAACACCCAATGCATGAAATAATTTTTCAACGGATATTCTCCACTTAAAGTTTTGAAAAGCGTATCTCAAGGTCCTAAAAAACCCGCGAGTCTACCGACACCGCTTACACCACTTGTTATGGAGGAAGAAAGTTGCATATTGCCAAACATGCAGACTTGAGAAACATGCCAAACATGCCACTCACCAATAGAGCAACTTCTGCCACCAAAGAGAACTAGCGCATCGATTCTACTATTCCGCCATACGCTTGTTGATGTTGAATGAAGAAATAAAATCAACATACCCCCAACAGAAAACAAGACCAAACAAAAACTCTTTACAAAAAGAAAATTGACGAAACTAAACCCAAACAAACAAAAATACCAACACATGAAAGTAAACTGACACAACACACACAATCTAAACCCTAAAACCAGGTCTCTTCAATCCTTCTTGTCTGGAACCATTCCCAGAGGAAGAGCAGATTTGCAGAAGAGTAAGAGAATAAAAATTACCCGCTTCCCGCCACGCCCCAAGGTGACCGTAACTCGTGGGTGAGACATGAACTTTCGTGCTAGCCTTTCCCTCCCCCTCACACCAGATCTCAAAAAAACTCCGACCAGCGCAGGTAATCCCTGAAACCTCGCAAACACAACAGACTAATCAAATGGACCCATCATCACAACACCACCCCCCAAACCAACAACCCACATTCTCGGGTCCCTAAAACTACAAGCGTACCTCATCACTGGCTTATACCCATTAACTTAGAGGCTCCAAACGCGACATTCACAGCAAATGTAGGCTTCCCTGCTCACCCTTCCTCTCCCCCTCCACCTCGTGAGCACACCCAATCGATCGAACTTCTCCCTCTCGGGTTTGGATGCTAATGGGTCAATTGAGTTCTCGAGAGACTGGGGAGTTGGCGACAGTGAATGTGGAAGGTGGTCTACAAACAGATTATTGCCTGCAACCCTAAGAAAACCATGACTCGAAATCTACCATACCACGCGAATTGAACAAGTCTTGTGCTGCGGTGATGGCGCCCAAGTGCATGGGATAACCTCGAAACCCACAGCGGCCTGGCCTCGCAGCCGCGCCTCCCCTCGTCGTCGTAGTCGTCGTCGTCAATCCCTCGCCCTCTGTCCTTGTCCAGTACATCGTTCGTCGGTTTCCGCGGTCTCGTTCGTCCACGTCTATGGAACCGTCGGTCGGTTTCCAAGGTGTCGTTCGTCCACATTCCTGGAGTGATTCCTAAGATTTTAGGATGGCTGTTCCTTCATCTAAGTTATCCCTGTGATCGTTGTGGGAACGCGATTGGGAACTTCCGTTTTTCTTGGCAAACATGAAAGTTTGACGAAGAGAAATAGACTTGTTTTCAATTAAAGAAGGGGAATATTAAATCGACACACATATTTATTTAATTCACCCATTGTCAGTAGAATATAGATCCTACGCCTATAAAATACACTCTGCTCCACTCTCATATCTATTCTATTCTTCCCTTAGATCTACTATTCTCCGCTTCCAAATCTGCTCAGATCTCATATCTACTCCACTCCAAACAGAGATCTACAGATTTGAGCAGATTTGAAATTGGAGTAGATTAGACCAGATCTGAGATATGAGTAGATTAGAGCAGAATAAATCTGGGAGAAAAGCATAGTAGATCTGAGAGCAGAGTCGAGTATATCTAAGATTAGAGCAAAGTAGAGCTGAGAGCGGAGCAAAGTGAAGCTGGTGGATGTAGGATCTGTATTCTACTGACAATGGGTCGATTTAAGAAATATGAGAGTCAATTTATTACTCCCCTTATAAAATTGGGATTCTTCTCAACCCTTATAAAAAAGTAGAACTGAGAAATACATTTGGAACAAGTACTAATTGTTGTAAGATAAGTCCTTTCGGAACTTAATAGATAATTAACGGATAGAATCTATGTCACACATTAAAGTAATTTATAATATATATATATATATATATTACAAGATGATGATAATAATAATAATAATAATAATAGCAGTATAACAAATTTAAAAAATATAGTAATAGCAATACATACATGCTAAGAAGGAATATGCTATAGAAGAATTCATATCTATCTGCATAATTGTTCATTAAAAAAAAGAACTACAACAATTACAATGTGTTTATCTCAAAACAAGACTTACAATAAGAATATTTTAAAAATTAATTAATTAATTAAAATTATGTAAACTTAAAAGCACATTGCCTTTAATATATTTTAAATTAATACTTATAACTGCAAATAACCAAAACAAATAGTAGAATTACCCATCAAGACCTGCAACATTGCAGACTGGGGAACACAGAATACAATAAATGATGAATGTGGAAAATAACAAAACAAAAAGGAAGTTAATTAATATTTAACATACTACTAAAAAAATCATTGTAAAATACCAATATCCAATAAAATAGCCAATTTGACTTCAAAACCACATCAAATAAATTGATACCAAAAACGTAATTTCTTTCTAATATTTAACACATCTGTATATAATTTAATTTATTTCATAAAATGAGGCATTACCTGCACTGCTATGTTTGTTCAAATAATACTAAAAATACAATAAAAGTAAACTTTTTGCATGCTCATTGAATATATTACAATGAGGATAGTGTTCATTTATATTGCAATTAGAAAAAGAATGCATAGTTTTGACAAAAAAATTAACTTTTTTAATTTACATAATTTAGTATATTGAACAGTTCAAGATAGAATTAATAATGAATAATAAAAATAAGTAAACCTCTCCAATCATATACTTTTCAAGTATTTTTTTCTATTTGATTCAATATTATTTTTATATATGTATATAGAATTTTCCACTAACTATTGTATAATATTATTATTTTTACCTATCTTATTGTAGTGATATAAGAATAAAAACAAACAAAAAAAAAAAAAAAAAAAAAAAAGGGAATACAGAAGCTTGAAAATATTGATGATGTTGATCAAGTACCTTACCTGGAGCTTGGTTGCAAAGCCATTGTTTAATGAGGCCTATATTTAATTATTTGAATATTTCAATCACTATTATTAATACTATGTTATTTGCAAAAAAAAAAAAAAAAAAAAAAAAAAAAAAAACTTTAATATCTACATTTCAAAACTCAAATATGTATTGTTTGAAGTTATAATGTTTTTCCACAATTAAGGGTGTTTGTTATTGTTCTTATTACTATTATTGTAGTTGTGCTTATTTAAATAATTTATCAAGTTGTTTATCACTACAGACACATGCATTCTTTTTTTAAATATATTTTAAGGTACTTATATTGATTTAAATTTTGAAATAAATCAACAATTTTAGGATTTTCAAATATCAAAATTACAGAATTTATTATTTTGATTCACTGAAATATTTGAAATAGATAATAAATAAAAGTTTATTGATGAGTATGATTATTGATTTAAATGTTGTGTGATTTATTAAAATAACGAATTACTTGCAGGATAAACAATATTATTATTTTCATATATGAGCTTTTAGTATAACGAATTTAATTAACACTACAGAAAGGTTAAATTACCTATATAAATATATCTCTTCAAAATCTTATTACAGTGACCAAAATTCAATAAATATTTAAAGTTAATGTTTCAATATTAGTAAGGTTTTTTTTATTGATCAATGTGAAATATATATATATATATATATATATATATATAGTGTGAGTACAGATTATAGGCTCGGTAATTTAATTTTACATGGTATCTATTCATCAATACATAAAATCTTGAAAGGATGTAAAAATTATATATTTTTATTAACGAATGTTTTTGTATTTTATAGCAGTGTGTTAAATAAAAACTGAAATTTATGAAATATGGTAAAAAGTTTCATCTCTCTTTGATTTTTTTGAATCACAAATACTGCTAATTTTATTTTTATAATGATTCATCCTAATTATATTTCAAACTTTGAAGATTTTTATCATAATAACAATAATAGTCAAACAACATATAATCACCACTAAACAACATATATATATATATTCACCTCAACAAATAATGTCTAATAATTCTACCATTTAATCATACCTAATTGTTTTAAAGAAAAATGTCCATTTCATTATTTATTTTAGTAATTTTGTTCCTAAATGAGAAATTGAAGGTGTTTTTTAATACAAGTCAATAAATAGTTCAAAGACTATTCCTACACTGTGGCAAGAAATAGTGTCTGTGATAAACTATAATATGACTTCTAAAATTAAATTTGTTTTTGTATTTTACAAATAATTTTCAGAACGTCTTATCATATTTTAAGAAAATAGAAAAATAATCTATTAATGTTTGTTGAAAGAAATTCAATCAATTTCAAAAAGAACACTTTTAATTACATTACAGATTTTAGAGTTTGAAATTAATTTATGATAGTATATTTTTAAAACATCATCAATATTTATCACTGTTAACATAACTTTTCTAAATACCAGCATATAATTGATGTTTTTTTAAAAAAATACTTAAATATTTACTATTACATCATGAAGTTTTTAAATTTTTATTTTCACACTAAGTTATGAAGTGATGTAAAAAGTATAGTAATCAAATTGTAAAATCGTTCTTATAAAACATTGAAACTTCATTACAAACTATAAATCTTGAAGTTTATTTTATTTTATTTTATTTGAATATTCTTTATTTGAAGTGTATTTTAAAACTGACATGGTTCTGAACTTAACTTGATCCCCTTAAGATTTTTAGTGTTTTGATTTCCTTTGTTGAGCTTTACTTTTACAAAAGATTACACAGAAACTAATCTCTGCCAAAAACAAAGAAAACTTTACGAACTATGATGTTAGTATTGACTTTTTACATAATATTAATTTAATTGCACAAAATTTACCAGAAATTGATCTGTTTTTTTATTTATATTTTTATGTTATAGTACAATCATATTTGTCGAGTATTACATTATTTATTGTAAGTTTGTCATTTATATGTTATGAGACATTATGTTTCACAAAATGGCCAAAACATATTATGAAAAAATACTTTGTGACTCTTGTTCAACCAATACTGTTAGCAATTAAAAATAGTAATGACACCTGATTTGGAAACATGAACAAAAATTTATAGATCATCTGCAGTACGCTATAATTAAAATCAATGAGTCTTTTTAATTCATTAATTATTTAAAAGGATGTATTTTGTTTCATTAAAATATACTATAATGAAGTAAGCAAGAAGTTGTATTGCATAAGTTTTATATGTATTGTATAAAACTTATACAATACGTAAGTGTACATAGAGCATGCACTAGATTGAAAGAAAGTTACATGTATGGAAATATGACGTCCCAAATGTAGTAGCCAGGTCTTAAAATTTTAAAAATTAATAATATGTTGACAAACCATTCCAGGATTGTGGGATGTAGAGACCTACAAAAAATTGGAAAATAATACTAAAAACATTAATAATTCTACTCCTTGTTTACTGTCATTGGATGCTACAGAGGATTTCAAAGAGTATTGCAATGTTATCTTGAGGCATAGACATATTATTGAGGAGTCTTGAAGGATTGTGATATTATATCAAGTTGTATTGACAAATCTTTAGAATAATATTGTAAGAAAGTCTTTGTATTCAAGAGAGAAGGGAAGAGGTCACAACTTTCAAAGCTGGGTGTTGGTTGAAATCAAAAAGTCTCACTTGGTTGGCTTTATACTTTGAAAAATTAGTCAAGATTCTATGAGAGAAAAAGATGAGATAGAATCTATTTTTTTCTATGTCAAATAAATAATGTTGTTTCCTTGAATTTGAAATAGTTTGACCTTCAAATAGTAGTTTTTATTAAAAAATTGGGAAGCTATATTAAAATTTGACAAAAATATAATTTGTATTATTTATATATGTATATTAAGATATGAGATGCCATATGCAATATTACAAATAAAATAAATGACCCATCTCATTGTATACTATCTTCAAAAACATAGGCTTCCAAAAGAGAATATTTCTTTTTCCATATGGGGGACCTTGAAAGTACCTTTGTAAAGATTTTGTATCATGGCCTTTTAAAGTGGGCTTTTAAATATAATTTTTTTTATAATTAGTAATACCAAGAGGCAATTAGATCTTATTATTTTAACTATATATTAAGACATAAATATTTAATATGTATAGAAGATAGTTTAATATGCAAAAAATAAGTAGATCTTTACGTTTAGAAAAAATAAAAATAAAAAATAAAAAAGTTACAACTTTCAAATCTTGCAACTTATAAATTAAGAAGTCCATCTTAATTGGCTTTCAACTTAGAAAAAATAGGAAAGATGCCATAATAAAATAAAATCAAAAAAATAAAATTAGAATGATTTTTTTTCCTATAGGGCATGAATAGTATTGACTCCTAGAATTTGTGTTAGACACATCTTAAGAGATGGTTTCTACATTAATCAAGAAGGCATATTAGAAGTTGTTAAAAATATTTATTTAATTATAAATTTTTTTTATAAATTTTTTATGTTTGTCATAATTGTTAGAATCAAGATAAAAGGTGCCATATATAAAGTTGTAATAGTAGAATGATTTGGTTTGTGCAATGACCTCTTCTTACTTTATATTATTTCTAAAATGTGAGACTTTAAATATATATATTTAAAAAAATATCTTCATAAGGCTTTTAAACTATAATCTTTTAGAGTGGGCTTTCATATCTAGAAACTCTCTAATATTTCCCAAGAAGAGTCACTTGAGATTGGTATTCTATACCTCATCGTTACAAATCCATTTGAAAGCAAATATTTGCCATTTGACTCAATAATTCAATGGAGTTTATCAAAATATGGATATTTTAAAATATTCTTAATATATTAAAATATTAAAGTCTTATTCTTTATATATATATATATATATATATATTATTGATTAAGTTAATATTAAATTTTATACTAATTGTAATAATCATGACTAGATAATGTATTATTCATCACTTAGTACATATTTTTTTATTTCATCTTTGATCTCGTTATAAATCCTATTATCTTTATAAAATCCTTTCATCACTTTTGTATTGTAATTTGTCAAAAATTTAAAATTTTAAGTTATCATCTTATTCTTATAATATTATTTTAAATTCTCTTGTTTGAAGAAAATGAAAGTTGCACAAACACCAGTTAAGTATTTGGAGAATGGACATGTGTTACTGAAGAAATGAGATATTTGGTCTTGAAAAGAAGGTTTCTATTTTGTGAACAATGGATCCACATCTAATACAAGCTACAAGTTGTTGCTGCAAAACAACAACAATGACATTTGTTTAAGTGATAAAAGAAATTAGTAGTCAGCAATTAAAACTCTACTAACATATTTTGTAAAGTTAGGCAATTTGTTGATTTATTATCATTATCATCATTATTATTCTTTTGTTCATCGCAAAATAAAAACATTGCTGCTTGAATAAATAATATATAATATGTCTGTTGTGTGTTTACACTAGTGATAAGTAATCTCATTTAATCTTTTAATGAAGATTGACACTACTAATCATTCATTTATTTTAATCATTCAATTATTAATTTACACCATACATTAAACACACAAATACATTCTTGTTTAATGAAACAATCAGCACTGCATATATAACATGTACACAGGAATATCAAAAACTATGTGAAACTTGAATCAAAATGTGGTGCAACTTCAAGTGTGTCAAGGCCATCTTACAAGAAGAGTTACTTAAATCTAACCTGAATGTTCATTACAGCAACAGAGAAAATATGGTGAAATGTCAGGCAATCACCAAACACTTACTTCACCAATGAGCACAGAACCAACAGTATCAGGTGTGAACAGGGTCCTAGCGCGTCCTCCTCCTGCTCCACCATTTGCCTGCCGTTTGAATTTTGCGGAGAAAACAACGTCTGCCTCGGAAGTGGCTATCGGCAATTGAGATCGGTTTTGTGGATCTTTTTGTTTTTACCGAGTCGATTTGTGTGCAATTTTCTTGGGCGGTGTTGGGTTTCGTTGGGGTTTGAAGTTATTGTGGTGAGGAGGAGATTCGGGCTTGTAGGGTGAAAGGACAGAGTGATTTTGGTTGATGTCGAAAGTGGTTGCCGGTGGCATGGCAGTGTGGAGGAGCAGATTCGTCAGGGTTTGGGTGTGAAGTGTGATTCGAGAGAGCGTGCGAAGGAGGCGGACACAGCCTGGTAGAAGTGTGTTTCTGGGAGTTAAGTGCAGAACACGGAGGCAGGAGGAATGTGCGTGCCGTCGGATGCGAGCCGGAGATGTTTGGACATTTTGGAGCTTGTTCTCAGCTATGGTGGACGATTGATTGTGTTGATTTTTTTAATGACCTCAGACAAAGCTGCAGCAAATTTCTCGATTATTGTTTCTTCGACCACGCTGCATGACTTAAAAAATTCGCTAGTTGACACTGAAATACCGGGTGATTTTGAATTCTGGTCAGCCATTGGACTGAGGGTTTCGTCAGTGGCTGCAATTTCGGCTCTACCGTCGTCTTGCCACCTTTCGATGGGGCATCTTAATTGAGAGATCCGTGCACGCACAATTTGGGTGACTTTTTGTGAATTGGAGGTGACCAGCGGAGCTTTTCATGGAACCGCTCTGAGGTGAAATGCCTGCATCGCTTCTACAAATTTTATCTTAATGTGGGATTGGGATCATAGCCTAGAGTTTGTGAATTTGGCTCGGTCGTGACAATTTCTTCAGCAGTCACTGGTGGCCTACCTTTGTACATCACAAGCGGGCAGAACTTGATTTGTTGAGTTTAAAGTAGCTGTATCATAATCGGTGTGGATGTTGCAGGGAGCACCGGAACGCCAAAGCAGCGGAAACGTACCTGTGTGTTCATGGTAAGATACCGTTATTCAGGTGGAAGCTCATTACTCTCATCCTAGCAATTCATTTCCTCTGGTTTTTCCCCAATTGTTCTTGAACACGCAATGCTGATACCTTCTTTTGCACTATCCATTAATATCGTTGTGTTTCCTTTACTCCAATTATTGTGCAGATCAAGCACACAAAGTCCGATAGTCACACTAGATAGCCCACTTGGACATTGTGAAGTGTCCGACAGGTTGGTCGATGAGGTCCTCTACGTTGTGTGCTGTGATCATCTATGGTATGTCTTCGATATGACGGCAAACCCGCGTGAACCTTCATCGAATCTAATTTGATGCAGATCTCCCTTGACAAATCACTGTGAATCATGGCGCATCATCTCAACAAACTTGCTGGACACGAGAAGGCTTTTGATCCCGCAAACTGACTTTTAAATGATTTCTCTTCTCGTGCATCGTTGGATTCAAAGCCTGAGAAGCAATAAGCGAGAAAGTGGATCCATGAAAGTCTTGAGACTCAGACCGGCTGAAGAATCTCAACAGATTGTTTGACATTGGGGCTGCTTTCCATAATGGGGTCTATGCTTTGAGTCCAGGCAGCCCCACTTCTCAGAGCTTTGAGCGTACACCTACAGATCCCCTGGATGAAACCCTAATTCGATTATAATTCTGTTGGGATGAAAGTATTCTGCATACATCCAAAGTTGCAAAATACCTTGAGCTCGTTGTAACGTACTCAATAACCAAATGCAAAGAATGTCACAGCTTTAGCCAATCCATATTTCAAAAGCATTTCCAAAATTTCCAAACAGGATAAGCAACTATCCCATTATTCTTGACTTATGGAAATCTTCTCTCAAATAAGATCAAACATGACCCAAGAAGTCATTGAGACTATGTCAAACTTGCAACATTAAGATTGCTGAATGAAGATTTGAGGACTCATCACAATCCAAAGAAAAATAAAACTGTGAGGCTCCAATCATACAAGCATGTTTTTGGGGATGACAGACATGAGAAGATAAGTCCATTCATTCATGAAGAGAAAGCATCCTTTATTATTGGGACTCCATATGGGTTCAAAGCTATCCCCTGCCACAAGTCAAGCCTTGCACCATAAGCTTCTCCCTGCCCAGCATGGCCCAGTCCAGCCCCCCTATCCTGCTGCATGGACATTTGTGCACAGATATATATATATATATATATACATATATTTCATAGAACCTATAGCATATTCCAATGAAGAATGGCCCAACCATTGGTGTCTACAGCCTGAAATCCATCAGTGTAGGAACATTGACAATCATGACAGGTAGCTCCAGACAATTGGTGAGCTACTTTCTTGTCTAATGCAAAGATTAAAGCACATAACAGTTGTGACAAATGCTGTCCAAGCTAAAGCATTGGGTGCTTACAAATTCACAATATGATCCCACAAGATGAGCTCAAATTCCTTGATAAGAGGAGTTTTAAAACAAAAAAGATTGTTCCTGCTAATCCAGTACCAAATAAAGACCTAGAAACCACTTCATACTAGAAAAATGGCTGTATGGAATTTTGCACAACCAATAGCTGATTGGTGGACCATTTACTCATGAAACAGAATCCACTCCAATTGAAATTGGGATCTTAGTTCAAAGTGATTTTTCCTTTTCGTGTTTTACTATTTGATGAATACACAACAAAGCAACCCACAAAGATTTGGGGATAGATTGTATATGTCTTAATATGATGCTGCCTCATCTAGTACTCCCCTTTACCCATGAATAATCAGGGGTGATTTCTTTTTCTTTGACTCCAATAATTATTAATCTAATTGCTATTGTAATTTTTACTATTTAGTTTTAAATTTTACTCTTTCTGTGTGTGAGTCTAGAAGTGTCAAGTGAGGGATCCCCAGTAAGATAGCCCACTCCTGGGCTCAGAAATCTCCTTTCCCATGACTACTACCACGTCAGCAGTGCTTTTCTCTTTCGCTTTGGTTCACTGTTTCATGTTCAGAAGCATCAATCAATCATGTCAGTAATTTTTGCGGTGATGGATAGAAGTTTGAAAAGCACAGAGATAGTATTTTCTTACCATTTTCAAACGAGGTAAAAATGCGTCACACAGATCACGATATTTAACCCTTTTGGAAGAGGGAATCTGTCCAATCAGAGCATTGTGGGTGCCACCGTGGCAGTACAAAAACAGAGGAAAGGAAAGGGAAGGGTTCAAATGAGAGGAGCTTGGAGCCTATCTGAAAGCCATACATGCCATGTGGGACAGGCTGTATGCGTGAGCTATTACGGAGCTGGAACGGGACCTCAGAAAATGGGTGGACCAGCCCTAGAAGGCAGGGGTTCACACTAATTTGCCCCTGGTCCTCTGATTAGGGTGGGCTGCAAGGCCGGTGGTGCTCATCACCTGCTCCGTAAGGCCCAATTGGGAAGAGAGAGAGACGGAGGGGAAGCCGATTGACGGAGTCGCGCGGGTCCACAGACCCCCCCAGAATGGAAGGCTTTGTCAACAATAGACTCGCGGGTGGACTCGACCCAGCCGGGCTGGGGCCGGTCGCTCCTCGTGCCGGACGGGGTTTCGTCGGGTGGAGAGGCAGCCGGCGGTCATTGATCGGGCTCCACTCCGCCAGCCTTGCGCACGATCATTGACGCGATGAATGTGCCGCCGAGATGAAGAAGAACGGGGGATGGTGTTGGAGTAAAACTTTAATTTCGGGAAGCTGGTTGTAGTGACTGCGTGTGTTTAAGCAGTGGTGAGTTGTGTTGTCCGGCGTTTTTCAAGGCCACCGGTAGCTGCCTGCCCCTTGTCCTTCGATGAATGCTTGACCTCCTTGTCAGTTTCTGGATCTAGAAGCGAAGAAATTTCTAGGAAATTGTCGTCTCGATAGCCGGGCTGGTTTGAACTCCGGAGGCCGTGACGTTTGTGTGTGAGACAGCAGCGCTGGAGTTGGAGTTTATGTTGAGTTTGCGTTTGTTGTTGCACGGATCGCCAGCCTTTGGCAAGGTGATAACGATGTGACGGTAAGGCTCCCCCTGTTTGTGAGGTTTGAAAGGTTCTTGAGGGTCGTGAAAGAAGTTTAAATTACTGTAGCAGGTGCGCAGGAGGTTTGGGAGAAATCAAAAGCCCGAGGTTACGACTGTTGTGTGTAGTTTTGAGGGTGCGGTGCGTGTAGACTGGGCGTTTGAATTTGATGGAGTAGCGGGAACCTTCGAGTGCGGAAGTTTGATTTATGGTGGCACGGTTATGGGAGGCACGTTTTGTGATTGCATATGAAGTCATTTGAGGTGAGATCCACTTCTCGTTCGATTGTCAGTGGGGATGATGTTTAACGGTTCGTTGTTGCGGGCTTACCAACCGGGATGGAAGTGGAAACGATATGTGGATTACGATGTGGTACTTAATTTCTCCGCATCACGGCGTTGCAAGTTGATGCAAGCCTGCTGTCTGAGTTTGTAGCAAGCGCTGCGCATCTCATTAAGGTTTAGGGTTTAACGAAATTCTGGATCGCTGCGTTTGAACCAGCAGCTCCAGGAGCCCTTGGAGGCTCTACGATAATGGCTGATGGTTAGAATTAGGCGTAATATCAGTGCATAGCATAATTGGATTGAGTAAGGTTGCAAATGTCCCCTTTGTATTCCTGAATTCTCTTTGTCTGGGGACTCGCTTGGTCTTGTAGTCTAGATCAGCTATGCAATTATGTTCTCGGTGGCGAGGATGTATGTTATGGGTCCCACGGTCAACTTCAATTTTGACTTAGGTTGCGAATCTCTTTTAAGTTTGTGCCCGGATTAAGTGATTAGATAGTTAATTTCCCTGCCCATGGGGTTGTTTAGTTCACTTATACAATTACGGTAACCACTGGTAGCCTGGACTTCTTGAAGTATGACCTGATGATTTTACTGCTGCAGCCCTTTGGTAGTGAGGTTTGTAACTCGAAACGTTAGTGATGAAGTGATCATTTTACATAGCTCTGAGTATATTAAACGATTAATTCAGGTACAAGAGGGGGCAAGACGCGGACAGAGACCGAATGATGAAATGATCGGCGGTTCAGGAGAATCGCATAATTGTGATGATACCTTCAATAAGGAATCCGACATGGATTTCAATTTTGTAATTGAGAACTTGAAGCTGAAGCTTCGAATACTGGAGGAGGAGAACCATCTTCTGAGAATTGCATCCAATGAATCCAGCCAACTAGTGGGTAATTTGCCGCTGAATAAAACGTGCCCGGAGATTGAAGGTAGTAAGTTAGAGTCAGCTAACCAGGAACATGAGGATGACGGATCAGCGGATCATGAGGTGGTTAAGGTGCAATTGCGTACAGCTAATGATAGTTATGCTCAGTTACAATCTGAGACAACAGCTCTTAGGAAGGAGAAAGAAGATGAGGTGAGTAGGTTATCAAATCAAATAGTAGATCTGGAGGAACATCTCAATAAACTTGAGGGAGAACACACCAGTGTTCTGGAAAAGTCTAAAAGTATGGAATCAATCTTAAAAACCATTGATGATGAAAAAATCCAACTGAAGAGCCAAGTAGATTCTGTTTTAGAAGGTAGACAGAAAAGAGAGAAAGATCTTGTTGGTATGCTGGAAGATTGTCAAGAGCACGTCCGCGACTTGGAGGTCGAACAACTCAACTTGTTGTCCACTGTTGATATGTCAAATGCTGCGGTTCGTCAATTAGAAGACCAGAATTCTGCGTTATCGAATGTACTTGAGCAGCAAAAGAAGATTGCAGAGAACAAAATCTCGGACTTGGCTTCTGAACTTCAGGTCACACAGGTTCAGCTGCACGAGCTGCATCTGCAGTTACAAGGCCTTCGTGAAGAAAACACGTACGTTGTGATGAAAGCGAGCAAGCTGGATCAACTTGTGGAGGAGTTAAAATCTGATAAGCTGAGGCTTAGCTGTGAACTTGAACGACTTTCTCGAGAGAAGGAGAGAGGAGACGAGGAGTTAAAGGCTGAGCTCAGAACATGTCAGGAACAGGTCCAGATTTTGGAGGTGGAGAAATCGACATCAACGACATTAGTTGATAGTTTAAATTCCCGAGTGCTAGAGCTCGAAGAGGACAACAAACATTTAATGGGCATGTCCAATGAAGCTAGCCAATCCGTGCGGGATCTTTGGGAACAACACACTCGGCTGATTGAGGGTTATAATAAGCTGGAGCAGGATAAACTGGCTATCGAATCAGAGAGAATGGAGTTGGTAGCCGGTATTCAGACAGTTTGGGAGCAGCTGCATGCAGCTCATGAGCGTGAAGCACTCTTGACCTCTGACCTGCGGGGACTTGGTGAAAGAAGGGATGCGGAGGCAGCTATCTTCGATCAAACGGTAAGGGATCTTGAACAACAGTTGGAGGTGTTGGAGAAAGAAAAAGCTGATCTAAGCTCGAAGTCTGTAGAAACCTTTCAAATTCTTGAAGCGTTTAGACTAGAAACATCACAGAAGGTCAATGATTTGCAAGAGGAAAAGGCCAAGCTTATGCAAGATATTGCCGAACTTGAGAAACTGAAAGAGGAAACAGAACAGGGGATATCTATGAAGCAATCCGCCTGGGAAACGCAAGTTCGAGTATTAGAATCTGAGAAGGCTGAAGCTGTCAGTAAGTCTGAAGACCTTGAACAACGTTTGCAAGTATTCCGGGAGGAGATCAAGAATTTGATGGAGAAGGACGAAAAATCTAATCAACTCATTCAAGAGTTACGGAAGGAAATACTTCGGTTGCGTAGTGAGATTGACAAGCTTGAAGAAGTGAAAGAAAGGCAAGAAGGTGAACGTTTGGAACTTGCAGCAGAGTTGCAGGCTGCATGGGACCAGATTCAAGCAGTACGGGATAGCGAAGCTACTCTAACCACAGAGCTCAGAGACCTGAAAGACCAGAGGAATGAAGAGAGGTTGAAAACGGATGGGTTGGTTCAGGAGCTTCGTCGGCAACTACTAGAACTTGAAGAGAAAAAGTCCGAAGCAGCAACTAAAGTTGAGGAGTTGTCTAAACAACTGAAAGAGTTACGAAAGGAACAGGTATTTTGTTACTAGCTTCTGGTTGATTTAGTTGGTGCAGTATTTCTTTTCGCGCAGACATTGGCTATGTAGTTCCAGCGTTAATGGTTCTGTTTCCTTAATGGTGAACAAATTCACAGGTCCAATCACAGTGTTGTTAGATACGAGGGCATTTTGAATTCGATTTTTGCATCTAATTGCTGCTCCGTGTCCTCTGTTTCATTATTTGATTCAGGAACTACAAGATGAGAATGAGCGCTTGATAGCCGAAATAGCAATGCTGGAGCAGGAGAAGGATAAGATATTGACCGATAAGACAGTTTTGTTCGAGGAAAAACAGACTCTGGTCCATTGTGTTAATAATCTGGAGTTTGATAAGAGTAAAATGGCTTCCGAGATAGAAGAGCTGAACCAGTGGCTTCAAGGGCCAGCAGCTGAGAAGAAGCAGCTAGCAAAGAATTTGGATGAGATGACTCAGTTGCTTAAGGGTTTGGAATTGGAAAAAACTCAGCTGCAAGAAGAAAAAGAGAAGATGCAAGAAGATGCACGAAAATTACGTGATGTGATCAATGATCTGGAGGAAGAGAGAGCAAAGTCGTTGTTATTGCATGATGAGTTAACCCAGCAGTTGGAGTCTCTTGAGGAAGAGAAACGACAGTCTGAGAGCACTCAGAATGAGTCCAATGTCTTGATCCAGAGTTTGAACGAGGAAATCGAAGTTCTCCGGGAGGAAAATCTAAGGATGAAATCTGTTCACGATGATTTACTCCTACGGATTCAATCCCTAGAGAATGAAAAGGTTGACGTGGAGAGGATGTTCGAAGCTCAGAATGCTGAGTTAAGTCTGAAGAATCTAGAGCATGTGGATGCTCTTCACAAGCTTGAAAAAGGGTTAGAGCAAAGCCAGATGAAGGTTGAGCTTTTGGAAAGGCGTGTCTTTGGCCTAGAGGGAGATAGTATGAACATGAAAGAATCGCAGGAACTGTTACTTTCTCAGTTGCAGGTGTTGGAGATCGAAAAATCTCAATTGGCGAAGACAGTAAAAGAACTTACTGATTTAAATAGCAGTTTGATGGAGCAACTCCACACTTTGCAAGCAGAAAAAGAGAAGAATATCCTTCTGTTTACCGAGTTTGATTTCCAACTTTCGTCTATGGGTGACGAGAAGGATCAGTTGCTACAATTGTTAAAGGAATCAGAGCTTATGGTGCAAGAGATGCAGATCAAGGATTCCGAGCTGAGGGACACTATTCGTGCACTAGAGGAGGAGTTGTTGAAACGGCATGAAAAAATTGAGATCATGAGTTGCCGTTTATCTGACTTAGAAGAAGAAAAAGACAATTTTCTCTTTGAGCGGAAAGATCTACTTGATCGGTTTAAATGGGTGGAACAAGAGAAGATTGATGTCTTGAAGTCTCTTGATATTTCGAATTCTTCTCTCGAAAAGTTGCAAGCAGAGAACTTAGAGCAGCTCGACAGAGCTAACTCGCTGGAAGCCGAAATGCTTAGTAAGCAAGCGGAAGTAGAGAGGCTTGAAGGGCAGAGGCAGGGTCTGTCTACAGTATATGAGGATGCACTTCTTCAGCTGGATGCTTTGGTAGAAAAGAAGGATGAACTATCCAAGGCCCTTGACGACTCAAACTCATTTGTTCTGAAGCTTCAAGCAGAGAACGCAGTGCACGTCGGTAAAATCGTCTCACTAGAAGAGGAACTGGATAGACTGCAAGCCAAGTTTCAGGGAGTTGAAGATAAGTTGGAAAGCCTGTCCTCTGCACATCAGGACGTACTCCACCAGCAGCAGGTCATTGAAGACGAGAAGGTTGAACTAGTGGAATCTCTTGATGCCTCCAATTCGTCCGTTCAAGAGCTGCAAGAGAAAAACGTTGAGCAGTCGGATAGAGTTAAGTTACTTGAAGAGGAGGTGACTTGTGGGCAAGCTGAGTTACGAAAGCTCGAAGAGCAAGCTAAATCCCTGTCTTCTGCTCTTCAAGATTCGTTCCGTCAACTGCAGGATTTGGAAGGCGAGAAGTTTGTATTGACGAATTCTCTGGATTCTTTGAATTCTTTTGTTCAGGAGCTGCAATCTAAGAATACAGAGCATGTAGATGCAGGCAAGATACTCGAAAATGAGGTCCAGCGATGGCAAGCAGTGGTGCACGGACTTGAAGCTTTGCAGGAGAGCCGTTCTATTACATGGCAGGATTCGCTCCTTCAGCTGCAGGCTTTGAAAGAGGAGAAGGATGAGTTGGTGAATTCTCTTGATTCTTTTAACTTACTTATGCAGAAACTACAAGCAGAGAATCTAGAGCATAGCAGTAAAGCTGCCTTACAGGAAGAGGAGATGGAGCGGCAGCAAGCAGAGATACATAGACTTTCAGAGGAGAATGAGAGCCTGCTTACTGCAAATCAGGAAACACTCCGTCAGCTGAAGGCTGTAGAAAGCAAGAAGGATGATTTGGTGACCTGCGTGGATGCTTTTAATTTGTCTTTTCTAGAGCTGCATACAAAGAATGCGCAGTACGCAGACACAGTCAAGACACTGCAGGAGGAGGTGGCTCGAGGGCAAGCAGAGGTGAAAAGACTTGAACATCAGACATCGTCTCTTTCTGCCGCACCACGGGAAACATTGCTCCAGCTGCAAGTTCAAAAGCTTGAAGTAGAGAATGCAGAGTACGCTGGAAAAATTATCTCACTGGAGGAGGAGGTGAAGATACTGCAAGCAAAGGTTCAGGGAGTTGAAGATAAGTTGGAAAGCCTGTCCTCTGCACATCAGGACGTACTCCACCAGCTGCAGGTCATTGAAGACGAGAAGGTTGAACTAGTGGAATCTCTTGATGCCTCCAATTCGTCCGTTCAAGAGCTGCAAGAGAAAAACGTTGAGCAGTCGGATAGAGTTAAGTTACTTGAAGAGGAGGTGACTTGTGGGCAAGCTGAGTTACGGAAGCTTGAAGAGAAAATGGAAAGTTTGTGTGCTGCACATGAGGGCTCGCTCATTCAGCTACAAATTTTTCCTGAGAAGAGGGATGAATCAATTAATGCCTTCGTTGGCTCGGATCGACTTGTTCAAAATCTACAAGATGACAATCTAGAGCATATCAGTAAAGCTACCTCACTCGAAGAGGAAGTGCAGAGACTGCAAGCAGAGGCTCAGGGAGTTGAGGAGAAGATGGCGAGCTTGTCAATTGGGCATCAGGAATCACTCCTTCGTGTTCAGTCTTTGGAGGGGGAAAAAGCTGAATTGATTAGTTCTGTCGATTTATCAAGTTTGCGTATCCAAGAGTTGCAAGCTAAGAGTGCAAAATATGCCGACACAGTAAAGAAGCTGGAGGAGGAGGTTGCTAGTGGGCAAGCCGAGGTGCAGGAACTCAAAGTACAGATAAAGAATGTGGCGATTGCCCATGAAGAGTCTCTTTCTCAGGTGGAGAGGTTCGAATTACAGAATTCAACCATGAACAACCAACTCAAAGAATGCCAGGATCTAATCCAAAGGTTGCATGGTGAGAATTCGCAGTTGGCGAGTGCCGCTAGAAATCTTGAGGAAGAGCTTGATAGACGACGGGACAAGATTGAATCTCGGGATTTGCCAATTCACAATCTTGACGACAAGGATTTTGGGGAAGCGTTTGAGGATCATGGCAAACTCTCCCAAGTGAAGTCATTGGAAGATGAGAAGGCTGAAGGGGCATTTATGTTCAAATATTTGGAAGCTGAGAATTTGAAACTCAGCAAGCTCGAGTTAATCATACATGAAAATCAGAGTTTGAGAGAGCAAGTTCAGAGGTTGGAGGTTGAGAGAGAAAAGTTTGGAAAGGAGTGTGTGGTTAAGTTCAGCTCTTTGGAAGACGAAAAATCTCAATTGCTCAAAGCCCTTACACAATCAAACCTCGCTGTTGGGGATCTTCACGCAGAAATTGACTCTTATAAGGATTGTGTATATGACATGAGAAGAGATAAGGACGAGTTGGTGAATCAGTTAAGTCGTCTGCAAGAGCAGAATGGTCATATTTTTTCAGAGAGAGATCGCCTTCTGAGTGAAATGCAGGATTTGAGGGAGCAACTACATGAGTACGTGAAAAGACTTCAGGAATCGGATAATGATGCCAAAAAGTACAAAATGGAAGCACTGGAGCTTGCTATGCAGTTAGAGGCATTTAAAGAACAGGTGCGCTTTTTCAACATATCATTGCAAACAAGCATTCAGCATATGGCTCATTGTATGAAGATACTTCCTTAATTTTTATGCCCATGAGTTGGAGCATGTTTTCGGTATCAATCTTGGGGATTGCCATTAGTGGCATTGTTGGTCATTTGTCATTACCTTTGAATGGTTGTTTCGCTGGTTGATGACAAAAGACTTATGGGAATTCTAATCTTATTGCCACTAATGTGTGTACTGGTCTTCGCTACTATCGTAAGTGTATCAGTGGTTAGCTTTCGTCGATTATAGACCTATTCCACGATTGCATACTTATTCCTTGAATTACCTCCTCAATTTTAAATGCTGATACTGTTTTTGACGCAATTGAGGACACTTATTTTGTAATGAAGTTGTCGAGTCTGTTATTTTGGATTTGTCGACCTTAAGAAGCTTTTTAAGATGAGCATTATTACATTTACCAGAGATGCTTGCTAATGTGTTGGTCGCTTGGTCAACCCGCTGAACAGTTCCTAGATCTGGCGGTTACTATCGTATCAAAGCTAGTGAAATTTCAATCAGTACCACTCTTTTAAGTTTTGGAAGCTTGATAAAATAATTGCTGATTCATGACTACCTATCTTGATGTGTGGCCAGTGGTTGCGAAGTAAGAATATCATTGCATTTACGCATTTCACCCTTTTTAAAGCGCAATTAGTGTCAGATCGCGCGAGTATTGCTTAGATGGCTGTGCTCTATTGAAAAAAAGTGATTCAAATGAATAAATTTCTATAACGATTTTCTAATTTATGTTTAGTCAGTTTGTGGAACTCTTAAACCTTTAAACTGTTCTATTTTAAGGAACGGCATAGACATGAAGCTTCTTATTGTGCACGTTTGTTTTCAAGGTGAAGCTCAGGTTTATTTCAGGGTGACATTTATTTTAAGTAATTATTCTTTGTTTGTGATCTTGAACGTTGCAGGTGGTTAAGTTGGTGGAGGCAAATACAAAACAGGCCAGGCAGCTGGAGATGTCTACCCAGTTGGGATGCTTATCCAAGCGTAATGATGACCTTGTCAAAGACCTGGAACCTGGTCTTGATCGACAAAGTTTATCCTTTGGGCTACCTAAGCGTAATGATGACCTTGTGAAAAATCTCGAGCCTGGTCTCGATCGTCAAGTGTTGCCTTCTGGGAAGGTGGAGATTTTGCACTTGACTTTTGCAAGTATTGACCCAATGGAGAAACTTCAACAGGCCATTTTGGGTTGGGTGGAGATTATCACGGCTGTTTGTCAGGAGCTTGCTAAACTGTTGCGAAGTGTTGGTGAAGAGAAAGAAAAATTGTCACGGAAACAGGGAATGAGCAATCAGAAAGCAGATATCTTGACAAGTCTTTGTCAGGAACTGGATGAACTGATATTGGGTGTAAGAGAGAAAACAGAGAGATTTGCAGAAGAGCTAAGTTCTCTGAAGCTTAAATTGGTGAAATTAAGCAATGAGAGAGATCCTCTTGAGAACGATGGTGGTGACAATATCTACAATTTTCAGCAGCTCCCGTTAGGTGTGGTAGTTGCGAACAGAGAGACAATGTCGGAAGTGGAAGCCTCCTGTCAAAAACTGCTGTTATGTCACGAGGGCAAAACAGAGCTGGAAGCACATGTTGCTAACTTGTCTTCATGTTTAGGAGATTCTCAAGGTCAATTGAAGGCGTTGGTCGTCAAGAGTTCTGTAGGCAATCCTTATTTGCTCACGTCCAGAGCAGGCAAGTGTATCACTTGCATGAGAAATTTTCCTTTTTCAGTTTTTAAATTCTAATTGTGGATGTGCAGTTCTTGCAAGTTTGTGGACACACGATGAGCAAACATTCTTTACATATGGCAGTTTAGCATGTATCATTGTGATGAGTGTTTTTTATGTTGTATTTGATCACCCGCCTTCTCTGTACTTATGAGCAGGCGGTGTTCCGTTGGACTATTTCAAATGACGTTCACTAGTTAATTGATTTTTACTGACGAAGTTTTACAATGCTTCAGATGGCGGTGATCGACAGGGATTGGCTTGCTTTTCAGCGGATGGAAATTGTGTTATGAACTATGGTAGGGACCTCAAAGTGCGAAGAGATATTAAGGCTCTTGAACAGGAGAAGAAAGAAAAGAAAGAAAATGGCACACTCCCTGCACTCTCTCAGGTCTGTGTTAAGGATGAGTTTCTGAGACTGGCTAGTACCACTGCTCATTGCTTTGTCTGACCTGTTCAATCTCAATTTGGATATTAATTCCTTACTTCCAAATATTCTGCCATGTTTTGGGTCTTTTTAGATGATATCACACAGAGAGTTCTTCGGTATGTGTGCAAGCGGTACTTGCAGCACTTTTGACTTTTATTATGGCTCATCCCATGCAATAAGCATTTTGACATCACAGAAGTTCATTGTAACGTGGCATTATCTGTATGCGATTGTGATTAAACGCTATGCATGTAAAAATAATGGTGAGATTTTCTGACGTGCACAAGTGCATTTGTTATAACAGCGGAATCAAACGCCAGCGCGTAACTTCAAGAAGTGTAAAGTCACCATGCCCCAGCCTAAGCGCAGGTGGATATTTTGACGATCGATATGTAGTGGAAGAGAAATAATGGTCTTTCAAAGCAGAGTTTACATCACCCTTGAGAAGGTTGTGTTCCATGTTGATGTCAACATTCTCACGAGGTTCAACATTTTGCGATTAATAAAGAGGTAATTTGGCCATTCAACCAGTGATATTCTAATGAATAATCATATGTCCGATTTGGTAATTGTTGTAGAAGCCGAGAACTTGTATTATTGATTTATTATTCCCTTTCATCCGAAAAGCATGGTCAAGATGAGAGTATATGACGTGGCTAGCTAGCTTTAAGGAATTTCCGCACTTTCTGTAGAATCACCAATATTCAACTTGGTCCTAATCCTTGCCTGAAATGGTCGTGCGTATTGTGTTTATAGTGATCTGATTGTTACTGTTTTGCAGGTTTTCAGGAACTGCGGGAGGGGACTCAACTTTACAGCAAATTGGTGAAAATGTGGACGATGCTATTTTTTGTTTATTTGGCCTGTTGCTGTACTCAGTTTGATGGAGATTTTATTAGTTTCAGGATTAGAGCCCAACCGTGAAATGTAGTTTTTGGTGTTCTCCTCTAACGTCATTGGTCCCCGCTCAGTTGGAGCGTGGCTCCTTTTGTAAAGATAAGCAAACAGGTTCTGAGAGGATCTTACTAGGAGATATGGTACTCAGTTTTGAGGACATTGGAACACTAGACGATCATTAGTTTAATTTTTCCGTACACCAGGTTGACATGCAACTATTCTACCTTGAATGACGGAAGAAAGGTGTTTGAAATGGCTTGAAGAATCATAACAGGGAATCTAGACGGTGCATGGGAGGCACGAGTGTTGGTGCTCAGGAAGCGGTAAGTCGTGTTTTAGAAATCTTATTAGCGGCTGAAGTTCCCTATCCCCGAACCATGAGGCGACTTTTCGAGTGAAATTCTTAGATTAGCTTCACCTCTTCTGCAGGATTGAAGATCCTCAGGCACTGACCGCAGTTCTCCAGGTCGTACTTGTTCCGAAGTCCTGTTGCATTCGGGTCTATTGGTAGTTTTACCTTAATCTTAATTGTGTCCAGGCAGTTAAGTCATTGTAAGTTGGCTTCTGCTGCCTAGATATGATAGTGATTTCTTCACTCCTAGCAGGTAGTTACCAGGAGTAGTCTCTTGAGAGTTTTGCTCTGGTGATATTCTCACCTAGCTGCCTCACTGTAATCTATTTTCACTAATATAAATTTCACCCGGTTGGGTGTTACCCATCTCAAGTTACACTTGTGTAGCATCCACAATCTGTTCACAGATTGACAGTTGGAGAGTTTGACAGACTGTTCACCTGGCATCAGGCAAAGTTTAGGCGGAGTTTGCCATGCAGACTGATACCATTTAAAGGCTACACAGGATGGGCAAAAACAACATTTACAGAGAGAGACAAATATCTATCTACATTAGTTTCGGGTCTTGAATTTTGCTTACCACATAGACTGGATGAGTGCATTATGAATTGTTTTCTTAGATGACACCAGGTTTGTGATAAGAATTACTTCAGTTGGATTGAATTGTTCTACAAGGTACGTCTTCCCAATCCAATGTAGGATTGAGTGACGAATGATTTAGGTATTATTTTTCATTATTGTCCGCACCGATCAAGGGTATTCAAATGTATTCTCATTCTTCAAGGGACTCACTGTCATCCTATTTCTTAAATTACACATTGTATAGATGTTTCCTGAAGGAATTCAATGATCGAATTTAGTAATTGATGCAGGGAATTGGAGTTTGATATTTTGTGGTATAAAATTCTTTGCTTTTCCACATTATAGATTGTTGATTAGGGCCTTCATTATAAAGAACAAGATCTAAGTATAATGATTGTCATGCATGAAAGCATTCAGAACACTTCCAAAATATAACTCTGTATTGTTTACTACCAAAGCTGGTGTAGATGATCGAGTAAAGATACAACATTTGGTGATAGCATTTTGCAATGAATCTGCGTATGAGAGTAAAACGGTAACAATAATAATTATAAAAACAATGAATCTGTCAATCCAAGTGTGAACCTTTAAAGAATGATTATATAGGTTTGTTATTTAAGTTCTTAAATTATTTTTAAAAAATAAGAATAGAGTAACAATAGTAATGGTTACTATATATGTGCTTTTTAAAATATTAATTATTTAATTATGTTATAATAACATTTTAATTTTCATAACAACATAACAATACATTTTGATCTTACAACCTTAATATAAATTTGCTGTGTTTGCTTTACCTTGCTTCTTTAATTTTCTTTCCTTTTTCTTAACATTATTTTTAAAGTAGTTATTTTATCATTTAGCAATTTTCTTCTATTTAACACCTCCAAATCTAACCATAATTCTTCTATTATAATAGTCTTTGCTTTATTAGAAAAAAAATCTATACTTTGTAGGTTGTTAATTTTTTTTGATACACTTTGATTAAGCCAAAAGCTTTGATTCATGTTTGGTGACCAATTTATCTTTATTATATTCATATTTTTTTAATTTTTGGATTGACTTAGGATAAATAAAAAATAAAAATGAGGTGTTTAAATACATTGTAATAGTTGTGGATGTAAGAACAAAAAAATTATTGTTATTAATTCCTTTTGTACTTTTAATAATATAAAATTATGTTTTATAATTTTAAGATTTATCATCAATAATATTTTAAAATTAAATAATTAAAATAATACACATACACTTAGACTTGCATTTTAGACTCTCACAATTTACATTTAATAAACACCATTGTATACCTTAAATCTCAATGGAACATAAAAACATAAAGTAAAGATGTATCAAGAGGCATAGAAAAAAACTATGTGCCAAGCCTTTATCTATGTAGAGAGAAAATGGCTAGAGCCATAGCTATGGGAGGTCATCCACACTTGGGAGTTCACATAAGAAGACATGCCATCACTTGGGGTTTAACAAGTCCAAAGAAAAGGTGGGATTGAAAGCCTATTTGTTTTTTGGCTTGTAAAAACAAAAAAGAATTGCTTCTAATGATTAGAGATGCCTCTTGGTTTTTAAATCTAGTTTTTTCTATTACTTATATGTAATTTATAAAAATTTAATAATAGAATTAAATTTTGATTTGATACTATTTTATCAAATATTTTTAAAAATAAAAATAAGATCTAAATCTTAAAGCTTGTGAATTATAAAAATTAATAACTTAACTTTATAATTATATTTAAAAATAAATTAATAGTCTAAAAATCTCTAGAGGCTTCTAAATACTATTCAAAATTTTATAAGAGCCTTCTAAAATTAATAAAGTTTATTCTTAAAAGTATAAAAGAAAAACTCTTAATATTAATAAATGAAATCTTAATTTTTTTATTATAAAATAATCATAATAAAAAATTTAAATTATATATTATAAGATTTTTATAATTATATATTTTTTTAAATAGATTTATTATTAGATTTTATATATTTAATAATCAAAAAAATTGTGATTTTTAATAATCATTTTTAATAATCAAAAAGATGATTGAAACAATTTTATTTTTTATTTTTATTTTTCTTCTATACAATAATACTTTATTTTTTGATTTTAATAATCATCTTTAAAATAAAAATAAAATAAAAAATCTAGAAAATAACATTAAATATATTTTAAAATATTTAATCATATAACATGTATAAAAAATACTAGTAATTTAATCACATAACATGTAATAATTATGGTATATTTTTTCTTGTAAAAGTAATATGCCATAATTAGAATCAATCATGTACAACATACTAACTGACTATAGTTTTATAAAATTCAAATGTAAAAAATTAGTAACTGTTCTACTTGAGCTTGTATAAATATAAATGCAACAAAAAAATATTTCAAAAACTTCATAGTGTCTCTTTTTATTTTTTTTAAACATTTTAAAGTCATGTATGAGGAATGTACTAACTTAGATAAATATACATTGTTTTGACATGTGTTTATATATTAGAAAAGATAATCAAATATTACTGTGTGTGTGTGTGTATATATATATATATATATATATATTTTGAAGTGATACATTTAATAAAAAATAAAAAGATAATGTATATATATCATTTAAATATATTAAATGATAGATCTTTGAAATCAAGTACAACACTATCAATCTATATATATATATATATAAATATATTACTGAATTATTAAAATTCATGCCATGTCATAGGTTTATTAATTTAAATTTAAATTTTAAATTTATATATATATATATATATATATATATTACTGAATTATTAAAATTCATGCCATATCATAGGTTTATGAATTTAACTTCAATTTTTTAAAAGTTAGATAGTGTCCTTTATTTATTTTAAAGAAAATCAAATACATGAAATACATTATTACTCTATCACATTCCATGCAAAAATAAAACCTTTCTTAGTAATATGTATATTTAATTTTCAATTTCCTCATAAAAATATACTTACAGGTAACTGAATTTAAAATATTTTTTGGTATTATTTTTTTACTTAAAATTATTGATTTGATTTCTATCTTGCCATAGTATATTCTTTCTTTTATAAAATTATCTTCTGTTATTAGCTTCATCTGTATTAAACTTTTTTGTATAAGAAAATTTATAAGGCAAATTATATATATTTTTTTCAATCAATGATTTTGCATTTTCATTTTTAATTTTAAGAAATTTATCTTCCTTCTGAAGTTGGTATTTTTAAAGTAATCACAGTGTTATAATGGAAAGTTTTCGGAAGGATTTGATTTGATTTTTAAAATTTATTCGAGTTTACATCTTTTGAATAAACAGAGAAGAAATTATGCTACTAACATACGTATATTTTAATTTTGACACAAGTATAGCCTGAAGACACTACAATATTTAGTTTTTAATTATTTAAAGAATATGTGTCACTTTTAATGTTTTTATTTGCATAAAATCATCTAGCCTCACACTGATGTGTGTTTTATTTTCATTTTATTTTTATAAAATGCATTCCTTGTCAGCTCTACCTAAAATATATTAATTTTCTTTGTTAAAATTGTTTAAAAGTTATTAATTAATTTTTTTTTAAATTTATATTTAATTTTATATATCAATTATATACAACAGTAGGTATAATATACCAATGAGTATTATACCTACTATTGTATAATCCAAAGCTTTGTTTTATTGTTAGTTTTAAGCTACACATGTTATTCTATTATAAAATTTAGTATCATGCCATAACTCTAAATATAAATTACATCAAAATGATACATTAGAATATAATATTTTATTATATATTTTTCCTTTCAATTTTTAGATTTTAATAATTCACAAGATTTCTGTTAGTGAATAAAATTATAATGTAATATACATAATTATCATTCCAATGTTTGATTTTTTTATTTATTAATTCTAGCTCTATTTTTTCTACAAAATAAAATTAATAGAAAAAATCATGTTTATTATATTCTTATAAATTTATAATACTTTAATAATTTTAAAAATAATTTACTTAATCAATTTTTAACTAAATAAAAAATATAAAGATAAAAGTTTATTTTTTAATAATTTTATAAATAATAGGTGATTTTCTATTCTTTGAGTGACATAAGAGTGAAAAATTATGATTTGTATCCTTGATAGTTTGACAAGAGTGAAAAATTTGATATTCTTGTTTTGTATTTAAGAAGTGAATGGATTATCCCACTTCTATTTTTGTATATGAAAATTGCAAATTATCCACCTTTAAATTTATATTCTTTTCTTTTTAACCTTGATTTTTTCTATGAAAGAAAGTGGATTACCTCTCTTTGTAGAAAATTTTATTTGATATTAGAAGTTACAAATTACCCTCTTTTAATTCAAATTATAGAATTATTAAGTTGTCTAAAATAGTAGGAAAGATTATGGATACTATACTTAATAAAAGTGAGAATAGATTTACAACTATCACAAATTTTCAAGAGCTTGTCAATACTCTTAGGGTGAGAATTTCACATATTATTAATACAAATCATAGAATTACTATTCCTATGTCTATGGAAGAAGTCTAGAGCCTAAACCAAAAAATTGTATAATTGATGGAAGTAAGTAAATTGGCCTCACAATCAAATTAAAGAAGTCTTGCTTCTACAAGTATAAAAGAGACAAAGATTAGTATGCGTGAGAATTTTGACAGAACAAGATCAAAATTTTGAAGATTTTTACAACAAGTCAAACTATATTTAAGATTGAATCCTTTCCAATATTCTAATGGATTAACTCAAGTTGGATTCATAGGCACATTTCTATGTGGACGTATTCTTTCTTGATTTTCACCTTTGATGAAAAAAGATTCATAATTCTTTTATAATTTGAATTCATTCTTTAAAGTGTTTACAGCCATATTTGGAAAAAGTGATCAAAAGAGGGTAATAGAAATCAAGCTTTTATCTTTATGAAAAAGATGACAATTAGCTACAACATATGTTGCAGAATTCCAAAACCTTGCTTGCAATGTGGAGTGGAGCAACAAAGTCCTTATAAATCAATTTTGTTATTGATTGAAAGATAACGTCAAAGATTTATTATTAACAATGCCAAAAGTAAATTCTTTGGAATAATTTATTATTGAAGCCATTGCATACAATAGTTGATTATTCAAAAAGCATCAAGAATATAGATTTGGTTGGAGAGAAACAAATCAATTAATAATAGTAATTCCTAAGTTTTTAGAAGTTTATTTGATTAAGCTAGAATCAATATAAATTAATTAAAAACCTCTCATCAAACAAGAAAAGATTCAATGTCGATAAGAGGATTTGTGCTTATAACGTGGAGAAGCTAAGCACACTACTCAACATTGTCCAAAAAAGCAATGCAATCACAAAATAAGGAGTATGGTTGCTAAAGAAGTGTCAAGGACACAAATTAAAATAGATGCAAAAGTTAATAAAAATTATGTCAAAGGAAAATAAAAAGATAGAAATAAAGAAGTATGTATATTTAAGAAGAAACTAGAATGGTTATTGCCAAAGGCTAGAAAATACATGAAACTCTTGAATTAGATTAGAAATAAGAAAGGAATTGACAAGAGTGAAGAAGGCTTCAGTCTTGTCTTTATATATACTATCTATCTAAAAGCTATGTGGCGGCATTTTATACAACCTCTTATATGTGTTTAATTTGCAAGATACATATCAAACTTGTAAGATAAGTTTCTTTCATATACGCCATATATTTAGCTTGTTCCACAAGCTATTAACATGTACAACACATGGCTAGCTTGTTCCACAAGCTACCAAAATGTGCAACACGTGGCTACTTTGTTGGTCAAATTTCTAACCTACCAATCACCTATAGACATGTATAAAGGTGATTCCACATCTATGAAGCTTCTAGGAAGCTACTCTATAAGATATTAGCTTATTTTATCTATTTCTATCAATTTATATTAATTAGATAATTACTGGAATAAATCTTATATCCGTAACATTATTTTGCCTTCTAGGAATAAGTTCTATGAGGAGCAATGATTACATGTTGAGGAAGTCCAAGATACGTCAAATTGTGCTTGCTATATATTTTGATCTTTATTCCCTTTGAAGGTAGTTGATAGGTTCTTAAAGCCATCGATAGTGTCTCATACCAAGGTGAGAGGACCACCCTATTATTTGATTATTATTCAGGCCTTCATAACTTCCTTCAAAGAAAATATTTAAAACACTATCAAGAGTAGTTTTTATTTTTAAAAGTATCACCAAATATTAAAAATCTCTTTCAAGGTCATGATATCAAATATATTATATTTCACCATCAATCCAAAAAAAAACATATTGTTCTTGAGGGTCTTCATCTCTATTCCGTTGTCTTGAAGGTTGTGATAGTTGTAATGTCTCATCCGGTAAGTTAGCAAACGATGGTTCTTCAATTAAATTTGATGATTGTTAATCCCCCATCTCTTTAGCAAGAGCAAATTCAAAGAAGTAGCAAACAATGATACAAGATAGAATGAAACATCTATAGAACCTGCTTTGCTTTATAATAAAGATTTTTTTGACTTTTTATCTTGATTTTGATGTATGTCATCAATGAAACACATTGACTTTTGCTGGTGCATTTATTAGATTCCTAGATGGCTCCCATGTGCATTCACTAGTATCGTACCTTTGCCAATGCACAAGATATTTCAGTCAATTTTGACACTACCTTGAATCTAAAATCTCTTCTACCTCAATTTTTTCATTGTTGTCCACTTCTATAAGAGGTGGTGGCATTTGCCTTCTTTCTTATATATCCACTATCTTGTATGCTTGAGTATTGATACCTAGAATATAGAATGGATCTTCATAGATTATGATAGGTATAATTGATAAGCAACTGGATTGATGTGTTTACAAATAAAAAAAGGTCCAAGTCTATGATAATCCAGCTTGTCACAAGGACGAATAGTCTTGATATTATAATGGAGTAACCATTTTTTATTGCCCACATAGAATTGAGGTTGTTCCTTATAATAAATATCCACATTGCTCTTTTAATTGTGCCTTCATTATTGCATGTAGCTCTAACAATTGATTTGCCAAATTTTTTGTTGTAGAATTATCAGCCTTTAAAAAGTCAAAAGTATCAAATTATAGATGATAATCATAATTTGTAAAAAATAGAATTTATTAATTAGACAAATAAACCAAATTATTATAAGCAAACTTTATCAATGGCAAAAGAGTTGTTTAATCATCTTGATAATAGTTGATGGAACATCTCAAATATTATTTCAAACTTGATTTACTCGTTCTATTTGTCCATCAGTTTGAAGGTAGAAAGTTGAAGATAGTTTTATATCCACCTTCAATATTTTGAAAAAGATCCTCTAAAATCTTGATATAAATTGTGTTCTTCTATCTGATATAATATCTTTTGATAATCTATGATAGCAATAGATATTATCAAGGGAAAATTTAGCTATTTCTTCACCTATAATAGATTTTGTATATGGTACAAAATGTGCCATCTTGGTAAAACAATCTACAATCACAAATATAGAGTCATATGAACTTGATTTTGGAAGATCCGTTATCATATTATAACATGTTTATATAGGAATAATTTCTACTTAATACTTGATTATCTTGATTCAATAGGAACTTAAGATACTTAAAATTTTTTTTTATGAAAGCCTCTTAGATTATTTTCTTGTTTTAATAGCTAATAGATAAAAGTTAGTTAATAATTTTTTTTTCTAGGTTATATAAACTCTGTTATTACTTTTAAAAAGCCATAAATTAATAAAAATAGAATAAAAAAGATAAATAATTAATATGGTTGATACTAACATTAAATTGAGGATAGGATTAAGCTTAAAAATCTTTAAAATAAGTTGAATTGATACCTGGGGATTGACCGTATATGAGACAAGATCGCCTCTAGCTACAAAAACGGCCACTAAGGGCAGGGGGTGGAATCATTTGGAGATTGGCAATTAGAATTGGAGAGCTAGCTTCAAGTTTATTTCAAGGACATTAGGCTTATTTCTATAGGATTTGAGAGGACTTAGCAATTGCTATCTAAAATTAGGATTTATATTAGAGGTTAAATTTTTATGTAATAAAATTAAGATCAACTCTTTTAGCTATTGTGTGCAATTGAAGTGATATCTATAGTTGCAATTTTGATAGTGTATGGGTATTTAAGTGTGCTAAGATTGAGTATAAATTTGTAACAATCTAAAAGTGCAATTGAGATTTATATGATCTTTAGTACAAAGAGGTACTAGAAATTAGCAATTTAGGGTTGTTTGGGATTTCTATAATATCTAAAGATCTATTAGTTGAATCGTAGTGAAATTTAACATAGTATTAGAAGACATAAAAGGCAAGCTACACATCAAATTTAAGTTGAAGTTAATAGTTGGTGAAGGAGAATTTGCCACTAGGATATCTGCATCAACCTTCAAGCCAACAACTAAGTGATAGTAGTGCGGATTTTGATTGATTTTTTACAATTTGTAAGTTGGATTATATTGAAACTCTTTTAATATATAGAAGACTTATATTTTCATTTTTATGCAAAATTTCACACCAAGTTGACAGTTAGATTAAATGTTATAGCTTATTGAAGTTCACTAGATAAGATGAAGACTTATAAAGAGAAATCTTAGTTGCTTGATTGTAACAAGTAACAAAGCAATTGGGTTTATATGTAGATAAAGTTATCAAAAAGAATGTTTTTAAGTACTTTGTATCGACTTAAGCACTCTCATATTGATATTCAATTACATTCTTTTTATATGGGCAAAATCTCTTAAGGATTCTTGGATATTTATGAATTGCAACTTCACCCTCCACAAGTAGGTGCCTGGTGCATTTCCAAACATGACAATACATAATACAATATAAGTGGTGAATTTGACGTGAAAGTTTGGAGTAGAAGGTGTTGGATTTTATTTTGGTTATTTAGAATTGATGGCATAAGAAGGTAAGAAGGTCAATTTTGGAGTTTTTGATGGAGCTTTGGGTGGTGCTTCAAGTGGATCTTCAAGTAGAGCTTCAAGTAGATTTTTTTTGGTAGACAAGGTATGTATCTAGATCCAAATATTACAAACATGTTTCAAGCACTTACATTGTTTATGCAACAACAATAAGGCAATCATTGCAAGGAAGCTTTGGCAATCAAAGCTCTACAAGCAGTGGTTAACAAAATTGATCAGTTTGATGGAAATGATATCTCTAAATACTTAAGATGTTATGTGTGGGAAATGGAATTGAATTGAGTCTCTGAAAATGATATGATTTTATTATTTGAACTTGCTATAATACTGGAGATAAGAGAACATGTAAAATCAATTATAGAGCAATTTGGAAGTTCTTGAGATAGATTCTTTCATGTATTGAGAGATGAATATTTCTTGGAAGACTCTAATTGAGTCACTAAGAAATTATTTTTGGAATGGATTGATTGCCCTAATAAGAAATTGCAAGCTACTAAATTATTGAGAGGCAATATTCTTGGTTATTGAAAGTAAAAAAGGTAACATTGAGACCAAACAAGGTTGAATTATTTCTTCAAGCAATTGGTGGAGAATTATAAGAGAGGTTAAAAATTCTTAATGATAAAAAAGAGGATGAAGGATTGACATCAAAATAGAAAGAAATTAAAGATGTAGTGAGATTGCTTGCAAAAAGAGAAAAGAGAAAGGATAGAGTTAATATTTAAAGAATTGTGCAAGTACCTAAAATTCAAGTACCTACTTCACGATCAATAATATCTATTGTCCAACCTTCAATGATTATATTAAAGAAAGAAGATGTGGGAATTAAAAAACTTATACGCAAAATGCGGGATCTTCAAATTAAACTTATAAGGCTTGAAATGAAATAAGGATATGTGTAAAGATGTATTTGGTGTGATGATGATTCTCATCTTTAAAAAGATTGTGGTGAATTCAATGAAATGTTGCAACAAGGTATTGTTTTTTGAAAAGATGGAAAAGTGGCATTGAAACATACTGGTGATTTTTTTTCAAACTAACTTTGATAAAAGAGATATGAAAGCATTGGCTAAGGATTATTTGGCATCAAATGGGATTGCAATGATGGAAGTTACAATTTATGGTGCTAGAGTAGATGAGAATAGCAATCAAGATTTTTCTAGACATATTGAACCAAATAGACTTTGGTTTCTTGCCATTTCTACAATGTACAAAAAGAAGATGCCACGAGAAGCTTTATTGAGGACTGCTACAATAATTTGTGGAACTACGGGTTGGAAAGATCTTGTGGAAGCTTTATTAGTATATGCCTATATTGACAAGAACCAATATGAAGCCTTGATAGAAGAAAAGAGAAGACAAGATTCTAATGAGACAAGAGAAGGAAGTTCTTCCAAGAGGCAAATTCGAAGAGATAAGACTCATGAGATGGCTTCACAAGAGTTATCAACAAAAGATGCCTCCATATCATTTAAGAAAAAATCAAAAGATTTAGGAGAGAAAGATAAGTCAACAACTTACAAACTTCTCTCTGATATTGAAGCAGCAATAGATTTAAAATGGTGCTTAAAGAACGTGTGCTCAATGCTAAAGTTGAATTTACATTGAAGGAGATTTTGAATATTGCAAAGAAAGAATTTCATAATATCATTATTGATAATATTAAGCGGAAAAGATAATTAATGGATAAAACAAGATCAAATTATACTATTAATGTCTATATATATATATGAGCATGAAGAAGATGAAATTGGCAATTGTTTCAAACAATCAATAAGTGGAGGAAGGAATTATAATCAAAGAGCATGTTTTGATGACCCCATTGACAAGGAGAAAGAAATTTTAAGTCATTATACTTGAAAGCATTGGATTAGAGCAACTACAAAGGTATTAGTGAAGATTGGAGATATGGATGAGCTAGTTGTTGTTTTGATTGACTATGGTTTGAAAATAAATCTTATGCTTAAGAATCTTTATATAAAATAAAAGTGGCCAATTGATAGGGAGCATGGATGGATAATACGGGCAACTAATAATATATAAGATGAATTATATGGTGCTTCTCTAAATGTGAAAATTTGAATTGATGAAGTTGCAATAGAGCAAAATTTCTTTGTTCAAGATCCAACATCTTATCTTCTTATATTAGAACAACCATATATTATTGCAATTCAGATAGAAATAAAAATATTTGATGATGGTTCAGCTTATGCATGGATTTGTGGTGAAAATAGAAGAAAAATAGTATAATTTTTAATTGTGCCTCCAAATAATAAACGTAATTGAGACAAATTGAGAGAGAATCCATTACCAAGAGTTGTTGAAGAATTTTTGGATTTTTGAGGAATACCACTATAAAGTGAAATTATAGAGATACAAAAGAAGAAGTACTCTCGTAAGATGTAGGTGCCTTTGATATAGATTTTATTGATATTTTTAAAAATAAAATTATTATATATACAAAAATTACAAATTAAAAAAAGAAATAAAAAAAAGACTGTGTGATATTGAAAAGGAATTATATGAATTAGAGATATTAGAGGATGATGAAAGGATTTTTGATATTTATGAAGAAAATAGATTGGATGATTCTTTGAAAATGATTGCATCAATTGAAATAGGAGATGATGATAAGATTGTGCAAATTCATTCAAGGAAAATTTATTTTGTATTTGAATCTTTTTAAGTACCAAAGATTATAATTGAAACAAAATATAAAATAGTAGACAAGAAGGTAAAATTTGTTGCAAGACCTTTGTCAAAAGATTCTAAAGAATAAATAAAAAAAACATCAAGGAAAAAGAGCTTAAGGAATCTAAGGAATATTAGACAGAAGTTTATAAAAGAGACTTTTGAAAAATTGAAGATTAGGTCTGATAGTTCTTTGTTGCCAAAAAAAATTAGGTACTTTAAAAAAATGTTAGCAAAATGAGATAAATCATTTGCCTTTGAATCTGATAAAATTGGATGTGTGGATCCAAATATTGTAATTTCTATGGTTATTTTCACTATATTGCATGTACCTTAGAATTTGAAGCCAATTCCAATACAAAGAACACATTTGCCAAGTTTAATGGAATTATTAATAGAAAAAATGAAGATGAAGATTTTGAAGCCCTCTTCTGCATCATATTCTAGTCAATGGTTTATAATGCCTAAAAAAAATAGATCATTACGATTTATTCAAGATATGCAACCAATAAATGCAGTGACTATTAAGAATGCAAGAATTGGACCAACAATGGATGAATTTGCTAAAGTATTTGGAAGAAGGGCAATCTATTCAATGGATGATTTATATTCGGGCTATAATCAATTTCAACTTACAATTGACAGTAGAGACATGACAACGATGAGAACACCGCTTAGACTAGTTAGAATGTGTACTCTTCCTCAGGGTGCTACCAATTTAGTAGCACATATGATGAACAAGATGAGCATGGTGTTCAGAGATTTTATTCCTAAAAAGATTATATCTTTTCTAGATGATGTTCCTATAAAAGGGTGCAAGGAAGAAGACAAGGATGAAACTTTAGATAAGAGAGGGTGTCGCAAGTATGTTATTGATCATATACAAGATTGTGAAAAGATATTGACTTGGCTTAAAGAAGTTTATCTTATGTTATCATATATAAAGTCTATATTTAGAATATAAGAAGTCATAATTATTGGACATTTATGTCAATTTTATGGAAGGAAATCAGATCCAGCTTAGATTGATGCAATTGGAAGAATGAAAAAAGATTGTAATTTTTTAACAGAGGTGCAAAGGTTTTTGGATGCATGTGTATTTTATCATAATTGAATTCCTCACTATGCTCACATAGCAAATCTTTTGTATGAATTATTATACAAAGGTTATAGGTTTAAATGGAAAAAAAAACATATCAAAGCAATGCAAAAATTAAAGGATTTATTGACATCACCTCTAGTGTTGAGAAAAGTTGATTATAAGTACAATAGACTAGTATTTCTTAGAAAGGATACTAGTCTAATTACTATTGGATGGGCTATAGGTGAAGATGATTCAAATAGAGTTAATTTGATTTAGAGCTAAGATTCTAAATAGTCGCCAGCATACATATTCAGAAGTAAAAAGAAAATTATGAGGAATTGTTTCAACTATGAAAGTTGAAAAAGATGATGGAGAAGATGACATGATTGAGGATATTGATAATGTGGATATAAAATTTTATTCAATTTTATAATTAAATAAAGATGATAAGCCATTTCACGAGAAAAATTATAAAAGAGAGTTATCGGATATTGGACATTATTTGAATATATTAACCTAGCATAATAATTGGTCTATTGAAAAATCCAAAAAAATCAGGAAAAAAAATATACAAGTTTTATTACAAAGAGGATTTTTATAGAAGAGGCCAAAATCAAACATTGGAATGCAGCAATGAGTAATAGGTACCAAAAAAGATCAACAAAAACTACTCAAGAAATTTCATGATAGTCTATGGGCAGAGCATAGAGGAATTTGAATTACCTTAGCTAAATTGAAGGAACGGTACTGGTAGAAAAATATGTATTAAGATGTGGCTTCATTTGTGGAATCTTGTATAATTTATCAAATATATTCAAATATACATCATTGAGATGGTCTACATCCAACATATCCTTTGGCTATTCATTTTAAATAGGTTGTAGATTTGGTTATTATACCAATAAGATTATGACAAATGAAATATTTAATTTTGGCTCATGAAGATTTATCAAACCAAGTAGAAGATAGGACATTAAAAATAAAGCCTATAGAAAGAATCTACAGATTTTTATTTAAAGATATTATTTGTCACTATGGATGTGTGGAAAAGATCACTGCAAATCGTGGAGAATTGGATGCACATGAAGCTTGTGAATTCTTTAAAAGATGCAGAATTAAATTATCATTGACAACTGCTTATAATCTAAAGGGGAATGCAAAGAGTGAATGTGGGCATCTATTTATTGTAAAAGCCTTGATTAAAGCTTATAATAGAAAAATAAAAGAATGATTTCAACTTCAACCTTATGCATTATGGACTGATCAAACAACACATAGTTCAGTGACAAAATATATGCCAGTGGAATTCATGACAGGTCAAAAACCTATTATGCTGATTGAAGAAAATGTGCCAACTTGGAGTATGCTACCTTGGAAAGATGGATTAACAAGAGAAAAATTGTTAGCTATTAGAATTTGGCAACTTAAAGAAAGATAAAAAGAAGTGGAGTTAGGATTAAAATGATTACAAGAGGCAAGGCTAAAGAATAATGCTCGATTTATAAACAACATCGATTGAGGTCTAGAACAATTGAAAAAGATAATTGGATACTTGTTTATGATAGCAGCTTGGATAACAAACATAGTACTTTACGAAAGTTTTCAAAACATTAGTTTGGATCTTACATAGTAGTAGTCTATGATTATACCACGTATTCATTGAAAGAATTGGATGGTACAATATTGAAAATACCTATTATTGAGAAGAGAGTGAAGATTTTTAAAAGACGAGATAGAGAAATAAATATAGAAGATCAAGTTGAAAATATCAATGACTCTGAAGAACATAATTATATTGAAATGAATGATGAATATAATAAAAAAGAATTTGGTACAAAAAATGAAGAAATGATGTGATGCCAACTATGATAAACGGTTTGTTTGGCGCATATCGGAGGATGCGCAAGTTCAAAGGGGGTGGATGTCATATTGTAAGACGTTTATATAGTGAAAAGTATGAATAGGAATAATTTCTATTTAATACTTAATTATGTTAGTTCAATAGGAACTTAAGATACTTAAAAAAAGATTTATAAAAGCCTCTTAAATTATTTTCTTATTTTAATAGCTAATAGATAAGAGTTAATTATTAAATTTTCTTTCTAGGTTGTTAAATTCTATTATTACTTTTAAAAAGCCATAAGTTAATAAAAATAGAATAAATAAGATAAATAATTAATATGGTTGATACTAGGATTTAATTGAGGATAGGATTAAGCTTAAAATTCCTTAGAATAAATTGGATTGATACCTGGGGGTTGATTGTGTATGAGATAGGATCAAAATCAAACCTCTAGCTACAAAAACAGCCACCATGGATAAGAAGTGGGATAATTTGGAGATTGGCAATTAGAATTAGAAAGCTAGCTTTAAGCTCATTTCAAGGATATTAAATTTGTTTCTATAAGGTTTAAGAGGACTTAGTAATCACTATCTAAAATCAGGGTTTATACTAGAGATTAAAGTTTTTATACAATAAAGTTAAAACCAACACTTTTAGCTATTGTGTGCAATTAAAATGACATCTATATTTGTAATTTTGATAATATGTGGATATTTAAGTGTGCTAAGATTGAGTATAAATTTATAACAATCTAATAGTGCAATTGAGATTTATATGATCTTTAGTACAAAGAGGTACTAGAAATTAGCAATTTAGGGCTATTTGGGATTTCTATAGTATTTAAAGACCTATTAATTGAATCATGGTGAAATTTGGCATAGTATTAGAAGACTTGAAAGACAAGCTACACACCAAATTTAAGTTGAAGTTAATAGTTGGAGAAGGAGAATTTGCTACTAGGATATCTACATCAACCTTCAAGCCAGTGACTAAGTGACATCAGTGCGGGTTTTGATTGATTTTCTATAATTTGTAAGTTGTGTTGGATTGAAACTTTTTGAATATATAGAAGACTTATATTTTAATTTTTATGCAAAGTTTCACACCAAGTTGATAGTTAGATTAAAAGTTATAGCTTATTGAAATTCACTAGATAAGACTAAGATTTGTAAAGAAAAATCTTAGTTGCTTGATTGTAACAAGCAACAATACAATTGGGATTTATATGTAGATAAAGTTATCAAGAAGAGTGTTTTTAAGCACTTTGTATTGACTTAAGTACTCTCATATTGATATTCACTCACATTCTTCTTATATGGGTGAAACTTGTTAAGGGTTCTTGGATATTTGTGAATTGCAACTTCACTCTCTACAGCCAAGTGCCCAATGCATTTCCAAATAAGTTAATATGTAATATGACATTGTGATAAAATCTATAGAAACAAAAAACTAAGATTGTTCTAATATATGTATTAATTGGAGATATTTATAAGATTGGTGATGAAGAGTTTTTGATCTTAAACAAATGTCATACGGTTGTACAAACTCTTTAATAGTCTTCTATATTTGAGGCCACCAAAAATCTTTTGATATTAGCTCCTAAGTCTTATTATATCCAAAATATCCTATTGCAGGGAGGTTGTGACAAGCTTTCAAAGCACATACTCATGTTGCATCTTTTAGAATATATAGGTGTCTTTTAAAATAGAGTAGGTCGTTCTTGAATTCAAACTTAAAAGTATCATGAGACTTAGATGAATTATTTTTAATCTCATGGACATACTTAATTGGATTTGCTTAACAAAAATTGAATCAATAGTCAATATTAATTTCATTCTTCAAAGATGAAATTGCTCCGACTTCAAGAAGATTGTTCTTTGTTGATGAAAAGATGAATCTCTTTCTTTTGGTATAAGATAAGAACATCTAGAAAGGGCATCAAACAAACTTTGTTGTTTTCTTGGACAATAGGTGATAATAAACTCGAATCTTGACAAAGACATGCTCCAACAAATATGGCAACAATTTACTACATGTACTCACATGAAATACTTGAGGTTCTTGTGATCTATTTATATGGTGATTGGACTAGAAGCGCCTTCCAGATAATGATCCCATTCTTAAAAAGAATCTATAATTGCAAGAAGTTCTTTATCATGGATTTTGTAGTTGATTTTTGTTGCTAAAAATTTCTTGGAATGAAAAGCTATTAGATGGAATTTATAATTTGTTTCCATTTGTGACAATACCACCTCCAAAGTAAAGTTTGATGTGTTTATTTCTATAAAAAATGCCTTAGAATAGTCAACACGATATAAGATTAGTGCATAAATAAAAGTTGTCTTCAAAGCCTCAAATGATGATTCTATTTCTTTGCTCTACTCGAGTTTGTCTCCACAAGTTAAGTGTGTAAGTGGAGCTACAACTTGATAAAAGTTCTTGATGAAGATTTGATAGTAATTGGCAAAATCCAAAAAGCATTACATATCTTATATTATTTTTGGAATCTTTCAATCCATCATTGTTTGGATTTTTTTAAGATCTATTTTAAGACCATCATTTGAAATGATGTATCTTAAGAAGTCAACTTCACTATTGCAAAATACACACTTTTCCATCTTGACATATAATCTTGTATCTCTAAGTTTTTGGAACACATGACAAACATGAAGTTCATATTTTTTTTGTTCTTAGAATAGATCAAAATGTCATCTAAATAATAAACAATAAAATCATCAAGAAATTTACAAAAAATATCCTTTATAAGATGTTGAAAAGCAGTTGGTATATTTATAAGTCCAAAAGGCATGACATTATATTCAAAATGTCCATACCTTATTTGAAATGCAGTCTTCTATTCATCACCTTCTTTGATGTGCACCACATTATATGCTCCTATTTTTGTATAGACCTTAGCTTAATTCAATTGATCAAAAAGTCTAGATATCAAAGGTAAAGGATATCTATTCTTGATAATCTATACACATCTGTAGTGATTTATTTATTTTTCTTTACAAACAAGATAGGAGCTCTTGCTGGGGATTTTGAATGGCATATGAAATTCTTGGCCAAGTTCTCATCTATGCATTTCTTCAATTCAGCCAATTCATTGTGTGATAAACTGTAGATTGGTCCATATGGAAGCTACGTTTCTTCTTTGAGATCAATTGAACAATCATATGGACAATATTTTGGAAGAATATCTACATTCTTTTTCTCAGAAATGTCTTAATAATCTTAATATTAACTTGGAATGCCACTTGAAGTTCTTCTACTATTAAAAATGGATGTAGCATAAATAGCAAAAGATGATCCTTTTTTTGCTACATTCATAAAAGCTTTTGTGCTTACATGTATGGATTTTATTATACTAGACTTATGACCATCTATTATTATATTTATAGGAAGGATTTCATAAGTAACATCTCTAGAAGATAACAAGCAACCATCTATGACTTCTATATGTACGGATTTAGTTTTCTGTATTGAAAATATTCTATGATTTTTAACAAATTTTTTATCTAAAAAACTCGATGAGGCTTCTAAATCTAGTAAGATAGAGGCTTTGTAATTTTTAGGTTTTAAATAAACATGTATTAAAAAACAAAGAGATGGTTCTGAGAAGAGGATAGGACCTTTACTAGGAATTGTACAAGATTCCAGCTACACAATACTTATTATAGCTAGACAAACTTATTTTCCGACATATTATCTTCTTTAATAGCCGTATTCCTCATTTTGTGGTTGCGTCATTTCTTCGGACAATATTGAGCAATGTATTTAGGTTCTCTACAACATTAACACAATCCTTCTTGAGGATATCCAATCTTTTCTTGTTCAATAAGAAGTTTAAAGCATATCATGTCAATTTGCATGTCTTTTACTTTTGAATGTACATATTGAAAAGATGTTGATATTGTCATTTTATCAAGATAACATTGGAGCTCTGTTGTGCGACTCTCAAATTGAAATTTGAAAAGTCAATTGTCACACTTCATAGCAAAATCAATTACTTAATTCAATGTTTGAAAATCAGATAAGTTGAGCATCATTTTCTTTATCTCATATTGTAATCTATAGAATATCAATTTTTTTATCTCATATTGTTAATAAGCACAATATCATCCCACTTGATATCAATTACTAATTGTTAGAATTATGAAGAATATGATATCACAAATTGATTGTCTTATCGCAACATACGAATTTTATTGGTTGCGATACAAATTGCATTATATTCTCCATACATAGATTAAAGCTCTATTAAAAATGCCTCCAAATTATCTAATACTGAATCATGTTGTTCAAGAAAGGATGAAAACCATGATAAAGCAGAACTTGACAGTAGTGTTCTAATAAACTTGACTTGTAGCTCTTGGATTGGATAACTTTGGGGTTGAAGTTCAATTACTAGTTGTACTTGATTGATGAATCTTCAAAACTTACATTTGGTGCCATCAAACTTCTCTAGCAAATTAATTTTTGGTTCTTTGATGCTTGAATGGTGTTCATATGTAGGTGAAGTGGTATGGCTTGAAGCAGCTCGAATTATCTCTATATCTTCACTTCTTACTAATCTTGTTGCTCCTTGTCGTGGTACATTGAATTGATGCATTACAAGTATTAATTCTCTCATTTTCTCTTATATTTGTGCCACTCCATTCTTCATTTCAGCAAGTTTTGCCATGACACCACAATAGAAAAGGAAAAAAAAGTGTCTACTCTCACTACAAAATAAAACACTCACAAATAAAGAAAAAAATTTAAGAACAATATCAGCTTAGAAGTGGATAATCCACAACTTCTAATATGCTTATGTCTTATCAAGAGAAAGGAGTAATCTACTCTTAATCAAGAAGAAACAAAGCTTTGATATTATAATCTTCACTCTTATCAATTTATCAAGAATACAAACTAAAACTAATGCATAAGTTAGTAAAAATTATGTCAAAAGAAAATAACAAAATAGAAATAAAGAAGTATATATATTTAAGAGGAAATTAGAATGACTATTGCCAAAGACTAAAAAATACATGAGATTTTTGAACTAGACTAGAAGCAAGAAAGAAATTGACAAGAGTGAAGAAGGCTTCACTTTTATCTCTATATATACTATCTATCTAAGAGCTATATGGCGGCATTTATAAGACCTCCTACACGTGTTTAATTTATAAGACACGTATCAAACTTATAAGACAAGTTTACTTCATGTGCGTCACATACTTAGCTTATTCTACAAGCTACTAACATGTGACACGTGGCTAGGTTGTTGGCTAAGTTTCTAACCTACCAATCACCTATAAACATGTATAAAGATGATTCCACATCTATGAAGCTTCTAGGAAGCTCTTCTACAAGATATTAGCTTATTTTATCTGTCTCTATCAATTTATATTAATAAAATAATTATTGGAGTAAATCTTATGTCCATAATAAGAAGATAATGTGTCAAAAAACGAGTTTTTTCAACTACAGTAGGGATTGTGTGGCTGGAATCATATGCAACACCTTGTAAAGGTCCTATTCTTTTCTCAAATCTCTCATCTTGTTTTACAATGGATATATTTTTAGGACCTAAAAACCACAAAGTCTTTGCCTTATTAGATTTAGAAGCCTCAGCTTGTTTCATAAACAAAGATTTTGTCAAAAAATAAAAAATATCTCTAATTAAGAAAACTAAATCTATGTATGTAAAAATCATAGATGGTTATTCATTATCTTTTGGAGTTGCTATTCATGAGATTGTTCTTTTAGATGTAATAATTAAAGAAATAATAACATAGTAATATTTAATATGATTAAATCTTCTTCCAATCCAATTATTTTAGGATTATTATGATTAAAAAAATATAATCTTCAAATAGATTGGATTTCTTATAATCTTAAATTTTTTCATAATTTAATCTAAAAATTTGTTAGTCAAGTAGACATATATATGTCTAGTACATCCAAACCCTTATTGATAGGTGCAAAAGCTTTTATATATGTGGCAAAAAAAGAAACATCTTTTATTATATATGCCATATCTATTTTTGATGTTAAAAAGAATACAAGTGATATTCCTAATGAGTATTAAGATTTTCAAGATGTTTTTAAAAAAGAAAACGTAAATATTCTTCCAAAATATTGCCCTTATGATTGTTCAATCAATCTTCAGGAGAGAGCTCAATTATTATTTGGACCAATCTATAATTTATAACAAAATAAGTTGGCTATATTGAAAGAATATATTGACAAGAACTTGGCTAAGAACTTCATATGCTATTCAAAGTCTCTAGTAAGAGCTCCTATTTTATTTATAAAGAAAAAAGATGGATTATTTCAAATATGTGTAGATTATTAAGGACTTAATAAGATTATCATTAATAATAGATATCCTTTACCTTTGATTTCAGGACTTTTTTATCAACTAAATCAAATAAAGGTCTATACAAAAATAAATTTGCGGGAAGCATATAACTTAGTCCATATAAAAAAATGTGATAAATAGAAGACTGTATTTTAAATTAGGTATGAGTATTTTGAATATAATGTTATAATTTTTGGACTTACAAATATATCAATTACTTTTCAACATCTTATGAATGATATTTTTTGGAAGTTTCTTGATGATTTTGTTGTTTGTTATTTAGACAACATTTTGATCCACTCTAAAAACCTAGAAAAATATGAATTTTATATTTATTGTGTATTACAAAAATTTAGAGATGTAAGATTATATGCCAAAATAAAAAAGTATATATTTCATATTATTTAGGTTGACTTCTTAAAATACATCATTTTGAATGATGATCTTAAGATGGATCTTAAAAAAGTTTAGACAATCATGGATTGGAAGATTCCAAGAAAAATAAAGAATGTATAATATTTTTTAGGATTTTTCAATTACTATCAAATCTTCATTAAGAACTTTTCTTAAATTGCAACTTAACTTACATGCTTAACTTGTAAAGATAAATTTAAGTAGAATAAAGAAGCAAAAATATCATTTGAAGCTTTAAAGATAGCTTTTACTTCTACACCAATCTTATATTGCATCAATTTTTTTAAGGCATTTTTTTATAGAAATAGATGCATTAGACTTTGCTTTGGATGTGATATTGTCATAAATAGGAGCAAATGACAAACTTTATCCAATAGCTTTCTATTCTAAAAAATTTTCAGTAATAAAGATCAATTACAAAATCCATATGAAGAATTTTTTATAATTATGGATTCTTTTCAAAAATGGTGTTATTAACTAAAAGATGCTTCCAATCTAATCATTGTGTATATGGATCAGAAGAACCTCAAATATTTCATATCAATATATATTTTGAATCATTGCTAAATTTATTGGAGCATGTCTTTGTCAAGATTTGAGTTCATTATTATTTATCAGCTAGAAAAACAACAAGGTTTGTTTGATGCTCTTTTTAAATGTTCTTATCTTGTACCAAAAGAAGGAGATACAAATTTTAATCAACAAAAGATAATCTTATTGAAGCCAGAATAATTTTATCTTTGAGCAATAAAATCAACATTGATTGTTAATTTAATCTTTCTTAAACAAATCCAATTAAATATTTCTTTAGACCCTTTTGTTCATGATATTCAAATTAATTTATTAAAATTCAATGATACTTCCAAGTTTGAATTCAAAAACAATCTACTCTATTTTGAAGGACACTTATATGTTCCAGAGGGTGAAGTACGATTACATGCTCTTGAAGCTCTGCATAACTTCCCTACAATAGGATATTTTGGATATAATAAGACTTTGAAGCTAATATCAAGAGATTTTTAGTGGCTTCAAATGTAGAAAGCTATTAAAGAATTTGTGCAATTGTGTGATATTTGTTTAAGATCAAAAACTCCTTGTCATTGACCTTATGAACTTCTCCAACCATTACATATATTAGAACAATCTTAGTCTTATATTTCTATAGATTTTATTATGGATCTTTTAAATTCAAGTTTATATGATTTTATATTTGTAATTATAGTTTATTTCACCAAAATATCATATTTTATATCATATATAAAATCTATTATACATGAAGAAACAACTAAACTCTTCCTTGACAATAATAAAAAAATTGAGGTAGAAGAAGTCTTAGATTTAAGGTGACATTGAAATCAATTGGAATATCTTATATATTGATAAGAATATGATAGTAGTGAATGCACATGATAGCCATGTAAGAATCTAGTAAATACATTAGCAAAAGTCAATGTGTTTTTATCAACAACATCCATCGAAACCAAGATAAAGAGTCAAAAAAATCTTTGCTATAAAATGAAGTAGGTTCCATAGAAATTTCATTCTATCTTGTATCATTGTTTGTAATTTCTTTGAATATTTTAGTACTAGAAAGATGAAAAATCAATAGCCAAAAAACTTAATTAAAAGCTATTATTTGCTAACTTATGGAACAAGACATTACAACTATCAAAACCTTTAAGACAATGGAATAAAAATGAAGATCTTCAAGAACAACATGTTTTCTTTTAGATTGATGGTAAGATACAATGTGTTTGGTATCACGACCTTGGAAGTAACTTTCAATGTTTAATGATACTTTTAGAGATAGAAATTATTCTTGATGGTGTTTCAAATATTTTTTTAAAGGAAGTTATCAAGGCCTCAACAATGATCAAATATCAAGGTGGTCCTCCCATCTTGATATGGGATACTATTGATGGTTGAGAAGACCAATCAACTATCTTTAAAAGAAACAAAGATCAAAATATGTGGCAAATATAATTCAACACATCTTGGACTTTCTCAATATATAATTTATGCTTCTTGTGGAACTTTTTCCTAGAAGAGAGAATAATATCATGAATATAAGATTTATTCCAATAATTATTTAGATAGAAGTAAGTAAAAATAGATTAATTTGATAATATCTTATAGAAAAGCTTCTTAGAAGCTTCATATACGTGATTTCATCTTTATACATGTTTATAGGTGATTGGTAGGTTAGAAACTTGACCAACAAGGTAGCCACGTATCGCACATGTTGATAACTTGTGGAATAAGCTAAGTACATGGCACACATATAGGAAACTTGTCTTACAAGTTTGACATGTGTCTTATAAATTGGATACGTATTGAAGGTCCTATAGAATGTTGCTATATAGCTCTTAGATAGATAGTATATATAGAGACTGTCAGGGATGTAAGATAGCGATGTTGTGGTAGAGAGAACTTACCTCAAGAAAGTACGAAGCTTCTGGCTACCTTTAATTACTCAATCAAGATTCAAGTATAACAAAACTCTCAAATTTATATAAAAGATTTATTTATAGGATTATTACATCCAATATATAAGTCTTATTTCCTCAAAACATTCAAAATATAATAAATATTCTAAAACCCTCATTCCCTCGTAGGAAGGGAATTTTTCCTAAATTTCAATAATCCATAACTTTTAATCCAATCGTCCAAATCTACTCAAAATTTATATGAAATACTGATGTATTCTTAACAACTATCACTACAAATTTCAATTGTTGATTTATTATCAAATTTTAGATATTGCCAAAATCCTAACAATAGCTTCAAATCCTTGTTTACAAATATCTATATATTAAATTCTTCATATCTCACAAACTAAAAATTTAAATACTATAAAATTTTGATGTATAGCTTTTTAGCATAATAATATAATTTTTTAAAAAGTTTTAGATAAAAAATCGTCTAAAAGCATAAGATATAGCAAAACCCATTACTATCAACAAAACCACCTACTTACTATATTGGAATTTAATCTACTATATTTGACTCCCAATATCTCCTTTTTTAAAACTTCAAATGTAATAATTCTTCTACATCAAGTATAGATCTTAAAATCGCCTCTCTAATTGGATCTTCAAATCTCCAAAAGCTCTCATACAACTCCTTGTGTTCTCAAAAGAGTGACAGTAGATATAATTTGTATACCTTAATTTCAAGCACCTACTCCTTCCTCATAAAAACTTCAAATCTCTTGATTCTTATACTGAAATTATAGTATGAAAAACTAATTTTTTAATTCTAATCTTTGATTTTCAAATAATCTCCTTATAGTTGCCAAAATCTTTATTCTTGTTGTAGGCAGCCTCTATTAGACATGACCATTAACCAATAAGAATGAAGAGCTTCACCCTTTGCCTTCATTCATCCATTCTTTGCCTTTATCCTTTCAAATAAGCTTCTTAATAGTTTAGTTCTTTATCTCTAGCCTCCAATCTCCTCTTAAGGCTTCATATTAAACATTTAGGTCTTGTATAATTTAAATGCTATAACCAAACTAAGTAAAAAAATCAAAATAAAGTTTCTCACATTAATTCTTTTAAATACTTTATTAACCATTTTAGCACATATTAAAAATTATAAACATATTATATATTTTAACTAATTTTTACATACTATAAGCAATTACAATGCGACAACAGTGTTGTGGTAGAGAGAATTTGCCTCAAAAAAGTGCTGGGCTTCTAGCTGCCACTAAATACTCAACTAAGATCCAAAATAAATAAAATCCTCAAATTTATATAAAATTCTTTCTCTTAGGGCTATTACACCTAAGATATAAGTCTTATTTTACAAAAACACTCAAAATATAACAAAATACTCTAAACCCTCATTCATCCGTGGAAAGGGGGATTTTTTTCAAACTTCAATAATCTATAATTCTTAATCTAACTATTCAAACCCATTCAAAATTTATATAAAGTATTGATGTACTTTCAACAACTAGCACAACAAATTTCAATTATTGATTCTTTATTGATCTTTAGATATCATAAAAACCCTAACAATAGCTTCAAATCCTTGTTTATAAACACTTGTATATTAAATTCTTAATATCTCACAAAATAAATGTTTAAATGCTATGAAACTTTGATATATAATTTTTTAGTACAAATACTTATCTTATTGGAAGTTTTTAGACAAAAATTCATCTAGAACCACAAGATATGGTAAAATCCATCACTATCAACAAAACGGCCTACTTACTACCTTGGAATTCAATCTCCTATCTTTGATTCCTAATATTTTCTTTTTTAGAACTCTAAATGTAGTAATTCTTCTATATCAAGTATAGAACTTAAAATCATCTTTCTAGTCGCACCTTCCAATCTCCAAAAGCACTCATACAACTCCTTGAATTTTTAAAAGAATGACAATAGGTACTATTTGTATACCTTAACTTCAAGTACTTACTTCTCTCTCATAAAAATTTCAAACCTCTCAATTTTAATATCAAAATTGTAGTACTATTGTTGTCGTCCATCTCACTTACTCTACCAATACTGCCCAAAATAAATCTGTAAAAGGGGATTCAAACACACGGAAAGACTATTTGCATTGAGTTAAACCGTTAGAGTCATAAAACTAACTGCCTTCTGATTACACTAAAACATCCCAATTTTGTTATAGTATCTCCCTTATACTACCAATAACTCTGTTAATAATAAAATATCATAAGTAATAATCCAACTCAAGTATTCACTATCTCTCCTCCTCTCCTTCTTTATGACAACAATATGTAATACTGTGATATCTCAAAACACAGCATAATTATCCTATACTCCAAACACAGGAATACTCCAAAATTGACTATCACTCCTAATAATTTACTTCGCATAATCTAAACTCCATGGACTTCCTCTCGTGGATCACTCTAAATTCAATACTCAATATATTATAATTTTCTCACATTCATACTCATTCTTCATAAAACATCTCCAATTCTCCACTTCCAATTTTCCACTTATATTTCTCCACTGATATTTCAGCATATCAGTACATCCTCAATCTTTCATTATAAATCAATTCTTTCCTTCATTGCTTCATTACAGAACTACACTTTACAATATTCAGTACTTATCTAATATCCTTCTCTTAAAAATTAACAAGAGGTAGCACCAAGCTTACCCCGGCTCAGCACTATCACAGTGTAGCCCTTACTATTACTATCCGAATCAATTTATACTTATCCCAATCACTATTAACTGCTACACAATCGACGATAATCACTTTTTCTAACTCCCTTATCCATGTTGCCTTCTAAACTGGCCATTTATCGGCTTCCTGCCTACTCTTAACCCTACAAACTATATATTGTAAATCCTAAAATTCCTACATATTCTACATAGCCCCACTCCTAACTGTGCAGCGTCCTCGCAAATACAAAATTGGTAAAACTTTATTATGAGGCTGGCTCCTGAGATTGAGATACTCCTGGATTTGTAGGAGGTTCCTCTGCGTCTGACTCTAATGGCACATCTTCATCCTCCTCCGATAAATCCACATGATTAATCTTCAACTGCGCTGATAAATCTTCATTATCCGCTCCCAATTTCCGAACTTGAGCCTCCAATTGTAGAATTCTGGCATCCTTCACCTCTTATTGGTGCCCTTATCGCTTCACCTTCTCCTCCAGCTCACTAATATTCGAAACTAAGGGAGCAGATTCTTGTGGCCGAATGACATTGGCCAAATCGCCCTCTAATTTTTCCACTTCACTTTTCAAGGCACCAATTTCTGTCTGCAGCTTCTCCATTCCAATTTAATATTGGTCTCCCAATTCCACCTTTTTCTGTTCTAATTTCATTACTTTATCACGTTTCACTTGCAACTGATACTTTAGCGCTTTCCATTCCAAATCCCATATCCTGCGATTCTCTATTAATTCTTGCTTTTGATCGTTTAGGATTCTTTGTATGCGATCTTTTTTATTCGCCCAATTTTTCTTTTCCTCTGCTACTTTCCACTCTAATGTCAACTTGGACTCCGTCTTTGCTCTAATCAGGTGTCCTTGTTCTACAATTCGGCGGCCTTTCTCCAATATCTCCTTTCGGCTAGACTCCAATTATTGTCTTAGATTCCCTTCTAGCTGACTCACGGTAAGCTGCAATTGGAAAATTTGTCCCAATATTACTTCCGTGAGATTCCCTTCTACCAGTAGCCTGGTGTTCAAAACTGGAGCCTCAACCACCGTCTCTATCACTGCATGAATTGAAGCCCGCCCTGGTGTAGTCTCCAGGATAGCCTCCCGTTCCCGCGATCTACTGGATTCTCCAATTTCGTGCACCACTACCCCTAGGCCAACTGGTAAACTCAGCATACCTTATTGCAGCATTGGAGAAGGCAGGCTTTTCTTCCCTGCTAGTTGACTTAACTTGTGCGCAATGAGGGAGTGCACATAGTTAGAGTATAGCAAAGAAGCGAATTTACCCGTTTTTCGCTTGGCTCTGATTTCTTCATAGATACGGGTTGCTACAAAGGTTGTCTAATTAAAGACCATGCCTTACAATGTTCCAATTGCAGCAAACAACAAGCGCTTGGACATGTATGTGGTATGTTGGTTCAAGCCTAGCCGCTTCTGAACAAATTGCATCTACTCTGCAAGCTCTGGAGTAAGTGCCTCTGCCACTTTCCAGCCTTGATTTTTCTCAAAGGATGCCATGTCCCCTTTGAAGTAACTTCCCGGTCTGAAGTCACTGGACACTTCGACGCCTATTGCTAACTCACCTATTGATAAATATAATACCTTTTGTAAGGTACTCTTGTCGATTCCAATTATTCTCCCTTTTACTACACTTGAACCATCCTCTGAGTCGTAATTTCCTATGTACTCTGCAATTAATTCTACATCAATTGGAGGCAAATTATCCGATCCTCGCAAAAACATGTACATCTGTGCATTTCTGAAATCTCTTTGTCTTTGTAAGGACCAACAGATTTCCAACTTAATGGGCTTCATGTTGATGATCACTACTAGGGATGGCGATTGCAAGTTATTCTTGCTTCGCACGTTTCGGACATTCTCCTCTCTGTCCGCAGCTCTCTTTGACCTCTCCATCGACATTATATAATGCTGACTATGTACTCCTCGCTTGAATTAATCGTTACTCTCTGACTGCAGAGAACTCTACACTCCAATAAGCATACACTGGGACGACCAAATTCAAAATAGAATGCTAATTAAAACTCCCATTAAGTGCCCCGCTCCTAACCATTTACTCGGGATCTAAAGCAACAATCTTTAATCCAGTATATCAGATCGTCACTTCCAATTTGCATGACTAGTCTGTATTAGGACCCAAAATTGACCATTAGCCGTCTTTCTAACCATCATGCACCTTCATTAAAGGTAAGCTATCATGAACAGGTACACCCTCTTCCCTCCAATTTTGAAAATCCGTCCCGGATTTATATAAAAAAAAGACGTAAACGGTTGCCGTTAACTCGGGTGATAAATTGAGTATCAATAAAATCTTCCAATTGAACTAAACTATTAGAAAAGGCTTCAATTACTCGATAAGGTCCATGCCAACGGACTTGAAATTTCCCCGAAAAATGGTGAAAGCGACTATCATAAAGAAGCACTAGATCATTGGGCATAAAAGATTTAGGACATAATTTACTATCATAATAACTCTTCTGGCGGCGCTGTGTAGCTTCCATAGTTAAAAGAGCCATAGCCCTAATTTCATCCAATTTTTCCAATTGTGCTAACCAATGTTGGAGGGAATCTTTGTCACCAAGACGTTCATCCAATGCAATTCATAAACTCTGAACTTCCAATTCAATTGATAATATTGCCTCTTGCCCGTACATTAATTGGAATGGTGTGGAATTGGTAGTCACTTTATACGCAATATGATATGCGAACAATTTTGTATCCCAGTCCGTTCCCACACCAGACACTGTTTTCATTAAAATTTTATACAAAATACCGTTGGTCTTTTCAGTCTGCGTATTGGTAGACCTACAGGAACTTCTGCCATGCCGTTGGTATCAATTTTAGTACAAGCACCATTTGAAAAATGGGATATTGATTTTATTGATGTGCATCTGAGAACATTATTGGCCACCAATATCTAGCCATTAAAGCTTTACGGGCAGTGCTGTCACTGGCAAAATGTCCTCCATAACTATCCAAATGACATCCTTGTAATATAGTACATACTTCACTTTAAAAAATACAATGGCGTAGAATTTCGTCTCTCTCTTGCTTATACAAAGCGTCTCCAATCATCGTATACCAAGCACTTTTCAAAATCAAGTGTTTCTTAAGTTTCTCACTATATGTAGGTGGAAATGTTTGAAATGTCAGATACTAGATCAATTCACTATATTCTAGGGTGATCACGTCGACGGCAAATAATTCCGCATCAGTAAGTGCATCATTGATAGGTTTGTTACCAAATATATTAGACAATCCAGATAAATGATCTGCATTGGCATATTTCTTTCCTGGTCGAACATTAATAGTAAAATTAAATTCTTGAAGGAGTAACATCCACCAAGCGATGCGTCCACTCAATTGAGGTTTATTAATCATATATTTAAGAGCATCATGATCGACATGAAATACAAATGGGTAACCAAGCAAATAATGCCAAAATTTTTGGACAGAATAGATCATGCCCAAGGCTTTCCGTTCAGTCGTAGTATAATTTTGTTTCGCAGCTACAAATTGTTGATTAGCATAATAGATGGGATCATCCAAACCCTTTTCATCTTTTTGGCTTAACACGGATCCAATAGCAACATTCGAGGCATCAATATAAACATGAAAGGATTTTGTCTAACAAGGTGCAATAAGTACTGGTGCTGACACCAATTTTTGTTTTAACTCCTCAAACGCAACTGTACATTCCTCAGTCCAAATTGGACTAGATCCATCTAATGGCAGTTTCTTTAAGAGATTTATTAACGGTTGACATATTTCCACAAATAAATGAATGAATCGCCTATAATAGCTGACATGGCCTACGAAACCACGAACACCAAACACTGTTTATGGCTTTGATAAAGCCAATATACGAGTAATTTTATCTGGGTCAATAGCGATACCGGCCACAAAACTGATATGTCCCAAAAGCTTTTCCGATGGTACACCAAATTGACACTTCTCAGAATTTAAAGATATCCCATATTTATCACATTGGTCAAAATAGTTACCAAGACGTTCCAAATGATTTGCTATTGTATTGAATGTGCAAAAATCATTTAAAAATATCTCCATCAACAATCGTAAATAATCCTGAAATGCTTACGTCATTACTCTTTGAAATGTGGCCGGGGCATTACATAACCCAAATGGCATTACTTTATAAGCAAATGTGCCCTAATTTGTAGTAAAAGTAGTCTTCAACTGGTCCTCTTCTGCAATTTTTATTTGATTATAACCTGAGAATCCGTCCAAAAAAGAATAACATTCATGCCCAGCTATTGCGTCTAGTATACTATCTGTAAAAGGTAAAGGAAAATAATCTTTCTTGGTAGCCACATTTCATTTATGGAAGTCCTGACAGATACGGATTTTTCTATTTTTCTTCAGCACTATCACAATTGGTGAAACCCATTCACTATACGGGACTGGATATATAAAGTCCACGTCTAATAGTTTATCTACTTCCTCCTTGACCATGAGAAAATATTTTGGATTAAGACGGTGTTGTCTTTGACGAACTGATGTAGCATCTTCTTCTAAGGTAATTTGATGCTCACAAACTTCGGCAGGAATATCTTTTAAATCCGCATACAACGAAGCAAAAGCAGATTTATGATTTAAAAAGAATTCTTTCCAATTTTTTAGCTCTATACCCGTAATATCGGTGTATACTTTGATAATCTGGGGTATTTTATTAGAACCCAAGTTAATGGATTGGCACACAGGTTCCTCATTAATCCCCGGATTGATTTGCCCCTCCTGCTTTAAACCCTTCATATGGGCCAGCAAATTAGACTTACTCAATTTTGATTCCAATGTACCAACTTCATTTATCCCACAATTATTCATCCAGTCCGCGATGACATCGTCGGAATTTACTCCATCCTCCTGATCTAAAAAATATTCCCCTGGACCTCCATATTCGTATAACACGCCTGGCTTCCGCATGTGAGTTGGATCCTTATCAACTTGCATCGCATTATTAACTTCGTCATACTCTCTAATTGGCCCTCAATTTCATCTTCAGTGTCAGGCCCTAATTCATGATTTCCATGATATCAACATCTGTAAAAAATCTTGTCATTACCTCCCCAATAGTTAACGTTCCACGTCCCAATCATTCCTAGCTTTGGCCTGATATAGCTACGGCCGACCCAATAATATTGGATATGATAAAGTGAAACTCTGTGATCGGAAAAAAATATAATCAATTTTATACGTAATTCCCACGATTACAGTATTAATACTGCATAAGATATCCATTGGTTTTATCCTACTATGATCTGCCATTCTCAATACCAATGTCGTGGGTACTAATTGTTTAAATCCAACTCCTCCATTGTATCGGCGTTCATTAAGTTCATACTAGAGCCACCATCCACTTGAATTCCAGGAATGAGAATACCATCAATTGATACATCGATAGTTGGTGCTCCCGGATCGAGATTCAAATTAACCTCATGAATTTCTTTATTACGAACTCTACATCGTATTAACAAGGAATTCAATGTAGAACGGCATTCTGGTGCAACTATTAACAATTGTTTCATGATAATAGAAGGTTTAATTTCATCCAAATCTTTCATAATATCATATGGTTTCATATTGCCAATGATTCCTAAGGGCCTCTTCTTTTTTATGGGTTTTAATTTAACCCCTTGAGATAATTTTCTTACGGAGTTTGGAACTAGAACTGTTGTATAGACTTTGTCGTAATTCGTGTCCATAAGAGGATCTTTTAATGGATAAGATGGCTCCCGGATCTTTACAGATATTGGTACTGGTTTCGGTTGAACCATTATCTCGAGACTAAGATTATTCTCAAGTTGCACAGATAAATTGGATTTCCGCGTTGGTAATTCTTTTGATACTGGTGTTAGATTTGAAGCATCATTCAATGATTGACATTGATCCACTACAACTGATACTTCCAATTTTTGAATTGGATCTTTCCCTTTTTGCTGGGCCGGAGTAAGTATTATACGGATGCATTCCACCCGATTTACTAGAGAATCTTGTGGTACTCGAATATTGTCCTCCATCTTACTTTGTAGCTGAATACGCTGATCTCGGTTATTAACATTAAACGGAGCATTGCACTGCTGGTAAGTATGTCCAGATTGCTTACAATTTCTAGATACTGGAGCGTAATCATCACTGGCTCTAGGATTGAGACATTCACTAGTATAATGTCCTAGCTGCCTGCATCGATAGCATCGAAGCAGTCTTCTTTCTCCTCCATCTGGTATATAGGGCGTCTCGATTGGTATATATCCACTAGGCTTGTTTTAAGTTTGATGGATAAAGAATCCCGGTCAACCAGTTGGTATTGTAGGATCTGAAATTGTGTTCTGAATAGGTGGATATTGGGGTTGTCCTTGCTGATTTTGTACAAAACCTTGGAAATTGGGATCACCTTCTTGGTTATACTCAGAATTTTGAAAATTATAAAAATTTCTATTTTGTTTAATAGAACGATTTCCGTTCCAGCCAAACCTATTTCCAATCTGAACTTGATTAACATCCTACAAAGTTGGTTGAAGCATAGTTTGATTTCCTAACTGATGTTGCCTTCTTAAATTCCAGCAATTTGTGGTTACATACTTACCTCCACAAAAGGTATATTGCACCATCATTTGGGGTGGCGAAGGGCACTCCGTTACTAAATGGCCTTGCCCCTTACAATTACTGCACCAAATATTGGGGCGTATATTAGTCGGTTTATGCCTCTTTTCCTTATCCTTTGCTAGATTAATAGCCAACTCATCCATCTTCTTTGTCAAAGTTAACAACAAAGTCTCATTTAGATCCTTTGATATTAGTTTGTTAAAGAACTCTTTTATAGATATTGGTTTTTGATATGGGGAGTATGGGGAATACGAGACTGTAGTTGTTGGTGGTACAGCCTACAATGGAACAACATTTAGTATCCCTTGCGAATTAACACAAAGATTTGCACCATAGTCAATTGTCCTTGGGTAACTGTTCACTGTTTCATTCCAGGTTGGTATTTGATACCTTCCTTAAGATGGAATCAATGTGGCTCCTGTGATTATGAATTGGTCATAATGACATTCCTCCCATACCTTAGCTCGGTCAAGTGAGGCAGCTACAATCGCAAGTTGGGCCTCGTTTACAAACATCTTCAATTCTGGTGGATATAGTCCGTTAACCAATATGGACATAACAAATGAGTCTGGCATTTGGTTATTTGGCCATTTTCGAAGGATATTTGCTACTCGGCCATAATATAACTACATCGCTTCTCTCGATACTATTTTGCTATTCATTAATCTTTCTCTAAGACGTTATTTAAATCCTATTGGTCGAAAATGAGTCAAAAACATATTTTTCAATGCCTCCCAATTAGAAAATTGTCCCACGGGTTGGCGATTATACCATTCAAATGCCGTATCTTTCAAGGTTGCTGGCAGCCATCTTAACCAAATATCTCCAATTCTACCATTATTGGCTACACATGCGATCAGGGATTGAAACAAGTGTTGTTTTGGGTCGGCTCCTGGCAGACCCCTAAAGGTAGGTAATGGGGCTACGCTAGTTGTGCGATCACCCATCGCACCCATTTGTATCGCAATTGGTACTGCTGGACCCCCCGCCGCCATTGAAGGTGACAATGTTCTATTTGTTTCCTGGTTAAAATAAATGTTGTCTCCTTCAATTATCTTTTCCGGAGTTCTAGGCCTCCGCTCTTTAATATTATTATCTGCGAATAATTTTATCGATTGAAGTTGAGGTGAAAACGACACATTTTGAAATACACTGAATTGGCCCTTACTGACAAGCGATACATTCCCTACTGAAGAACTAGCCTTGCTAGAATCGATTGTATCCACTATTGGAAAAGTATCCAATGGAGTATCCAATTCTTCTGTGCTCCGTTCTCTTTCCGCTAATGGGCTCAAGAGATACATTGGGCTATTTGCGGAGTTATCCGCGAGTACTTTTGGTAACTTCTTTAATAGTATATATATTTGAAATATTAAAGATCTTTCATATTCTTAGTATGCTCGGATATGTCGACAGGCATGCAACCACAGTTTAATCCAATTCTGTCGACGCTTCTTTTTTAGCTTCCGTTCTTGCTCGTCCCGCAATAAATTTCTTACTTGTGCTCTCTCTTGTCTTCCTTTCGATTGACGTATTTTTCTCAGAGCAATGTTCTTATTCTTATTAACCATAATCTTTCATCATCTATTATTGACATTTCTTTCCATTACTATTGTAATTACTTATTCAACAGTTAATTTCTAACACTCAATACTATTGTCAATCCCTGGCAGCGGCGCCAAAATGTTGTTGTCGTCTGTCTCACTTACTCTACCAATACTGCCCAAAATAAATCTGTAAAAGGGGATTCAAACACACGGAAAGACTATTTGCATTGAGTTAAACCGTTAGAGTCATACAACTAACTGCCTTCTGATTACACTAAAACATCCCAATTTTGTTATAGTATCTCCCTTATACTACCAATAACTCTGTTAACAATAAAATATCATAAGCAATAATCCAATTTAAGTATTCACTACCTCTCCTCCTCTCCTTCTTTATGACAACAATATGTAATATTGTGATATCTCAAAACACAACATAATTATCTTATACTCCAAACACAGGAATACTCCAAAATTGACTATCACTCCTAATAATTCACTTCGCATAATCCAAACTCCACGGACTTCCTCTCGTGGATCACCCTTGATTCAATACTCAATATATTATAATTTTCTCACATTCATACTCATTCTTCATAAAACATCTCCAATTCTCCACTTCCAATTTTCCACTTATATTTCTCCACTGATATTTCAGCATATCAGTACATCCTCAATCTTTCATTATAAATCAATTCTTTCCTTCATTGCTTCATTACAGAACTGCACTTTACAATATTCAGTACTTATCTAATATCCTTCTCTTAAAAATTAACAAGAGGTAGCACCAAGCTTACCCCGGCTCAGCACTATCACAGTGTAGCCCTTACTATTACTATCCGAATCAATTTATACTTATCCCAATCACTATTAACTGCTACACAATCGACGATAATCACTTTTTCTAACTCCCTTATCCATGTTGCCTTCTAAACTGGCCATTTATCGGCTTCCTGCCTACTCTTAATCCTACAAACTATATATTGTAAATCCTAAAATTCCTACCTATTCTATAAGTATAAAAAAAAGCTTTCTAATCCTAGTCTTTGATTTTTAAATACTCTCCTTAAAGTTGCCAAAATCCTTCTTCTCCTTATAGGCAGCCTCCTTAATGCCTATTGGACATGACCATTGACCAATAGGAATGAAGAACTTCACCTTTTGTTTTCATTCATCCTCAATTTGTCTTTATCCTTCCAAATAGGCCTCTGAGTAATTTAATTCTTCTTCTTTGGATCCCAATTGCCTCTTAAGGCTTTATACTAAATATTTAGGTCCTATATAATTTAAACGCTATAACCAAATCAAGTATAAAAAACCAAAATAAAGTTTTTTATATCAATTCCTTGAAATATTTTATTGGCTATTCTAACACATACTAGAACCTATAAATATATTATATATTTTAGTTAATTTTTACATACTATAAGTAATTATAGTATAACAGCGGGTTAGCAAAGAAACAAAGAAAAGATTATAGAAGTAGAATAATTTTAAGAACAAAAAATTGGATGGACAAGAATAAGAATTAGATCATTGACAAGAACAAGAGACTAGATTGATATAAAAAATAAGACAATCCTTTGAATTGCTCTAAGATTTATGTTGGCAAAATTGAGGTGCACCTTAATCTTGCCTGTTATTTATACTACAAGGCCTATGTCCTATTGAACCTTCTAAAAATATCTTAGAAAATTCTAAAAGCCTAAAGAAGATTTTAGAAGATTAAGACAAGTTCAAAAAGAATAAAGAAGATTTTAGAAGATTTTAAAAAGCTATAAGAAGTTCTAGAAGATTAAAGAAGATTCTAAAGGATTTTAAAAGATTATATAAGATTTTTAGAAGATTAAAGAAGGTTCTAGAAGTTTTTGGAAGATTTTAAAAAATTATAGAAGATTTTAGAAAACTACAAAAGGTTCTAAAAGACTATGGAAAGTTTTAGAATGTGGTGATTTAAAGTATGTCCATGACATCACCTCTCCTTCTAGCGGCGAGTTTAATGAAGAGCTCAAGTGATTTAATGATCAAATCATATACATAAGAAATTCAGAATTTATTGGAGTAGAGAAGCAACATATTTCATCTTTTTTTCATTGGTTACTAGTTCAACAAGACCCTTGAAGAAGCGTTGATGACTCCCAAATATAACCTCTGTTGTACTAATGTCCCATCTAAGAATCTACTCTTTATTGCAACTTTTAAAACATCTTCCAAATATAATTTTTGGTCCACTTAGAGTCACCCTTCCAACTTCAAGGAATATTACCAAAGCTTGGGCATTTGAATCAAGATTTTTGTGATGAGGCCATATTTCCAAAGATTCCAAATATGGCCTTAGTTAATATTAGAATATTCTTTCATTGTATTGTTCATGTTCTTCAAATCTAACAAATTGTGAAAGTTACAATGGTTTTTTGGCCACTTATGTGGCAAAAGAGTCTTGTGACTCTTGCTCTTACAATTCCCTTGAAACGTAAATATTTGACATAATAATTAATAAACTTCTAGCAGGATCTATTCTATCTTAAAGAAAATAACTATATACAAGTGAAGATCTTGGCGTGGCTCTTTCCTTTTTATATTGGTCTTGTGCCGTTGATAAAAAAACATCATTTAAAAGCCAAGAAATATTAGTGTCCACAAAATCTTCAATGGCGATTGAATCTAGATTTTTTTAGATATCATTGATAGAATTTATAAACTTTTTCAAGTCCATTTTTAAAATTATTTAAAGATTTTCATGTTGTGTCACTAACTCCATAGCCCTTTTAATGAATGAAATATTCTAATCGTCCATGTCTTATATGTAAATCCAATATTTCATCCAATTCATATTCCAGCTCTTGATTGACTTCCATCGGGGTTGGTGGTGGAAGAATTCTTCTAATAATTCTTAATTTATAATAGATTTTTAAAAGCAAAACATGGAAGATTGAATGAATATATATGCTATTTGATAGTTCAAGACAAAAATTTATTAAATTTATTTGGTGTAGAATTATAAATTGTTCAAGTCTTTAATAATTTAATTTTTGTGATGGTTGATTTGTTTGTATATTTTGCCGGAGTAGCCAAACATGATCTCTTATCTTGAACTTTGGTTGGTTCTTGTGATGAATATCTATATAGTCTTTATATCACTCTTAAGCCATTTGCAATTGGAATTTTAATTCTTCATGGATGGCTTTTAAGTAAATAGCTTGATTTTCTGTAATAGGGCTTCTCACATCTTCAATTTGGAATAGATTTGCTCTGAAATGGTATCCATAGTTTGAGAAGAATAGAGTTCACTTTGTCAAAGAATGTTTGGAGTTATTATATATAAATTCAATCAATCGTAGGAAGTCTATCTAATCATCTTATTGATAATTTATACTATAATAAAGATATTATTTCAAGATCTGATTCACTTATTCTGTTTGAACATCAGATTGACGGTGATAAGTTGATGAAAGGTTGATCTTGACCTTCAAAAATTAAAATAATCCTCTCCAAAAATTTGATACAAATTGTGGTCCTCAATCCAAAATAATGTCATTTGGAAGACCATGTATTTGATAAATATTATCAATAAAAAACTTGGATGTTTCTTTCCCAAAAATAGTCTTGTTGTATAGAATGAAATGTACCATTTTGGTAAGATGGTCTACCACCACAAAAATTAAATCTTTTCTATTCAAAATCAAGAAGTCTATAATGAAGTTCATGGATAACGATTGCCATAGGCCCTTAAGAATTACAAGTAGTTGGAGAAGTCGATATTGTTGGTGTCTTGGGATCTTTGCTTGGACACAAATTTCACATGATTGGATGAATTTTTTCACCAATTTTTACATTAGAGACCACCAATAATCTCTTGATATTAATTTCAAAGTCTTATTGAAGCCAAAATATTTAGCTGTTGGAAGGTCATGTCGTACTTGGAAAATTTGAAGTCTTATAGGGCCTAGACAAACATAAAAGAGATCCTTGAAATACAACAATCTATCCTTGAATTTGAAATTATTGTTTTCTTCTACATATACATTTTTTAGACGTTATTGAATGTTCTTTACAAATGGATCTATCTTCATTGCTCTTTGGATTTTCATCTTAAGAATTATATCTATATATGTAGATATTATCAATGTCTTCAAGTGCAAATTGGATAGCTTCAATATGACTATTTTTTGTTGATCCAATACAATATCTCCTATTCTTGGCACAAGATATGATTGTCGAGAAAAGACATCTGATTTTCTTTGAAATTTTTCCAGATGATATGTAACCACAAAATCAAATTAAGATAATGACATGTTTCATCATACTTGTCGACGATTCAAAACTCAAGGACTCATAAAATATTCTAAGTTTTTGTGGTCAATATATACCATGATCTTATGTTGAGCCTCTTCCAACAAATGGTGCCACTCTTTAAAAGCATCAATAATTGCCAATAGTCCTTTGTCATAGATCTTGTAATTGATCTCTACAATTAATAAATTTTGAAAGCAAAATGCTATTGGATGTAGTTGACCATTATCACCAGTTTGAGAAAGTATAGATTTAAATACAAAATCTGAGGCATCTATTTCTAGAATGAATGGATTTGTTGGATCTACATAGATAAGTATAGAGATTGAAATAAAGGATTCTTTTAACTTCTTGAATAATTTTTCAACCTTATCATCTCAAATAAATTTCTCCTTGCTTATAAGTTATGTCAATAGAGCCGCAATCTTAGAATAATCTTTGATGAAGATTTTGTAAAAATTTGCAAATCCTAAGAAACATTATACATCTCTAATTGATGACGGTTGTTTCCACTATATAATAGTTTGTAACTTCTTTGGATCTATAAAAAGTTTATTTTTAGAAGCAATATATCTCAAAAACTTGACTGATGGTTGATGGAAAGAGCACTTCTCCAATTTGATATACAATCCACTTTTCTATAATTTCTCTAATACCATATGTATATGATGTTCATGTTCTTGTTTGTTCTTAGAAAAGATCAAGATATCATCCACATAGATGATTACAAAGTCATTTAAGCATTTCCATAAGATATCACTCATCATATGTTGAAAGATTAGAGGTACATTTGTAAGTCTAAAAGACATAATATTGTACTCAAAATGTCCATATCTTATATAAAATGTTGTCTTCTATTGATCTCTTTCTTTAATCCTGACTAGGTTGTAGGCACCTCTCAAATCAATCTTTGTAAAGATCTTTGTTTGTCTTAATTGTTCTAATAATCCAAAGATTAATGATAATCGATAGCGATTTTTTATAGTTATCTTGTTCAGACCTTAATAGTCAATACACATACGTAAAGAACAATCCTTCTTCTTCACAAATAAGATAAGGGCTCTCACAGGTGATTTTGAATGTCTAATAAAATTCTTGGCAAGGTTTTCATCAATATATTCTCGCAAGGCTATAAGCTCTATTTGTGAGAGATTATAAATTTGACCAAATAGAGGTTGAATTCCATCTTATAATTCAATTACTCAATCATAAGAATGGTGTTCTATTAACATGTCTGTTTTTTTTTTCCAAATACATCTTCAAAGTCGCAATGTTGATTAAGAATATCTTCTTTCAATTTCTTTATTAGATCTTTCATTGAGATAGCATATAATGCAAATACAACTTCTTTTTTTATTGCTTGCATAAATACTTCAATTGTAAGAAATGAAATAACACCTCGTTTCTTCTTTTGATGTTTGAATCTTGACGAAATCTTTTGCAAATTCCAATCAATATTATGATTATGTAATTCAAACCAAATGAGTCTAATGACAATAGGATTTATTGGACATCAAATGATGTTAAAAATAATGCGTGATATTTGATTTCCTAGTATCACTTCTAATTATTAGATTTCTTCAATAACATCTCTTGATGCAAGGTTTCGTTCATCAACAATTTCAATGGGTGTATGATGAGTCTTCTTTACAAGTACTAAATTGCCTTTGGTTGCAAAATTCTCATCCATAAAGCATGTTGAGGCTCTAGTATTTAAAAGGACTTTAGTAAGAATCTCTTATTTTAAGGTTCTTATATGTATAAAAAATATAAAATAGGATGTTGGATCTGAAAGTAGGAAGAGACCTTTTTCTGGTGCTTTAGATTTACAAGTGTCCAACCGCAAGGTCCCTATTGTAGCTAAACGTCTTTGTTTTCCGACCTTTCTAATTCAAATGTTATATCTTGTGCCTTGAATTTTTTAGACTTATTTGAATAATTTGTTGCATTGTGATTAAGCCTTCCACAATATAAACATAGATTTTTTTATCGACGTCTAATCTTTTCTATTGGTGTTAATGGCTTGAATTGAATTGCATCAATTTGTATAGATTCAAGATATATTAATAGCTTTTCTAATTCTTTTGAAGATATAGCATACGTATCTTAATAGGTATTGCTGAAAATTGATCGCCTCTCTTATCGTAACTCAAATAGGCAATTGTCACAAATAATAGCTTGAGATATGAGTTCTTAACTTTCAATTCTTGGCATTGTAATCAATAAATTCTTCACATCATCTTTTAAGCTATAACAGAATTGAGTTATAAAAGTCTTATTATTCTAATTAAAATTATAAGTAAGTTGTTGAAATTTTGCAACATAAATTATAACTGAACGTTGTCCTTGTCGTAGGTTTTGAATCTTCTTTTCTCCCACCCTCTCCTAATCACTATCTCCAAATACAATAATAAATCTTTCTATAAAAGCCTCCAAATTATATAAGATTAAAGAATTCTTCTCCAATAGTAGAACAAACCATGATCGAGCACTTTTTGATAAAAAGGTGCCTATAAAAGCGACTTGGATGAATCTATTTAGATAACGAGAAGGATATAGTTGTAAATAAAGTTGTACTTGTTATACAAACCATCAAAAATTAGATCTCATCTCATCAAATTTATTAGGCATACTAGCCTTAGACTCTTTCATGACAATCTTTGGAGCTTCTAGAGACATTATGTACATAGCTTGTCTTCTGCCTGCTTCCTTCAAATATATAATCTCTTATTGCAAATTATGAATCTCTCGCATAGTTTTTTTGGATACTTGCTCTATTTGCCGTTCTTTTTTTGGATTACAAAAGAATGTTATTTTTTCTCGTATAATATCCAAAAGAGCTCAAAGATCCGGAAGAGTTGCTACTCTATTCTATATTTGTGAGAATGCACCTTCTATGAGTTGATCTACTTCCATATTGATAAAGAAAAAATCAATAAGCTATTAGTGTAATATTTTATATACTAAAAATGAATATTTTTAAATAATATTAATTTAAAAGAGGCTAATCCGTAACCTCTAAAATATAATGATATATTCTAAAAAAGGGATAATCCACTCTCTCCAAAGACGGATCAAACTACAATAAGTAAGTATATCAGTCTAGAAAGGGATAATCCGCATTCCTCTAGAATACAATAGTATCTTTAAGAAAAAGTGTAATCCACTTTATATCAAGAGATCAAAGTTCTAATACGATTACTTAGTCAGTCTTGCCAAACTATTAGGGATGCAAAATAATGAGTTAGCAAAAAAACAAGGAAAAGATTATAGAACTAGAATAACTTCAAGAATAAAGAATTACATGGAAAAAAATAAGAACTAGATCATTGACAAGAACAATAGACTAGATTGATATCAAAAACAAGGCAACACTTTGGATTGCTCAATGACTTGTATTGGTAAGACTAAGGTGCACCTCAGTCTTCTCTCTTATTTATACTACAAGGCCTATGTCCTATTGAACCTACTAAGAGTATCTTAGAAGATTTTAGAAGCCTGAGGAAGATTTTAGAAGATTAAGATAAGTTCAAGAAGGCTAAAGAAGATTCTAGAAGATTCTAAAAAGCTACAAGAGATTTTAGAAGATTAAAGAAGATTCTAGATGATTCTAGAAGACTATAGAAGATTAAAGAAGATTCTAGATGATTCTAGAAGACTATAGAAGATTCTTAGAAGACTAAAGAAGGTTTTAAAAGATTTTGGAAGATTCTAGAAAACTATGGAAGATTTTAGAAGACTACGAAAGGTTCTAGAAGACTATGGAAAGTTCTAAAATATGGTGATTTAAAGTATGTCCATGAAAGAAACAAGAGTGAAGTCTTCTTCACTCTTGTCAATACCTTTCTTATTCTTAGTCTTCTTTCAAGAGTCTCTAGTCTTCTTGTCTTTGGCAATAGCTATTCTAGTTTTAATATTATTCTATTTTCAAATGATTTTCTATTCTTTGAGTGATACAAGAGTATATTGACATTATATTCTTTTATGATTCATGTCCTTGACACATATATACATGTATATATATATATATATATATATATATTTTTTATTTTTATTTTTTTTTTTAATTTAAAATTATTCTTTTTTAATCTTTTTTATTTCTTTTTATTTCTTTTTTTAAATCATACATAATATAGAAAATAATAATAATTCATTTTGATCATTGTACTATGTAGATTTTTATTATCACATATCTTTATACTAATGTAAAGTATAAAATTTAAGGATGTTAATACTATTTTAATAGAGACATCCACCTTCTTTTAACATAAACAACCTAAATATAAGATGAAGCCACAATGCATTGACCGATTTATTCTTATACAAGAACAAGTAGATTTGGCAATTGTCCATAATTCAACATGCGCCACTTCAAAAAGCTCATATACTTGTGGGTATTACAATCACTCATAGAGTCCCTTATCAAAGCAAAAAATAAAACCATCAATGTGGACTAGACACTAGAGCACAACCATTCCAAGTCTACTTCATCACCAATTCACCTCAAAATTTGAACAAAACAAAATTCGCCTTCAATCCAGAAGAGTAATCAATAACAACAACAGTAACTAGGCAACCCAAGGACTCATGGGGGACCCACCAAAATATCTGAGGGCGCTTTAAAGCTTTCCAAGTTAGAAAATATCGAGGCCAGGAGCGCAAAGACTGTGCTGGGCCGGGGCTTCCCCGGGCCCATTACCCGGCCCAGCCTCGGGGGCGGACCTGCTTTATCCACAAGAACAAAGCACAGTGTCAACTCTCTATTGCTACTCCTCCTTCTCGCAGGTATCCTGCCATAGCCCGCAAATCGCACTGAGAATCGCATTGGTTTGTTGCATGATCCTATGACCTGGATCCGCGTAAGCACTTAGCGCCCCTTGTGTTTCACTGCCTTGTGTGCGTTGCAGCTGTGGCGAATAGAAGAACTAAGAGTGCGTGACGGCAGACGGAGCTTGGAGATCGGCGGGCTTGTGAGTCTGTTGCTGCTGCTGCTGTGCCATTGGTGTTGAGCGTGTATTTACCGTTAACTTTGTCACCATCAGTTTAGGTGAGGGAATTCGGTGACTCGGTTACGTCGGGGGAAGCATCGTCGGGGGAAGTATCCAACGTTTGCATTGCTTTTGTTTGTTTGTTTGTTTATTTTTTTGTTTTTTATTTTGTTTTTTGTGACGTAATTTTATACGGTTATTTCATTTGGTTGTTGTGCTGCTGATTACGGAGGAGGGGATTGTGTTGGAGATTTTCGAAAGATCAGTCTCTGCGATCGATGTCTAGGTTGAGGTTACTAGTCGGTCGCCACGTCTTTGCTTGTCTTGTTTGAAGAATTGGAGTAGAGGTATTTGTCAGCGATGTGTTATGTGATCCATGACGTTGCAGCAATTTTCCTTCGTTTAATTTGAATCTCCTTACTGAGTTTGTTCTACGTTGATTGCTTCAGGGATTTGACTATCGACGAAGCTATTGCATCAGCGGTGGAACAAACGAATCACTGAATGGACTCTCGATTCTTGCTTCACAAGGCTTAATCTCGTGATCATGGATGGGGGTGTCGGTTACCCAATGCACTCCTGTCGCAGTATTTCTTTCCGATCGTCCACTGCTAGGTCACAGCCTTCCTACTCTTTTGTCACGAGCTCTTGCCATGTGGATAATCGTTGTTTCCAGATATGGCGGTTTGGTCCAGGTCAGCCTAAGTTTATGCTGGAAGAGTTGCAAAGGACTGGAACACTGTGTTCAAGACGTTGCAGCGGTAATGATAATCTTAGGTCCTCAGTCAGGTGTGGGGTGAATCGGGACGTTTCAGATAAAGCTTTCGCGTATTCTACTATAAGTGACAAGCAGTCACTGCCTACTATTCGAATTTGGTCACGAAGAGAACAAACTAGCACCAAAGAATGTACATCAGTATCATTTGATAATTACAAGGATCGATTTTATGAGTATCATGAGGCGTATGTTCCTGATCCTGCTTACGAATATGAGGCTTTGCGGGTTGATTCATTCCATGCTGGTCTCCGTAACGAGGACGAAGTGAAGCAATCACAGGCCTCCTGTGGCGATCAACCACAGTCACCATTGGATTCCGGGATTGGAGCACTTGAAGAGATCGTAGTCAAGCAATGGTGGATGACATTCATAGAATCAATTGATCCTCATCTTCAAGGGATAATTATACTCAATATACTTACATTTTTTTACGGTACATGTCCAAATTCATGTATGTCCTTGATAATTCTGGATGTTTAGTTTTGATCCACTTAACCCAAATGCCACACCAATTTGTTCTGTGCGCTTGCAATCCTGATCGAGTTCATGTTTAAGCAGGTAAGCATTCTGGTTGTGACTTATTGTTGCACAAATTCCATGTGATGAATTAGAGTAGTGATGCTAGACACTGACGTTGAGAATGTGTGCTACAGGTAGCAATATATCAGTCATCAAAGAAACAGAGACAGCACTTGATGCTGCGTCGTTTTCGGTAGGACGATTCGTTATAGCGGCTATTGTTTTTGCGCCCTTCTTAAAAGATGCATTTAAGGAACCAGGCTTGACTGAAGCCGGCCTTGAACTCGGAGTGTGGGCAGGCATTGGTTTTCTTGCTCAGGCACTCGGCTTGATGACTACCGATGCTGGACGTGCTTCATTTTTCACTACATTCACAGTGCGAATTTCTGCCTTAACCTTCCACTTTAAGAATTGTTATGAGGACGCATGTTCAGGTTTGTTTTGATCAGAGACGGACTGCTTATAAAATCTCATCAGTGAATTCGAAGACAATATCATAGATAGGCTAGGGCCTCAGTGACCATAGTAATCATGGAAATTCTCTGATGGTAACGTTGTTTCGGTGCAGGTTTTAACGGTGCCATTCATCGCAGGTTTAATGGGCAAAAAGATCCCGCTTCTTACTTGGCTTGCAGCTGTTACTGCACTGTTTGGAGTTGGACTTCTTGAAACAACTGGTGCACCGCCGTCGGTGCGTCCACCCCTTTGTTTTTTAGAAGTTTTCTGTCATAGATCGAGATATTAATTCCATATAACAATTTGATATTGAGAGGGTCAATTACATGGGAGTGTTCAGATTTTCATGGCATATTATTAATTAACTTGCATGTTTGTCACAGATTGGCGACGCTTGGAGCTTATTAAGCGCTGTGGTCTTTGGAATTCACATCATCCGAACTGAATTTCACTCGCGTAATTATAGCACGAGTGCTGCATTGCCTTTAATTGCTCTTCAGGTGCTTTACTGCTCCAACTGTGCTACATTAGAATCAGGAAATCATGATTCTGAAGCTCTTTCGGTGATTATTTGATACTGGATACGGCCTAATTTCTTTACTCCACCTTGGAGCTTCAAGTTGCCACTGTTGACTCCATTGGAAATAGAATGTAATTGAAACACTGCTTTGTCTTCATTGTGCAGTTGCTCGTGATTACTGGAAGCTCCTGCATGTGGTTAATTGCGGGCCACGTGACATCCGGTAGTGCGCTTCCAAACCTTGCTACTTTGGACTGGACTGCCTTGTATCACACCGCACTCGAGTTGCCCTGGGGCCCTATGGTTTACAGTGGTCTCTTTTCAACAGCCATTTGTTCATCTGCTGAGGTATGTTGTGCTACATTACTTCATATTCTTTCCTTTCCACAAATGTTCTGTCTCACTTCTTTCTACTCGTTCTCTCTGCCTGACCTTATTCTAATTTTTTAGATATATTCATTACTTATACATATGGTTGACAACATGTTTTCAAATGATACATAATAAGTGTTCCAACAAAAATCTAAATTTCCGAATGCTTTGGCTGTTTTGAGCTTTACGTTCTCACAGACACGGTAAAAACATCTGGAGTATAGGAAGTCCTTACATAAAGCGTGATGCTGATGGATTTTGAATTTCTTTGTAGATTTTTGCAATGCGATCTGTGTCTGCCACTGAAGCTGCTGTGATTACTACAATGGAACCGCTGTGGGGGGCTGGCTTTGCCTGGTGTGTACTTGGTGAACGGTGGGGATTGCGTGGTTGGGTAGGTGCAGCTTTCATTCTAGGTGGTAGCCTGGCCACTCAGATTTGGGGCTCTGATTCTCGAAGGCATTGACGTGTCAGAGAAGCAAGTTGATTCCTCACTGCTATGATATAAACGTTCACGCTGACATTCAGTCAAAGATCATACGCACAGATGTTCTGCTCACAATTTGAGTAGTGCATGCATGTCGGTAGATAAATCTTAAAACATTATCTGAAGTATAAGATGAAACAGGAAGGATGAAGCAGCAAAACCAAGCCTAGGAGATTCAATTTCGCTACATTAAACATAACGGACTTTGTGCCTTCTGCCCAATCACAATTGCTGTGAAACTTATACTCCGGCGGGACTTACAATACAGTGTAACCCAGAACCCAATGATAAATGTTGTTTCAGGTACCCCACATACTCATGAAAGACTATCATTTGAATGTGTCCAAGGTGAGGCTTGTCGATGGAATTCATCAATTGGTCAACTCTCTTGTGTTTGCTTTCTGAGATATTAGTGTAGATTGGAGTTTTTTTGGTATATACCGATTCGCTAAGGGATAAAGCTCAGGATTTCAATGTGAGATGGAATGAAATCGTTGAGCCTGTTTTTACTTTCTCGTCGTGGACAAGTGAAGGTGCTTGATGTGCCATGAAGTACTTATGGTGGACCCAAGCTTTGAGAATCACTGCATTAGGTTAGGCAAATGACTGCAACAGGAAATTTTTAGGAAAATTCAGAAGGGAAAGATTGCCCACAAATTCCAGCATCTGCTGTCAGTCATGAAATCTTGAAGGGTAGATATGGTTAAATTGTAGTGCTTTTAAGTTTAGTATTACAAAGTGAGACAGATTCCTACCCACAAGCAATAGAAAATGCAGGCAGATGGAATCACTTAGCTTTTGCTCACTTCATTTATGACAGGTTGTAATATATTTCGAAAACATTTTATTACTTGATGTAAAAATATTTTGGTTGTATTTTAATAATCTTGAAGTTCTGGTAAATAAATTTGGGTAGAAATGCTGATGATATGATTAAGTTTATTCCATCATCCCTCTAAGCATATCAGATGTTTGAAAGTGGAATGTACAACATGAGCATTTTCAAATTACCTTAAGTTTCATTTCCAAAACATACTTGTAACCTTTATTCACATGTATATGTGTGCGTGTATATTTACACATAACAAAGGTATCTATACTTTTAAAATTTTATAAAAGTTTATGATTAAATTTTATCTATAACCAAAAATATGAAGGATAACATTCAGCTTCAAAATCATTCACCATACTTAATAGATATGAAAATTGAAAACGAATCCTATTCTATAGAAGACCGATGAAAACTCAAAGAACACAACCTGCAAACGGAGGACCATGACGTCATCAGTTATCCAACGGGTCTCATCCAGAGGATGAATAAAATCACGTCGCTCATCCAGCGAGGCTTTACGGTCCAGGCGAAGGATTCGGCGCCCAACCAGCGAGAGGGGGGAGGGGGGGGGGGCGGGGATGGGGTGTGTGAAGGGTGAGGAGGGTGAGGGGTGGGGATGGAGCGCCATGGGACCATGCCCGAGCACACTCTCGCCCAGGATATCAAAGCGGAAGTCTCCGTGCTCGTCTACTGTCTCGCGAGAGCAAACGCATTCCCACTCTTCCATGCCTCGCTGAGCTTATTCCCCTCCAATTCACAGCTTCTCTTGGGGTTGTGGGTTGCCGAAACGCGGCGCTACTGCGACTGGGATTCCCGTGAACATGGTTTGGTTTCGGAGATAATGTCGCGAGGTCGGCTGAGGAATTTAGGATTCAGCTCGTAGTGGACGGGTCTCCTCGAATTGTCAAGTGGGTTTGCGGATATGCTGTTCATGTGCGCGCACCCGGCCTTGCGGCCATCCATTTCTTCGTGCTTTCTTACCGCGTCGCTGCATCTATGGAGTGGGCGCGGCCCGGCTATTGAGAGCTTGCTGCGGCGGTCCGCTGGTCGCAGGAACTGCAAGCGCCTGTTGGCATTTGTGTCGGCGAGCGGACAGGTGAGACGTGAGTAGTGCTTCGCAGTATCTGTGGTCTTGATGTAGTGTGTTTATCGGAGATTCGAATGCTTGGATGTAGTGACGGTGGCCATAGGCAATTGATGTCTGCTACGAGCTGTCAAACTGCTACATTGGCTACATTCTGTTTATCGCTGCGGCAACTTTGTTCCTCACAGCAGTCACGATGATGGTGGACTTGATTTCATAGATATGGCTTTATCGCTGAATCTTTCATTTGCTGCTGCTTTAATAACCCATACTCTCATTAAGATAATCAGATCCTCGAACTAAGTATGGTGTTATCTATCGACCTAGAGCTCTTAGGTGTGGATGTCGTAAGGTGAAGGATAGTCATCAGAGTCCAAAGTTATTTTGACATTACAACCTTAAGCAATGTGGTCACAGAGTGAGCTTATTCTGATGTTGCCTATTTATCCTCATATCGTCATTATCAAATCACTCCTCTCATGACGTTGGGGAAAAATACTCTTTCTCGCTGTATGTTCAATGCGGTGGCTCTAGATTCTGCTCTGGTTAGGTGTAAATTGCAATAGAGTGTTCGCATCTTCAGAACATGACCAGTGTGCACATATTGATACATGTGGCATCTGATAGAAGTGAAAGAATTCCGGAAGCTGAAAGGAATGTGAGAGTTCTTTAGAGTATTTGTTGCTGTTTAATTCCTGAGTTGCAGCTTGTGCGATCGCCTCATATGGGTATTTTCTTTATGAAAGGTGGACGAGCCAGAGGATGGAGATGGCAAGGGCGATGAGCAAGTGCAGGACATGCTGGTAGGCATGGTGCGACTCCAGGCTGGGAAAATCCGTGTTACTGAATTTGTTGACGAGCGTTCCAAGTTGTTGTCTGACATTGCCGATCAAGCCAAGGAGGAGTATGATAAAATCGCTCAAGATGCCATGGGGAAGATGGACGAAGCAAGCTCTAAGGTACCAATCCTCATTGTCTACTTTTCGTTAGAAGAGAATTCGGCACCTAAGACCTGGTTAAGAGATCATTTATTGCAGAGGATGCAATTTTTGTCCCCAGCCTCTTGCTTCCCAGTGATGTCTTACACAGGCCCTTTTTAACTGCGTATTTCTTCTCATTTGTCACTTGTGATGCGTCATATTTCCAATTGATCGAACATTGTTTTGTGAGACTCAGCTTCTGCAATACCTTATTTTGCAGATTATAAGTAGCGTTGATGCAGAAGCGCAAGCAATGGAGGAGGAATTGGCATCTGCGAGGGCTCAAATGGAAGCCGATAGCCGGGAATTCGACGAATTTGAAGAGAATGTGGACAAGGCTCGCAGTGAAGGTTTGTTCTTCAAAAGTTTGTATAGTAAACCTCTAAAGCCATGGAGCGACCGCACTGCTGACGAGAAAAAGAGCATCAAAGAGGAGGCTAAGGTTGTCTACAATGTTGCTAGGAAGTCTGGATCGTCTAAAACTCGGAGGTTTTTGTACGGGGTCCTCATTTTCTTGTTGAGTTTGTCATTAGTGGAGGCTGTCTCGAACGGTGAGTATCCATGGCCAAAGTTGGCTTTGTATTCTTTCATTCTAGTGGCACTTGTAGTTCAGCTAACTTACGAGAGTTTTGTGGCCTCTGATGGGGACGATTCATCACAAAAGTAGGGTAGTCATAGTTTATTCTTTCTAGCATGTATAGAAATAGCTGATCCCCATCACTCTAAGTGTCAAACGCTGTACTGCTAAGTGTGTCATTATGAGATTATACACGTGGTGTCGTACCTCATCCATGAATGAAGTGCTCTATCACTAAGTTACAGTACCCCCTTGTGAATGTTGAACATTAAAGGGCCATATATTTCATTGGACAAGTCAGCATGTTTAGATTTTATTAAGTGTCCTAGATCCACTACTGAAATTAATGCTTACTTTGTACACGACACAGCAAGTCTTGTGAGAGTTATTCACAAAGCACGAACTTGATGGGGCCATGCTCCATACTTCCATGTTGCAATCTCACCACCTGACAGTAAAATTGTACTAGTGGAATACTTTTTGGTGTCAAGTAACATCGTCCGCAACAGTTGGTACTTCTGGCCGCGGAACATGCTAAATATGTCATTATACGCCTTTCCCTTCAAAATCTCATCAAAAATACACAAGTAAACACATTCTACACTCTACTTCTACGAGATGAATAAATTAGTAAAAATCTCGCTGTTGAATGCAAGACAGAACTAGGTCTGTCGTGCCAACTGTGCATTTGGCCACAAGTAAATGACAGAGTATTTATGAGACTCATTCTGAGTGCGCTTTGCAAACAAAGCCACTTAACTTTCGTCCTTGGATCTAAATCGAATTCAATCGTTGCAGATAGGCACTCATTGATAGCTAAACAATTCTTATTCATTGAAAGAAAAATGTCGATAGGGTAATTAACCACCCCTTCTCAATGTGTGAAAGCCGGGGGTGCATGCCCGTATGGCCCTGTTGGCCTGGGTTGAGGTCTTGGATTTCGATTATCATCCCTCCTATTCCAATCTCGGCTCCGGTCATGCGGCCCCCATGGGCCCCTATCTTCTCTATGATCCTTATCGTAACCCCACCCACTGCCGTTAACACCAACAGGAGGCGAACCTCTATTCCTCCAACCATCTGCACTTCCGGGTCTGCCATCCCATTTCCGACGATCTGTTGCATTGTGGGGTCCAATGGGGGGACCTCCAGGTGGGTCCTCTCTCTGCCGTCGTTTCCAGGGTTCATAATCCCCTCGACTAGGCTCCCCTACTTGCGCACTTGTATTTCCAACATGATTTTGTCTCCTGTTAGAGGTAAGGTGGCTTTGTTCATCCCTTCCACTAGGACCAGCTGCACCACCGTGATTGGGATCCTGGGATGTCCCTCTGGCATGTTCAGGCGTAGGTTCCTGCCGCAATTTCTTATATATTTGTGCTAGTTTATCCCCCTTCAGATTCGAAAATGTTGACACGTAATTCCAAAGTCTGGTGGCCATTCCTGCATCCCATACAACAAAAATAGTTTTGGTGTCAATCGTCGAATGAAAGGGATTTAGAGATCAAAAAACAACCATGAGATACACCTGAAAAGTACTGAAAAATACGAGAAAGTTCATGTTGTCGATAAAAAAACAACTTACTATCTGGATTAGGAGTAGCTTCATTTTCAGCTAGAATGGAGTCGATTTTCCGGCCTAGAGTCTGCAAATACGTCTTCACTCTTCGAAGAACCTGCAGCAGGTAGATGCAGCAGTGTTGGGGATGTAAAAAATCGTAAATTTGCCAAAAGACTGAATGCTTTCAACCAGAGACAAAAAAATGTAAGATTCTTCTTGCCATAAATTATGGTCCCCTAAATCATTGCTGTACTAAATGCCGTGAACAGTATTCGGTCTTATATCCACATACGTAATATTACAATCACATCAGCGTGAACATAGGACAGGAGAAGACAAACCTCTTCTTTAGGTAAACTGAAATTCGTTTGAAGTTTTTGTAGACTCCCCAGTGTACGAGACTGGTCTTCCATCATTTGAGCACACCAGTAATGCCACTTCTCTTCTTTCGACTGCCTCTCCGTATTGTCCTTATTCCTTCCACGTCCGCGCGATGGTTGTACGCCACCTTCATCGGTGCCCGAGATTTCGCCTTCCTCCTTGACATCTTGATCGGTTCTAAAGCGTTTTGCAGCTCGGTCCCTAGCACTAATTTTCTGTGGGCCGGACCCTCCAGAAATTTTCCTTCCTAATCCTGAACTTGGCTTAGCAGACCTATCTTTTGCGCTGTCATCCAACCAATCACGTTTATTCCCTCCTTTTGCTCTCGCAGGCCTTTCAGACTCATCATTCCCATTCATCTCGCCTGAAACTTCGAGTTCCTGTAAGCCATAAAAGAAGTCAATCATAGTGCTCTACCTTTGGAACAAGAGAACCGCTCAGGGTATCCCAATTTCGTTCTAGCTTCAGACAAGCCTACCAGTATTTAGGTGTGGTGTATGAGATACAAGGGTGCCGGATCTACTACTGATTACTAGTCCCAGTGGTAATAAAGGGTGCTAAACAATTCACACCTTGAAATTTTCGAATCAAAACGGCTGTACCTTCCGTAAGAGAGCATTTACACGAGCCTCAAGATGCGTTGATCGAGGCAAGGACGTATCAGCAGCAGTAGCACCTTGCGGAGCCAATTTATCGAACAGAAAGAGTTTTTCATCCAGTCTTATGTTCTCCCAATTACCAAGTCCATGGTAATAAACACCCAATAGTAATCTTGCGTCATCAACTACGAACATATCACACAAAAAAAATCGACATCCCAGTGGTTACAAAGCACAAAAGATAACTTTCTCATCCACTAAAACATGAATTGCAAGCGCAAGAAGGTGACAAAAACAGTGAGTAAAATAATGAAAATACCGCCGCCTGAATCTGTGCGAGTATACCCAACTTGAACAAATTATGTGCTGGTGCATTTAAAAAAACAACGAGTAGTTTTGGGATGATAACCATACTAAATCATCAGAATATAATTATACCTTGACTCCACTCGCATACTTTCGACCAAGAAGGTACTCTGGGATGGGACTTGAGCCGAAATTGAGCAACGGGGTCTTTGAAGCGCTTTATACGTTTTCCTAGCAGAGTCAATTCTTTGATCCTACCAAGCACATCTTGTGCTTTGACAGGTACTCCAAAAAAATCCAGAACAGCGGCCTGAAACGCAGCAGCAAAATCCAGAATCAAAATGTTGTTCTCACAGAGGACAGCATGGTCATGATCATGTGTGAATATCTGAAGGACGTCCCAATAGCTTAAAGCTGACTCAGCCTTCAATATACCAAAAGGATGACGGACAAAACAGAAAGCATTACTGACAACGCAGAAATAAAATTGAGATATCTTCAACAGGCTTACGACTATGTATACCTTACTATCAGCTCCTGCCCTGCGCAACGCATCTTTACAACCATTGACAAGTACATCCCATAGCTCAGATTGCAAGCTAGTGGACGTCTCTGACACTGGTTCTCCTGCCTCCTTGGCAATGAGTTTGATCCTACTCGAATCACCAAATCTTTTAACCTGGACCAGCATCATCCGACATTCGTCAGTGCCCAAATGCCAGAAGTGACCGATAAGATATTCTTTCTGTTCCACTTAAAGACTCTCAATGCTCCGCACACTACGATATTCAAATAGATGCTCAAAATAAGAAATGTCGTAAACAAACCGCTTTGATAAACAAATTGGCTTCTTTCTTTGTAAGAACCCCGCCTCGCCACTCAGCAGCACGAACAGCAGCTCCCTCGATTTCAGATGGAGGCACATATTCTTTACTAGCTTTGGTTCCAACCTTGGGAGCCTTCTCTTTAACATCACCTCGTCGTCGTTTCCCATCCCTTTCGGACCTAAAATCTTCAGAATAGTTCCGCACAGTTCTTGCCACGCGTGGTCCTGACACGTCCTGTACGGGAACAACCTGTACGTGAAACAAGGCTTAACGGCATGTTTGATTTGGAATGTTAACAAAAAGTAAAAATAATAAGAATAGAAGATCCATGACATGGATGGCATGAGAGTTTTGAACCGTACTTCTGCTTGCCTTGATGAATCTGGAGGAATCAAGCGGCTCCAAAAAGTGGCATCATCTTCTGTATTGCTGAAATTTGCAACCTAGAACAACCCGTAGTCAAGAATTATAAGTGACATGAGGTACGGACATACGCAGCACCAGTTCACCTCCAAATTTATGCGACTTGCGTGCTGCACCGAAAATCTTAAAGATATATCTCACCATGAAAACAAACTCTGTCAGGAAAACAGATCTTGAATCAATCATTCAAAGAAGAGGACCTGAAACTGTGGATGATAAATACCTTGAATGCACCTAGGAGCTCATTGCCCTCAGCGTCCACTTCGGCCGCCGATTTAGTCTCCACTTTCTCAGCCCGAGCCAAAATTTCATCGATGTCCATGTTCTCAAGTTTGTTCTTCTGATCCTCCTCATTCTTGTCATCCTTAAACAATTCTTCGGCACCAAATCGCAAAATAGCAGCGAGCTCATTCTGTACGAGATATTACAAAATGCGATGAGCAAGGTCTGACTTAGCAACTCGAGAATCCAAATTGCGTGAGAAAACAGTAATGCCCATATTTCAAACAGTAGCAATAATGAAAAGGTTCCTTGTTAAGAACTGAGTAAACTTGCAGTAATAAGGCAATCTATCACACAAACAAGGGTGCTTCAGATATGGGGATGATGTTAAATGTTTACAATACCTTGTCAAATCCTGTTCCCTTCTTTGCTTCTTTCTTTTCCAGTCTGCCCTGTGCGTTGAGCTTCTGAATGACCAGGTGATCCAAGACCTGATACAAGGAGCACACACGAAGATGGGAATGGATACAAGCGAATAAGTGCTCCTAGTCCAAACATGTGCGCGACCACTCAAAATAAATAAACAATATTCGTAAAATATGGCACCTTAAAAAGCGGTTTCACCAAACTAGTAAAATATGAAAGAAAATTTTAATCCAGAACAGCTGCATAGTCAACAAGTGATGAACTTTGGCCTCCAGACAAACCAGAAAGTGATCTGCTAATTCAATTATACTCTGACTAGAAAGTTTCAAATTCTCTAAAAAATTTGTTCTGTACTTTCCAATTTTTACAGCACACAGGAATTCCGGCAACAAAGTCAACGAATCCAAACTTGCCATCTTCTTCTTCGCCCGCTCAAGAATATCCTCTTCAACACTCCGACTAATTACAAAACGATATATATTCACAACATCCCGCTGCCCAATACGATGTGCTCTACTCATTGCCTGCAGGAAACAAACTTCTCAGAAAATGCAGTTATTACTCCAAGGAAATGTTAAAACAGACGGTTGAAGAACTCAAACATCAATTTAAAACAGATTCATTAAGCTTTTACATTGCGCATACAACACTTCATCTACTTAAGCAGGTAAAACCTTCAGGAAGCAGACCTGTAGATCATTCTGAGGATTCCAATCCGAATCAAATATAATGACAGTGTCTGCAGTGGCAAGATTTATGCCTAAACCACCAGCTCGTGTTGATAATAAGAAGCAGAAGTCTTCACTTCCAGGGGCATTAAAGTGCTCCATAGCTTGATGTCTGAGGTCTGATCGTGTACTACCATCTAAACGCTGAAACTGGAACCCTCGCAAACTCAGGTAATCCGCCAAGATATCTAACATCTTGACCATCTGAAACAATAACAACACCCTTGGTTTTATGAGAATTAAGATAGTCAAGGTGGATAGGATACATGGATAATATTTCAACATCTTCAACAAGATTCAAATCAAGCAGAGCTACCAGCAGAATGTGACAGATATAAGTTTCCTACTACACAGTCTGCAAAAAGAGAAGGTACCTGTGAGAAAATAAGAACACGATGGTTTGTTTCTTTCAGGCGTATTAACAACTTGTCAAGAATGGCAAGTTTCCCGCTACTTAGAACAATGCGCTGGACTTTGTTGTTATCATTCATGTTCGCATCTCCACCATAGCCATGGTCGGCACTTTCAAACAGAAATGGATGATTACAGCACTTTTTGAGCTCCACAACTATGTTCAATAAAGAAACCTACAAGATGAGATGAATAGGCGCGGTAAAACTTTAGCTTCGTGCAAATGCAGGAGGAAAACAAGCAGCAGAAAATAAATCACAGTTTTAACCAGTAATCGCACTCAGAAATTTTGCAACCATCTGGGTGATTCAGAGGGAGTCTATTTTTGAGAACTTTGACCTGATTTACGCGAACACCCTTATTCAGATCATTGAAGTTGCGTTCCAAGATCCACTTGTAATACCTTCAAGTCATAAAAATGGTAGATGTTAGATATATTTCTCAGTATTTACATACTAACGTTCCACACAAACATTACTGGTTATGTCCATGATTTTCACCCTTTGTACTGCTAGAAGAAAGTAAAATTTGTGACATGAAACTCACTGCTTCTGAAGAGGCGACATTTCCACTCTCAAAATGCGCTCAATTTTGGGTGGCAGTGATTTTTCAACATCTTTAATTACTCTCCGCAACAAGTGAGGTCGCAGCTCTGCGTGGAGATTTGCAAGCTGACAAGAGAAAAATAATATATAAATTCAGCACAATATATAAACTTTAAATAAATTTATCATGAAGACTGGTCAACATTGTACAAAATAATAAGCACCATCACATGGAAAGTCTGCGCAAAACAGAACTCCCAAGAGCTTTAGCGTTTAACAGCTATCAATTGTTACATATATATGCGAATCTTTAATAAATAATATATAATGGGACAACCCTTAATCGAAGATAAAAAGTAAGCAAGCCAGACTCAAAAACAGTTCTGAAATAAATTACAAATAAGATTCACTCGTCTGTATACCCTAACTTTGTGGCTGAATGGACAAAACATACCTCCTTTTCATCGAAGGAACTCAAATTCTTGTAGTGCTCCGTGAATTGTTCCTTGCTCTTGAATTTATCAGAATCGAGAAAGTGAAGAAGCGCCCTGAGAAGTACAGATAACCACCATTAAAAAAGTTAACGTGATTAAATACACTGGACTAGTTAATCATAAGCAGAGATCGGTGAACTGGGTGCTGAAAGACATTAAAAATTGGATGCAAGTCATCTGAGCAGAATCCAGAATGATAATCCAACATGCAGGAAGACCCAAGGTAAGCTACATATTTGACAGAAAAAGAAGTGTTCTAAATTGGCATACCAAAGTTCTTCAACGCTGTTCTGTAACGGAGTTCCCGTGACCAGTACTTTGTTTTTGGTACTGAACTCCTGTTCAAAAATAAGTGAACAAATAATCAAATACAGCATTCGCAACAACAAACATAAAACATTCGCAAAAACATGGTACAGTCATTTGAATCGTTGGTGATGCATCCCAGTTCAACATCCATGACACCCAACACTACAAGGTGACATATCAATGACAAATAGACGTACGCAGAAGCCATGCGAAGTATAAACCAAAAAAAAATCAATGTTGTATTGCTCACTATCAAAGGTTCTAGGATCACAGTACTTGTAGAGTGGTGTATAAAGAGGCTTCGCAATTTTTCAGCCTGTGGGCTTCGTCAACCATCAGATAACACCATTTTATCCTTGATAACACGGCCTTATCTTTCAGTACAACTTCATATGTAGTTAAAAGCGTGTTGAACTTTATGGTCCGCCCAGTCTTCCGCCCTGTATAAAATTCATGTTGTTGACATGTCTGCAAATTCCAACATGCCAATTTCAAATCGAAATTCACAAATTGATAAATGATAACAACTCAAGCATATCTAAACACACAACCTTCTATCGATTATTCCTTGAAGTGTTCTATGATGTAGTCATTTTTCGAGTATTTGGTTGGTAAATGATGCTAAGTCTACAACGACAACACGCACTTAACATTGTTAGAAATTTAGTACAAACTCCACCCTACTAAGATTCCCCCTCATGCATATTAACTTGACAAATCCGAACAAAGACAATTACTGCGTAACCCCAAATAGCAATCTTTACGGAGAGTTACTGAACCATTCATGTAAAGCAAAATGATAAGTGCATCCAAATATAAAAAGAAATTAAAAAAAGATAAGATAATGACCAAAACAATAAAACCAAAGTTGCGACCAGGATATGTTTGATAAAATCAAGTTTAGGATGGAGAAGTCTGCAAGTTTAGGAAACTCACCTCCCGACTAGCTCGGTTGCCAACATAAACAACTACATTCATATCCGGTAACCATTTCCGAAACTCTTTGGCCCAATTCGTGATGGTGGAAAGCGGTACAACTACCAAAAAAGGTCCAGGTATTTGTTGAACATTCTGCAATAAAGAATATCCCAGAACAAACAAAAGGCGCAGTTAAGTCATGTTCATTTTGCAAGAAGCAACAACTTCCTGTGGAAATCCAAATATTATTCAGTACAGAACTCAGACTATGCTCCTTTTCCAATCAGTCTTTTGAAATAACTTCAGAGCTCAAGTATAACCTAGATCAGGAGCCAAACTAAATACACACCAATCCAACTCAAAAGCTCAAATCACTTCATTAGAATCCAGACAAGGAGGTAAAAACTTTAAGCGCAACATCAATTAACAATGAGGTAGACGCACATGATTTAGTTTCCATAATCCTGCATGGTATAAAAAATAGCATAAACCATCTGAAAGAATGCTTTAAGCGCACTCAAGTCACATGAATGTAATTAAATTTTCGTTAGTTGGAATTAAGGTCGTTAACCAATGCCATAACTACCCTTCTACATGCTATTCTAGAAGTCTATGTCAACCAACTTCACAAACCCATAAAAAACTGATGTTTACTCAGCAAAATGTTCATACCAAAAGATTTTATTTGTGTTTGATTCGCTCATACACATAAGTAAATAGTACTAGTTTCTGTTGTCCGTCTCTGCAAACTTAAAAATCAAACAGAAATAGGGCCTTCTATCTTATCTAAATGAAAACAAGGATAAAAACAAAATTAAATAAACTTAATTATTTTTAAAACACCACATAAACGAAAGGGAAAAAAGAGAAAAAAAGAAAATCGAGCACTAAGTTAGGTCCACACCTGCAAAAATCCAAGCATCGAGACTGACTGAACTGTCTTGCCAAGACCCATTTCATCTGCAAGGATAACATTGGTGTCGTTCCTCCAACTGTTCACCCACATAACAGCAACAAGAGCTCGGTAGAATATCAAAACCAGACTTATCTTAACTCACCCACTCGGCGACATCAGTGACTCTTTACTGCCATCACTATTTCTATCCACTAACATTTGTCCGTAGTGAATATGCCACTGTGACATTGATAAAATCGTTGCATTTTGGAATATACCTGTTCATCAAAAAATTTAATCCTTCCAATTGATAGTCCCGTAGAGTTCCACCTTTCAGCCATTCTGGCTGCTCTTCCAATTTCCGCATACTAACTGGCAACCGTAAAGTTATGTCAAATAAATCAAGCTCAGCATGATCAGCCTAGAAAATCTCAGAGAATGCTCAAGACACTCATGCCTAATCTCTAGCTTGAGAGGCAAAAACCATGTGAGTGGAATGTTCAAAATCAAAAAGAAAGCATAAGACGCCTATATTCAGAGAGCAAATATCTTCCATTCTGACGGCCTCAATTACAACAAACAGCAAATACAACCTATATCTAATGCAGGATCTACCTTTGCCTTTTCGCCTTTGAGCATCTACAAGCTTTCCTTGAAAAGTCGTGGCGGCTTCACGGGCCTGTCAAGCATAAGGAATCGCGGAAGTAATAGCGTAAATATAGAATTAGAAATGCTAGATAATGATAAAGATGAGAGACATCATAACAAGGTGACCAACGAGTACCTTATCATACAGTGAGTTGTATTTGAAAAATAAAATTAAAATACAAGGAAAATTGCAACTTTTTGACGAACTGAACTGACCTTATATTCATCAATCTGAGCCTGAGCGAAGGCGATATCCGTATCTTTCTCCCTGCAAGCAAAAGAGATATTCATTAAATTAGGTTATTTATTGATGACAGGTGACCAGTGAACAAAATGGTCATACGGCAGTGCAATGGTACGACAGTTTAAAGATATTAACCACCGATTTCTTGCAACTAACTCACATTCAATCAAACGCAAACTCACGCACACCCGAATATAGCACCATCGACAACAGGTAGGAAATTTTACCATGTTGAATCACAATAGGACAGTCCTTTCCATTTGATCAGATACTCTGTGATCTCTTCATCATTGTCCATTCGATTTCTATCAGCAAACACCCTTTCCACCTGCCAATACATTCACCAAAAATAATCGTCATCTAATTTACAAACTTACGAACTCCTCGACAACATAGATGGTTCAAGAAGCAGTCACATAGGATCCAATCATCACAAAGAGTACAGAAGTTGGATCTAATTTGCAACTGATCGCTTCCAATTCCTGGTTAATAAGCTTTCAAATCCCTTTCAGAGGTACCTAATAAGACGTACCTGAAGGTACTGTTTAAGAAGGTCCAATTCCATCTCCTTGCTTACATCGTGTAGTTCAGCCTGCAAAACAAGGAGTATCAGAAAAGAATACTCACAAACTAAACGTTTGATACGTTGTACACCTATGCTGTAGTGCAACAGAAGAAAATTATGATGCCAACACAGTTTGATCCCTAAGCACTCCAGCGCCTACCTCCACGGCGTAACATGAGGAAGTAACATTTATCACTAGTGGTAGGGTAAGACTAAACACACAAACACACTATGAACAACAAGAACTAGTTGAAGTGAACAAGAAAACCACGATTAATAAAAATAGAATATTAGATCTAGCAAACATAGAGAAAGTATACCTCCTCTGGAGAGAGCGACTGACGAATTTCTCTATCCTCGTCGATCTTCTTCATGTAATTCAGCACTTTCTTATATCCACTTAGCTATGCATACCAACACATTACCACGATGAAAACATCGAGATAGAAACCATGAGAATGAATACGATATTCGAGGTCCATCAAACGATTACTCCAGCTACAATAGCATGAAATAATGTTTTGAGGGAAGCTGACAACAAAACACATACAAACATAACGTGCATGAACACTAGTAAAAGCTAAGCTTGACTAACCGGTTCGAGCTCTGATAGAAGCATCCATTGACAATGTAGATACGACTGGCCTTTCCATTTTATGTAAAATTCCTGATCGTCCCAGGTGACTTCAGCATGCGGATCTGTATCAAGCACAAATGGTTCTGCACGACTTCCACCAGCGGCTTCTGCCTCAGCAATCCCTTTAGGTTGATGCCACAAAACCCTTTCAATGGCATCACCATTGTCCTCCTCCTCCTCTGGCTCCTCTGCTGTGACCTGGAAACAAGATAGAACACTTAAGAACATGAACCAATTCTGACTATAAAAGTATTGAACAGCAGAAATTTAGTTCAATTAAACACATGGCTGAAAGAAAACTTCAGCATATAATTGTAAATAATGCAATATGCTGAAAAACATCCATAGCAAGCCACTTGCTCATGTGAATCATACCAACCAAAAGCCATTTGCAACACAATCAGCACATTTTAAAATAAAATAAAATAAAGAAACCCACGAAAGTTTCAGAACAAATATGTATCCTAAAACTTTTGAAGTTAAGAAGTGAAATAAGCAGACAATATCCATACAACAAGGTAAGCTTGTACAAATTCTCTGCATAAAATCACCTCTACCTAATGTCCATAACAATGACACCCGGGCCTGTCATCATCAAAAACAGATAAAGTGAAGGCATAGCAGCAACGAAAAGGTCCAAACCTTGAGACGCTTCTTTTCTCTCTCTTCCTCTGAATCCTCACTGTCCTCGACTTCTGCATACGACTTCCTTGGAAGCGCTCGACTAGACGTACGAGTGCGGGCTTCCCTAGCAGAGGCATCCCTATCTCTTTTTGAGCTACGAGGAGATCCCGAGGTCTCCTGCCTTCTTCTGCTATTCGAAGTTCCTGCTTTGCGCTGCGGACGACCATAGCTTGAATCTTCGTCACTTTCGTCTTGTTCACTGTCTTTTGCAGAGGATTCATCATCACTGCTAGAGAATGAGCCTTGTACTCTAAGTCTTCGAGTGGGAATAACTCGAGTCCGGTTGTGATTGATCTGAGACGTTCGAGTGATTTTGCGCTTGCTCGAAGCCCTCCTCTTTCCATAATCATCATCACTATCATCTGAGAGTTCCAGACTCTCATCCGAATCCTCCTCAGAAGGTTCATCACTATCTTCAACAGCGCCGGCACCCTGTCAAAGTTCAAGTTGTGATAATAATGTAGACGCTCTATTAGTTTACAACGAAATACGACTTTAGCCCCAATCCTAGCACGAAGTACGCTGCATTCAGGTGATATCACAGGCTACAAAATTATAAGATTTATTCAAAAAGTTGAGATCGACATCAAATTGCAGAGATAACATTCGATGTCAAAGGGCAGTTACGACTAAATGAGCAAGGCATAAAGAGGGTTAAGGATAGTGTACAAACTAAGACTTACGTGCCTTCCACCACGACTGGAACCCACATCCGTGGGGTCGAAGTCCGAGTCTTGAGGATCATCGGCAGCTGTACAACACAAACATGGACCAGGCCCATCCAAAATCATGCATGTTATCCTTAGAAAGAAAACCTAGCACATGCATAGAAAGTGAATTGTAGAGAGAAAATTGACCTACAAAGGAAACTTTAGAGAGTGAATCAGCAATGCATGGTGCATATGTAAAATAAAGTCATTCTGTAAATACAATAAGAAATGATGCCCCTTGATACTGCAAAGGATATCGTATGCCATGTATTCGAACATTTCAATAAAAATACAACAGAATTATACATACCACACAATCATGGCTTATACAAATTCTGTAAGGTATATGGTCCCATAATTATACAAGATGAGAAAAGCATAACTCACGATCGTCATCATCCTCTTCCTCTTCTTCTTCCACTTCGTACTCTTCCGGTTCTGGTTCAAGGGACTTCTCACGCTTGACTGGTCTAGCTACTGGTCTTCGAAGGACTGATTGAACATTGGTCCTTACACCTCCAAAGCGCCGCGCATTTGTTTTTGGAAGCTCCTTAGCATACACTATTTGTAAGTCATCTTCATCTTCGTCAAAGGCATCGAAGTCCTCCTCAACCTAAAGACAGAACACATGGTTGATTCAAAACACTTTATTTCAGTGCCCGTTTCTGCAATATCTATAACAAGAACAGAGAATTGGCTTCAATATTTTCATATATCTCATGCAATCAATCAACAAAAGTGGTATTAGAAATGGTGTTGCAGCCTGGAAGCCTACCTGATAATCATCATCAGAACCTTTATCGTCAGCATCAAGCTCACTTACGTCCTTCAGATCATCTACATCTTCTTTATTCCCAATATCCCCTTCCACGAACTCGTCTTCAAGACCCTTCTGATCAGCAACATCTTGTTCAGAAGAGCTGCCATCATCACTGAACGCCTCCTGTCTGTTGGTTGCTAGCTCAACCCCTTCTTCATAATCTGAGCCATGTGATCCATCCCCTGATACATCTCCAATTTCTTGTTTCGCTACTCTCACATGACCAGAATTGGTTGACACCAATCTATGCCTAACGTCCTCCTCAAAGTCGTCCCCCTCATTTCCGGAATCATCTCTTCCTTCGAACTTACCTCTCTCTTTGTCACTCAAGCTCTCAGCTGCTACTTCTGGATCACTCTCACTTGCAACAAGCTCTTCCTCACCTCCGACTCTCCCAAACTCTAGATCACTAAATTCTTCCTCAGCTACACCATTTGCGCTGTCTTCACCTACATCTCTTTCATCTCTTTCACTCGATACACTCTCATCATCCTCGTAGTCTGACATCCCGCAACACCCTAATATTTACAGATCCTCTGTTCATCAGCTCAAGCCTCACTGGCTACCTGCAAAAAGAGGCACGATTTCCACAAATAAATATCAGTGAAATTCGAAAACCTAATTGGATTAACAATCATTGCAGATACATTTAACGACCAAATACAAAGCAACAGCCGTTGTATATACTGCATGTAAGACAAAACATGAAAGAACACAAACGTGACGAATTGAAAAGCAAAAAGATAGGGATACGAATAAAATGTGCATTGCAAGAGTGACCCTCAAATTTACATTATCAAAGTAAACCTCATGAATTCGGTGGAGGCTTTGTTTCAACAGAAAGGCTTTACCACATAACCAAAACCTCCACACATAATACAACCAAACTTCTAATGATCCCAAGAATAGCTGCTCATGAGTAGGAAACCCTTAAAACTTTCACGAGATTTTGCATTCAGTGTCACAATGATACCAACGAAGTCACGTATTTCATAGAGATACAAAAGAGCTTGAATTGTAGGACAGTCAGCAGGTTCTAATCCAGATGCTTTGCTCAAAAATTCATAACTACAGACTGAAACCCTGAAAGCGAATCAATCCCCTAAAAAGAAGGATATCTAACTTTCGTAAAACTGACGCATATGTAGGTCTCTAAATTGAGTTTGAGGGTCGGGCATCGATCTTGCCCAACGAGCACCTAGTGTAGATCGAGTGCACACGAAGACAATAACACAAAAAAGATGCACCCACCAATTCATAACGAAGGATAAAGATGCAGGCAGTGGTGCGTCAAAGGAGAAAATACACACTCCCACCCGAAATCGGAAAAGACTACGTCAAACACAATCGGAATTAAGAACTACGACGAATTACAACGCACTCGTCGTTGTTGGAAGCAATTAGGTCAACAATAACGGGGGCGGGACTACTCCATCAAATTGGGAGGAAAAGAACTACTAAAAACTCCTGCGAAGTACCGCAACCTCACCTAAATCATCACGTGCTTACTTTTCTACTAGAAATCAAACGAAGCCCTCCCTTAAACCCTCTTTCAAAACACCAAGACCACCCTAGGGTTCCCTTCCATTTCTACGAGGTCCCACGAAGACAGGGTGCCGTGCGTACAGACACAAATCAGAGCAAGAAGGAGACGATGCCAGCTCTTGACGACAAATCTAACACGCGAGACACTTAGGTCACCGTCTGAGAGCTTCAGTGACCACCACAGAAACGTCGTTTCCGAAACTAAACAACAAATTGCACCCTGCAGGAGTGAAAACACAGCAAGGAGATCATTCCAAGCGCCATCCTAACCGCAATTCACTGATTCTCACGGCCGGGGAGCCGATCCCCAACACAGGGTCCTGCAAACAATTGCTCCATACCCCCTTTCACGATTGAATCCAGTCCGGGAGCATCTCGCCTCCAAATACGACGCTTCCACGTTCAGCTTGAAGGGCACAATGCGACCTACGCAGTGGTGCGATGCTCCAGCGCGATGTCGAAGCGATCATTGCATAATCCGGTGGTGATTCGTGCATCGGGAAGCAAGGGGGGAGCTGGACGCAGCAGAAAACGAATCGCATGTAGGGGTCCCCTACCTTACCCAGGTCTCGACTACCGTTCCCTCCGGTTCCCCCTGGTAGTAATTCCCCCTCCCCCCCCCACCCCCGCATTCTGACAGGACCTGTCCCCCCGGCCCCTCTTCCACGCCCATCATCCGTTCCCATTACAGTTCCCTCGTTCCCCTCCCTTCGCTTGGGGTTGCGGCACTAGTCGAGGCGCGTGGGGAAGGGCCCTCGCATCTTCTCCGTTGCCCGCCAACTCTGCTGATGACGTTCCCACGTTCCTGACGCTGTTCCCCCCTGTTCCCCTCTCTTGTTCTCCTTGCGGATGATACTGCGCTCCATACCCGGTTTTTTTTCTTCTTTGCTTTTTCCTTTTTCGCCTTTTGCTTTTCCTGTTTCGGTTTTACTTTACAGACATCTTTACATTCAAATAAATTCAATTTTTTTCTCATAAAATTTTATTTCATTTATTCTTTTGATAACTTTTTTTCCTTATTTTTAAATTATTCACATAAATATATCCATATAAGTATATCAAATAAATTACACTATTACTATGTCAAATAAATAATACATATTATCCTTTTATAACTTTGTCTCCCAATCTCTTACATATTTATGTTTTAAGTTTGATTTTTAATTAACATATTATCATTTTGACTATTTTGAATATTTACACAGTTTTGTGATACATGTATTGTTTTATAAATATCAATACTATTTCAAGTTCGTAATATAACTAAATAATGGTATACAAATAACTTTACATCATATATAAATTAAGAATTTTATTTTCATAAAATTTTATTTTTTATTTTTATTTTATATATATATATATATATATATATATATATATATATTACTTAGATAAAATCTTAAGAATGTTGAATAATATTAAGCCATTTTTATAACATTATCATAGAAAATACAATACTTCAAAATTATTTTTTAATATATATATATATATATATATATACACACACACTTTTATTATTTTTTATCACAGATAGATATATTTCTTTTATAACTCATTATAATGACATACATAAATAAACAAGTAAATAAATTATGGATCTATATACGAGAACTAGGAAACTATAATTATTTCATTTGTCTTATTAAGAGCTTTAATAAAGAAATCATGGAAAAAAATTGAATATTAAATACTAAATATTCATTCAAAGAATATTGGGTCGTGTCTTGAAGAAATTTAAGTGTTTCCTAATTTCTATAGAAGACACAATAAATGCAATATCTAAAGGTTAACCACAATCAAAGACTTAAAATCAGCTCAATCAAAGAAGTTTAATGTAAATTAATAGCCAAGTGGATAATTAAATAAATAAATATTGTGAAAAACTTGTATTGAATTTGGCTTCTGTATATAATACTTCCAAAACTAAAAACTTGTGATTTTACTTTGGATGATTGTCATTTCAAAATCAAAGACTTAAGATAATGGTTTTTATTTTAAATTTTAATTATTTTACATATTAGTGAATCAAACTAATAAAAGACTGTTCTTCAAAACACATTTTTAAAATCTTCTTCTTTTATTTTTTCAGAAAACTTCCTCAAAACTGCTTTTATTGTTTGAATAATGCTAAAAAATATATAAAAGAATATGGTAAAAATTTTGTTCTATTTTGATACAAATTCCATATAAGTGTACAAATTATAAAAGTTCAAAAAACTGTAAACATGTTGAAAATTTATAGCTAATGTTCATGGCTTTTATAATATTTAAGATGCTCAATAGACTTTTAAAATTCAAGGCATTATTTAAAATCAAAATTTAATAATTAATTTAAAAAATAATATCCATAAATATCCTTGAATTTTTTTAAAATATTATTCAAAGACCTCTTACAAAGTTAGTATATATATTTTAAACTTAATATTACAAAAGATAAGAATTTGATGTGATCATAATAATTCAAAGTGTAAGTTGTATTATAATATTCAAATGTGTATATATATAAATATATATTTTTTGAATAATTTTTTATAAGCTTTTAAATTAATATTTTTAAATTTTAAATTTTAAATAATTTTGATTTTTTAGAATTTTTGAACTTTGATATTTTACTGCAAGAAAATATTATATAACTAGTAAATAAATGAAAATATAATAAGCATTATATTTATTAGAGGAAAAATCTTAAATTTAAATTTTAAAATAAAATTTTATGTATTTTATATATATTTGGTAAATAAATATGATATTGATGGTTTATAAATATTTAGAATATATATTTTTAACAATCTTTTTTATGTTTCCTTACAAAAGATTAGTAAAGTATAATGCTCTTTGTTTACTTTTTTTCATTGTATATATATAGTTTTAAGCATGAAAGTGTATCACATACTCTAAATTGTCACTCATTATCTGAAAACAAAACATCTATTTTTGAGATTATTAATATTTTTTAAAGATAGTAGTGTTCATATTTATTTTGTATGTGATTTATTTTTTATAGTTTCCTGCAGAAACTAAAATTAAATAGATATCTTTAAAAAATAAGTAAATAATCTAAACAACAAGTTAAATGATTGGTCTTGATTGTAATGATGAACAAATTTAACTATCAATTGCTTTAAGTGTATGATTGGCATTAAAATATTAAATCATATTTAATTTACAATCAAATTTATGATTGAAATAAATAACTATTAAATAGAAGCATAGCATATTATAGTATATAAAAAAGAATTATTAAAAATTAAAATCTATTTATCAATTAATTCATTATTGATAATAATCCTTAATTGTTATTTTTAATATATTTTTTTTGTAATTATTACAAATATTAATTTAAATTTTATTTAATTTTATATTTTTATTATTTTAAAATTTTAAAATTTTATTTCTAAGCTTTGATAATAAAAACTTATTTATTTATTTATTTATTTTAGTTTTAATACCAATTGATAATTTTTAACAAAAAAAGTTATAATTAAAATAATAATAAAAATAAAAAATTAACAAAAATTCATAAAGTAATATTATGTATCAATTTAATATTAAATATGCTTTAAATAATATATAATCAAATCTTTGCTAATTAATATAATTTGTTATAAAGAGAGGGATTGATTAGAGGAAGATATTAGATATTAGAGTAGAAAGAGGTTCTACAAAGTAACATGTGATTTCTCCCCTCTCTTTCGATGTGCAACTTCTTTCCACTTCTAGACCTCCTCACTTTGTCTACTTTTTCATCTTTCCACTTCTAGACCTCTTCACTTTATCTACTCTCTCATCTTTCCGCTCTTCTCTCTTCTCTTTCAATACATGTCACTTTAACCAACAAGTTTTTCATGTCAAGTTCTTAGCAATGCCACATCTCTTTATATGAAATTTAACCAATAAGCAATAACAACAACTATGTGAATATAAACAATTTTATCTTGAAATCTTATAGAAAGACTTAGCCAAATAAGCAAAGCAATAATTTAGTCTATCTAAAAATTTATCTCAAGGCATTATCAACAATATTCTAAAGAAGAAAAGCAAATATGAGAATATGAAATATGCCAAGCTTGCATGAAAACAAACATGCACAACTACTTTTTTCAAATTCGACATTGCTCTTATAAACTAGGTGCTTCAATGTCAAGCTTCTTGAGTAGCTTTGTCAAGTGATTTGATTTTTAAAAAAACACAAATATTTGCCAACAAGTTGGGCAATGATAAGTCTCTTGACATTTCTAAGGATTGGCTATCCAAGTTCTAAAGTCATTACAAATTCAAAAGGGTATAGTTGCATGGTGAAATTAATTCTATTGACAATGTATCTATTAAACTTGCGATGCTTGTGCTATGAGCAAGGATAGCACAACATAAATCCTAGAATATATACAATATAGACAAAACTAGACTCTTTTATTGCATAGCACCCAACAAACCATTATACAATGCCAAATTAAAGGTTCTAAGAAGAATAAAACCAAAATCAAAATTGGTTTTACCACCAATATATGTGATTTTTATTAAGAGAGTTTTTTATTATTGGACATGTTGCAAAATTACAAGTATTTAGTTAATAAAGTAGCAACCAACTTAAATTTTATTACCAAAACAATCAAAAAAACTTATATGATTAGACTTTTGTTTTGAAAATGGCTATAAAAATTTGATAATGATATAAAAATAGCTAACAAGAAAGTATTTCTTTTATTGGATAATACCTTATTACATACCAAAGAAGATTTAAAATTGACAAATATTGAGCTATTAATGCTTCTTGCAAACACAACATCAAAAATTGAATCCATGGATGTTGATATTATTGCAACATTTAAAATAAGATACTATTGTTATTAACTTTAAGATGTAATTATAATAGGAATGAATGTCAAAAAGTAGATATTTATAAAATTAACCAACTGGTTGCCATGAGATGGGCTATAATAGTTTAGAATAAAATTTCCTTCAAAACAATTGTAATTTATTTTTTTCACACCAAATTGTTCCAAATTAGGGCATATTTTGAAGATTCAAAGTTTGTAATTGAAGAAAATCAACTTGAATAAGAACTTGATGAAGTAATTTATTAGTTTTCAGTGTACTATTGTATATTTATTGCCCTTGCTTATGAAATTGGTATGAAAAATGAAATGATCAATAATAATAGTAAATCAATGAAATGATCAATAATAATAATAAATCAAAGAAAGTACATTTGTCCAAGGAAGAAAAACTTAGTTGCTTAGAAAATACAATTTAAATATTTGATGTGACAAAAGATGACCATGTCATTACGTAAAAGTAATTCAACGCATTCAAATGGAGCTTTACACAAGAAAACGAAAACATACAATATTAGATTCTTACTTCAAAGCTATTTGTAGAAATTAATGTATTAAAAATTAATTAATTTTTTAATTAATAGATATTAGAGATATTGATAATCTATTATTATTTTTAAATTATTAAAAATAATTTATACTATTAAGTTAATTAAATCATTTAAAGCAAAAAAACTACTAATATTGATTTTAAAAAATGTGTTTTAAACACCTTGCCTATTTGATAGATTTTATGACAATATGTCATGCAAAAACTAAACAAAAAAACTTGCTCTAAAATTTCTAATAATAATTCTAAATATAATTTAATAAGAATATTATAAAATTATTTATAATTTATATTAATAATCATAAAAACATATTTTTTTATTTTTTAAAAAAGTATTATTTAAATTCAATATAAAATATAATAAATTTAAATTAAATAAATATTCTATATATACTTATAATCTTTTGTCAAAAAATTTATAAATTTATTAAAATATTTAAAATCTATCAAAATCTTCTATTAAATTCTATAAATAATAAAATCTTTTAAAGATATTTACAAATTTTGAATCTTTCAAAAATATCCATACTAAATAAATTATATTTGTGTATTTTGTATGAATTTGATTTTTTATTGTACATTATTATAAAAAGAGATCTATTGAATTAAGTAATATATATATATATATATATATATATATATAATAACTAAATAAAAATATTAAGTATTTAAAATTTAAAATTTTATCAAAATAAAATTTTATGTTTTGATTGTATAAAATCTAATACTTAGCCATAATAGTTATGAATCTCAATTTTTTCATATTTTTGTAATAATTAGATATTTATTTTTATAACTTAATCATTAATTAAAAAATAATAATTTTAGCTATTTTTGTATCACAAACAAATAGAATTAAGAATTTAATAGCAATTTGAGAAGAAATTGGTTCTTGCTTTCAAAATATGAAATAAATTCATTAATAATACTCATTATTTATATTTTTTTATGATTTCATGTTGATACAATTTTAATCTATTATATAAGAATAAAAATTAAAGAATAAAAATTCAATCGGATTTAATACAATTTTTTTTTTTTATTGATTTATACTAATAAAAAATCTAAAATATTTTGACTATTGATTCAAAATATAATTTCAATATTTTTTTCTATGTATATGTAAGTAAAGAAATATATATATATATATATATATATAGCAATAAAACTTATTGTTGAAAGAAAAAAACTAAAGATTATTAAATTAAAAATCTATATTTCAATATATGAAAGGAAATTAATATATATATATATATATATATATATATATAAGTTTTTTAGAATAAGATAAAATAAATCTAACTTGATACAACATCTATTTTTTTTTTTTTTTTTTTTTTTTTTTTTTAAATCCATGTTCTTTTTTATATTCTATTGAGATTATTTAAATGGATTGTATAAACATTCTTTTATTTAATTTTGATATTGTTATTTTAATTTTAATTTTTTAAAATATTTTTTAATATTTTAAATATAATTATATAAAATAATATGATAGAAATGATAAAAAAAAATTAATTTTTTTTTTGAATAAATAGTTTATTACAAGGTGATTTTAATAGTAAAAATTCAATTTTTTTTTATAAAAGTAATAAATAGCAACTTATTGGCTTTTATTTTAGAATTCAAAAATATTATCTTTTAAAGTGTTCTAAATAATACATATAAGAGAATCTTAAATTAATCCACCTAAACCTATAATCAATCTACTCTAATGTCACCACAAATGCTTGAAGGCTCAAACATCCAAGGCTCCTCATATCAATGTTGTATTACATGTTGTCTTGTTTGGGAATGCACCGGGCACATGGATGTAGAAGGTAAAGTTGTGTTTGCAAATAATCAAGAAACCCTAATAGGTTTTATCCATATATGAAGAATATAATTCAAATTTCAATTCAAAAGTGTTTAAAAACACTCCTCTTAGTAACATCAACCATACATATACCCCAATTGCCTTGTTTATTTTATAATTAAGCAATTTTTATTTTTCTTTGCAAGTCTTAATCCTAATTAGTAAACTTTGACAAGCTATAATTTTTAATTCAACCGTCTACTTAGTGTGAAATTTTGCACACAAATGTTGGTATAAGCCTTCTATATGCTTAGAAAAAATCAGCCTAACCCAACTTATAGATTGCGAGAAAATACCCAAAAATCGCACTGATGACACTCGGCCGCCAATTTGAAAATTGTTGCAGAAATTCCAGTGGTGTTTTCTCCTTCTTCAACCATTAACTTCAGCTCAAACTTGGTTTGTAGCTTGAACTCTAAGTCTTCTATCACCATCCCAAAACTTACAATGATCCAATTGGTAGATCTTTAGTTATCATAGAAATCCTATCCAACCCTAAACTGCCAATTTCTGACAATCTTTTGTATCAAAGCCCAAATATCTCTTGATTACACTATTAGATTAACACAAACTTTTGTGTACACGTAGCACATCTAACAATCTAGATAATATCAAATTTTGAACTATAGATGCTATACAAATTGCATGAATTAGTCAAGAATACAAGCCATCATTGTCTTACATAAAACCCAAAACACCAATATAAATATTGACTTTGAACAGCAGTTGCAAAGTCATCCAAAACTTTATGGCAACAAACTTAATGTTCTTGGAAGAAGCTTCAAGCTAGCTATCTAATTCTAATTACCGATCTCCAAAACTCTTTGTATTTTGTCATAGGTCATTGTTTTTGTGGCTGGAGGTTTGATTTCAACCCTGTTCCACAAATGGCCAACCCCCGGGTATCAACCTAATCTATCCTAGGGATTTTATAGCCCAACCCTACCCTCAACTTAACCCTAGTATCAATCATGCTAGTAATTTATCCTTTTTACTATTTTTTTTATCATATTATGGCCTTTCTAAGGCAGTAAAAGAATTACTACAGCCTAGAAGGTAAAATCACTAACTAATTCTTATCTACTAGCTATTAAGTGAAGAAAATATACTAAGAGGCTTTCATAAAAATCTTATTAAGATATGTTAAATTCTTGTTGAACTAAGATAATACAGTATTAATTGAAAAATCATTTTTAGTCATAGTTTCACCATATAATCGTATCACAACACGACACCGTGAATAGTGCATACCAAGTATTGTGGCCCCGCTAGCAAAAAGACATTCAAAGTTATTTGCTTAAATTAACAAACATGTCACTTAGGCTAGAAAATCCTCCATTACAAATGAATCAAGAATGGTTAGGAGAAGCCTTAGGGAAATTTTAAACCACAAAGTTACATAGTAGATTGATTTAAGATTTAGATGAATTGATTATAAATATATATATATATATATATATATATATAACTAATTAATTTAACATATTTTATATATAATTTTTAGTATATTATATTTTTATTTTTAAAATAATTATAATAAAAAAATATTAATCATAAATAATTCTATTAAAAATTTGTTTTAAAAAGAATATATATTTTTCTAATATTAAAAGATATTTCTATATTAGTTTATGTTAATTTTTTATTTTTATTTATTTTTATATAAAAGAATTTAAATAATTTTAATCTTAGTTTATAATAATTGCTATTTAATTTCAATTATATAAAAATTATTCTAGTAAATTAGTTTATAATAAGTTTAAGTTACAATATTTGTAAGTAGCTTCCAAAGCATATATCTTACTCTAACTTATAAGTAGTAGAGAGTGATATACTACACTAAAAGTCATAAATCAAACAAATAGATTTGTTAAGGCTTAAATCTCAAACAATGTGTTACAAAAAAAGTGATACAACTTCTATCAACTTATATTCACTTCTATAAGGTAACTACTTTAAGATTATGATAGATAATTCTCTAAGAATCTTTTATTTTTTATAAGTATGTATATATATATATATATATCTATGTAACTAAAGATAAATATTGAAAGGCAACAACATCTAAGTTTATATTCTAATTAAAAGAAAATATTAGAATATTTATTCTAATAGTGCATATTTTTAAAAATTGAATTATTAATACTTGTAGATACAATCTTCATCTAAATAACTTTTGTGATATTTTTTAAAGACTATATCATTTACTTAACTTTTATTTACTTCTATTTATTTTATCTCACTTTTAATGACTTAGATAATATAAATATCTATGGCATATCTGCAATTATGATATTCTAACAACTGAAATAAAAAAAATATAATCTATTATACTAAATCTAATTAATAAGGTCATTATACAATAACACATTCTTGATTTTAATTTATAATTACATTGTTGTTTTTTAAAATAATCTTTTAGAATAAAAAAGAAATGTATATACAAATTTTTAAACAAATGACCTACATAATTTTAAAGATTTTAAATATTTAAAAATAGTTAGGAATAAAAATAACAAGTTGTACGATAGCTAGATTTGCTTAGAAACCAAATCTGCTTACAGGCTTAAATTGTCTCAAAACTCAATATGTCTTTAAAAAAATGATCCATTCAAAAACCATAAGAACCTTGTTCCTCCAATAAAAACCCGATCTGTCGAGAAATTTGAATTGTCTTGAAATTGAACTTGAATCGGTGAAGTTGCGAACTCCGCTTCTTCTTCGTCTTTTTCGTCTTCTTCGAGGGAGATCTAATCTGAGAAAACTCGCTTCCTCGGGTCTTCGATGAGATTCAGACGACGTCGACGGAGTAAAATTCAAATGAGAGCATTCTCCGAATACTTATCAAACATGACGATCGACTGAATCAAAATATTTAGATTTATAACGTACCTTGCGACCCTCTACGACATTGTCACATCATTATTACCTTTGGTTGAAGATCAATCCCCTCTTGTGCTTCTAATATGCGTACACACATTCCATGAGTTTGTAGTTTTAGAACGCACTCTGATGGAGTTCGATGAAGTGTCAACATGTCGAAGGACACTATCGATGCTGACCCCGAGCGTGATGTAGACGATAAATTTGCAGCCAATGGTAACCCTGGTCTCGACGCATGTTTCGAAAAGACCTGCGGGTAAGTGCATTTGTTTGGATAAAGAATCCTGCTTGACTGCCACGCTGATCCAACAGTAGTCCACGTTATGAAAGTACACAAATTGTTAGGAACATATGGCAGTTGCGGAAGTACCTGTTTGAACTTCCTTACTAATCAGACACCGTTACATGCTAGCCGTTCTGTCGCCATTTGTATGTCAGGGAAAAACCTCTCCTGAATGTGATTATTATATCCAACTGAGAAATGGAAAGATCTCAGCCAAAGTCGCGATGCTTGGACTATTGATAGGATATTAGGACTTACTTTAGTCAATAAGAATTGAATCTCCTCATCCGCACTGGACACATCATGTGAATATTCATAAGCGTCGATGAGAATTTTCACTACCATAGTGGTTGATAGATTCGCCATGGCCCCCGCCTCGTTCCATATCCTGTGAACACGCCCGAGAATCTGGTTAGTCTGCAGTCTAACTCAATGATCTCTGACTAACTGCAACTCTTGTCAGTTCTTCATTCCTAAGAAGATCTCGTAATATCCATGAACGAGACATGCTTGGACATGCCAGACTCCTGTAAATAAAATCCAAAATAAAAAGAACACAAGCTTGACGCAGAAGCATACCTTGATCAGAGAAGTGTCAAGCTCTTGATCATCAAATTATGGATTGATATGCCGAAGGAAATGATCTCAGGAATTTCGCAGCAAAGGACAGCGGAATCTCATAGCTGCAAAATACTGGAGACAAAAATGTACGTTTGTTAACATGCAGCGACACCGGCCATTACAGTACACTGTCTGTTTCTTAAAGCGATATATAAAGTGCAAGATTATCCTGAAAGTAGGAACAATAAACAGAATCCTCACACTTCGACTCACAATTCTATCATCCATGAAGACACTTTCACCTCATGTGTTGAGTGGCCATAAAAGATGATGTAGTTAGAGTGCGCAGATCCGTGGCTTAAAACGCCGAGCCAAAGTTCCTGAGTTTCGACGTGACAGAAAAAGCGGCAGCACATCGCACAGTTGGAGACGCAAATCATTACATACGTAATGTTGGTAAGTACACAGGTGTTCTGCACACGTCATCTAGCATATGTGGGACTCAAACCACTAAACTCTTTCAAGTAAAAGATATCAGTGTGACCCTTCTTCGGAATTTAGACTAACCTGTCAAGGCCACAGGTAGTCTCGTCCAGGAACATCAATCGTGGTCGAGTTAAGAACTCAATGGCAATGCTTAATCGTCTCTTTTTTCAACCACAAACCCTTTCATGTGCCAGTTCCCCACCCTTCGTATCATTGCACGTTTTGAGCCCCGTTTCCACGATGGTCTCCTCAATGACATCGGTCTTATCCACCTCGAATATAGAATGCAACAGCTGAAGCTGTGCGGAGTATTGGATTATTTCACGAACTGTTTACGTCCCGATGAGCATATTGTCTTGGCAACATGCGCCTGCATGAACTTACATGATTTTGGCTTTTCAGTGCAAAACAGAGGACAGCTAATTCAGCTACTACAGCACAACATTATTTAAAAAAAAAAAAAAAAAAAAAAAAACAGTTACTCTTCACGAATTTTGTCACGCAGATGAAAAATAAGACGATTTACCGCAATGTTAAATAGACAGTTGTCACATTACGAGGCCAGCGACGTGTTTCAGGAAGCAGGAGTCAACAAGCAGAATATCATTCTGTGCAAAGCTATTGAGCCGCTTGTCATGGAATAAGCTGTCAGCAGGGAAGAAGATGCTACTAGAATGGTGGTTAGTACCCTCAAGAGCGTCAACGAGAATTGATTTTTCGGACCCAGAAGGATTTATAACTGCCATGCATTTTCCGTTGAACAGGACTCTGCCGTATTCTCCCTTGAGAATTGAGAGTGTGACACTCAAGTCCTTCCACGTTAGTATTGAAGAGACCTCGACACAGAGGGCTTGAGCACCTCTCGGAAATTTTTCAGAAGTCTCAGACACTTCAGTTCAATGAACCTCAGAGCGAATTATCTTGAGAATGCAACGATCTTCGAGACAATCGACACGAGTGTCGCCCTTCATGGATGCTGCTTACAATGTCGCAAGCGTTATTCAAAACCTGCCCCGCTACCATGTCAGTCTGACAATTCTTGAGTCAATTATCCTCCTAACAATCAACGAAGCCTTCAGTTTCTCATGTGCTCATGAGAGCAACACATATTCTTCTGTGCAGAAGAGTACACATACAGTTTTCACATGCGCAGCTTTCACGCTCTTGCTCTGCTCGCCACGTATGGCTTATTACTTTTTCTGGACAAAAGTAAGAAACAGAAACTCGGTTGCCATTGCCCTGGCGCCACAGATACACAAAAATGCTGCGAAGCATTCAAACCAATTGTTGATGAAACCTAGAGAATTCAAAGCATTAACAGTGACCTCGAAACCAGTGACATTGCCACTGAATTCCTGTCAAGCCGTAATGAAGCAACGTGGTATTGATGGCCCCCCTTAGGAACAGAACAAGATTCCTGATTCTCAAGTTTAGTAGGATGTCCTGTGCTTCTGTTGGCCAAGATGGTGTGTTGTTGAAAAACGCAGGAAATGGAATAAGAAAAGAACGTTCACAGGAGTCGGAAAGGCACTCCGAATCAGTGAAGCAGGCTCTGGTCATAGTACTTCGGCTCCTTTACAGTGCTTCTTCGCATGCATTATCTGTTGAGAAAGTCCAATTTCAAGACGTGCATGCATGTTGACCCTTGAACCACCCTATACCAGCAATTTTCCTTCCTTGTCAAACTCCTATACTTTTGTACATACATAAAAAATAAAAATAAAAAACCAAATAAGAAAATGAACAAATAAAAGTGATTTCTGTGGGCATGCAAATATTCTATGTTATGTCCATTTCAGAAAAAGCAATAAATAAATAAATATATATATATATATATATATATAGGAGCTTACCGTCATCAAGCTAATCATCAAACTAAGTGAACTCAACGGACAGCTACAACTTCTTCAACGCGTGGTAGCTGAGCCATTCACTTACACCAATTTGACCCACATGTGCAAGCGATGTTATCATTCACTGCCTACTTCCATACAAACTGCAAATGCGTGGCTCCGCCTTGAGATTCACGGTTCAAAGGCATTTGTGATAGTAGCCACCGTGTCTTACTCTTCTGCTAAATGTTCCACCGCATTCTCCTTCTTTGTGCATCCAGAGCTCCAGATCATGCTGCAACTCTGTACATACCTATATACACACACACACACACACAAACTCACTCGTTGGATCGATGCAGAAGAATTAGGATTTTGTGGGCGAAGCCAATGCAGAGATTATTCCAGTCTTATTCTCTTGGAGAAACCATGAAAGTTCTGACTGTTTCCATGGGATACCACAGACATGGACCTGTGGCATCCTGACACCTGGCGTGACAAAGTATCAAAACATTGCATTCCTGAGGCAACAAATATATATATATATATATAAACATATGTCTGTGTGTGTGTATTGTTTCATTTGATTGTTGTTATTTTTAAAAAATGGGTTTGATACATTAATGGAAAATGTTAAAATGATGTCAAGATAAAATTTCTTGAACTTTTAAAGTAGGAATACTTATAGGTACTTGTGATTGTTTGGGGATTTTTTTTTTTTTTTTTTTTTTTTTTTTTAATGGTTTTAATATTGAAGTTTTACATATGATGTCAAAGGATGTTTTTATTTAGGTTTACTTCTGTTGTAATTGTTAAAAAAACAAAAAAACGGTGTTTATTTATTTTAGTATTGATTGCATCAAGATATAAGAAAAAGAATAAATATTCTTTTTGGTGGAGGAATCATGCATAAAAACTATTAGAGGAAACCAATTTATTCAACAAACATGTTGTTAAATTGCTTCATATGATAATTTAAAAATATCTAAAAATTGCAATATCAAGGTATAAAATATACCATTTTGATTAGACAATCTACTATCACAGAACTAAAATTAAATGTACATGAGATTAACAGATCTTTAATAAAGTCCATCAAAATAAATGACAAAGGTTTTTTTTTGGAATATATTGAGGTTAAAGAAGTCCATATTGCCAATGACATTGTGAAGATTGATACCTCTCCAAGAAAAACCCCAGACTCTTTGTTGTTGAAGTCTTTATAATATTTAATGTAAATAAATTCTTGATTTTTGATGCTACCAAATCTTAAATTTATCCAAATCATAACTTTAATTCTAATTCTAAATCATAAATCCTATCAAATACTAAATCCTAAGACCTATCCAATCTTAAATCCTAATCCCTATTAAATCTTAAACTCTAAGATCTTATCATTCCCTAAATCTTCATTCCTCATCAAATCCCAAATTCTAAATACTATCAAATTTTAAATCTAAAATATTATCAAATCTTTAATCCTAAATCTTAAAAATTCTAAAAAAATCTTTAAAAATCTTTATTAATTTTAAACATATTTTAAACTCTATTTAATAAACTTTAATAGATATTAATTCTTAATTGAACTAATGGATCAATTTAAAAATTTGTACATTATTGGCTTTATATATCATGTATAAATTTATAAATTTTAAAAAATATATAATTTAAAAATTAATAAATAATGAAATAAAACCTTCACCAATGAATCTTGACTCTTTATTTTAAATTTGATGAAGGATTCTAATAGTTGAATCTTACAATTTAATCTTTAAATTTTGTTCAAACTTGGTTTGTAGCTTGATTGTCAAGTCTTGTATTAGTATCTTAAATTTTTATTATATCTAATAAATAAATCTTCAAATATCTACAAAGTAGAAATTAACCTCAATTTTTTAAAACTTTTGATATTCTTTTCTATATGTTATCAAATATCTCCTAATTACATCATTAAAATAACAAAAAAATTAAAAATAATTATATGCTTAGACATTTAATATTTACAAAAATCCAACTATGAATCAAGTTTAGAATTTTAACAATCTATCCAAAAATTATACTAATCTTTAGTGCTTTTAAAAATATATTGTTAATAAATCCTTAATTTTTACTACCTGATTTGAAGCCTTTTCTAAATCATAATTCTTTAAATTTTATAATTTTAAAATATTCTTTAAATTAATTTATTAACTTTGTTCTATGATCTCTAAAAAAACCTTCTATTTCCTATAGGTCCTTGAACTTGTGTCTTGGAATCTGATTTCAACTTTATTTTACAAATTACTTTTTTATAGATATCAACCAAACTAAATTTATAATAAAATTTACAAGAGTAAAATATTATTTTTATCTTAGAGGTATTTGCATTGGTTTTTTTTTTTTTATCTATCCCACCTTATTTTGACCTATTTATAATCCAATTAAGAAAATAAGAGCACTTTTGATATATAAAATAGTAGAATATCAAGAATATGAATAAAAACAACACTTTTAGAAGACAATTGACACTTATGTCATTGAAAGAGAGATAGTAGACAAATAAGATAAAGATATAAGATAGAAAGAAACTAAAATAATTATTGCCAATTACAAAGAAGCTAAAGAGTCTTAAGCAAAGATTGAAATATAAAAAAAGTATTAATAAGATTGAAGATGGACTTAGTCTTATTTCTATATATTGTAGCTATTTAGAAGGTCTTATAGAAATTTCTTAGGAACCATGTGTGGCTTGTCATCTAAGCATGAAGTTGTGGATTGCTTCCAATGCAACTTCTTAAAAATTATAACTTATAAGACAAGTTTTAATAGCCACATGGCATATCTATAAAAACATGAATATTTAATCTGCATTTTAAAAACTTCCTTGAAGCTTCTTAAAGAAGACATTATTTATTAAACATGCTTCTATCTACTTCTACTTATTTCTATTTACCTAAATAATATAGGCATCCTTTACATTATCCTTCTTTCTAAGTAATAAGTTCTATGTAGAATAGTAAAATTGCTTCATAAGTTGATAAAGTCCAAGATCCATAGAATAGTAATAGTAACAAATTCTTATCTATGTTTTGCACAAATATGGATGATAAGTGCCTAAAACTATTGATAGTATTCCATGCATAAGCAAGAAGACCACTCAATTATTAAATCATTTTTATTACCTTTATAATTTCCTTCAAATAAAATATTATGCATGCCATTAAGTATAGTACCTACTTTTAGTAATATCATTAAGCATCAAGAATTTCTTTTAAAATTGTGGTTTTATACACTTCATATCTTGTCATTTATTTAAGAAAGAACATGTCTCTCTTAAAGATCTTCATCTTGATTTTATTGTTGTTTAAGTTGAAACAACTTAAATGCTTCATATGGCAATTTTGTAAATAATAATTTTTTAGCAAAATGAGTCAGTTATTTATTCTCTATGTTACAAAGAAGTTCTAAGAGTTGATTCTTGAACTTGTTTCTCTTTGATATATACTATCTTATCAATAGTTGGTATTTGATTTTCATAGATGTTGTCAATAAAAAAATAAAAATAAGTTTTGAGGAATTTGTAAGATTCTTGAATAGCTTCTATACATATTTTCTAACATCATATCTATACCAATGTACAAGATATTCTAATTTATTTTGGTGCCACCTTCAATCTAAGATTCCTTCTACTTCAAACTCTTAGTTGTGATTTATTTTAAAAGGAGGTGGTAGTAGTTTTTTTTTAGTATATTAATTATAATATAAAGATTAATAAGAATCAAATACAATATAAAATTAATTTTTATTTATTATGATAATTTTAATTAATATTTAATTAGATTAATTAATTTTTAGATAAAAAATAGGTCAAATTTTTAACAATTCAACTTATCATAAGGTCAATTAGTCTTAATAAGATAATAAAGTAATCATACCTTATTACCAACTTTAAATAGAGGTTGTTCTCTCTTAAATATAATTATATTAGTTTTTTGTTGGTCTTGAGTATCTTTTACTTGTATCTTTATTATTATATGAAGTTTTGCTATTCTCTATGCCAAATTCTTTGCTACAAAATTTTTAACTTTTAAAAAGCCAAATTTATAAAATTATAGATGATAATTATAATTACTAAAAAATAAAATTTATAAAACAAATGAATGTATCATATTATTATATAAATTTTTTGTTGATACCAAGAAAGTTCAATTATCTTGGTGATAGTTAATGATACATTACAAATATTGCTTCAATACTTGATTTATATATCTTATTTTTTTATTAATTTAAAAATTAAAAATTGAAGATAATTGTATATAAACCTTCAATATATTAAAAAATATCTTCCAAACCTTGATACAAAATTGTGATATTTATTTTAATAAAATATCATTTAAAAATCTATAATATTAATAAATATTACTTTTTAAAATTTTATTTATTTCTTTATTTTTAATTTCTTTATATAAAATACAAATATATTATTTTGATTAGATGCTCTATTATTTCAAAAATAGAATTATAAGAATTTAAAATTAAAAAAATTTATAAATTTTTTTATTGAAACAAATGAATAATGCTACTTTGAAATAGGTAGAGGATAAAAAAAAATCTATAGGCTTATTAACATAGAGTCTTTGCTTAAGAATAAGTATTATAAGATTAAACAAATGATTTGATAATTTTTTATATTTGAGATTATCAAAAATCTCTTAAAATAATTTTTAATGTTTTCTTATATTCAAAATTTTATACTATTAAAAAATCATGTTGTCTTTAAAATCCATATAATTATATTTGACCTTTTGAAATATATAAACATTTTTCATAATAAAGAAGGTTTTTTTTAAAATCAAATATATTAGAGTTATTATAAAAATTATTTTTAACATCATGAATAAGAGTACATTTTAACATACTTAAACAAACTTCATCAAGAAAAGAAGTGTCAACTAGAATGGTTGACTTAATGGTTCAAAAATATAGTTGCTTTAGTTTTAATAGAATGGTATCTTATTAATTATATGCAATATCTTCTATTTTTGGTGTAAAATGAAAATGCCTAGATAAAACATTTGACAAGTTTTTTTTTATTATTTTTATAATAATATATAATATTAAATATAAATCATAACAAATACGTGTTCTAACAAATTTGGCAATAATCTAAGATCCAATAGAAGTTAGCAAATTCAAGAAAGTATTGTACATCTCTTATAGTCTTTGGAATGGCCTACTACATAACTGCCTCTATTTTCTTCGGATCCATCATTAAACCTTCAATAGATACAATATATTCTAAAAATTCCATCTTTGATTGATGAAATATACATTTCTCTTGCTTGACATACAAACTTGTATCTTATAGCTTTTGTAATACCAACTTTACATGCTCTTTATGTTCTTTCAAATTTTTTGAGTAGATCAAGATATCATCAAGATAAATCACCACAAACTTATCTAGATGCTTTTAAAAAATGTCATTCATTGAATGTTGAAAGATAGCGAGTGTATTTATTAATCCAAAGAGCATGGCATCATATTCAAAATGTCTATATCTTATCCAAAATGTGGTCTTCTATTCATCTCCCCGCTTGATCTATACCAAGTTGTATACTCCACAAAGATCTATTTTAGTATAGATCTTGGCTTGACCAAATTGTTCCAAAAGTCTTCAAATTAAAAGTAGTAGATAACAATTCTTTACCATTAACTTATTCAATTCCCAATAATCAATGCACATATATAAGGAATCATATTTTTTCTTCATAAAGAATATAAATGTATTTTTTAGAGACTTTGAATGCTTGATGAAATTTTTTGCACAATTATCATCAACATAATCCTTCGATATTGAAAACTTGTTTTGAAAAAAATTATAAATTGGACCAAAAAGTGGTTGTATTTTTTTCTAAAGATCTATGGCACAATTGTATGGTTGGTACTCTAATAATATATCAACATTCTTCTTTTGAAAAACATCTTAAAATTTGTTATTCTACTTTGGAATAATTATTAATGAAGTCATATTTTTTTTAATTGGAGTCATGTAAATAATAAATGGTGTATTTTTTTTTGGCCAATTTTATAATGTTACTTATTCCAACAAATAAAAGTTTACCAATTTGTGACATTTTACAAATTTTTCTTGCATAGATTTCTATCAAAAATGTTATTCTTTGCAACTTCCAATTTATAGATTGATTATACTTTTTAAACCAAGAAAGTCCAAAAATAATAAGATTTGAGAGAGTCATAATAACATTGAAAATAATTTGATTGCTATGATCTTCAAATAACACTTTTATAGGCATTCTTTCATGGGTGACACTATTAGAGGATAAAAGTTGTCTATTTATTACTTCTACATGAATAGGTTTAGATTTTTGTACTAAAAGAATTTTATGAAGCTTAGCAAATGCCTCATCTAAGAAATAAGTAGACACCTCTGAATCCAATAAGACAATTGTTTGAAGCTTCTGAGGGCCAAAATATAAAAAAATTGTAAAGCAATGAGTAAGTTGAGCAGAAAGAGATGAACTTGAATAATTTTGTGATGTTGAATTATCCAGCCACACATTTCCTATTATGACTAGATATCTTTGTTTTCTTGAACAATTGCATCCTTGATTTAGGTGATGAGTTGATTTTATTTCTTTGAACAATTGCCAACTCTGAGGCCTTTTTTATTATAATACAAGCATAGATCTTCTCCTATTTAATGCTTTTTTTTTGTAGACTAAAAGGTTTAAAATGTACTACATCAAGCTACATATCTTTTTTTTTAAAAATATAAATTCAAAATGCTTATTGATGCAATAGGAATACATTGGATTGCATGTTGTCTTGCTAAAGCCCATAAACATTAATCTTGATGATGTTGGGATAGTCAATTATTATATTTCACAGTTTAATAGATGGCTTTACAAAACAAGTTGTTTATTGCAATGCTTGAATCTTAATTATTATTTAATGAGCCTTGTCATATTTTCTATATGCTTTTATAAATACTTCTATAAATACTTCAAAGTTATTTAAAATTAATAATTTTTTTTCAAACAAAAGAATAAATCATGATAATATTTATCTTGTAAGCAAAGTATCTATCAATCTAATCTGTGATTCTTTTGTTAGATAAGTATTAAGTTGTAGAACTATTATCAATTGAATTTGGTTGACAAATCCTCAAAACTTTGAACATGTATCATCATATTTCTCCAAAAGATTAACTTGAGGCTTCTTATGTTGTTGAACATATGATTTTTTTTATGCAGCATAGAAAATATTACATTTTTAAGCATAGAAGTTGGAGGTGGATACAATCTACATTGAGATACTCAAAATATTACATTGTTATGAAGTTTTGTAACAATCCCTTCAATCTCCACAATCCTAACAGATAATGTAATAAGAGCGCTTATAATGGCATTGTCGTGTTACATAAAGTCTTGCTCAAGAATGCATCAAGCATCTATCTATAGAAGATAAATAAAAAATTTGCAACAACAAGTTCTAATACTTCTAATAGAATTATATATATTGCAATTAAAGAATAACAAGTATGCTCAATTATTAAAATAATTTAATTAGATTTTTAATTAATTATTAAAAAAATATAAAAAATATAAAAAAAAATTCTAAAGAAGTTATAAAGAGATAATAAAGAATTTTAAAAGAAATATTAATATAAAATTTTAAAAAATATTAAAATAAAAATATTTTAAAAATATCCAAATTATAAATCATAATCAAATCATAATCAAATCATAGTCAAATCCTAGTCAAATCCTAGTCAAATTCTAATCAAATCCTAATCAAATCTTAATCAAATTCTAATCAATTTTTTTTTAAATCCTTACCAAATCTTAATCAAATCCTAACAACCCTATAGCAGATTAAAATATCAATAGCTAATGATTCAACTATTGATTTTAATTCAAATTTTGCACACCTTTCAAAAATCAAGTTGGCAACATGCACAAAAAATTTGAAGAAGATTCAACTCACCAAATAGAAGATAAGCTCAAAAATCCACTCAGGTGTAGGTTGTTCTTCTTTTCCAACCTTGATGCCAATCTCTCAGCACTAATATCTTTTTTTATACCATTTAGATACTTTTAAAATTAATATACAAATATAAAATCAAATCTACCATCCACACAAATAAATCTCACCTCAATCCAATTAATAGATTGTTAATTATCTTAAAAATTCTTATTAATCTTCAAAATCTAATTTTTGAGATCCTAATCTACTTGAACTTCAAAAATCTTTTATTGAACCATTAGATCATGTTCAAACTTATAGCATGCACTCAATGCAATTACAATCACATATCCATAAAATTTCACCTATAGATCTATAACTTAACTCATAAAATACTTAAAAATGTAAACTCTTTTTTGTTTCACAAAATTTAGAGTCATCCAAATCAATCCTGACTTTACAAAGCTTTTGTAAAGTCAATATTTATTCAAATCACTCGAAACCAATTTTTAAATAAATCTTCTCAATTCTAACATCAAATTCTATTATTTGATCTGCAAAATAATTCTCCATTTGCCATTGGTATGTAGTTTTGTGCCTCATGGTCTGATTTCAATCCAAGTTCACAATTGGTCCTCTCTAGATATCAAAATTTGAAATTTCGAGATAAATTTTATTAAAATCTATTTTTAATTCTTTTTTAAAGATGTTTATATTATTATTTTTTAAATCTACTTTGTTTTGCCTTATTTACAACCATACAAAGTAAGTAGAAGCCTCTTCTAAAAGAACATAGCATTAATATCTTTTGATTTTTACCATCTCCTTCTCTATTATTTATATTTCTAAGATGATTTATTAAGATATTTTTTTTTGAATTCTTCTAAAATATAATCATTCTTTTTTTCTTTCATTTAATGGTTGTATTATTACACGACAGTGTCTAACTGTCACGGACACAAATTATAGACTTGAAGTCTAAACAAGAAGTTCAAGAAGAATTGGCAAGAACTGGATTAATATCACGGACACAGAATATAGACTTGAAGACTAAACAAGAAGTTCAAGAAGAACTGGCAGGAACTAGATTAATCAGATGAGTATAAAAACAACACCAGAGAGGTGAGCTAGAGCTCCAAGAGATGTGTTGTTGAGATTGAAGAACTCCTCAGCCTCGACTCCAATATATACTCCTACCTAGGAAGCTTCTCAAGCAGCTTCGTCCAACTAGGGAGCTTCTCAAGCAACTTCTACTAACTAGGAAGATATTAGAAGGCTCTGGAAGGTTCTAAAGAGTTCTAAAGAAATTTCTAGAATGTTCTAGAAGGTTCTAACAAGTATGTCCTTGACATCACCTCCTCCTCTAGCTTCGAGGTCTCCGAGAAGCCATTTGAGATGTATACTTACAAACATAGGAAATCAAAAATTTGTCGCATAATCTATGTAATATACTCCAGCTGTCGTTCATGAGGCAGATGATTCATGGATCCTTGTAGCCTCTGATAATGACCAATATCTTCTACTTGAGACCATGCTTGAATTTCTGTATCTTCATTGTGGAAACAACTTGAAAATATCACTTCGCCACTACTTGCATGAACTGATTCAACTTCAAAGACAATTACAAGAGACTTGCTGCTTGATATTCTTTGACGTCTTCTTCGCTCTACTAATTCTTTGTCTCAAAGTCGACGTCGTGAGCTACTCGGTTGAGATGGTACCACTAGTACAGTATTTACATTTTCACTAGCCATATTTAAATATACCTTGATATTAGATATCTTGATACTATGAAATACAACAAGTTATGTTTTGATGAGACCTAGATCCTTTTTCTATTCCTTTCTCCAGAGAAGGCTTCATCTTCACGCTTCGTTAATGACCAGCTTTTAGTTTATTATGATATCGTTGATGGAATTCCTGTACCTTTTGAGATGCATTGACAAGATTTTTGGTCGGTTCTCATGTTCTTTCATTAATATCGTAGTCGCTCCAATGCACAAAGTACTCTAATTTATTCCATCTTCGCCGTGAATCTAGTATCCTTTCCACTTCATATTCTTCATTGTTTTCAATTTCTATACTAGGTAGTGGATATTGCACTCTTCCACAAAAAGATGATTCTCGATAAGGCTCTAACAGAGAAACATAAAAGACAGGGTGTACCTTCATAGCAGCTGGTAACTCTAAGCGATACGCCACAGGATTGATTTGCTTCTGGATAACAAATGGTCCCAATCTTCGGTAGTCCAACTTATCACATGGCTGCTTGGTCTTGATATTCCGTCGAAGCAGCCATATTTTATCTCCAATCTTGAAATTAGGTGCCTGATTTCGAAATTTATCCGCGGATGCTTTGTAAGAGACTTGGGCAATTTGCAATTGAAGCTTCAATGTGGTTTGAAGCTCCGATAGCTGCTCCACCAATCCTTTAGCTACTGGATTGTTATTTGCTGACGGACTCAATAGATCAAGCTTCGGATGGTATCCATACTTAGAAAAGAATGGTGTTTTCTGAGTTGACCCATGAAGGGTGTTGTTATATGCAAACTCGGCTAGCGGTAGATATGCAGTCCAATCATCTTGCTGATAGTTGATGCTACGTCGTAAATACTGTTCCAAAACTTGATTCACCCATTCCGTTTGGTCGTCCGTTTGAGGATGGAATGCCAAAGAAAGCTTGATGTCCACCTTCAATATTTTAAAAAAAGATCTCCAAAACTTTGATACAAATTGGGTTCCTCGATCCGACACGATATCATTTGGTAGACCATGATATCGATACACATTATCAAGGAAGAGCCTTGCTGTATCTTCGCTTGACAATGTCTTCTTGCAAGGGATAAAATGTGCCATCTTTGTAAGTCGATCCACCACAACAAAGATGCTGTCAAATGAATTTGATGGCGGCAGATCTGTAATAAAGTCCATGGAAACTGAAGACCATGGACGACACGGAATGGGCAATGGCTGTAGAAGTCCATAAGGGCGATGTCGAGGGTTCTTGGATCTTGAACAAATGTCACAAGAGAGGACAAAATCCTTCACATCCTTCCACATTTGGGGCCACTAGAAATCTCAAGAAATGAGTTCCAAGGTTTTATTGAATCCAAAATATCTCGCAGTACGAAAGTCATGACGAGATTGAAGGATTCGAAGTCATGCTGGCCCTTTTGAGATATATAGCCGCTCTTCAAAGTATAAGAGATCTCCTTCAATCTTGAACTTGTCATCATTGATACGTTGTTTAATATTAAGGACTATTGGATCTTCAATGATTGCAGCACGTACCTGATTCAGGAAGTCAGCATCAATTGGCACCACAGCAACACAAATCCTGAATTGCTCTGGCTTTAATAATATCGTACACTACTGATCAAGCGCTGCTTCTCCAATCTTTGGCGCAAGATATGATCTTCTTGATAAGGCATCAGATAGTCCTTACTGCTTTCTAGGCCGATAAGTAATAACAAAGTCAAATCTAGATAGCGACATATTCTATCGAGCTTGACAACGGTTTAGAACCCGAGCAGACATAAAATATTCCAGATTCTTATGATCCGTATATACGGTCACCGGATGCGTAGCTCCTTCGAGGAAGTGACGCCACTCTTGGAAAGAATCTACTATAGTAAGGAATTCTTTATCCTGAATCTTATAGTTGATCTCAATCGCAGAAAGCTTTCGTGAATAGAATGCAATCGAATGAAGCTTATTATCGATGCCCATCTGTGAAAGTATGCCTCCTAAAGCAAAATCCGAAGCATCGGTTTCCAAATAGAAAGCCTTTACAAAGTTTGGATGTATCAAGATTGGAGCTGTAATAAATGCCATTTTAAGATTTTGAAATTCTTTTTCCGCTAGAGATTCCCATTCTAGCTTATCCTTACATGTTAATTGAGTGAGTAGAGCAGCAACTTTAGAATAATTTTTAATGAAAATCCGATAGAAGTTAGCAAAGCCGAGAAAATATTATACGTCTCTAACCATCTTTGGAAGTTCCCAGGACACAATTGCTTCCACCTTCTTGGGATCCATCTTCAAGCCTTCCGTAGTCGCAACAAATCCTAAAAATTGCATCTCAGTTTGGTGAAATAAGCACTTCTCCAACTTGGCATAGAGTCCTCGCTCGCGTAGTTTTTTGAGTATCAAACGAACGTGCTTCTCATACTTTTCTTCATTCTCAGAAAATATCAAGATATCATCCAGATAAATGACAACAAAATCGTCTAGATATTCTCAAAAAATATCGTTCATCATGTGTTGAAAAACCGCTGGAGCATTGGTAAGACCAAATGGCATGACATTATATTCAAAATGACCATACCTTGTATGAAAAGTTGTCTTCCATTCGTCTCCTTCTTTGATTTGCACAAGGTTGTAAGCTCTCCTTAGATCAATCTTTGTAAAGATCTTTGCAAGTCCAAGTTGTTCCAGAAGACTAGATATCAAAGGTAATGGATAGCGATTCTTCTTTGTCACCTTGTTGAGACCTCGATAGTCCACACACATCCGTAGTGAGCCATCCTTCTTCTTCACAAATAAGATTGGTGCCCCAGTTGGCGATTTTGAATGACAAATGAAATTTTTGGCTAGGTTCTCGTCAATGTATTTTTGCAACTCAGCCAATTCCGTCTACGATAGGTTATAGATTGGGCCAAAAGGTGGTTGTACTTCTTCTTGCAATTCTATGGCACAATCATATGGTCGATGTTCTGGTAGCATGTCAGCATTCTTCTTTTGGAATATGTCTTCAAAATCCTTGTATTGTTCCAGTATTCTTGTTGTTGAAATCTGCTCTCCACCAGTTAGAGCCGCATAAATGACCAATGGTGTGCCTTCTTTGTACGATCTTACAAACGTTCTTGCTCCAATGAACAAGGATTTTTTTGTTTAGGGTCTTCTTCCAAGCTTGTCCTCAGGTTGTTCTATGGGAAATGTTATCCTCCGCAACCTCCAATCTATGGATGGATTATATTTTTCCAACCGAGAAAGACCAAGAATAATAGGATTTGACGGGGTGTTAATAATGTTAAAAACAATATAACTACTATGGTCTTTAAACGTGACTTCTATAGGTTTTGATTCATGGGTGACACTACCAGATAATAAAGGTCGTCCATCTATTACTTCTACATGAACAGGTTTGAATTTTTGTACTAGGGGAATTTTATGACGCTTAGCAAATTCTTGGTCTAAGAAACAAGCAAATGCTCCTGAATCTAAGAAGGCTAAGATTTTTAGTTTTTGAGGACCAAAAGATAAAGGAATAATAAAATAACGGGCAGGTTGAATAGAAAGAGAGGAACCTGATTTTGATTTGTCCAACCGCACGATTCATATTGTGGCTGGGCATCCTCGTTTTCCTGATGCATCTCTATTGTTGATGCTTCGTCCATTTTGCTTCTTCGGACAGTTTCCAGCTCTATGGCCTTCTCCACCGCAATAAAAGCACAAACCTTTCTCCATACGCTGCTTCTTTTCTTCTAGAGTGAGAGATTTGACACGTACCGCATCAATCTGCATGTCTTTTGTCTCCACTTTTGAATTTAAGCTACTTGCCGATATAATTGCACCATGATGACTTGTATATTGTATGGAGCGTTGGTCTTGGCGTCGTTGAAATAGACGATTTTCGCACTTTACAACTTGACTAATGGCTTTGTTGAGCGTTCGTGGATCAGGAAGAGATAATAACAAATCCTTCACGTCGTCCCTTAGACCCCAATAGAATTGGCTCATCAATGCTTCTTCATCCCAATTGATGTCGCATACCAATTGCTTGAAATCCGATGTATAGACTGATGCAGAGCGAGTCCCTTGTTGTAGTGATCAAATTTTTGTTGTAGCCCACCGAGCCTTGTCAAGCTCCCCAAATGCTTCTGCAAATGGCTCCAAAAAAGTCTCAAAGTTGTTCAAAATCGGTGATCCTTTTTCAAATAGAGGAGCAAACCACGATAAAACTTGTCCCGTAAGCAAAGTTCCAACCAATCCAACGCGTGATTCCTTTGTCGGATAACGTTCAGATTGAAGAGCTGTTATTAACTTGATTTGATTAATAAAACCTCGAAACTTGGAGCATGTGCCATCAAACTTGTCTGGAAGGCTAATACAAGGTTCTTTTTGTTGTGAAAGTAATGGTTTTACGTTGAACCACAGGTAAAACTGCTTCTTCTGGTGCAAAAATTCAAGGCTGATGAAGCCCAGATTGTGCTATTCGGGATGCTCCATCATTATAAAGTCTTGCAAAGACTCCTTCCATTACTATAGTTCTTTGTGATAACGTAGCAAGAATATTCATAATGGTGTTTATCTTGGACTCCAAACTTTCACTCATATTAATGTCTTGACCTCCAACCATTCTAAGAGAAAGGAAGTAATTGTTTCTACAAGGAGGAAATATTGGTTTAGAAGAGGGTACTCCGCAACCTCTAAAACGCCTTAAGACCTTCAAAAAGAGGGATAATCCACTCTCTCCAAGAAAAATAAGACTCCAATATTATGACAAAAAGATATCAGTTTAGAGGAGGGTAATCCGCAACCTCTAAAATACTAGTGTACCTTCAAGAAGAGGGGTAATCCACACTCCAACAAGAAGGAATTAACTCTGATATCCAAGGTGAGAGTAGTCTCGACAAACTGTCACGGACACAAATTATAGACTTAAAGTCTAAACAAGAAGTTCAAGAAGAATTGGCAGGAAGTGGATTAATATCACGGACACAGAATATAGACTTGAAGTCTAAACAAGAAGTTCAAGAAGAACTTGCAAGAATCGGATTAATCAGATGAGTACAAAAATAATACCAGAGAGGTGAGCTAGAGCTCCAAGAGATGTGTTGTCGAGACTGAAGAACTCTTCAGCCTCGACTCCAATATATACTCCTACCTAGGAAGCTTCTCAAGCAACTTCTACTAACTAGGAAGATATTAAAAGGCTCTGGAAGGTTCTAGAGAGTTCTAGAAACTTTTAGAATGATTCTAGAAGGTTCTAACAAGTATGTCCTTGACACTAGGAAGATATTAGAAGACTCTGGAAGGTTCTAGAGAGTTCTAGGAAACTTCTAGAATATTCTAGAAGGTTCTAACAAGTATGTCCTTGACACTAACTTGGACTAGAAGATTTATATTAATATCTTGAACCCTAGTCATCTTAAGTAAAAAAAAAAATGAATCTATAAGAAGACAATATCAGTTTAGAGGAGGATAATCCGCAATCTCTAAAATACTTTAAGACTTTCCAAAAGATGGATGATCCACTTTCTCACAAAAAAGATAAAGCTTTAATATTATAATGAAAAAAATATCGGTTTAAAGGAGGATAATCCGCACCGTCTTAAGCATTGGCATATCTTCAAAAAGAGGGATAATCCACTCTCTAATAAGAAGGATCCAACTTTGATATTTATGATGAAGTCAATCTTGAAAAATTTTCAAAGACACAAGAATATAAAACAAAAGACTTGAATTAGAATAAATATTTTAAGAAAAAATCGACAAGGACTTGAATTAATTAGATGAATATACAAATAACACCAAGAAAGGTAAGTTAGAACTCAAAGAGATGCGTTGTCGAAACTAAAGAACTCTTCAACCTTCATTCCAATATATAATCTTATCTAGAAAGCTTCTTGAGTGGCTTCCATCAAACTAAGAAGCTTCTTGAGCAACTTCTATTAATTTGAAAGCTTTTTGAATTCTTTCTATTAATTTGGAAGCTTTTTAAGTTCCTTCCACTAATTAAAAATCTTCTTGAGGTACTTTCACCAATTAAAAAATATCTAAAATATTTTAAAGATTCTATGAACTTCCAAAGTGTATGCCCCTAATACTAGACATCTTTGTTTTTTGATTTTTTCATGTTTGAATTTCTACCTTATGCCTTAAATCCATTTGATTTGGTGCAAAAGTATTGTACTTTGCACCTTATTTTTTAATATTATAAATACAAGTTTTATATCAAGGTTTTAAATACTTGAATTGAGTTGTATCAATCTATGTAGTTTCTAATATTGATGAATAGATTTCTAACGACTTAAAAGTTATTATCATTACTTGATTTCTAACTTTCTAATTAAATCTTTGTTCTAAATATCTTCTAATGAATTGATTATTATATGTAATTACTTAAATAATAAATTATTTTAGTGGATTTATTTTTAATATTATCAATAATAGATCTTTGATAATATCTTTTAAATTTTGTCAAAATTAATTGACAAGAGTGTTATCATTCTAATCCACATTGCAAATAAGTTGATAAAAATTTGTAGCTTAAATAGTAACTAAATATGATTGTTGTAGATACTAGAGTTTTATTTATGTTATTCTTTTATAATTGTTTTTTATAAATATAGCTATAATTTTTTCTAAAAATAAGTTTAAATTATTCAAAACTTATAAATCATCTTTTATCAAAGATATAAATTAAGAAAGAGCACTTGTAGATAGAAATGTACTTATATGTTCTACTTGAATAATACCATTAAGATAAAAAGAATGTAATTTTAAGAAGAGCTTGATTTATTGTAAAAATCTTTGAAATTTTGATCTTATTCAATTAAACTTCTCTAACATACTAATTTTAAGCTCGTTTGTACTTGTGGTGGTAAGACCTTCAAAATTTACTTGTCTAGTTGATCTACTTATACTTTTTTTTTTTAATTATACAATTTCTTTATACAAACCTTAAACTTCATTGTTGACTTCTTATTGTAAGAGTACTTCTATAGTTGAAATTACTAGTATGTCAGGTTTTTGCTCAAAGAAAATTAAAAAGATTGTGAAGATCCATAATATTTATAATTCTAGTATCATTCTTTGAAATAAAGTATCCTTTGTTTGTTTTTCTTTTATCTAAATTGCTTTAGATTTAGAATAAATAATACTAATAAATACAACAATCAAATTAGAAGAGAATAATTTGCAACCTTTAATATCAAATAAAAATCTCTATAAAGAAAAAAAATTAAATTAAATTAAAATTAAAAATATATTAAAATATATATATATATATATATATATATATATATAAAATTTGATAGTATATAATCTTTAAAATACAACAATATTTCTTAAAAAGTGAAAAAATCTACTGACTTCTTAATCAAAATAATTACAAAAAATTATTAGTTTTATTGAATTATAAACGACATAAATCAAGACCAAATTCTAAAAAGGCAATACACTCTTTTGTCACTAAAAAACAGAAAGCAAACAAATAAAAGAAAGATATAAGATTAAAAAAAAAAAAAAATAGAATTGATATTGCCAACTACAAAGAAGGTAGAACATTTTGAACTAAAATTGGAATACAAAAAAGATGTTAATAAGACTAAAGATGGGTTCAGCTTTTCTTTCATATATATTAGCTATCAAAAAGATCTTATAGAAACTTCCTAGAGGCCCTATAATTAAAGTATTAAGTTGTGTATTACTTCTAATACAATTTTTTAAAAGTAAAAAACTTATAGGATAAGTTTGAATAACCATGCAACATATCTATAAAAGATTGAATATCTAATCAATATTTAAAAAAAAAATTTAAAGCTTCTTAAAGAAAATATTATCAATCTAACATATTTTTACTTATTTCTATTTAATTCTATTTATTTAAATAGTATAGACATCCGTTACACATAACACATTAAATTTATAATTATATTTAATCTATTAACTATTAATTTCTAAGAAAAAATATATTAATTTTTTACATAAGCATTTTTTTATATGTTTTGATTTTTACACATATTTTTAACCAATGATTATATTATAATATTATAATATATAATATATGTTTGAAAAGAAGTATAAAAAAATTAAACAAATCTTTTAATTTCTTTTGATAATTAAAGCCACAAAAAATATCTTAAAATAAGCTTTAAATTTTTATTATATCCAAAATATCAAATTATTAGAAAATCATGTTGTGTTTAAAATACATGTATGTGTAATTAAATTTTTAGAATATATTAACATCTTTCATGATATAAAAGTTTTTTTTTTTTTTTTTTAAATCAAAGTTTTTAGAATCATTATAAAGATTATTTTTAATATTTATAATAAGAAGATTTTATAAAAAAAAATAGTATCAATTATAATTATAGACTATATAACTTAAATGTATAATTTTTAATATTTTACAAAGGAAATTTGATGTTAATTATATGCAAACCTTATTCTTTTGGTGTAAGACAAGAACATCTAAATAAGGCATTTGACAAGCCTTGTTATTATTTTCAAAGATGATATATAATATTAAATATAAATTGTAACAAAGATATGTTTCAACAACCTTGCTAACAATTTAAGATATGTATTTATATGAAATTCTTAAGGTTCTTGTAGTTAATATAAAATATGACTAATTTAAAGTATATTTGAGATAATAATTCTATTTTTAAAATAAATATATAATAATAATAAAAAATTTATTATATATTTTATAATTAATTTTCTTTTTTAAGAATTTTTTAAAATAAAATATAATATGATGGAATCTATCATCTATTTTTATTTGTGATATAATTATATTTTATCCAAAGTGACATTTATTAATTTTTATAAAAATAACTTTAAAAAATCTAAATAGTATCAAATAGAAGTTGTAATAAAAATTATTAAAAAAATCTTAAAATATTGCTTATACATCTTTATTCTACTCCATTTTTTCTTTGCAAATTAATCATGTAAGTAAAACAACAACTTAAGAGAAATTCTTTATAAATATTTTATAATAATTTTTAAATTCTAAAAAATATTAAACATTAAGAATTGTTCTTGGAATTGTCTACTCTATAATAATTTTTACATTCTCAGAATCTGTTTGAAAACAATCATTTGAGGTAATATATCCTAAAAATCATACTCAACTTACTTGAAATACATATTTTTTTATCTTACACATAATCTTATAATTCGAAATTTTTACAATATAAAGCAAAAATATTTTTTTACATTCTTTTAATTTTAAAAATAAGTTCAATGAAACAATCAAAGTTAGGATTTTATAGACCACAAAGTTTTAAATGTAATAAAAATTAGTATAAATTTTGGATTTATTTTGGATATATAATATTTAATCTATAGTTGTATTTTTATTATTATGTAAATATGCAAGCAAGACATGTAATTTTAAAGTTTTTTGATATTTTAACAATGCAATTGGAAGATATTTAATTACATATATTATTGAAGAATAAGAATTAGGAAATTTAAGGTTAGTTGTAATTTCCTAGATATTTAAGTTCTACATATTAGATGAAGAAAACAAGTTATTATACTTATAGAAATTATTACAACTAAAACTTACAAAAAAATTGAACTAAATTTAATGATTAAATTACAAGAATTGACTACTAAAATTCTTTATCATGCTCAAAATAGGTAACCAAGTAATATAAGTGGAAGTTTTGTTTTAATAATTATCAAATCATAAGTTTAATTTTTCTTAAATCTTATAAATATATAAATGATTTAAACAACATTTTGTAAAATTTAAAATCTATCCAACAGTCTATTTAGGAGTTTTATCTTATTGTAGTTTATTGATTGTATTTTAGAATATGCTTTGAAATTTCTTAGGAATTTTAGAATTTAGGATTTAGGATTTAGAGTTTAATATATGATAAGATTAGATTTCAAGATTAATAGGATATAGAATATAGGATGTAGAGTTGTTTGGATTTATGATTTCAAAGAAGATTGAGGTTGTTTACAAAAGATATTGTTATTTATTTTTTTATTTATTTTTAATTATAAGATAATTATAGGCTATAGAAAATTTTCTTCTATAACTAAATGCTTGATGCATTTCTAAAATAAACCTTATATAATACAACAATATAATAGAGTATAGACTCCTCATAGATATATTTTAATATAAATCTTAGCTCCACTAAGTTGATTAAGAAGTCTTGATATAAAAGGCAAATAATAACAATTTTTCATAGTCAATTTGTTGAATCTACAATTACTTATATATTTTGCAAGGATCAATATCTTTTCTTTACAAAGAAGATTGGTGCACTTGCAAGAGATTTTTGAATGTCAATTTTAAAAAAATCAAGATTTTTTTTGATAAATTCCTTCATAATAATAAATTTATTTTGTAACAAGTTCCAAATTGGTCTAAATGGTGGTTGAGCTCTTTCTTTAAGGTCGATTGCACAATCACAAGGTTTATATTTTAAAAATATATCAACATTCTTCTTTTCAAAAAATATCTTGATATTCCTTGTATTATTCTAAGATTCTACCACAACCTCTACTTAAATGAGAACTTGATGAAATATCAGTGACAAATAAATTTCTTTTTTTTTGCAACTTGTATAAATGTACAAGCTCCTACAAATAGAAGTTTAATTTTCTAAACATAAAGCATACTTTATATTTTGATGTTTTCTTAAATGAGGCAAAAATAAATTCAATACTATAAAATATCCAATCTATTTGAGAATTATTTTTTATTAACCATGATCTCTTTAAAGTAACAAGATTAATTGGAGACTCTATAATATAAAACACTACAAGACTCTTGTGATCTTTGACAATTGTTTTTATTAGTAAGGTTTTATGGGTGATATTTCCAAAAGATATAGATCATTCATTAACAACTCCTACATATATGGGATTGACTTTTAGTATTAATAATATCTTATGACAATTGACAAATTTTTTATCAAAAATTAAAGAAAGGCACCTAAATCTAAGAATACAAAAGTAGAAACTATAAGATTTTTAGATATTAAAAAAACTTATAATATAAAACAATCAAAGAATTCAAAGATAATATAGGGTCTTATTAAGATAATATAGTACATAAATCTAACAACATAGTCTCTAATGTGATTGGACAAACTTGTTATTTGACATATTATCTTCTTTTAGATTTGTACTCTTTATTTTATGCTTTTGGCTCTTTGTAAAACAATATCGAAAAATATGTTTTGGCTCTCTATAATATGAGCACAATCCTTCATATTAATGTTAAGTTTTTTCTTATATTATGAGAGATTTGAAATGTATAACATCAACTTGCATATCTTCTATATTTGACCATATATATCTTGATTGATATAAGTATTTGCAATACAAATAAAAAAATGTTGAGGTACCAACACATAAATTTCGAGTTCAAAATTAAAAAGTTGGTTGTTAAATTGGCAATATAATCAATTGTTTGATTTATAGTTTGGAGATCAAGCAAATTAAGCAATAATTTTCTTTTCAAAACTTGTAATTTGTAAAAAAATTGATTAAAAAGTGTAACATTATTTTATTTGACATTAATTACTAATTATCAAAATTGGAATGCATACATTAATATAGATTGATTTTCTTATTGTGAAATTTAGATTTTATTGGTTGATGTACAAATTACATCATGTTCTCTATATATGAATTGAAATTCTATCAATAATACATCCAAGTTATCTAATATAAGATCTTATTATTTTAAAAAAGGTAAAAAATAAAAAATAGCAAAAAAACTAAATAGCTTTAAATCAAGATTAGAATATGAAAAAAATAATAGGATTGATAATAGCCTCATTTTTACTTCTATATATACCAACTATTAAGATCTTGTAGAAGCTTCTAATAACCGTAAGATTTATAGGTTGTCAAGTTGTAGGTTGCTTCAAACATGGCTTTTTCAAAGTGAATGTGTATGTGTGTGTGTATAAATATAAATATAAATATATATATCTATTTATTTTAGATTTATACTTTGAATATGAATATATATAAATATATATTTAATTTAATAATTTTTAAGATTAGGTATTAATAAATTTAAAAATATCTTAATATAAAATTATAATAGATTTTAAATAAAATAATATAGTAGATTATTTTCTCATCTCATGTATTTATTTTTGAATGTAGAAAATCAAATAGGATATATATATATATATATATATATATATATATATATATATTTTATTTATTTATTTATTTATATCTATATCTATAACTATATTAAATAACTATAATACATAGATTTTAAATTTTGTCAAATTAAGATATCTTGTATTGGGTGGATTTAATATGTATTACAAAAATCATTAACATTATTGAGATTGTGTATAAAATTGTGTTGGCAATTTTTGAAATGAGAACATACACAACTTTTTGAGTGTATAGAAGTTTTTATAAGGGTACAAAACTATGTTATTTCCATACAAAATATTCAAATTCGGTGTTTGTTCTTTTTTTCTTGACTATTTTGAATTTAATATATGCTTTTCATTTTTTTAATTGTAAGAATAAAAATATCATAAATAATTTCATTTTGTTATAATTTTGCATAAGATAAAAATTAATCATTTGTATATATTGAAAATATGAAATGTATCTATGGTACTGATTTTGTCTTTTAATTTTAAAGAAAGCATCAAATTCAAAAAATATATCATTCAATGTTATATATATATTTGAATTGTAGCTAAATTTTGTTATAGTGTTATTGATTGTGATTTATTTTAGTGTATTGCAATTAGATAATTTTAGTATGAGATACAAAATAAATTGCATAATCTGTAATTCACTTCTTCAGTATGTGAGACAATATATCCAAACCTACAATATTCATCATACTATAATTATTTGACAGGTGCATTATAATCAAACAAAATATTTGAGAGTAAAAAATTAATGTCAAAATTAAAAACTGGAATATGAATGTGTAGGTAGGATTGCTAAGTTTAAATCTTGAAATGGGATGACTTAGTTTCTTTCTCTCTGTTGTTTTGGTTTGTTTTTTGTGTGTGTGTGTGTGTGTGTGTGTTTTTTTTTTTTGGGGGGGGTGGGGGGCACATTTGGTTGCATGGCTGCAAAGAAGCGCACCTGCTGGGTTCACTTTATTCTATTTTAACGCATTTTGTCGGCAATCAAAACTGCTTTTACTTTATCGTTTAAACAATCATGGAAGCAAAGTTCGCCGTTTCATTCATCCACACAGTGCAAAGGTCCATGCAGCGATGAGATGAACACGCTCAAGTCCCAAAGAGACGGATATTCATTCAGAGTGAGATCTCATCCTAGGGCTCCATCCGAGGGCACGGATCCACTTGTGGGCAAGAGGAGAGGGAGGGGATGCCCTTATCAGCATCGGTCGATATTGCCATCCTCGCAGTTCAGCAAAGCAATGGTCTAGCCAGTAGGGCTATTCCTGGATAGGGGCAGCCGCTTTCTCGGTCACTCATCAAAACCGTGTACCCGGGGCCCGATACCCGGGGGTTTCGAGGGGTCATCATGGGCTGAGAAGCACTTGGCCAGGGGAGCGGGCAGATTGGAAACGGGCAGCCACCGCTCTGGTCGTAACCCTACACTGCTGGCTGCCTCCGGAGCTTCGTCCGGGCCTCTTGCTTATTCAACCCTTTGCCTCTTCTCCTCTCACCATCTTTCTTGTAGCTGTTGCATGCTCTCCTTCTCCCTTCTGCGATTGCAGTCTTTTGGAGGCAATCCTGCCCTCATGTGTGCTCTGCTTTGTGTCTTCTAAGCCGCTTGGTGCGCAAATCGGTGTGGAATCGTGACGCTGCGTGTCGGATATTGGAGTGTTGAGGAGATTGGGAGCCCCCGGTTTGAGATTTGGAGTTTTCATGTTCTGTTGAGTCTGTTGCGTGGATTTTGTTTCCGAGGGTTATCTCTATAGAGTGCGGTGTTTTTCCGAGAGTTTCAGGTGTGTTTGTGTGAATTTGATAGTTCGCGAAGGTGAGGATCGAACAGGGAGGTGTTGAGGAGCTGTTCGGAGAGGGAGTGAGAAAATAAATATATAAAAAGCGATCAGCAAGGTGGCGGCACACTCTTTTATGTCTGAAGCCGGCTGCTATTACCTGGGGTCGGTTGGGCTCTTAGGAGAATATTGTCCTACAACGAGAAAGAGATACAAACATCTTTCGAGTCCATCCAGTACTCCCACTCGGCTGCATGTGGCTCAGCTAATTAGTGTGTTACGCTTTCGTGAGTCAGCATCCTCTTCGGTTTCTTAACGCTTTTAATCATGGCGCTTCAGAACATCGGTGCTGGCAACCGCGATGACGCCTTCTACAGGTACAAGATGCCCAAGCTCATCACTAAGATTGAGGGGCGTGGAAACGGCATCAAGACGAACGTCGTTAACATGGTGGATGTGGCGAAAGCACTCGCAAGGCATCCTGCCTACACCACCAAGTACTTTGGTTGTGAGCTAGGGGCTCAGTCAAAGTATGACGAGAAGACTGGTACGAGTATCGTGAATGGTGCTCATGATACCTCGAAGCTCGCTTCGCTGCTTGAGAACTTTATCAAGAAGTATGTGCAGTGCTATGGATGCGGTAATCCTGAGACGGAGGTGGTCATCACCAAGACACAGCTCATAACATTAAAATGTGCTGCATGTGGTTACGTGTCTGATGTTGACATGCGTGATAAGCTGACCACATTCATTTTGAAGAATCCACCTGAACAGAAAAAAGGAGGGAAGAAGGACCGTGCTCTGCGACGGGCAGAGAAGGAGCGTCTTAAGGAGGGAGAAGCTGCGGACGAACTTATGAAGAAGCTCAAGCGAGAGGCTTCGAGGAAAAGTAAATCAGGGTCTGATGCCAAAGTTGTGAAAAAGAAACAAGGGTCTGATGATGAAGAGCATTCTCCTTCTGCGAGCCAAGTTGATGAGGAAGAATCTGTTGCCAATGATGAAGATGATGTGCAGTGGCAGACTGATACGTCTGCCGAGGCTGCACAGAGGAGGATTATCGAGCAGTTGACTGCGGCAACAAGTGAGATGGTAATGGTTGGGAATGGTGTTGAATTGAGCGAGCTCTCGCCGAGATCGAAGACTAATGGCAAGACTGCCCCGAAGTTACTGAAGAAGTCGTCCTCTAAAACGTCGGAGACAGAGAATGAGGTGAATGAGACGAAAGAGCCAGATTCTCCGAAGGAGGAGATTAGTCCTCGAGAAAAGTTTTTACTTGATTTCAAGGAGTGCCTGAAGAAGGGGATGACTCCTGCTCAGATGGCAGTTCAATTGAGCAAGGCTTCTCCCAGAAGTGAAGCGATGGACGCATTTTTTGTCGCTCTTTTCGAAGGTTGCGGCAAGGGGCTGCATAAAGATATGATCAAGAAGAAGGCTTATCTGGATGCAGCTGTGCAGGATGAAATTTCGCAGAAGGACCTCTTGGCTGCGATTGAAACATTCTGCTGTGCTCTTCCCCCGAATGCAAGCAAGGAGATCGCACTTTTGCTCAAGGTTTTGTATGATGAAGAAATCCTTGAAGAGGAGCAGATATTGCTCTGGTATGACGCAGTACCGTCAACAAATGGCTCAGCCAATAGCCCTGGTGCTTTGGTGAGGAAGTCTGCTCTCCCATTTGTTGATTGGCTTCGTAGCGCGGAGGCTGAATCTGAGGAGGAGGACGACGAGTGATGTAGTTGTCCCGATGAAATGTGATGAAACATGCAATGGTTTTTTCAAGTAGCTAGTGCTTATTATGTATTCTCGATGGCTATACGAAATGTTGGTTACTATATATCAGCTTTTTGTAATTCAAGTTTTGAAATGCACTCTTAAACAGCAGTTTTAGTAAAGTGGAGTATATGGGTTTAGAATGTGCGTTTATTTTGCTTCGGTTGAATTCCTTAGCTGTGTATTGTTTTTTATTGTTCCGGATGACTGGAGTGTATCGTTTGTCCGGAATATCTTCATGAGAGTGACCTTAGCATTAAGGCCCACTTCGGCCGAGTTGAGTAACTCTCCGAGTTTCAGTTTTATATGTCTAAATGAACATAACCTTTTATCCTCCTGTCTGTTGAGGAGTATTACAATCAGTGGGCGCTTCCGATGTCGCGTTTGCTAAAGTTTCTTCACAGCACATGGGAGAAATGGTTATTGTCTCGAGAAGCTCATCATGATCAATCAGGCTTATCATTGCGATGAATTCAACAGATATGTTGACAAGGCTCAGGGCCATGACAAAACTTGAGCTGGAAATAATTAAGCAAATGCCTTACTGCGACTGCACCGAAGTGCACATTGACTGCCCACTTCAATGTGCAATTTTCAAGAACCATCCGTCACAGCTGCCCCCCGATTAGCCTTATTCTGAAACGAGACAGCTGCATTTCATGCATACTCATAATTTTATCAGTTCGAGCGAATCTCTGAGACAAAAACTTGTGGAGGTAGCTTAGAATTGCATAAAGTTGCAATGTCTGTTGAGACGTAAACTTAGAAGCTCTGTCGCAAGTTCCGTTCGATCGGTCTTGTCCGATCAGTTGTTTGCACGCATGAGATATAGAATGAGTCTAGAAGATTTCTTTGATCTTGCTGATGCGCTAATTCTAGTTGGTCCTCCGGAGACACATCATCTCTGCAGTTTGAAAGTAGGAGTCGACGCAGCTCGACCTTTTCATGCAATCTGCTACGTCATTAACCATTGACTTCCAGCGATCTGGTTCTGGTTGAGTTCAAGGTGAAGTGACACCCTATGAAGCCTTTCGTGAGTTAGTCATGGCGCCACAGCTGATAACGATCAGGATGAAAATTTCGGTTCCATATCCAAAATTGACTTCATAAAGGTAGATGTGTGCCATAGCTACTGCCATCGGGGAGAAACTGACAAATTGTAACATCGTAGGAACGAGCTATGCAATTTGAAATTTGAAAAGAAGCTGAAGAACGAATCCGTCTCCAGCAAGAGTCGCACAATGTTGTATCCCAGCAGCATCGCGGAGAGGTTGTATACAAATTCTCAGGATGTGATCGGGTCCTTCTCGTTCTCTTCCCTCTGCCGCCTCATCTGTGGAAAACCAGCGTCCCTGTCAACCTTACTGCTGTCTGGCAGGGTGACCGATGCTTTGACATCATTCAGCCGCCGCATTGATGTCCACACTGCGCAATTCCTTCTGTCCCTGATTGTTCCACATTGCCTCCATTACGGCAAAGATTCAAATGCATTCTCGTGGTAGCCAATGCGAAAACGAGTGTATGACATTTTCTCCATTGTGCATACTGCAGAAGACATTGATTTACCATCACGCCATGATGTAAAGGGGGGCAGACCCTGCGCTGCACATTATCGAGCTGGCAGAAGACTGTGACGCAGCAGTGAGATGAATGGCTTCAGCAGGGAGGGAGAGGAGGGAAGAGATGACGTGGACGGGAAACACAGTTGTATTTTTCTTCAAATAACCTGTAAATGGAAACATTGTTTTTTATTATAATGTTCAATATGTTCAATGTAGTTTAATGTTCAATATCCAGTGGCTCAGATTATAGAACATGAAAGCTTGGGAATCAAACTTTGGGATTCAGGATTTAGATACCAGGGTGTAAGATGTAGAGTTAGGAGGAAAAAATAGCAATATTCAACAGATGGAAGATTTTTTAAAAAAGAACTGTCATGTAGAGTTGTTTTTTGCAATATGAGATGGTTACGTACAAAATTTATAAAAGTAACTGATATCTGTTACTATAATTTTCAATATTGTTATTATCTATTTGAAAAAAACATTTTGAATGGCATAATGCATTTTATGCATTGAATATGCTTTCATGTATTTGATGCATTTTGATGCTTTCTTATCCATTCTGATACCAAAAATCAAGACTGCAAGCAATGTTGAAATGCAGTTTGTTTTAATAAGTTTGTTGAATTGTATAAATTGTACTTAGCTGTATAACCATGTCTACATACTGGTGTAGTTGTACAGTTACTAGTATTGCACATCTAGTGTGTGTGATGTTGATATTTACAATAATATTGATATCTACAATGCAATGTATCATGTGTAACAAATTTAATTGTTACAATTGCTTGTGTATTAAATATAAATTGGATGATAAATTAGAAACACAAATTGCAAATTTTGAAAGCATCAATCTGACTTTTGTAGGATGTTTTATTCAACTAAGCAATGAAATTACAGTAAAAATATGAAAATATTTGAAATACAATTTTTTTTATTTAAATGTGATTAAATATTCATTCATATCTACATATAAAATTTTAAACTTATATTGACATCTGCATTTTTAATTTCAAACTCATTTTAATAAAATATATTTTTATATCAGCATGTGTATATATTTATGTTTAGAATAAAAAAATACAACAATCGCGCATAAATATTTTATTTATTTAAAATACTCATATATATACACTCACATAATATACATATATTGGTTTAAGAATTTGTTGACATTGATGCCAAAAAGAAGATTATGGAATGACAATCAAGATTTATAAAGTCTTAATAGTGCAAAGGACTACAGAAGGTAGCTTTTGCTTTCTCATTTCTAAAAATGTTAGAATACATCTTATTTAAAGATATGATGAAGATATTGCAAGTTATACAAATTATTTTAAAATAATAATTAATAATTAAATAATATCTTCATCGTTGGATGGTTAGGGGGCTTAGAAGAACACAAAACAATGGCTAATTGTTTGAAATCTTCAAAGATATTTTTTCCCTCATTCTTTATTGGAACAAGACAAGTAAATAGTGTATTTATATTTACATCCAATTTAATTTCATCTTAAAAAAAATACATGTAGTTGAAAAAAGTTATTAGCATTGATTTAGGCAGGAAAAGAATGTAGAGAGGAACTGAATATATATATATATATATAGAGAGAGAGAGAGAGAGAGAGAGAGAGAGAGAGAGAATGGAGGAGAAGAATAGAACATGCCAAATTCTACAAAAATAATTTATAAAACAAAATTATTTCTTTTCTATACTTTTATAGGTAATTGCTGGTGAAAATAAAGTGTTATAACATTCTTTTCAATAGAGATTCAACTCAATACAAAATTGTGTCCATGTCCTATTCTAAGCCCCCGAACCATCCAAATATATAAATACACAAACATGTGTAACTAAATGCTATGAAAAACTTCTTAACTATTCCACAAAGATCATGTTGTTGGAATTCTATAATAAAAAAAATAAAAAAATAATCATCAAATTTCTAAACAGAATTTTTTAGTAAATCTCAGTGGACCCTTATAAAAAGTCCACAACACAATCTTGACAATAGTTTACAACAATAGTCAATAAAAAATATTTTAACTATTTTTTAAATGTATTTTAAAGTAATTTGAGAATGTTCTATGAAATGTTCTACAATTCGAAAAAGTGATGGTCAATAGAAGAGAATCTGTATAAAATTAAATAAAAATTTAGAAGTGACTGAAGAAGTGTAGAATAAATCTTTGATCGTGAGCATCAGGCAACCAATTTCCTTCCAAACAAAGGATATTAGAATATTAGGATATTTTACTTAATTATTCAACTACATACACTAGTACGATGCAAGGGGAAATAGGACTGCATGATATCCTGTTTAATAAGACAAAACACGAGCAATGTATTATTGTGAAAAATCAGAGAAAGGATCCATGATAGTCTGCAGCTTAGATATACGAAGCTCCAGTGCCTGGTCAGACGTGCAGCCAGGCACCGCGCTTGGGATCACGGGGATAGGGGGTCACCAACCCCAAGTCTTCATGTCTACCACGTGCCATGTGGGATCATACTCAAGGTTATACACGTAGCAGATGGATGAGGTCATCCTTATCACTTTTTTTCTTTTTAAAAGTACGTGGGATGGAATGAATGCACAACCTAGAGTTATCCAGACCTCTTTCACTTTGATCATTTAAAAGTTTTCTTTTTGTCATTTTTCTTTACAATTTCGTTTTATTTATTTATTTTATTTATTTATCATACAGCTTCTTTTTTAAATTATATTTTTAAATTTTTTAAAGTAATTATCAAGAATGGTAACAACTGTCATAAACACCTAAAGTATATAAGTAATTAGAAATTAATTAGGTTGTTGAAATCTTCTTTGTAAAATATTGCAGTTGTCTCCTAGACCTACTATATGGCTATATGTGCCATATGGCCATAAATATTTCCCCTAATTTATTTTTTTTTGTTGTTGATTTAAATAGATTATTACAAAACTATTCAATTGTTTCATTAGGATAGATGTTGGTTCAAACCCAGACCTACTACAATCATCAACACATATGTATGTATATATGTATTTAAAATAGTATGTTATTTTTTAATAAGTATATATATATATATATATATATATATAGTTTTAATTATTTTAAAAGAATTGTGCAAGTTTAACCCATTCATGAGACTACATACTTGTATTTATTTTTTTCTAGAAAGAATGCTTCTATGATTTTTAAAAACAATATATTTAGTTTTTTCTTGCAAAATCTTAGAACTTTAATTTTAATCTACTTGATTTATTCACATATAAATAAGATGATTAATTCTTAGAAATATAATTTTCCATGTGTCAAAAAAATATTTGAATGTAACTAAACATGGAATGATTTGTTTATAATAATTTTATCTTTTGTCACAACATTTGATTTAACAATAATGCAATACTTTCAATAGACTTTCAGTTTGTCTTCTTTATTTGTTTTCAGTTCGATTCTCAAACATTGGTTTTCTTTTTTCTTTTTTTCTTTCATAAATTTTATAGCAATAATATAACTCTGATTGTATTAAAGTCATATTACATTCATTTCAAAAGAGTTTTACAATTCAAGATTTTTTTTTTTTTTTTTTTTTTTTTTTCCCTCTAACTACATACATACATACATACATATACACATATGCATACAAATATTTTAATGTTTTATGATTTTCTTAATCAATAAATATTAAGATATTTTCATATCCAAACCTTGTAACATGTTCTTAGAAAAAATATTTCATTTTTACTTATTTGTGGTCTTTTTCTCATAAACTATCATTTCAAACAATCAACCTTCTATATATTTTCATTATTTTGATTATAATTTATATATATAAATTTTTTCAATTGTTTTACAAGAAATATTAAACTCAAACTCACATTGTGTTCAATTCAAATTGTTACAAAAATTTTGGTAACTTAACATGGGAGGATACTTTTAGTTGATTTTTCCAATACAACTGTGAACAAAGATGGTGCCCATGAAACTTCTTACTCAATTGTTTCAACACACTTTCTGAAATATTCAAAGGATTGTATATATATATATATATATATATATGTGTGTGTGTGTGTGTGTGTATATATGCAACAAAATGCTTGCAAGAGTGTATTTTTCATCCAACTGAGTATTAGATTCAACTACACTTACATTTATACACACAATACGTATTTTCCATTTGTCCGTTGATTGGATGAATTTTGAGAACTGAAGTTAGTGCCAGATTAATGAAAATTAAAGAATTTAAAAGAGTTTGGCGTAATGAAATTCTTGAAAGGGTATTTATTCTAAAATGAAACTGTAATTTTGAATGAGCATTACAGGTTTGCAATTTCTCGAAATTTATTCTGAATTTCAATTTATAAATTTAGGAATCACATTTCTTAATTAATGAAATTAATTATTTCTCAAGAACTTTGTGATTACATGAAAACAATTTATATTGGTATTATGTCATTATAATATTATAATATCAATATTGAATGAACAATATTCATATTTCAATTGTCCATATAAAATATCAAAATTTGTTCAATAACATTATAGGTATTAGCCAAATTATAATAATTACAAATGTATTAATAAGAAACATTTAGGGCTTTACAATCATTTAGCTTGCTACATAGCTTCCTTTTTGTTAAAAAAATATAAAAATCTACACAAGCAAATCAACAAGTTTATTGAGAATTCACACGGAACAAGAAGCGAACACTGAGTGTAAAAGAGGAACGGCGAAAAGAAGTGAGAATTATTGAAAGGTAAGTAGGTAAGTAAGTAAGTAAGTAATTATCGGACCGGTCAGCAAGGCTCAGACCGTTCGACGTGGACACACTGAGTGAGGGGGACGAGGCATGGGGAACGGAGTATTGGCTACCTGAGAGCCGAGCTGGCATGCATGCTGAGGTGGAACACCACGAAGGCCATGCAAACCATTCCGGGCAGGGCCAAACCCTAATCCACCCCTCACCCATACAAACGCACAGAAAACAGAGCAAGAATCCACCGCGTTCCTCATCACGCCAATGCCATGCTCTACCAACAATCGCGAAATCCTACACCCACACGCACACACATACACGTACCCACCAGAAATTTACCCGACAAGGGCAGAATTAAGATCAAAATTAAAAAACACACACGAAACGAGATCAAGCCTAATCAGCACGGCGCACGCGAATAGAGACGCTGCAACCGCTGTTATGATGGTCGCATCTCAGCGCTCGTGGGGATTTTCCAAGTGAGCAAGGGGAGTGCAGTCTATTTGAGCAGCCCAAAGGTCAGGCAAATGGGTGTGAACCAAGCATTGGACAAGAGGGCGGAATTCACGGGCCATTTCGGTGCTGGGGAGGGGCTGCATGGAGGTGGGCCACAAGGCACGCGAGGGAATTCGGAGAGGCCGACGGGGCGGGGAGCAGGAATAGTATCCGCGGGCGCAGGGCTGTGATCCATTAGGAGTCCGTTGGGGCAGGAGGCTCTGCGTCGCCATGGGAAGAGGCGACCAGAGGGCCGCCAAGTCGGATCGCCGGATGGGCTCCGTGGCGGGGACGGGGGCGCCCTTGCTTGCCGTCCATGGCGCGCGCGTTACTCTCTGCCCTGGTTCGGCCTCCAAGCCTGGGGGAGCCCCGGCTCAGTGGCCCGGCTCAGGCCCAGATTCCTCCGACGCTCATGGCTGAGGAGGAGCCGGGACCACCGCAACGACATACTAGAAAAGTATCGTGTCTTTGTAGCATCTGAGCGCGTGTTCATGAGTTCCTACACGATTTTAATGATTCTGGGGATCTGTATTGTCCTGAGCTGGCTGTGACACCCAGACTGCTGCATAGGACAGGGTTTTGGGCGCTGTCGAGAGGTCTCGTGCGAGCATTTGACGTGAAGGAAGTCGCGATCGGTCCAACTTCAGGGTTGGGTGGTTTCTCGATCGACAGGAGAGAGAGAGAGAGAGCGCGAGAGCGGGAGAGAGCGTAGAGATTGATCCGACGAGGGTGAGATTTCCGGCTATTTGGCAGTTGTTTTGGAAGGGGGGGGGGGGACAATCGGGGGCGTGTGTGCTTTGGTTCTTCGCTGATTTTCTTGTCGGGGTGTGTTGGAAGGAGGGAGAAGTCGAGTTGTAGTGATTGACTTGTAAATTGTGTTTGTGGGAGTTATCGACGTTCAGTGTGGTTAGTTTTGAGGAAGACGAAGGTTTTGGTGGTTTTGAAAGTAATGTGCGGAGTTTTTTTCATGAATGGTAGTGTTGGATCGCTGGTTGTTGTGTATGAGCCTAAGCATAGCGTGCTTTGTCTTCAGGGAACCTGCTTCGCTTTTCCATTCTCGTATTTCAGGCAATTTTGCGCTACAGCCCTGTGGTTAGGGGTATTTAGCTATTTACATCCCTCTCTCTCCCCCGCCCCGCCTCCCACCTCCCGTTAGAGTTAGCCAGGTCGGATTGCATGCGTGCAACCTCGCAGCATATTCACTTTCATTTGGGTCTTTGCAGGTTTGATGTTCCCATCCATGCTCTGGTTCACTGTTTTGACTCGTGAGAGCTCACTATTACAGATTGTGGGAGCATTGAGCTGCACGCTGAAGGGATCGACTGATCGGTTGCACCAGGAAAAGATATGTACCTTATGTAGAGCTCACGAAACTTGTCTAAAGCGGAATCGTGAGCAGTTCGCATAACTACGACTATGGCAGCGTGTCAGCAAACTCTCTCCCAGTTCGGTTCTCAGTACAGCTTAATGTACGCCAGTCGGTCCAGAGCGCCTGTATCCACATGTACACAGAAAGCTCACTGGGTGAAGGCCCTTCGGTTTACAGGACTCAGGAGGGCATCTCTGAATCTGTCTGCGAGGGACAGATTGCACCAGAGGCAGCAGAGTTGGCTGCATTTTTCAGATGTATCACCTGTCAAAGGGTTAGGCTTGAAGCCGGTGTTGGCGGGTCTGTCGGGGGTGCCAGAAGGAAATCTGGGACTCTATGATCCTTCTTTCGACAAGGACTCATGCGGTGTTGGCTTTGTGGCAGAACTATCTGCCAAACCAAACCGAAAAATTGTAAGTGCTGTCTGAATGAGTCGATTACTTGGAAGCTCTGGTATTCTCTCTGTATGGTTTTTGATACAGCAAAAAGTTGTTTCGACAGTAGATTTCATATTACCGAATTATCACTACTGAAAAGTGAGGAACAACATTTTTTTTTCAAATCGAGAATTTTGACTTCATGCCCTCTCTAACGCAAAGAATCACTGGTGCATTCTGGGACAACAATTCTGCATTGAAGACAGTGTAACTCTCTTCGTATCAGATGACATATATACACTCTTTTCCGTTGGTCTTCTGAATTAAGTCTTATGGTGATACTGAATTGTTGCTTTTATTTGTTCTAATTTAGGTAACTGATGCGATAGAAATGCTGGTGCGCATGAAACATCGAGGTGCCTGCGGGTGCGAAGTGAACACTGGTGACGGAGCCGGTATTCTAGTCTCAGTACCCCATGACTACTTTGCAAAGGTACGAATAATCATCTGACTGGAAATGAACTAATTGTCAAGAATTCCGGAATCGACATCATTTTTATTACTTTTCATCTGAAGAGAATCGTCAGAAGCTAAACTTGTGCAGAGCTGATAATGTACTAATTTGAGGTTTCCTCAGGTGCTGAGGGAGGATTTGGATTTGGATCTTCCTCCTATCGGTAAGTACGCCGTCGGCATGATTTTCTTACCAACGATTGAACACAGGCGCGAGGAAAGCAAAAAGGTGTTCAATAAGGTAAGTATTTTCTTCCTCACAATTCCTTTCTGATATTATATAACTTGATAATTTGATAGTCTTCTTCCGAGTAATCAGAGGAATGTTGTTAATCTACTTAAGTGTATGGCGTCTGTGTTGATTGGTGATTGCTATTAATATATGTGGACGGCAGCTATGAGTAATAAGTTCATACATGCCTTTGTAGGTTGCAGAATCACTTGGGCACAAAATTCTGGGATGGCGCCCCGTGAAGACTAATAACTCTGGACTTGGAAAGGGAGCAATCGACACCGAACCTGTCGTTGCACAAGTTTTCCTTACTCCAAGCTCCCGCTCCACCAATGATTTTGAGCAACAGGTCTTATTGCAGGATTGTCTTTATTTTTTCTGAAAGATTACAAGCTTTTCTTTACAGTGCACTTTCTTATTATCATCGGCAAGGTCATGGAATGGAACTGGACCAGACTTTAACTTTTCTTTTATGGAGAATTTAGAATGAAGGTATGGATAGTTTATATTTTTTGGGCTTTGGTTTAACTTGTTTTATTGTTGCTATGCAACAGATGTATATATTGAGGAAGACTTCAATGATTGCAATTCGGGCTGCTCTGAATTTAGCGTACGGAGCTTCAAAAGATTTCTACATATGCTCGCTCTCCTCCCGGACCATTGTGTATAAGGGTCAGCTGAAGCCAGATCAGTTGAAAAACTATTACTACAATGACTTGGGTGACGAGCGATTCACAAGTTACATGGGACTGGTGCACTCCAGATTTTCTACCAACACCTTTCCGAGCTGGGACCGAGCTCAACCCATGCGAGTTCTAGGCCACAACGGCGAGATTAATACCCTTCGTGGCAACGTGAACTGGTAAGTAGGGAAGGTCCAGTTTCCAATCTGCTCGATAACTTGTCTTGTTATAAATTGCCTGCAAGGAAATGTTGCAGTTGTGGATTCTGAAATATGTGTGTGCTTTAGGTGGCACTGTGTTCTATATTTGTGTTCAATTGAATTATATGTATAGCGATTGATTCAATTCGGAGCTTATCTCTCCTGGTTGATTTTTTCTTTTATACTTTTCCATGAAGCCAGCTGTTAGTGTTACCAATGGAAACAAAATTGGGCGCATGCAATCGATTTGATGAGCATATCGAGATTGCTGGGTCCTTAATAGATTTGATTTTTGTCAAAAGTCTCATTTCAAGGATTCGGTGGCATTGTAGGATGCACGCAAGAGAGGGTTTACTACAATGTAATGCGTTAAACTTAACAAAAGATGAGCTCCAGAAGCTTCTACCAATTGTCGATGCTGGATCTTCAGATTCTGGTTAGTTCTTCATCTGATCTGATCGCTAAGTGATAATCTTATCCATGAGCTGCACAGATTAAATTCTTTGCTTTCGATTTGTTATCCTTATGTTCTGAAGTAAGATGATATTGCAGGGAGGGAAAGTATAGGCACGATATTCAATGAATTTTACGGTAGTGATCTTTATTGCACGGGTGTTCAGGGGCATACGACGGAGTGCTTGAACTTCTCATGCGGAGCGGTAGGGACCTACCTGAAGCAGTCATGATGATGATCCCTGAAGCCTGGCAAAATGACAAGCTCATGGATCCAGAGAGGCGTGCAATGTATGAGTATTTTTCATGCCTCCTTGAGCCGTGGGATGGTCCAGCTCTCATCTCATGTAAGTTGCGACCTCTTGTATTCCTGGCTCGTGGAATAATTTACTCATGTACTCGATAAAAGCTTGATTGTTTGTTTTGACTTTTCAATAATAATGCTGGTTTAAAACTCCATTGTAATGCATTGCAACAGTTACCGACGGGCGGTATCTGGGAGCCAAGCTGGATCGGAACGGATTACGTCCAAGTCGTTATTATATAACGCACGATCAGAGAGTAATAATGGCTAGCGAAGTTGGTGTTGTCGACGTAGATTCTAAAAACGTGTTTAAAAAGGGTCGCCTTTTTCCTGGTATGATGCTTTTGGTGGATTTTGAGAAGCACAAAGTTGTTGACGATGAAGAGCTCAAGAAGAACTACCAAAGTCGGTACCCATATGCTGAGTGGCTACAACGCCAGAAGCTCACGCTGGAAGATATTGTGGAATCTGTTCCCGAGGAAGAGCGAGTGACGCCCCCCATCATTGGAGCGCTGGAGGTTAGTTAGACTCTACTTTGACTCTCAAACACAGCAGATTACATTATTGGAGATTTTTGGGTATCTTAAGGTGTCGGGAAATGCATTATGTTACGTGGCGCACTGTGTAACTTACATGTGCAGTTGATATGAGTGACTTGGTTCTCGTTGTAATCAGTTGGTGTAGCCAATGTTGTTTTCTATTGAGATCCTTCTTTTCAAGTTCGCAAGTAGATTACTAGTTTAATTCCTTGTGCTATTATCTAACTGCATCATTTTCGTGATTGTGTAGGTGAAGACTTCGGACGAAACAATGGATCACATGGGAACGAGAGGGCTCATAGCCCCTCTGCGAGCTTTTGGGTATATTTTAATTCTGTTACTGGTGATCGATACAATATATTTTTATTCCACATTCTTTCCCGCAGTGCACATGTATTACATTTCAACGATAAATTGTTTTCAGGGATCTCTTCGGCTTGTTATGATACCATGAAGCATTTTGAAATATTCCTCTGAATAGTAGTACAGCCCGTCAACAGGCTTAGAGACTTGAATATTATCATGACTGTTTGATTCTGATTCTTAACGACATATTCTGATTCACAAGGACTGTTGGTATGCACCAGATACACGTCGGAGAGCTTGGAGTTGCTGTTATTACCCATGGCGGATGACGGTACGGAGGCCTTGGGGTCCATGGGTAATGATACGCCTTTGGCCGTGATGTCTGATCGACCTAGGCTCTCCTTTGAGTATTTCAAGCAGATGTTTGCTCAGGTGAGCTTTGTCCGGGTCCTTGTTTTTGATGCATGATGGTGACCGTCCGTGTCGACGTATTTTTGTCTATAATACATGCTCAACATCCAGAGCAATTGGTTGACTTGAGTCCATGTAGTATTTTTTCGTTTATGTTCTATATATCCCCATGTCAATTGCTTCCCAATTTACTCATTATAACCACTTCCTTCTTTTTTTAAAAATTAAAATTAAAATTTTGTTGTTTTTTAACATTTTCCTCGAAGATAAAATTACCTGCTGTTCTTAACAATAAGTAACAGATTATGCACTGATCACTGGATGGTTCGTAGCCAACTTGCTCATGATTGCAAGGGGAGCTAACATTGTACTCGGGATTCTGAAGCGGTGATTTTCCAATTATTCTTTTTCCTCAGGTTACCAATCCGCCAATTGATCCCATCCGTGAAGCAGTAGTCACATCGACAGAGTGCATGGTTGGTCCAGAGGGCGACTTAACAGAAGTTGCAGAGTCGCAGTGCCATCGTCTCTCGCTCAAGACTCCTCTTTTGACACTGAAGGAAATGGAAGCCATAAAGAAGACAAATCACTGTGGTTGGCGGTCAAAGGTTATTGACATCACTTTCCCAAAATCAGATGGAACTGACGGACTTGAAATGGCGCTGGATCGCATCTGTGCTGAGGCAAGGCTTGCCGTAAGTGATGGATACACCGTCCTTGCTCTTTCAGATCGAGGTACATATTTTTTCTAGCCATTGCTCAGTAAATTCTGCAAATGTCTATTTGGTGGGCAATAGTGCACTTCAAGCTTTGCCCGAACCTATATGGTGGTTGCCGGGTTTGGAAATTCGTGGGATATACTAACAATGGATTATATATATCAATGACTCTAGCTTAAACAAGCTAACGATTCCATCACGTCTGCGAAGTCCTTAAAACACTACCATCAATTCACCTCCTTTTGTGGTCAAAGCATGTGCCTATGTGTGTCCGTGTCCTTAGAGGTGTGGTATGAAAGAACAATGAGTAATCGTTGAATTTTTGCTGTAAATGTAGCTACGTCGGCACAGCGAGTACCAGTAAGCTCCTTAATAGCTGTGGGGGCTGTGCATCACCACTTGGTGGCGTCACTGGAACGCACACGAGTCGCGCTGATTATTGAAACTGGGGAACCCCGTGAGGTGCACCACTTCTGCACGTTGGTAGGATTTGGTGCGGATGCTATATGTCCCTACCTGGCCATTGAGAGTATTTACAGGTGATTGCTGTCTTCATGCTTCTGCTTTGTTCATGTCACACCCCATTATGTGAGTTATTTTTCACCCCTTTTTTTCTTTCTTTGAAGATGGTGTTGAGTGAAGTTTTCGCATGACTCACTTTTGCTTCACATAAATGCAATTTGAGAGTAGGCTTCAAATTGATGGGAAAGTTGCACCAAGGAAGGACGGTACACTGTGGAGTCGCGAGGAGATTGTTGCTAAGTACTTCAAAGCTAGCAACTCTGGCATGCTTAAAGTTCTTGCTAAAATGGGGATCTCAACGTTGGCCTCATACAAAGGAGCTCAAATTTTTGAAGCACTTGGGCTTTCTACTGAGGTTGTTCAACGGTGTTTTAAGGGTACACCATGCCGAATTGAGGGTGCAACATTTGAAATGCTTGCTAAAGACATGTTGCGTATGCATGAACTTGCCTTCCCGTCTCGTAACCTACCAGACGGTAGCGCTGATGCCGTAGCGTTGCCCAACCCTGGAGACTACCACTGGCGTTTGAGAGGTTTGTGCTATCTTCGTGTATCTGTGAGTTGAATCAAATGTCTAAAGATAAATTGCTTTCAGCATGTGGCGAATACATGTGCTCAAATCTTGTTCTTGGATAGACTCCAATTGCTTTGGATATCTAAGGGCTGCCGCTGTGAATGATGTTTATGCATACTGTTGGTAAAATCATTTACATAACAAGGGTGTGTGTAAAAGTTCATCAACATGTACAAGAACATAGACTACGAATCTTCATGTTGGGGGTGTTGCTTGATGAGCAGGGGAGGTTCACATGAATGATCCTAATGCCATTGCGAAGCTTCAAGAGGCGGCTAGAACTGGCAGCACTGCTGCCTACAAAGAGTACTCCCAAATTATTCAAAAACTAAATAGGAAGTGCAACTTGCGCGGGTTGTTGAAATTCAAGGATTTACCGGAATCCGAACAAATTCCGTTAGAAGAGGTAGAACCTGCAGCGGAAATTGTGAAGAGATTTGTCACTGGTGCTATGAGCTATGGATCCATCTCTTTGGAGACTCATACAACACTTGCGGTAGCCATGAATCGACTAGGAGGAAAATCCAATACAGGTACTTGACGATTCGTTGTTCTCAAGTTCATTGTTCTGCTCCAATGAGAGTAAAGTGACTACCAAGGGCAACTATTTGGTGGTAGTGACCAAAACCTCTATGTAGTCTATGAGCTGAAGCGCTTTGATATTTACTCGTAACTGCGCCTTTGCTTGTGATCACAGGAGAGGGTGGAGAGCAGCCGGAGCGCATGGAACCACTTGAGGACGGTAGTATGAATCCCATGCGAAGTGCTATTAAACAAGTTGCAAGTGGGCGTTTCGGTGTGACTAGTTACTACCTCACAAATGCAGACGAGATTCAAATTAAAATGGCTCAGGTACTTGTTCTACTTCTACTACTCCCTCTATCTATTAACGTGTTTATTAAATGCTGCTCTGAAATTTTGGTTCTGATCAGATCTTGAACGCGAATTCCGTCAAGACCAATTAGAAATTGATAATTCAAAAAATATGCGCTTTTCATTGTTTTGAACAGGGAGCAAAGCCTGGAGAAGGAGGAGAGTTACCAGGACATAAAGTGATCGGAGACATTGCAATCACAAGGAACTCTACTGAGGGTGTTGGCCTCATCAGTCCGCCTCCACACCATGACATCTACTCTATTGAAGATCTTGCACAGCTTATCTATGACCTCAAGGTTAAGTTCGAATTATAGCTATTTCAAGCTTTACTGTTGTTTTGTATAATTATGTTGTACTGGATTTACGCCTTCACTCAATCACTTTTGTTCGGTCTGAACTGAATTTGTACTGCAAGTCGTTTTGCAGAATTCCAATCCAGGAGCACGTATCAGTGTGAAGCTTGTCTCAGAATCTGGAGTTGGGGTGGTTGCAAGTGGAGTTGTTAAAGGCCATGCAGACCATGTTCTTATTGCTGGACATGACGGAGGAACTGGCGCGAGCAGATGGACTGGCATCAAGAATGCAGGTCTACCATGGGAGCTTGGGCTAGCGGAGACGCACCAAACTTTAGTTGCCAACGGGCTTCGGGGACGCACAACTGTCCAGACAGATGGTCAGCTGAAGAATGGACGAGATATTATGGTAGCTGCCCTTCTAGGAGCAGAGGAGTTTGGGTTTTCGACTGCTCCTTTAATTACATTGGGTTGCATCATGATGCGCAAATGCCACAAGAATACATGCCCTGTAGGCATTGCAACTCAGGACCCAGTATTGAGGGAAAAGTTTGCTGGACAGCCTGAGCATGTTATCAACTTCTTTTTCATGGTGGCGGAGGAAGCTAGGGAGATCATGGCCTCATTGGGGATTCGTAAGATGGACGACCTTATTGGTCGAGCGGATCTCTTAGAGGTATAACATGCTCATTTTCAATCTCTAGAACTGCGGGACTGTGACCTGAAGAAAACTTCAGACTCAGTTGTGTAATGTGTAATACAGTAACAGTGGTTGCAATTGATGGTTTGAAACTGAAACGTTTGGGTGATGCATTGTGTAGATGGACAGGGAAGCAATGGAAGAGAATGAGAAAGTGGGCAACATAGATCTATCTTTACTGCTGCGCCCAGCGGCTGAGATCCGGCCTGATGCTGCGCAGCGGTGCGTCGAAACACAAGATCACAACCTGAAGGAGGCTTTGGATCAGAAGCTAATTGCTCTCGCACAACCAGCCTTGACAAATAAAGTACCTGTGTACGTTGAAACACCGGTTGTCAATGTAAATCGGGCGGTAGGTACTATGCTCAGCCATGAGGTGACCAAGCGATTCAACCGTACTGGGCTTCCTACAGATACTATTCATGTGAAGCTCAATGGCAGTGCAGGACAAAGTCTAGGTGCATTTTTGTGCTCTGGAATCACACTTGAGCTTGAGGGTGACAGTAATGACTACGTTGGAAAAGGTTTGTGCGGTGGGAAGGTTATAGTGTACCCTCCAGCGGATAGTACCTTCGACCCAAAAGAGAATATAGTGATAGGTAATGTAGCATTGTACGGAGCTACCAGTGGGGAGGCCTACTTCAATGGTATGGCTGCAGAAAGATTTGCGGTTCGTAACTCGGGGGCGAATGCAGTCGTGGAAGGGGTTGGTGACCATGGCTGTGAATATATGACCGGGGGTAAGGTGGTCGTGCTTGGAGAGACAGGCAAAAATTTTGCGGCGGGCATGAGTGGCGGCATTGCCTATGTCCTTGACAAGGAAGGTCTGTTTCCGAAGAAGTGCAATACGGAGCTGGTGGATTTAGATCCTGTGGAAGAGGAGGATGACATTATGACGCTTAGGTCCTTGATTCAACAGCACCAACGTGCTACCAATAGCCGTCTTGCGCGATATGTCCTCAATCATTTCGAAGCGCTGCTTCCGAACTTTATCAAGGTTTGTGGCTCTTTGTTTTAGTTTCGCTGCAGTTCTTTTACTTCCATTAAGTTTTTTTTTAGATGATTGTTTTGATTGTTATGATTTTGCCAGACCTGATCATGGCCTAGAAGATATGCTTCCAAGTTTAATAAACATTGAATCATTGAGTATTTTCTTCGTAATTTTTGGCTCATTTGGACTGCAGGTTTTCCCGAAGGACTACAAGCGTGTGGTCAATGAAAAGAAGGCGAAGGAAGCAGCCGAAAGAGCCGCAAAAGAAGAAGAGATAGAGCTCTCGAAGAAAGATGCTTTTGCGGAACTTCAAAAGCTTGCGGCACAAAGCGCCCCTGCCGTTGCAGGCACCAACGCAGCATCGAATGGTGCCTCGAAGGTAAGCTTGTGAATAATTTTAAAGCCTACGTCAGTGAACTTTACTAGCATATTGCACAAGTGGTCAGCATAATGCAAGGTACTCTAGTTCTGAACTCTAGTTCTTTTGTGCTCACCAGGTACAACGGCCAACAAAGATCCCTGATCCCAAAAAGCACGGAGGATTTGTTAAGTACGAGCGCGAGCCTCTGCCATTAAGACCTACTGAGGAGCGTTTGCAAGATTGGGAAGAGGTTGTTGAGCATGGCATCAACGAACCCCTTCTCAAGACTCAGTCAGCCAGGTGTATGGATTGTGGAACTCCGTTCTGCCATCAGGTATACATAGAACTTTTATAGCGTTCGACTTTCATTACACAGTGCCCAGTTTTTCACCTCTGTACTCAGTTACAGAATCCTATTAGTTTCACCGCTTTTTGTGTCTTTTCGTGAGTCCCTTTACATCGCTTATGGTGCTATGTTATACTTAAACATGGTATGTGTGTAAATTCTGTATTGGACAGGACCATAGTGGGTGTCCATTAGGAAACAAGATTCCTGAGTGGAATGAGCTTGTGTACCAAGGAAGATGGCGAGAAGCTTTGTACAGGCTCTTAGAAACAAATAACTTTCCCGAGTTCACCGGTCGTGTTTGCCCTGCTCCATGTGAAGGAGCTTGTGTTCTTGGCATCATTGAAAATCCAGTTACCATTAAGACTATGGAGTGTACTATCATCGACAAAGGCTGGGAAATGGGTTGGATGGTGCCACGGCCCCCTGAAAAGCGAACCGGGTATGGTTCCGTTAAACGGAATGATTTTTTCATACGCATGTTAATGAGTTTACTGTTTGCAAAATGGACTACTTTTAGAGGATAGGTGAAGTTTATGATTCCAAAATATTACTTACACACTTTACAGTTTGTTAATATTACAAGTTTCTATAATCTCATCATTAAATTCTTTATGATGCCTCAGGAAGAAAGTTGCAGTAGTTGGAAGCGGGCCGGCTGGGTTGGCAGCTGCTGACCAACTCAACAAAGCTGGTCATACAGTGACCGTGTATGAGCGTTCTGATCGCGTAGGTGGTCTTATGATGTATGGTGTTCCAAACATGAAGACAGATAAGATTGACGTTGTTCAACGGAGGGTCGACTTGATGGCTGCTGAGGGTATTAAGTTCGTTACTGATGCTCATGTCGGTATGGATCCATTATACTCGATTGACACCTTACGTGCGGATAATGATGCCCTTCTGCTAGCTTGCGGCGCTACAAAGCCAAGGTATGGTTGTATAAGTTGGAACCTGAAGATCTGGTTTAAGTCGCTGAGAAGTTGTCTTTAGTATTTCACTTCTATAGGTACATCATTAACTTCAGTTGTGCCTTTCCGTAATCTCAAGTAATCCTGAAATTTAATTTGATATATCCATGCATTCAGGGACTTGCCCATTCCTGGCCGAGACTTGAAGGGAGTACATTTCGCAATGGAATTTTTGCACAAAAACACAAAGAGCCTGCTGGACAGTGGGCTTCAAGACGGCAACTACATATCAGCGAAAGGAAAGAAGGTGGTTGTTATTGGAGGCGGTGACACAGGAACCGATTGTATTGGAACCTCCGTTCGCCATGGGTGCTCTGGTATGACTAATCTTGAGCTTCTCCCTCAACCCCCTCCTACAAGGGCGCCTGGAAATCCTTGGCCACAGGTAAGCCAACACCCTTCTTCAAAGATTCTTACCTAGGCTCTGGTTGCAATCCAGGAGCCTGAATATTAGTAAAATAATAATTTCGTTTGAAGTCTTTTATTTCGTTTTTTTTTTTAATGCGAACTATCTTCATTCTGGCATCCACGCCTAACTTCAAAAAATGATAATTCTGTTTACATTTTGCAGTGGCCTAGAATATTCAGGGTCGACTACGGACATGAGGAGTCCGCTGCAAAATTTGGTACGGACCCGAGGACTTACGAAGTATTAACGAAGAGGTTTATTGGAAACGATGAAGGAAAATTGACTGGGTTGGAGATTGTTCAAGTAAAGTGGGAAAAGGACTCGACTGGCAAGTTTCAGATGCAGGAGATTCCTGGATCAGAAAAAATAATTGAAGCAGATCTTGTGTTCCTAGCACTTGGCTTTCTGGGACCAGAGCAAGTAAGTACTCCAATTGCTTGGTCTCCTAAAACTTCCTCAACACATTTGCTCATTAACCAAGGCTTGCGTATCAGGAACCTTTTCAACTTTTCAACAGACAGCATTATCTGTGAAGTGTTGGCATGCATTCATATCTATAAATATTATCACTTTCTGTTGATATTCTTGGAATGTAGAGATGTTTAGACCTCTGATGTGACAATTATTTCGTTGCAGAACATTGCCGAGAAGTTGGGCCTAGAGCTCGACCCCAGGTCGAACTTCAAGGCCGATTACGGCCAGTTTACAACAAATCTGGAAGGTGTGTTTGCGGCAGGAGATTGTCGGAGGGGTCAGTCACTGGTAGTGTGGGCAATAGCTGAAGGAAGACAAGCTGCCGACAAAGTAGACAATTTTCTGATGAAAGATGTTCCAGTTGAGGAAAATGCTGAGTCGCATGTGGAAGGTAATGGATATGGGGTTGGGAAGCCGAAAGAGCGACGGTACCCGGAAGGTTTGGACAAAGCCAAAGAAGAAGCTGTGCAAGCGTGCATTGCAGTGCATGGCTCCGAAGATTCGGACGCGTTGAAAAAGTGTGTCGAGTTAAGTGTGGAGTCTGCTGCACTAGGCGATAATAGCGTTGTATCTGAGCAAAGCTATTAGTAAAATTAGCTTATTTTGGTAGGTTGTAATTAGAACATAAGGGTTGTTTGTTAGTCTTGCAACCATTCATCTCGACAAAAACGAAGCCTGCTTACATAATTGTTGTCGCAAAAGTGTGTAAGGGTAGACTATAATGTAGTACACATAGTAATATAATTTGAACAATGAAAATTGTTTCCAAAGTGCAAAAAGCATCCTGCAAACATTCTTTTACCTTATTGCTAATAATTATATGTCACAACCACTTCTTTCAAGAAAATATCAATTCAAGAAAAATGATTTCATTACATGTGTATATGCATGTGCAAGTTAAGGTTACATAAATTAACAGTTTGCCTGCAGTAGAATATATATAAATTGCACCGTGTATGTATAATAAATATAATGTCATTTACATTACACATTACATATATTAATATTATTAACATTTGGACAAATATGCAATATGCCCAATAGTAGGAAGATAGTTCGGCATCCGATTTTTTTGACCATTTAGGGTTTTTTAGATAGAACATCAAATACACAAACAGAACCAATGTAACAGACGTATTCAAGTATCATATGCTCAAATGTGACAATCCACAACGGCATCTCACGCTACAGCCATCATTGCTTACGCTCGCAGTGCGTAGTGAAGACTAGATAATATTCCAATAAGTTGCTACAAGCTCAATTCCCCATAGAATCACCCTAAGCACCAAACAGACTCTCCTGTTTGATTCGCTCACCACCCAAGGACACCGACACCACACCACAAAACACCAAACTACATCTGAGCCTCCTCCAAATCCTCCTCATACTCGCCCTCCTCCTCGGCGCTCGCATCCTGGTACTGCTGGTACTCTGAAACCAAATCGTTCATGTTGCTCTCCGCTTCTGTGAACTCCATCTCGTCCATGCCCTCGCCTGTGTACCAATGCAAGAAAGCCTTTCTCCTGAACATGGCAGTGAATTGTTCGCTCACTCGCCTGAACATCTCCTGGATAGAGGTTGAGTTACCAATGAAGGTCGAAGACATCTTCAGCCCAGTCGGAGGAATGTCGCACACACTCGATTTCACGTTGTTCGGAATCCATTCAACGAAGTATGACGAGTTCTTGTTCTGCACATTGATCATCTGCTCGTCAACTTCCTTAGTCGACATCTTCCCTCGGAACATCGCCGAGGCCGTCAAGTACCTTCCGTGCCGGGGATCGGCCGCGCACATCATGTTCTTCGCGTCCCACATTTGCTGGGTCAGCTCCGGAACCGTGAGCGACCTGTACTGCTGCGATCCCCTCGACGTCAGGGGAGCGAAACCAACCATGAAAAAGTGCAGACGCGGAAACGGGATCAAGTTCACCGCCAACTTTCGCAGATCGGAGTTCAGCTGTCCCGGGAAGCGCAAGCAGCAAGTAATACCACTCATTGTCGCAGAAATCAAATGGTTCAAGTCTCCGACTGCATCACAAATCAACCGCGTTATAGTCACCTGTCAGTTCCATACATTAATCTGCCAAAAAAAAACTTCTAACCCCCACCATTACCCATACTCCCATCCTCCTATTCAAAGATATATTCCGTTCATGCTACAATCATGCAGCCCCTACTTCAACACACAATCGGAACATCCACCATCCCCGTGGACACTTACACGACGGAGTAATGAGCTTCAATGTCCTAAAGCAGATGTCGTAAAGAGCCTCGTTATCCAACACCATACACTCGTCCGCATTCTCTACCAACTGATGCACTGATAGGGTCGCGTTGTACGGCTCCACCACGGTGTCTGACACCTTCGGCGACGGGAACACTGAGAAGGTGAGCATCATCCTATCGGGGTACTCCTCACGGATCTTCGAAATCAGCAATGTTCCCATTCCCGATCCGGTTCCTCCTCCCAAAGAATGGCATACTTGAAAACCTGCGAAATAACTCACCCACGACCTCAGCACATGCACACCTAAAGTATCCCCCTATCACACTCCACGTCACAACGGCCATAGAAACAACAACCCGCACCCCCTCATCTCCAAACTTAACCAGTTCCCCAATCCAACCATACCTTGCAAGCAGTCGCAGCTCTCAGCCTCCTTTCGCACCACATCCAACACAGAATCAATCAGCTCTGCTCCCTCCGTGTAATGTCCCTTGGCCCAGTTGTTCCCCGCACCCGTCTGTCCAAACACAAAGTTATCAGGCCGGAAGATCTGCCCGTAAGGACCAGACCGAACGCTGTCCATGGTTCCAGGCTCCAGATCCATCAAAACCGCGCGGGGCACGTATCGCCCTCCGCTGGCCTCGTTGTAGTAGACATTGATGCGCTCGAGCTGCAAATCCGAGAGGCCCTTGTAGGTACCCGTGGGGTCGATGCCATGCTCCTCGCACACAACCTCCCAGAACTTGGCTCCGATCTGGTTTCCGCACTGCCCGCCCTGAATGTGCAGGATCTCTCTCATCTTTTCCGACTACCAGCTGATGCACCAGCCCGCCTCACCTCCCTCGCTACTCGGCAATCGACCGGGGAACACACGGAGAGCACGAAGGAAGAGAAACAAACACACGTACACACACACACAAAAAGACAGGCAGAGATAGAGCGGGAGATGGACAAAGCAGGAGTGGGAGAGTGTGACCGGGGCCGATGTTGAAGTCTGGGGGCGATGCGCACACTGACGAACTCGGTCGCATGCATGAGAAACGTCATGGAACTTCCGTCCCCATCAGTTGCGAGCACTTGCCCAACTCCATGTGTGGACCGTCAGATGGAAGATCTGACGGCTTCCTAGGACGCCGGGCTGTTGCGGGCAGTGTAGAAGTTTTTGGTTGGGGCAGAGCTTGGCGAATTCTACAGGGCGGAATCAGGGCCTCTGCGCTGGCACCATGCAAATTCTCGAGGGTGCGTTTTACTCATTCCAAATTTTATCCCCTTGGTTCGTTGATTTGTTCAAAATGGCCATTAATTATTTTGACATTTTAGGTTGTACTTTTCTCCAAGTTTTTGTGTTGGAAGAATCTTTCTTAATGAAGTGTGTATTGTCTCTAGCATGACATGTGAGTCGCCCTTTCAAAACCGCTAGAAAATTATCTAGGAAGCAAGATTGTCTTCTGGTTCTAATAACCTTAGTGTTAGTTCCACTTATTCATCTTCTTTTCATTTTTTAAATAATACTTGGCTATCTAAACATTGATGATAGTACATTTTTAGAATTTTATGTGGATGTGTACATGTGATCTATTTTTTAATTTAAAAATTTTGAATTTTAATATAATAAATAATTTCTTAAATATTTAATAAATAATTCAAATTTAATACACAAAATTTAATACACAAAGTTTTCTTCAAGTTCTCTCTCTCTCTCTCTCTCTCTCTCTCTATATATATATATATATATACACAAAAAATATTATTAAAATTAAAAAAAACAAAACAAAACAAAACAAACACACATGAGACTGATGTGTTTGGAAATTTATTACAACTTATTAATTAATGAAGTATTTGTTTTGGATTTAATTACATTCCCATATGGTTAAATATTATATGTTGGACTTAGAATATTGATTGGAGTATCATGTACTTGATCTACTACAAGTAGCTCAAACTTTTTATTTTATCTTTTTACACTTGTTGTTATATTAGTATGTCTTATAAATCATAATTATGTTGTTTATAGAATGACAAAATTATCCCACAAAAGCTATTTTAATTATTAATAAAAGATATTTTAATTATTAATAAAAAAAATTATTTTATACTTATATGAAAGTCTAATTTTATCATGGACATCCATTTAAGAAAGATTCTAAAAGGTCTTAAAGATTTTTGATAGTTCTAAAAGATTTTCAAAGGTTTTTAATAGCTCTAGAAGGTTCTTGAGGTTGCTTTACATCAAAGCAATAAGGAAGCTACTAAAGAAGCATCCTAGGATGATTTGAGGACAAAATCTTTTATAAATAGCTACTTGGAAGCTTCCTAATTCCTAATATATATCAGTGTCAAGGTTGGGGGGCTCTTTAGTTTCAACAATTCATGTCTTATGGTCTAGTTTGGACCTTATAATCTTGTTTTTGTTCTTAAATTGCATTGCCTTGTAATAAGACTTATGTATTTCATTATTTTATTATAATCTTGCTTAGTTCTTTGACCTTGTCTATAACAATTTGTTGAGATTGAAATAGTATAATATTAGAGCTTAGTCTTTTTGGATAGAGAGCAGATTATTCCTCTTCTTGGAAATACTATAATACTTTAGAGGTTGCATATTATTCTCTTTTAAATTGGTATTATTTTTTATTTTTTATATCTATTTTATTTTATTTTATTTTGTTTTTATAGAAAAAAATAAAAAATTCAATATGGTGGATTCTAAAGAAGCCAAATTAGATTCAATCATAAATGCTCTTAAAGTATTAAAATTCAAGATAGAGACCTTGTCTAAGCAAAAATAAAAAACTTTATATGACCATACATAATGGTCAAAGAGCAAAACCACCTCAACTACTATCACAAGTCACTTTAGAAATTCTATCACCAAGATCTACTTCACTAAAAGATGTATATATTTGAAATGGCAATTTAATATCAACAACAAAAGAACCAAGAATTAGCCTCTTAACGAAGTTTGATGGAACTCATTTAAAGTTTTGTGACTTTATAAATCAAATACAATTTATTACTTTATTTCAATTTTAATAATATTCTATAAAAATATCTTATTTTGGTCTAATTGAAACCTTACTCTCAAATCAACCTTTGTTTGCTCCATTATTTGAAAAGAATTTTTCTATATTGCATAATTTTGAAATATTATTGGCAGCAATTTATAAAAGTATTTGGTAAACATAACAAGATTTGTTCAATTATAACTAAAATCTAAGCTCTTCAATAATGAACATTTTTTACATCAACTTATACTTTAAAATTTTGATAATTAGCATGTGATATTAATTGGGATGAAGACACGTTAATAAGTCAATTTCATTGGAAATTACATAACAATATAAAAGATCTATTATTGTCTATATTTGATCTTCAAACTCTTAATAGAATAATCAATTAAGTTGTAAGGTGTGACAATTGGTTATTTTAACATCAATAAGACAAACACTCTTTAGGTACATCATGACTATATACTAATTATTTGGCAACTTCTACATCATTCAACTCCAATAATCATTTAGAGGTAGAAGACATGCAAATTGATGTAATTTGTTTTAAACCTTTTTTTTGAACAAAAAAAGAAATAGTGAAGGAACCAAGATTTGTACTTATATTATAGAAAGGCTGGCCATAAAGTTAACAATTATCCAAAGAAACACTAATGTAACTATTGAATGAAAAGTATAGCCATATCAACAAATGCATTGCCAAAAAACAAAGGCATCTAATTACAATAGGAATTGTGCAGCTAAACTCTTATATTTTTTAAGACAAAATAGATCATATACTATCTACTAATCTTTCTTATTGCATTACTATACCAATCTATTTAGACTCTTAAAAATTAAAAATCCTTGCTTTATTAGACTCAAGTGCTACAATACTTTTTATCAAGAAAAAATACAAATCCTTACAAATGTATATCAACTACAATAGCCTTAATAAAGTGATGATAAAAAAACTACTATCTATTGCCATTAATATTTGGACTTTTTGATCAATTTGGTCAAGCAAAGATTTATACAAAAATAGATCTTTAAAGAGCCTATAATTTGATATATATTAAAAAAGACACAAATAACAAATTATATTTTGATTAAGGTATAGATATTTTGAATACAATGTCATGCTATTTGGACTTACAAATGCTCTAGCAATCTTCTAGCATTTGATGAATGATGTATTTTATGAACTTCTTAATAATTTTGTTATTTTTTATTTAGACAACATCTTAATTTATTCAAAAACACTAGAAGACCATAAATGGCATGTTTGCCTTGTCTTACAAAAACTTGAGATATTGGATTACATACCAAGTTGGAGAAATATATATTTCATGAACTATATGTGGAATTTTTTGGTTATATTATTTCCAACAAAAACTTATTGATGGATCTAAAGAAGACCAAGGCTATTAATGATTGGACAACTATAAAATTAATATATAATATTTAATGATTTCTTGGATTTATCAATTTCTACAAGATTTTTATCAAAAATTATTTTTAAATAGTAGCTTCACTTATACTACTAACATATAAAGATATACTTGAATGGAGCTAAAAAGAAGAACGAGCTTTTTAAAATTTGAAAATAACCATCAATATATCACCCATCTTGATTCATCTAGATATTATCAAATAATTTTTTTTCTATAGAAATCAATGCCTTAGACTTTGTTCTAAAAGCAATCTTATCACAATCATGAAAAGAAGGGAGACTTCATCCAATTGCATTTTATTCTAAAAATTTCTTGGTTATGAAAATTAACTATGAAATCTATGACAAAGAACTTCTTACCATCATGGATTCTTTCCAAGAATGGTGCTATTTGCTTGAATATATTTTACATCTAATAACTATCTATATAAATCATAAAAATATTGAATATTTCATGTTGGCTTATGTTTTAAATTGTTGCGAGGCTTGTTAAAATATGGATTTATCTTGTTTTAATTTCATCATATATTGACTTAAAAAACATTAAAAGATGTCAAATGCTTTATCTACACATTTATACCTTGTATAAAAGGAGGAAGAAGAAATATAGAACTAATAATAGACAACATTCTTTAAACTTAACCATGTTTATCTTTGAACAATGATTATGTCAATTTTAGTGGGTTTTTTATTTCTTGATCAGATTCATATAGTAATAGCTACACATCCTCTTATCCTTGATATTAAATAATTTGTTAACAACATTCAAGATCATTCTAACAAATTTAAGTTTGAAGACAATCCCCTTTATTTTGAAGAATGTTTATATATTCTAAAAGGATTAGCATGTCTTTGTGTTTTGAAAACATGTCATTATATTGTAAGATAGCTATTAAGTGAAAGAAAAAAAGAAGGATTATATTATAGAGGAGCTTAATTGAAAATATAGTAACAAATTATTTTTAAAAATATATGTAAGAGATAGGAAGATAGTAATAAAATTTAGTATTAATGCTATCTTTTATAAAATTGACTTCTATATATTTAAGACCATAAATAAGATAAAATAAAGTAAATTAGAAAAAATAATATTAAATATATTTTTAGGTAATAGTAAAGAGTAACTTTTAGCAAACCTTAGATTGATACCTAGAAAGAACTGGTTGTGAATTAGGATTGAAACCAGATGTTGAGATACAAAACCATGCATCGATGATAAATGTGGAATTTTTTTGTTGATTGGAGAGTAAATTTAGAAAACAAACTTAATAGGATTTTGTTGAGTATTGATTTTGAGATTTTTGAGTTTATAATAACTTTGTGAGAGCTATACAAAGTCAAGGTTCTATTTGGATGGCTCTAATTTTTGAAAAATAAAGTAAATTCACATTTTAGAGAATTTTGTGAGTTTTATAATATATCAATAGATAAAAATTTGTAGATTTAAAAAAAAAAGTTGTGTTAAATGTATGTTATAAATTTGAGATTAATCAAATTATTAGATCAAAGGTTATTAGAATTCAAGTGAATCAAGATCTCAAAAATTAAATTTTGAGACTTAGTGAGGATTTTTGTGATTTTCAACAATTTGTTAGTTAGATTAAAATGGTTTTTTTGAATTGATAGTTGACTTAATTTTCAAAATATGTGAAAAGTTTTAGAGCCAATGAATAGTGAAAAAAAGAAATATTGACATTGAAAGATTGACATTAAGGTTAGAGAAGGAGGACATCCAATACCTAAGTAGATTAGAAGCTATTTCTTTCAATCTATAAGTCAAATTCTCTTCAAATTTTGTGTGCTTGTTATCAAATAATAAGCTAAGAAATGTAAGAATTTTGAATCAAGATTAATAGTTGATTTAATAATTATTGAGATTTTAAATCTGCTATAAGATTTGATTAGAATTGGTTAAAATTTGTTTAAAATTTGATTTGGATTTATTTGAAATTTTATTAGGATTTTATTAGAATTTGATTAAAATTAGTTAAAATTAGTTAAGATTTATTTAGGATTTGATTAGGATTGATTAGGATTGATTAGAATTTTATTAAAATTTATTTAGAACATCTTTTTGAATTTTATTAAGATTTGTTAGGATCTACTTAGAATTTGGTTAAGATTTGATTGAGATTTGATTAGAATTTGATTAAAATTGATTAAAATTTGATTAATATTTGATTAAGATTCAATTAAGATTTATTTAGGATTTTATTAAGATTGACTAGGATTTGATTAGGATTTTTAGGATTTGGTTATGGTTTGCTAGGATTTGATTAGGATTTTTTTATGATTTTTTAATGATTTTTTAAAGATTTTTTTTGATTCATTAGGATTTCTTTAGGATTTAAATAGGATTATTACGGATTAATTAAAGTTTATTTGAAATTGATTAAAGTATATTAAGATATATTTAAGATTTTTTTAATATTAAAAAATATACTTAGCATAATTGGAAGCTTATTTAGGTTATTCAAGATTGCCAAAAAGATATTTTTAAACACCTTATGTATTATTTTTGGATTGTAAATCCAACTTCAAGGTAAGATCAAATCTTTCTATAACCAAATATCTAATATATTTTTAGGATGATTTTTACATAATATGACAATGCCATGGCTTTCTTATTATTGGATATTTTGGATTTAATAAGATATTGGAATTACTTTCTTGAGATTTCTAATAGCCTCAAATATGGAAGACTGTTAAAAAATTTGTGCTTTCATGTAGCATATGTTTTAGATCAAAGAATCCTCAATATTGCCTATATAGACTTCTTCAATTACTATCTATTCTGAGACAACCTTGCTCTTTTATTTCCATGGACTTTATTTCAAATCTTCTACCATCTAATTTTTTTGATACCATATTTGTGATTGTCAATCAATTTACTAAGATGGTACATTTTATTCTTTACAAAAAAATAATCACAAGTAAAGAAATGGCCAAATTCTTTATTAATAATATCTATTAATATCATGGATTATCAAATGATGTTATATTAGATCAAGGACTGTAATTTATATCCAAGTTTTGGAAATCACTATTCAAAATCTTTTAAGTAGATATTAAGTTTTTTAAGACAAAGACACTTAGAGTATTTTATATATTGGCATGGCTACACCATTAGTAATTGTATATAGGATCTAGTTCATAATTTAATCAATGCACTTCAAAAAATATAAGAATTTCATTAATGACACCCTTCCAAATCCTAAGCGACAACACATATGCCAATTGGTCAATAATATTGCCATGTCATCTAAACTAGATAACTTAAATACAATATTTTTAAATTTTTTTGAATTTTTATAGAAAGGGAAGAAAGCAGCTGCAAAAGTTTTGAAATTAGTTCCTGTATATAATATAAATAGTGTATCTAGTGTCATTCTATTTTACTTAGAATTTATAATTTGATTTTGCTTAATACATCAACCATGGATAGTAATGGCCATTGAAATCAAACATGTCCATGAAAATCATCCAAAAGTTGTATTTAAAAGACGTTTTTATAATGAAGACATAGAAGTGTAAGCTTGGTCCCAAATAGAAGGCATTGGTTATTTTTGTTGGGTATAAGGACCAATGAGACTTTTAATTTGAAAAAGACAATTGGAATATATTACAAAAACTATGAGACACTTCTTTGATTTTCTTTGTTTTCAAACAATGTTGGTTTTATTACTCCTTAAAGAACTTGGAATTAGAAGGGACAGTGATATTATAGACATCCATCTAGAAAAAGTTCTAGAAGATTTTCAAAGGTTCTTGATAGCTCTAGAAGATTCTTAAGGTTGCTTCACATTGAAGCAACAAGAAAACCACTCAGGAAACATCTTAAGATAACTTAAGTGTAAAGTCTTCTCCAATAAGCTACTTAGAAGCTTCTTGATATATATATATATATATATATATAGGTATTGAGGTTGATGGATTCTTTAGTCTCAACAATGCATGTCTTATGGTTTAGTTTGGACCTTCTAGTCTTATTTTTGTTCATGAATTGCGTTGCCTTGCAATAAGACTCATATATTCTATTATTTTGTTATAATCTTGTATAGTTCTTTGACCTTGTTCATGATAAATTTCAACTTGAATACATCTAGTAAAACCATCCAAAAGATGATATATTTAGTAAATAATATCTTAATCTATAATTCTTTTATTTTATAAAAAGATAAAAATTCTTTTAGATTATATAATTTAAATATTAAAAATCTATACAAGTAAATAATTTATAATTTAAAAAAACAAAAAAAAACAAAAACAAAAACAAAAGATCATATACAACCAAGTAATTTAGATCCATAAGTTTAATAAATCTAACTTTAAGTACAAGATTTAAGTTATTTTAATTTACATTGATTTAAATCAAATTTGATTAACACTCTATTTAATATATTATAGGAACAATTAATTTCAATTTCATGTAATGTTGAACAAAAATATACTAATGTATAGAAGAAATTGGAATAAGACCATACAAAGACCTTATATGGTTTTGATTGTAAGTAATATAAGCATTTTAGAATTATAAACTACTAGAGCCTATTTAATTATTTTATATTACATTATCCTACATCAATATTCAATTGAATATTAAAGAAATAGCTAAGAAAAATTGATTATTATAAGAATCATAATAATACTTGAATATTTGGTCTATTTAAAAGAATCAAATTATAATTAATCATTTTCTACTATCATAAATTTCTATCACATGTTTAATAAAGTTTCAATTGATTATAATTTTTTAAATTTTTTATGATTTAATTTCTATAATGATGACAAAATATCTAATCCTTATCTTTTACTCTATGAACAAATAAGAATGGCAATCTTAGAAAATCTTAACAATTTAAAATAATTATCTAAAAGAACTTGAATAAGTAATTATTTATTTAAAATTCAAAATTAGATTAATTATTTCTATTTAGTTAAGTGTGAATATTTATATTTAAATGGAATATAAAAAATAATTATCCTAACTTCTGGATTTATCATCATTAAAACAATTTAAATCTAAATATGTCTTTAAAGATTTTATACATATACCACACTAAATATTACATAATTTTTATTTTTGATACCATACAAAAAATGTGTTTTTTAATTCATTTGCTTTTAAGTTTGACTCTCAAAGTTTTAAATTACACATTGATTTCAAAATTGCATATAAAATACAAAATGTGATAAAATATAAATTATTAAAAAGTTGAAATTATTAATAAAGTGGAATAAACAATTTTAGAAGCTATTTGCAATTGTAAATTGATACATGTCTTAGAATTTTTTACAACACAAATGTTAAGCAATCAAAAGAATTTATAAACTTTTGTACAAAATTATGAAAAAATATTCCAAAATCTACACCAATTGTTAGTACATTTAGACTTATAAAGCCCAAGCAACCAGAATTTAGGTGTTTTGATATTGGTGTGGGTTAATGCAAATAATTACAAACTTATGCTTTTAAGGCTCAAACAGCTAGTGTACAGGTGCTTTAAAATCTTTATATGGTAATACAACGCAATAATTTCCTTGAAGATGCCATCGGGTTCCAGAGCAGTAGGCAGCAACCTCGAAAGGCAAAAGGCGCAGCAGAGACTTTGAGAGTCAAACTTAAAAGCTAGAGAATAGCAGAAATGAGAGGAGGTATGAAATAGGAAGAATGAGGAAATAAGAAACACATCTAAATTAGAAAGAAGAATAACCAACCTCAGCAACAATTATCTTATCAGACGAAGTCTAAATCTACTCAGGGGAGTAAGGATGCTAATTCACCCGCACGCTTCTAAGCACCTAATACCAGGAACCTTTCAACAAATGTGTTCACTCACATGTGCAGGTCCATAGATGTAGTTTTAATACCACTAATTCACAACTTCAATCCCAGTCGTGGGCATTCCAACAGAAAGTTGATGTGCAGTGTCTGCGATAATCTGTAAGACAAGCACCAACCAGTGTTATTTACATATATATATATATATATATATATGAATAAATCTTACCGATCCACACAGTCCAGCTCCGTTGTTGCCCCAGGTGTATATGTCAAACACAGCACTACAAACCTAATGCGAAGCAAGTGATATGGTCCATAGATGTTATCATTCCAATAGATGACTAACTTTGAAACCAAATTTTCTTCCAAACTGCAGTTCTTTTGTGCATCAAACTTCGAACAACTGAGAACTACCATGGATACTAGAACCTTTGCTTCAATGCTACAAGCCAACAGCATGGCTATTTTAATGCAAAACTATCAAACGCAGACTTGGTTTTGTAACTCACTACACGTGGTGAAGATAAGACAGTGAAAAGGCATGATAGAGAGCTTAAGAAACAGTTATGTATTGTGCGAGATTAGCCAACCTAAGTTTTAGAACTTGGTCGCCAGATTCTAACCTAAACTTAACATATGATTACAGAACCAAACAGGAGGTAAAAGAACATCTCTATAAAAACCTTGAGGATTAGAGTACGACCTATTCTGCTGACCACTTCTTATTTACGCCACTAAATGCGACAAGTGATTGAAAAAAATGAAATAAAAACATTAAAAGAGAATCAAAGAATGGTTAGAATGCGTACCTTTCCCATGGCCTGGTAAGACAAATCAGTAACGCCACCCACATGAGGGGTGATCAAAACATTAGGATGTTGTAAGATTGGATCAGAGGGATCAAAAGGTTCTGTCCACGCAACATCAATGGCTAGTCCACCCAGATGCCCGGATTCGATACCAGCCAAGACGGCATCGTAATCAAGCAAGCCTCCTCGTGCGATATTTACTACGTAAGCTCCCTGCAATGCCAATTTTGTCACTTGTGATGGTGTTAGCCTCTAAAGAAAAAGACCTTGACACCAAACAACATATGGATCTCAATACCAAGATCACACAACAAATAGTTTAAACACAATCGTTTGCACAAGATTCGCTGTAACCAAATTTTAAAAACCACAAATCTATAAAAATGCTGGCAGTTATGCCTCATAAAAATCGCTGTTGTTAACGTGGACCTTGTGTTTTGTTATGCATGCCTGAACAATACTACTTTCATTTAATAACCGAAGGAATCGTTTATGGGAACACATCAATCAAAAAAAGAGTAATGCATACCTTCTTCATCGCTGAAAGAAACGTTGCATCAATTATCCCTTTCTGCAAATTGTAGCATGATGGAGTCACAAAATGAGTTCTCAACTTCATAGAGAATATTTTCTTCGGTACACATGCCTACACATCAAGACTGAGCTCGAACCTGGTACGCCAATATGAATCATCAATATCGAACCAGTCTTCATATCCATCGGATACATCCATATTATAGTTTCACAACCAAGAAAACTGTGTGCGGATAATGAGACATGGTTATGAACTCACTGTTGAAGGATTAAGTGTACAACACGTAACAACAATGTCAGCACGGCTGGCAAATTCGAGAATGCGCTCTGAACCACCTTTTTCAGATACAAAATCCTCATCTTCAGATGTATCGGGAAGAGCTCCATTCTGCGAACCTACAATGTACAGCACAATGAGTTAGTTTGTTATCAGAAGAAGCACGTCAGAGCAAGAAAGTTCTTTGACATAATCAGAAACCGCGCCTTAATAATTGACGTCGTCAAAATTGACAACACAGAACGCAGTTCTAAAACAAGTTCACCTCCAAATAAAAAAATACCTTCTAAACTAGTCCAAGATCGTCGGACAGCAAGCAAATGTACACCAAAATATCTCAAGCGTAGTGCCAACTCTTTTCCGATGTGACCGTATCCGAGTATAAATATCTAGAAAAGAGAACCCAACATCGTTAAATTTTAATTTAAAAAAAAAGAAAATTCAAGTCAATTTACAAACATGAAACTACACATAAGAAGTTGCCTTAACATACGAAACTCCCACAATTCGAACACAGTGCCAACACTGAGATCTACTTCCACCCAGAATAGAAAAAGAAGAGCACTATTAACAACGCTCAAAAGCCTTAAAACACGTGGCTCGTTGAGTCATATTCTCCCAAGACTAGTAAAGGCGACCAATCTGATCGCTTCACTGGTCTTGGCAGGCTGAAACTCGAAAAGAAAAACTTTAAGCCGTACCTTAGGAAAGTGGTGATTCCAAGAGGATGCAATTAGATATTATACTAATATTGTCATTGTTGAGAGCAAATCTGTATACTGCAGGCTGACACGAAGAGTAACATTATCAGCCACTAAGCAACTAGAACAAATGAAGAACCTTACGTACAGTTTTCCCGTACAAGGTGCTGCCGGCAGGTTCGCCTAATCGTTTTGCAGCAATAGAGGACGCCATGACTCTCTGCCACAATTCCAGGGTCAATTTCATGCAATTATACATATTCACATGGACAAGCACAGACTCCGCTCTCTGTATCATGTCTGTCCATAAGCTGAATTTTAAACGTTGAATGTTTCTGAGGACAAGGACGCTGAATACGTAGTTAGCCACTGTATCGCTTCAACGGCTAAGAGGACTCAAAAGACACAGCCCAGATCAGCCAGTACGACCTAAATGATGATAGAGAAGAATCCTCAATTGCAGTCACTGAAACATGCTTATACCTGGTGCCGCAAGAGGCCTAGTATCATGTAAATACAATGTTCCGCGCAAGCTAATGCATTTCCAGTATTCGCACTAGGAATTCTAGCCACCTTGATACCCGCTCTTGTCGCGGCTTCGATATCCACCCCTGTAGCAAGAATTAGAAAAAAAATAGGAAGTCATAGTCACAACATTTCCAAAACCCTCATAATACCATTAACTACAGCTAAACTTGCACCACATCCGCACGTCATCAAAAAACATACAAACTGAAAGTAAAGCTTCTATGAGCACATTAGGTCGCCTACCTTCGAGCCCAACACCAAACTGCACAATGAGTTGCAACTGCTTGGCGCGGGCTATCACTTCGGTATCCAGACGCATCATCCGAGGCACGCAGATGTCATAATCTCCTATCCGATCGGCCACTAACGTCCTGGGACAAGAATCCAACTGCCGTGCACACACATCTCATCCCAGAGCACTTCACATTGAACTCTCCCAACTTCAAGTTCTACACAAAGTACTAAAAGACTTACTCGTTTCGAACCCCTTCAATCTCTCGACCCATCTTGCAGCATACAATCACTCATCAAAGACACAACCATTTCCAAAATGGGAGAAAACTCAGAGCACTGTCAAAAGCATCGTTCGCATTGGCAGGCCTTACTGCGAAGGAATCAAGCAAGGAAATGCATCGAAATTCAGCGAAGGGACAAGACTAACGAACATGAAGATGTGGGTATTGTTTCAAATTCTCCCGAGTGTGGAACTCCGCAGCGGGGAATTCATCCCCGCAGAGGAGAATGCGCAAAGACTTAGGCTGGTTGTGAGCCACCGCCTCCCCCATCGCCCTCTTAGCTTGTGTCAAAGCCGAAGTCCCGCGAAACAGAGCCAAATCGCACGTCGAGCGAGTGCCCGAAAAGGCCTGCAACGCAAGTGCAGCGGAATCGAAGCAGAAACGATGACGATTGAGACCCAACACGGCGGATCCCCGCAGCAAGCTCAGGCCTCTCCTCGCCATAACTTCCTCCTCCTCTGCAATCGCTCTCACAGCGTGAAAAAAGTCGACTCGGTGCTTTTTAACCCTTTAAGCTTTTACTTTTACTATTTCCGAAACTTTAGTAGAATGTTATTCTAGTTCTTATTTTATTTGGCTTTGTGGAGTAGAATTTTCTACTAAAGTTTCTACTGCCTGTCACTGTGACTCGTTCAGCTATGATTCTTGGTGTTCATTTCTTTTTAAGTCCTTGGCATTGCTTCATCGTAAGTGCCCCTCGACTGTGATGGAGGCTCATTCTGTGGGTTATGCCTGCGTTTCAGTTGTCAGGAGTGCACCATTGTGACAAGGCTCGAACTGGGTGATCTGCTTCTTTTATCCATTTCGTTTTGTTCGTATGATGCTTGTATCATACGGAGTGCTAGACTTAACACTAGGTTTTCTTTCGGGAACTGCTTTTGGAGTTCGTAATTAGTTGTTGAGACTTACCCGGTAATTCTTCTGTGTATTATATCCTTCCGTCAGGTGTCACCACAGTTGTGTATATTTATAAAGGAATTCCAGATTTAGTGTAGACTGTGTTTGTACAACAGTTTCTTCTTTTTTCTTGTGAGGCTTTTCTTTACGTGGGTAGAGATTACTCATTTCACGTTTAGTACTTCGTTAACGGATGCGTTTTATTCGACCGAGGACGAAATGTACTCATCTTCAGTCTTTAAGACTATGATGTGACATGTTTAGTTAATATGTGACATGTTTAGTTAATATGTCACTGGCCTCATTTTTTTCAATCCAGGGTTCTCATACCTTTGGTGATTTCATTGAGTTTCCGTCCTCCCGATCAGAAAGACATGAATCTTCTTAAAAAATCTGAATCTGATCTGGGGAAAGACTTCAGTTAGTCTTTCCATATAGCTCAATATTTGCCCTTCATGAATCAGTTGGAAACAAGCAAGCATGCATGACCTGCAAAAAATTGATCACCTCCTCCTTAACGATTCCTGTAACAGACATTTGGTCAATGGTAAACATAGTTTGTAACAAAGGAACAAACAAAGAGGATTAGATATTGTCTACCAAATCAACATTGTATGTACTACAGCCACTAAGAAGAGACAACTAATTAGATGGTTATGATATCAATAAATACACTTCAAAGAACAAAGATGTCATGGAGGTTACCCGACTTTACATCGGCAACACTAGACCAGTTAAACAGGCAACCAAGGATCATGAAACATTCGAAGAATGAACCCACGGGCACCAACTGTGAAAAATATTGATAACCAACACATACACCTGCAATATCAGAGTAACATGAATCAATACGAATATTCAAACATGTCTGTAATGATACGAAGCAGAGAAACAGATAGTAACCAAGTAGTATACCACACAACAGGCTAACACAATCATCAATCCTATATGCTGTCAACAATAAGATCCTTTGAGCATGCACAACATCATTTAGTACTGACGGAGCACAAAAATCGTTTTACACACTGTACGAAAACCGGGTGCACATAGTGGAGAAGCCTGAGAAGTTAAAGTGAGGTGAGAGTGTTAAGAACCATTAGAGACCTCGCAACGGTATGCTCTTGTGATTGGCGAGAATGATAGAGATAGAATATCTCGTGCTGACGAAACACAGGGCGTCTGAGTACGTGCTCAAGAGAGTAAAGATTGAGCCACCATGCATCTCGGAAGTACATACAACTGATTTCCAAAGCACTTGTTTCAACGCCATGTATCAGTCAATCTGCAAGACAACACGACAAGTTACGGCCAACAAGAGTCGACATGAGTGCCACGGAACACAGTGCTGGGCACGTTTAGGATGCAGAAGAGCAAAGAAATGCTCAACGATGTATAATGCTCTCGAACGTGCACAAACAGAAACTACTCGTCCTTACCAAATATAGATAAACTCAGTGTATGGTCCAAGGTAATCTACTACAAATATGTCAATTCCTGGACTAAAGATACTAATACCGCCTGTTTCCCGAATCCTCTCTTCAAACTATACAATTCCCCGCGTAGTGCCATGATCCTCCCACGAAATGCTTATGGCTTTAACCGTTTCAATATCGCACCAAGACGAAGTGCACTAGTAGCTAACTCGTTATACAAAATTTCATTAACATATTACAAAATGAACAGCTAGACGTATGGTCATTCACAGATACATCCTCGTCATGTTGAGGTCGAAAGCTTCCAAAGCCTTCTTGGAAGTACTCTGACAAAAATTAGTGGGAAGCTCCCTTGAAAAATTGTTCTCGATTTGTGGAGCCGAACGATTTGATTTTTGGTGAGCTGATGCGGTGAATCCGTTATGAATTGAACCCTCTAAATCCCCCATGTACTCTCTGCGGACCAAAAAGACGATAAATCAGGACTGGAACCCCGAATGATGTGTCTACTATTGGAAACTTTACCACTCGTATGCAATAGCGACGATAGTTTGTGCATACCTTTGAAAGGAGAGAGCATATGATTCTTCTTCTTCGAGACCGCTTCCGAAGCTCATGTTCTTCAGTCTGCTGCAACGAACTGGAGTAGTCCTGCAGGTCGTAGGATGCATGCCAGGGAGCGTGCGATTCACTTCACTGAGAATGTCAGAATCCCGCACTGAAGACCTCCTTCTGGGAGAACTTGGCAATGCAACGACGTCACTCTGCTTTCGGGCTCGATGAAACCTGCAACGGAAAGATCCAGGATGATTTGTCGGGGAGCACATGCACGTCATTTTCGCAGGCGAGGATGACCTCTTCGACGAAAAATCTTTGGGAAGACGGCTGTCAGGAGACAACGATCGTCTTGATGACGGTCCATCTGAAACGGCAGATCCCCTGCCACTATTGGTCTGTAAGGACCGCGGCCTTAGAACAGCCTTGAGGAGTTTAGAAGCATTCATGGTGCCGCTCCAACTACCTGCATAATAAATTTCATCACGATATTGGTGAGACTTACTAAAGTATCAGGACCTCCAGGATCACGAAGAAAACACTGCCCCAGCAATAACAACTACGCATCACCACTGAACACAGTATGAAACAGGTAGGCAAAGACATGAATGCATGCCTACCAGGAAAGAAAGAAGTTGATCCCGAACGGAACTCAAAGGCGTCGAAAGGAACTCAATTGACTATCAGGTACAAACGGTTCTTCATGTCCGTGAAAAGATTACTGATGTGCTTGCTGGCACGCTCGAGCTACAACAGACGCACTCCAGAAGCAATAAGCAGCCAGCTATTTTAAACACCGCAGGTCTACTCGCAAACACTAATCAAGGCCCCGACACCTCCCGCACAGCAAACCGCTTACAGAGACCCCGATCAGAAGCTCCACAGAATAGACAGTTCGAAACCAAAACTCTACTAAAAAAAATTCCAACACAAGAGCTCCTCGAGAATATCTTCCGAAACCTTCGCCTAAAGCTCGATAGAAAATCTCCACACTGCAGAGGAAGAGGGAGGAGAAGGTGAGGGAGCACAGAGCAACCCTGCGCCGGAGAGAGGGAAGACCACCAAAGCGAATTGATTGGAAGCAGAGCGGCCGTTTATAGTGCTCTGCAACCCCTCGTTAGCGCGGGTTGCTGGCTCTCCCCCCAAGCCGGGCTACCCTGTATTCCAGGTCAACAGTCTCGCCAAGTCGCCACACGTATTCCTCACGCCAGCACATTTGTGGATAATTCCACCACCACAAGCATAAAAATGTTTTCTTAATGATCTTCGTTACCATCTATACTTTAAAAAGGGTTTGAAAAACCGCATACCAATATACACATACCAATATCCTTCCATAATTTGGATGAAGACGTTGGCTGGTGTCGAGTCGCAAAGGTGCCCTGGAATCAATAATTCAGACTGCTTCGATTTTAGATGGGAACGCTGTTCCCCAGGCACGCTCCTTCCCGCCCACACCCTCCACACCTATCTATTCTCTGATTGGCCTTTGAACGGCGTTAAGCTTAGTTTTGCACATTTAAGTTTTGCACATTCGACGCCCGGAATCATTGGCGATAACAGCTGATCGGCGCCAAGGTATAATTAAATTTCGAGGGCTGCTTAGAATCATCACTGCTAAGGCTCGTGGAGAAAGTAGTCTCCATGTGCCCCAGCCCAGAGGAGCCAAAAAAGCACATTGGAAGCTCTCCCCCATTGCCGCTGCCAATAATTGCTAACCAGCCGGTCGGGTTGGAAAACACTCCCACCACAACATTTTGTGGTGTTCCAACGAGCTGGTGGATTTGCAGGGACTTGTTGTTTTCACAAAGTGCTGCGTTCTCAAGAAGAATCAACACTGGCGTTCAGGGCTGCCCAGACTCTGTGGCGGAAATTAGCTGTTCACCGAGTCTCAAACAAGCTCGCCGAAAAAGACTGGAGGAATTCGAGATTGGGGGACAGGGTCAGGATCCTGCCGGTGGTTCAGCGAATGAAGCCTGGTCCACACGCAAAGCTCAAAAATTATTCAGGCCATGCCCAGCTTCGAGCGTGCTGTCTGCACCCTCTTCGGCCACTTGGTCTGGTGGGTCCTGGAAACTCGTCTGCGCGCACTGTTTTGAGACTGCGCGTGCAACCAACCGGTGAAGCAGGAGCCTTCCTGTATTTTATTATTTCCCAGTGGAGGGCCAGAAAGCAGGCTGATGGTGCACATGTTTAATTTCAAGGAATTCAAAAAATTAAGGGGAGTACGCGTGATATTATTCTTTGGGAATATATCTTATTTGGGAGAGGAGGAATGCTTTTATTGTATTATGTATGTCAACCGTCCAGTTTCTGGTTAAATAGTCCTGCCAAATGTATGAAGTGGTGAACCAATTCAGTCGTAACAATTAGTCGGTTAATGAGTTCACTATTGCAGCAATCAGTTTTCCAATTGGTTGGATAGTTAACCAATTGGTAAACTAAAGAGACCTATTGGTGAGTTTATTCACTTGAATTTCTTCAATAAGAAATTCCAAGTTCATAACTCCAACAAAGTTGGCATTGCTTTAAAATATTAATTTTTGATGGCACTAGGGAATATTATCAATATGCCTCTGGTCAATTTTCTTAATAATAGAATTCATGTTGGTAGTATTTTTATTAGAATAAGATGTTTTTCTAAGACTAGTATAGCTTTGCAATTAGTTTAGAGAATTCATCAACTTCATCAACTGGAATGGCATTATATTATTCATTCTATTCCATACTTACAAAGAAATCACAATTGTTACCTTACCCTTGTTATAATAATTCTTATGTGCTAGTTGTACAGCCATAATCCAATTACAAATACAATCTTTTTGAGTTGGCTGTACATGTTGATATGGTGCTTTTTCAGCTTAAACTTTGTTGCTTTTGCCACAGTCTTTCCTGCAAGTATTGTATAATCCAGTGATTATAATCTCCACAATAAAAGAAATTGTACAATGTGATAAGATATTGATATATTGAGGATTTCATGAATAGAAAAACATTTGATCAATTTTTGGCCAAAATAATATGATTGAAAAATTTGTCAACTTTTCTTGTATTGTAATATATAAATATTCTTTTTAAATTAAATTTTTGATTGTTAATATTCTTTATTAATAAAATGTATTGAATTAATAATTTTGCAACTAATAACATAAAACATATACCAAATATTATCATCATCACCAAGATGTCATTGATGATCATAAATCTAATGTGATTTCAACTTTTTTCTTTAATTAATTTCATTAAAATCTAAAATAGCATGTTCATTAATAAAAAATTTAAAATGTAAGTTCAATTTTTTGCCAAACTTTGAAATTATATTACTTTCAACCAAACTAAGTATTTATTTGTTGCATACATTGAGGTCGACCAATTCCTTAGGAATAATAAACTTAGTCTTATGTTATGATTTATTAGATTAATTTATATTTAAATTATATTAATTAAAGTGTTAATGCTAGGAATATAAATTCATTTATTAATTTTTTTGTATAAAAGTATATAGATGTACACTTACATATATACCTAATTTATAATATTTTAAAATTTTAATATAATCTTTATTTAACTTTATTTGATTTATAATTAATATATATATAAATTTAATTAGAATTAGAATTAGAATTATAACTTTATTTATTTATTTATTTATTTATTTATAAAATTGATTTTTTATTATTTTTAATTATCTAATATTATCTTATAATTTATTTGATTAATAAACATAATCAATCTTATATTCTTTTATTGATTATTGATATTTGATTATATTTTTATAAAGCATATATTTTTGCATTCATATTTAAAATTTGTTTAGTATAATATATTTTTGATTCTTTGAATTATATATAAATTAAAATATTTATAAAATATAATATAATATTTTAACTTTTTAATAATAAATAACTAAATTTGATTTGTCACTCTTATATATATATATATATATATATATATATAACTTTTTCAAACACTCTTTTTATATATTCAAAAAGTTTCATTTTTCTTTTCTTTTTGTGTAAAATTTTCTCACTTTTATACAATCTTTTGTAAAAAAAATGATCATTTATCAAAGTAGATTGTCTAAATTTGCAATCAATTAGAAATATCTATTGCATATTTGAAATAGAGATAAGAGCTTAGGCCCTTTCATTTGTTAAGAATCTATTTGTAAATTAGTTTTTATTTCCATAGAGCTCTCAAGACCTCAAGAAAATATTCAAAGTACACAAGTATTTGAACAAAGTTAATTTATAGTTGTATTAGCAATGTTGCTTTAATAATTGTTATAATTGTCTTAAAATATTTTGTAATATTGAATATCATTAAACATGACTCCACCATAACATGTTTCTCAAACATAGCCTCCTTGTAACAATTTATTCAAAAAATCCAATTATTATGAGTAAATTCTTCTTTCTTTTTTTAATAAGATTTTAAAACAAATTTTAAATTTTAAAAAATAAAAAAATCAAACATGAAATCACATTTATATCTATTCAATATTTTTAATTATATAAATTCTTTGAGATATTTTAAATATTTTGCAAAACATAGTAAATCAGTTGGCTTATATTATAATGTGTTTTTATATTTAAAAGATTTATTCACTGGTTTAGAATGTTGAAAGGATAATTCTAAGACCTTTGCATGATTTTAGCCTTGAAGGATTTTTTTACTGGGTTTGGTAAGATTGAAGTTATTTTTATTAATAACTTATAGATTCCATTTTCAAGCCACTACAAATTCACTCCCACATTAGACAATTTGATAATAAAAAGTTTGACATTGTTGTATATCTAAATAAAAATTGCAGGCACACCCAAATTGTTTTAGTATGTCCCTTATAGTTGATAGCACAATCTAAAGGAAGGTAGATAAATATTTCAGATCAAAGTATAGATAAATAATTAAGACCAAAGTAGTCAAAATAGTCAAAGGATATTAAATCCATATAGTGCATCAAAATAAATTTGGTACATGCAATAAAGCATAGCCATTGTCACCATTGAGAATCTAATTTAAGTGTATTAAATTGCAATATGACACCTTTGCAATGGAAAGAAAGATCTAAGGTACATGCTTTTTATTATGTAAAATTTAAATATTTATGTACAAAGAAAATTTTGTTCTCTCAATTGTTACTTGCTTCTAACTTCTAAAGTTGGGAACAATAGGCAAGTAGCAGCTAGAGATCAAAATCACCTATCTCCACATTTGACCTTTGTAGATAAAATTCTATGAAAAACTTTTTATCTCTCTATCTAGTTTGGAGGTCTTTTTATCAAATTCCTATTTCTAAGCTTTAGTTTCTTTATTGTTTCCATGGATCTTCTCAAGAGATGGAAGTTGGAAGAATGTTGAATGAACTTTAGAATTTCTTCCAATTTTGGCATTGAATATGTTACAAGTGTCCATCAAGCACGTCCAATATGATGTTGTGGTTACATCTCTTTAACATTTGTTATTACTTCATATTATTCATCTATATTTTAGAAGAATCTTATCAAAAATATCTTAATATATATATATATATATATATATATAGATTATAACTACAAATAGTGTCTATTTTGATTTCTAAAACTGGTATAATGTTTAAATCTATTACATGATATTATTAGTTTCTATTAATTTATTGGCCAAAGATTAAACCAAAATGCCACTAAATAAAGCTACTACCAAAATTTTATTCAACATTGTAGTTTTTACATAATTTTTTTTGCTGATTTTTAGTATATTGATTGGGAGTTCTTTTTATCATTTAATATATTATGATTTTGCCTTAGTTTTTATTTAGTAAAAAATTTAGTGTTACTAATATTCACAACAATACTATATTTGATTTCTCCAAGCATATTTGATAAAATGTGTTTTACCAAGTGATAAAATTGTGCTGAAATACTATGGTTTGTGATATTAATGAGACATAATTCTAAATAAATGTAAAAATTGATGTTAAAAAGTTTTTATATTGTTCTATATTTAAGGCTTAGCATCAATATCATTTTTTTCTAAAAACTACCAAAATATTCTTAAAACAAGTTAAGTTTTTTGATTTTTTAAATTTAAATTTATTTTTATTAAAATATAATTTTTTATAGACTTGCCTTAAATGTTCAAGAAATTTGATTCACAAAACACACAAAGGTGAGTGGCACAAAATCTAAAATCCTACTTTGAAGGATGATTGTTCAAAAGCTTTATTGAGATTTCTCACTTGGTAAAAAAAACCCTCTTTTGGAAGTTTTGTTCTTTAAATATAATATCAAGAAATTATTTTTTTATTACAAAGCTTAATATATCTGTCCAAATTTTGATTCAAACAATTATGAGAAGTATTAAAAAAACATTTTTTTATTTTTTTTATTTTTAATGGTTCTTTTAAGAAATTTTGGACACATCTTCTTGATTAATTTTAAAAACTACCTCTTTGAGATGGATCCAATAGAAATTCCAAAGGACAATACTTTTATGCCATGTATGAAAAAATTGCATTCTACATTGCATTATCCTCTTACGACCTTTGCACTTATTTTTCGAAGTATAAAGCCAACTTAAGGAGGCTTCTCAATATCAACCAATCAAATCATTTAAAAAATAAGGCCTCTCACCTTGTCCCGTAAGTAATAAGTGCCCCTAAGAGAGGCAAGAAGATTGTGTTTAAAAAATTGGCAACAACCTTGTGTGCAAAAAAGATTATAAAGTTTGTTTGTGGTTTTAAAATGAAATATTAAATCTGTATTAAGCACAAAAAATTTGTAAAATTGCATAATCAAGCATTTTGTGTCAAGCACAACCTGTTTGTAAAATTTCCATCCTCACATATTTCCACTAGATTGTATATGTGTATATATATATATATATATATATGGATTTGACATAAATGACACTGATTTGGTGATTTTATTGGATAGATACTCAGAGAGCTTCAAGAGTATATGAGGGCAAGTTTTAGGGTCTCTGTTGTTTATACAAGTTTGGAGGTGGATAAGCTCTTGCCCTTTAGAGCCATCACCACTCATGCCTTCTAGAAACATCCATCACAGTGGCCTTAACAACAGAAAATAATAAGAGTCCTTTCCACACTGGATAGACCAGAAATTCATCTTCAGGAGAATAACTCTCACTTTGGATTAATCAACTCTGGTATTGGATATTCACATGACATGCTAAATGTGTTATTAGCATTGCAACCTTGCATATATATAAAAAAAATCTGAACACAATATAGAGTACATGAATATCTAAAACACTTCAGCTCCACCATGCACTTTGTGTTTATGAACTTTGTGTTGAACTAATGTGTTTATGAACTTTGTGTTGTTTACATTTAGCTATGACAGTAACCACCATGTGCAATATTAGTAGACTTTCAAGGCTTGAATGGACTAACACCCATTACAAACTCATGAACTTGCACAATGTGGTAATCTCCAATCAACATTATGAACACATTTCTTTAATTTAACAAAATGAGAATAAAGTACCAGGTGATTGTACGGGAAATCCATGGCTGAGGTGACAGGGATACCCCCAAGTTCCTTACATGTACTTGGATGCAACTCTGATGAACAACCCCACCCAGAATTGTATGATACAAGAACATACAATTATCTTCAGAAAGTGATTATCCCACATTGAGAAATCCCTCAAATAGACATTTTACTGGGGTGTGATAGCAACATTGAATGATTGAATGTATATGGGGGCCCACATATCTTCCATTTCAGAGAGCACAAGAGCTTGAATTTGCATAGATATGACCCTATTTTGTAACTGTATTTGCTCAAGTAACTTGGAACAAAGTTGAGCATCTACAACCCTAAAAGCTATCCAACAATACTGCTTTGATTTTGGCTTAATTGTTTAAAAGCCTCTATCTCAGGTAGTGTTAAAATAATGTCACACCAGCCTGTCACTTCTTAGTTACTTTGCAGTAAACAACACAAAGTTCATAAACGCACAGCTCACATGACACTGCATCAAATACACACAAGAGGAGGTAGGTGAAGTTCTCATCAATGGTGCCTAAAAACAACAATTTCTGTAGAATGTTTCATTTGGATGACTTCACATGATCTCATTGGTAAAATCCATTGCACTTGAATGGAATCCTTGCTCAATGCAAAAACTGATCATTATCAATAAGTGAATAATCTCAATGTAGCATTAATGCAGAAGGGGTTACAAATTTCATGATTGACTCTGGTGGATTGCTATTTTATTTTATTTTATTTTTGGGCACATTGTTCTTCCATTTATTACTGGCTGGTGATTCAAGGCTAGTTTTCAATAAGGCACATATGAATAGCACAATGAACACACCTTCATTTTCTTTAAAACATCTTGAATGTAACCCACCTGCCAGTTAGAATCAAGTACAATTAGATCAAATAAAAGAAGTCCCAAACAGAAATAGGTGTATGCAATGTAACCCATCCAATTACAACTGCAGACAAGGGTGCTACGAAATTTAATATGAATGGGGGAGGTACAAAACTCTTAATGACAAATCAATGAATAGAGTACGTAAGCAATCAACAAAAGAGTAATCAACATTAAATTGTACCTGTGTATCTGTGGCAACCTTCAGTGCTGGATTCACCATTTGCTGCTGTTTAAAAGCTCTTTGCAGAGTATTTTCCAATTCCTCCTGTTACTTGAAAAAGGGATACAAGGTCAGTAAGTTCACTCTTTTAAAATAAAGTTTTCATAAGTCAGAGAAAATTACACAGACCCAAGCAATTTTGACCTAATGGTGTTTGGAGTTTCTAGAACTTGGTCCACATGCAGATTTACTTAACTCTGCAGGAATGTCCACAGGCATCTGATGCTGAAAATAATTTATAAAAATTAACAAATAAATAAAAATTGTTTGATGCATTTGACTTGTGATAAGAAACTCAAATCAGAAACCAGTTGTAATAGAAGATGACTCCATTAAAACAGTGTCATATCTGCTGGAGCTAAATTTGATCCACATGAAGATTAGTCACCTTGGAGAGAAAAATGGGATTAAATTGTTGATTGTTGCTTCTTAAGATGAGGTTATCAGACCACAGATGGCAATAATGTCACTACAGCAGCGAAATTACACCATGTTCATGATTTCACAGTCAAAATTTCAAACTAAAACCAATATCATCTGATTAAGGCAGACCTTTCCATAATTGGCAGATGTATATTTTCTGCTTTACTCTATCAGATGTGTTGCCTGATTCACCTGCTCTTAATCTTGCCTTTATTTAAGGAATTGATGAATTGGTTTTAGAAAATTGGTTTCACAAAGACATGCAAAAACAACTGAACACACTTGCAGTTTTATAAAGATATGTCCCACAACTTTTCAGCAGAAAAGTGACATCTGCTAGGGATCAGAGAGCAAGAAATAGGAATGGTTGCTGCAGCCTCTTGAACTTAACACATCACAAGGCACACAAGCAAGTGAAGTCACAGGCAAAAATTTAAACTTTGTTAAACACCTATATTGCATTATTGATTTGTTGAGGATAAGGTAGAATAACAAATTGCTATGCCCTCTGTGCTGAGTTGATGGACCTGCTACGTAGATAAAAATTTCATAGACTTTCAATCTGAAGAAATTTACTCTAAGCACTTATGCATCCAGACGTGGCAAAACTTCAAGATGGGGTAAGTTATACAGCAAAACTAAAGATTGTAAATACTAGAGTGTTGAAATTGTTTGAAATACCCATTTCATTAAGTGAAACTGCCACAATTTTAGCTCCATGACCCAAAGATGGTTCACAATCGTAAAAGTGTTCAAAGTGAAAAAATAATTTTAAAAAAATGAAGAAAAGAAAGGAAAGAGCTAAATTGCCTATTGAACCATTTTGGAAACCTTTGATGTAATCAACACCTCAATAAATTCTAAAAACATACACCTAAGCCATTATATATATATATATATATATATATATATAATCATTGTGATGAGAAAAAAAATAACAACTTATATTTGCACTACAACCATTTTTGTAAATTGCAACAACCTATGAAAGAAGTACTTTAGCATTAGATTTTTAAAAGCAAGAAATTCTAATAACTTTAAAGTGTTCAAGTCCAGAATGAACACAAATTCATTAGTTGTGTTGCTTGCTCACAGTGTAGATTAGAACCTTGTCCAACTTCTTGGCCTCTCATCTGTTGCTTATTGTGATGTAAAAAACATGCTTACTTTTAAATATTTTACCTTGTATTGACAATCCAAGTGATAATGAAACAACAAGAATTCAAAGAGCTTTTTGGTTCCTAACCATTGAAATATTTCTTATCATACCTTAACTCTAGTTATTTGTAGTTAAATCTTAAGTTATGCTCCAAATCATAACATTGCTTTTCATAGGTTTTTTAAGGTAATTTCTCATTTTTTATTTGTTTTTCAAACCAAACTTAATGCCAAAACAATCTTGTTTGATTCAGACCATTGTCAAAATCCTCTTCTTTTGAATATAATACCTATAGCTTTAGAAGCCTCAATGCTTTTAGCAATGTCTTTTATATTATCTGCATCTAATCCTTATAAGTCAGCTCTAATCACATTCTCAAAAAATGTATTAATTTGCAAAATTCCTAATGCACATTTCAAGAAAATTCTATTACAATGTCAAACACAAGCAATCAACCAACACTTTCATGAATAAAATCTTCTTCTAAATCAACACAAATTCATATGTCCAATTGACCACCACAATATAGTAAGGCTTGCCAATTTTTTTAAAATTAACAAAATTGAGCTTGAGAGGATTTAAGAACTACACAAGAAAGAAATAATGACATTTTTATCATTTTCCTACTTTGCATATTATGGAACCATATTATTATTTTTTCACTTGCAGAAGAATGGTTTTTTTTTTTTTTTTTTTTGTTAATTTACAATAATAGAAAACATAATAATAATAATAATATTTTATAATTTTATATTTCATAGATTTTCTTCTCTTCTAAATGCATAAAGTTAAAAAATTTAATTGGCTAATCTATCCAATTTATGTACAAGTAATAAAACTCTCTATAAGTTTAAGTACCCATTTTAATATACTTAATAAATATATTTATTTTGAAAAAAATCTTTTAATGACAGGTCAACCAAAATAAATCATTGTTGTTTAGTTTTTTGAGCATTAATTTTTTTTTTGTCGACATGTTTGTTATTAACATATCCTGTTGAATTGTATATTACAATTAGTAAGCTTTTATAAAATTAGTATTGACTTGTGATTGACTCAATATTTTTTTTAATTAATATCTTTTGGCACTAATATCTATTTAAAATAATAACTTTCTATTGATAGTATTACAAAACAGACCAAACCGATCTTATAAAATATAACTAAGTTAGTATTATTTTTAAAAAATGTACTTGTAAGTAATATAACCAATAGCATATATATACAAATATATTACTAAATATCATAAATCTTTTTTCTAAGAAAATAAACATTGTATAGATAGGCTATATTATATTAAATATTATACAGGTTACATAGCTCATTGATTTTGACTTCAAAATTGTCTAAAACAAGTTTTTATCAAACTCCATTCTCCATAAAGATTTTCAAACTGTCCAACATGATTCCTTTAACAAATCCAAAAAATGCTCATTCCAATCAAACAGTATCATAATCCTCACTTTTACTATGAACCCACACAATGTATATAAAGACTTGTGAATCTTTACCTCTGTGAAAGTCATCTCTCCCATCAAAGTTGGCTTCAAATCCACTTCACTAATAGTTGAGTTAACTCAACTGTTAGTTGAGTGAAAAATTTCAGAACAATTATATACATACATTTATATTTCAGCCAGTCTTTTAATTATTAATCCATGTACCCCACAAGATTCTGTGCAGTTTTTGAGCCCAGAAACAAATAAAATACACATACTAACTAACAAACAAACAAAGTATACCATTTCTTTACACGATCTCTCCCATCATCATCCTGATGCGTCGTCTTCTTCATGAATTCGTGCGTCCCTGCTGCAGCATATGTGTCTTGTCCAATGCTCTTCATATGTTTGCTGGCAATAGTTTTTTTTGTTCTGGTCCTCGCTAGTGATTAGTAACATGAGCAGGGCTGTTGGTTATGTCCCCATAGCTTTTGGGTCCTTGTAGTCTCTTTGCAAAACGTCCAGTTTTGTGCACAGAATTTTTGAAGGGATGGATGAACTAAGAAGGTGAGGAGAAGAAGAAGAGCTTGGTGGTGCTTCGGTACCTAACAACGGTCATTGATTTTGCTCTGTTTGTGAAGGTAACGTTAGTGATCGGATCTCTTTAGTTGCTTGGCTCGGAGGCTTCATGAATAAATTCTCCATGGTAAATCGTGAAAGTGTTTTTTATTATTATAAAATATAGGTGCCTCTTGTGTGTCTGTATACCTTGGGGATGCATGCGTGAAAGCTTTACTTCAAATCTGAGTTATGGAGGTGCACGATGGATCCTCAAGGGTTGGCCAGACCAGGATGTGATCAGAACAGGATGCATGACAAAACCGGTCCGCACTTGGCTTGCATTGAAAAAGCGTGTTGCTCGTCGTCATGAGCAATTTTGTTATCAGCCACATAATTTGAGATGGCAGGTTGAAGGTTGATAGCAACTTGCGCTTGGAGAGAAAGCTGAACATATTCGCTGCAGGGAGCGTTTTCAACAACAAGGTGTGTGATCTATCACTTGTAGGTACAAGAAACACTGGCTGTGTTGTCTTCCATTAAAAAAGCTCCTTTCTTCGAAGTCCTCTCTGAAGTCTTCATTCAGGTGCGCACGTTGTTGCGTTGAGAAATAAATGAAGGCGTTGCGCAGTTGCAATTAGTAATAGTCCTAACTGCTTGCCTGGCATGATCAAAGGCAAGAACCTTTTTGTAGAAAATCCTCGGAAAGGACTTGACTGGGCTTGACGTGCCCTTTGGATGATGAAACTTGCACTCCACTCCTCTCCCAGTTTGCATGACCTGTGTATAACCAATAGAATAGGCAATTGTAGTAATGACAAGCTGCCGAGGTTGCTACGTGTCCCCACATCTGATTCATAAAACGTCTAAGGGTCTATCCCCACACACTATTGTACTCAAAAAGTCGGGTTGAATTTTAAAACTCAACGTGTTCGAGTATGTATAGCATTAAAATTTTCCTTTTCTATGCTACAGAAGTATATTAAAATTTTAAAAACCAACAGTAGAAGAAATGATAGTGTTACGGTTCCGCTTCATAGTTACCGAGCACTGTGTCGGTAGTCTCAAAAGTGCCACTTCAACTTAACTGGTAATACCAAGAGGCATGTGACACACATTCAACTGAGATTATGATTGAGCAAGATTGCTAATCACAACCAAGTGTGCAGGGCTTGTTTCAAAACCCAAATCTAATGGTAAATCAGGGCCTACACACCAACCCCATTCAACACAGTTAAGTGGGCGGAGATGCCCCCAGTTCTGAGTATCACCACTATCCAATTCCATAGCAGTTGAACATACTGTTCTGTGAACGGACCTCGTGAGCTATCCTCTGCTATGCTCCAGTGCACAAAGTTATAGAAAAGAGAATAAAATCTTTTTTAATTTTTGAGATCAATAGCCAGGAACCTCCCACACTCTGTAAACAAGGTCTAGTTCATGAGAGCCTTAGTTTTCAGCTGTCTTACCAGTCTTCGGGATCAAGAAAAGAAATTTTCTAGCCTTTGACATATCGACAAGTCAAAAAACCATTAAGCAACAGCATCTGAATTCAAGTTTATAGAAATCGGAGTTCATTCAGTATGTGATTCGATTTCCCACATTCTCAAATGCTTGTCTTCCATCTTGAAATAAAGCTCGATAGTGGAAACATCCACAGATCTCTGCTTGCAGACTGTCTGCCTGATCATCGCTCTCCTTTTCCGTTCGCTTGTCCTGGACCATCCTCGATTATGCATTACGTTTCATCACAATGACTGTTCGGTTCAGCGTGAGAGTCTTGTTCCTCGCTGCCAGCAGAAGTGCCATAATCCAAAATCGTCGTCTGGGAGCTCCTCATTAACCTTTACAACACTTCCCAATAGCTCCTCGGAATCTGATGAGATATCTGCTAGAAGTAGCGAATGGTCATCTGCTTGTACAGGAAGAAGCTCCTTCTCTTCTTCATCATCCTCTCTATTTTTGGGTGAATCTGCATCGTCAGAAAGCTCGCATCTGTCAGCATCTTCCTGCTTCACTCTCGATGGCCGTCCCCAACGAGTTCCAACGTGCCTATTCGTTTAGCGCTTCGATTCTCCCACCCACAACAGTAATGCAGTGCGAGGTGCTGCAAATCCAATTTCCCGTAACCTCACGCTCGGTCTCCTGCACCGCTTGGGCTACGGATGATCCCCCATCTCTCACCGCCACGACATCAACCAAATGCCGTCATCGCATCCTGATGAATTTCGAAACAACCATGTAGAGATTGAAGCGGAAAGATCTCTTTCAGCGCTCGTTAAGACCCCCTCGTGGTCCTCGTATCGAAGTTCTGTGTCGGCGTTATACCAAGTGTCGCCTCTAGGAACATGCCACGTGGTTTTGGCGGCTAGGTACGCCAGCGTGGCGCAGACAGGATTTGAGGCTGATAAAGGACAACCAGTAGGTTCGGAAATCGAGGCTGAGTCCACGGTCTTAAGTAATAAGCTCAAGGTGTAACATTTATGCTTTGGATGTACAGAAAATGGTCTGGATGAAGTTCTGAGGATGAGAGCATTTATCATTCGTTATTTTCTTCTTCTATTTTCCATGATTGGTATGAAGAAAATTACAGAAAAAAATGTGTTTGGTTCAAAGGGAAGTTGACTTACAAAATCTCAAATTTACATAAATTGATGATACATAAATTGAAAGTTAGTTTTGGAAAATTGAAGGTGTATATTTCACCATTTTTTTTTATTGTAATATTATTTATATAAAGTAAAAACAGAATTTTCATGTGAAGGCCTTAGCACTAACTTGGACTTGCATGTCAAAAGAAGTGGATTTTATTTGTTATTTCTATTACATTAACATGTTATCTTATTTTCAAGCAATCTTAAACACAATCAAAATTATCATTCAATTACAGTGTGTTTGAATATGCTCTTTGATATTCTAGAAACTAAAGTAATTTTCATTTTAGTTTCCTTGATAAATTTAGTGAAAATCAGGTCTTTGAAAAATCAAATTTGTTATTTTTTTTATTTTGATAATTAAATAATAGTGCATTTAAAGATCGAATCAAATAAATAATGGATTAATTGGCTTACATAGTAAGATATCCGCAAGTATCGACCCAAGTCCTTCAATCCTCTTTTCTTTTCATTAAAATCTATATGTATGTGCATATATATATATATATATATATATATATAATCATGAATCAAAATCAGCATTCAGTAAATTAGTTATCTTACTTCCCTTTTTTTTACTTAAAACATTGCTTAAAGAAATCATATGTGTTTCGAGTTCCCATTCTGCAAGGAGCAGTGATATCCAAGACGATCTTCAGAGAACAAGGCTCAATTAGATCCTAAGCAAGGACGCACAAATTAACAATGGACATGATCAGGCAGGTTGAATATACTGATCTCGATTATCTATACCAAGAGAAGCTAGCAAAAGTTTCCAGATCGTGAATGGATGCTGCAGTCAGTAAATCAAGACAAACGATGTGGGGTATCAGGCATCAGCTCATTTCTGCAGAAGACTCGCTGATTCCTCCATACAACTCCGACGATCATGTGGAGCATCTCAGAGCTCCTGCAGAGTAAACAAAAGATAAAACAAAATTAAAAAAATGCTAACCTTCAAGGTCTTGAAACATACCATTGAGGAAACTGAACCACACGTTCGCACTACCATTGCCTGATCGGGATTCAGACTGCTGAAATAAGACCAACGGATGCATCATACAGTGCACAGTTAACTGAGCGAGGAATTAAGGAAGGAATCACATGTCGCACTGCCTCTTGTAACCCAGAGTTCATGCAAATATCCCATTTTGTATCGACATATCAACTCATTCATAGAAGAAGCCATGCAAATATCATCGCTCTTGGAAATCTGTTGCACCCAAAAACATGGATGGTCTTCAATCATGCAGAGCAGGAGGTCCACATTCAATGTTGAATAGTGCCCAATACATGGCAGCCCTAAAGATTGCTACAGCCCCAGATGCATAATTGTTCAGGCATAGAGTGTTCAACTCGTGTAGATCTCCAGAGTAAGTTCCTCTTGTTTCTAGCTGGGTTCGGAGAGGCCATTGTCCCCGCCTCCAAGCTATGTCCAATTTGAGCTGCTTGTAGTCATTCAGTGTAGGAAACCATTATAGCACCTCCTGACACCAATCTGTAAAGAAGAAAAGAGAGGTTAATTATATAAAGTTGTGTAAATTATAGAATAGCTCGTTGATTGTTTGAACTGTCTGCTTCTGCGAATGCAAAAGAGCAGAAATTATACACTAAAGACCAATAGAGGGTGAAGAGCATTACATGCGAATAGGGCCTAAGCACGCTGAATCAAGAAACTGTAAGGTAGCAGTTGCATGAGAGAATTCTAATGTGTGTGTCCTCGTGTTGTTGCAGGCAACTTAATCAATTCTGATAGTGGTACACTCAATTTTGTAGGGTCCCCATCACTATCCACAACATTGACAGATCCTCTACACCCAGCACACCCGCAGTAGCAGGTTAGAACTTCGTCCTTCGACATGAACCTGTAATCATATGTCAACTCCTCTCCAATCTCGATGTTCCGCTTCGCAAAAATGATAATCCGATCCTCTCCACTGGCAGTAACAGTCCTCGAGTAGCAATTGGGTTCACACGAATGATTGATAAGATGTGCAATGCTGCCAGCACGAGTGGCATCCACCACACGCTCATCATCGATTCGAAACATATAGGTTCCTGCTCCAACAAGTGAGTCATAGCATCTCCTTTCCCTGATGTCAGCAATTACAGGCCTCACAACTTCACCTGCATATTCAATAATCATATCATTTGCATAGTGCACTTGTTTTGTAAACACTCCCATCCCGTGAATCGCTGACTTGCCGAATACAAGGCGCTGGCTCAAAGATGATTTCATTCTACGGAACTTGTCTGACATCGACAAGACCTGAACATCTTCACCAGACTTTGTAGGAGTGGAAGCGGGGAGATCCTCACCACCAATAGTTCCTTTACTAGGTTCCCATTGCATGCACCCCATATTTCCTTTACTACTGCAGTCTCCTATCTTCAAAGGGGGATTCTGTCTACAACCAGTAACTCTATATGGAAGATTCTCTACAAACAAGCGCTTCGCAAGAGCTGCAGCAAGCGCTTCAGGTTCTCGACGCCCTCGTCTTGCTGCTGTATTGTAAGGCTCGCTCCGAGCACAGCCAGAGGATGTCAAGGGAGGTTGGTATGATAAGCAATCAGTCTTAGCACATGGGATTGGTTGAGCAACTTCACAAGTTGGACTTGTTGATTGCTTGTGTTTCCGGCAGTAACAAAGCAGCCGCAACTCTGTTTCCCCATTCACCTGCAGCTTCTCTTCCAGAACCTCCATGTAAAGGCCAGCTGATCTAGCACAAAGAGGATGAAAAGCAGTTTTACAGCTATTCACGGAGCATTTTATACATGCACCATAAGGTACTTTACATACGCTGCAAGTTAGCCTCCAACGTTCTTTACTGATTGCGTTAATACCATCCACAGGTTCCATTCGTTTAACATCTACAAGACATGTTTCAGGTATCCACATAGCACACATTAAATGAGCCCAGCGACCATCTATTGTCTTCTTCAACGCCCCACCCGTGACAGGACAAAGACAGCAAGGAGGTCGGGTCTTGGGCGCATCTGGCCTGCATAAGTTACACAGCCATAAATCTCCATCCGGAAGTTCCAGTTCTCCGTAGCAATTCATATGCACCATAATCCGGCACTTGTCACATTGCAGCAGGAGATTGTCAACGTATTCTTCATCAAGGTAACAAACTGTGCAGCGGTCCAGATGCTTCCACGATATGTGAACAGGTTTGTAACCCGCGGGTAGCACAGCCTCCACATCTTCCTCTGGGGCAATTACTGTCCAATTGGTAAATTTTGTGCAAGCTCTTGCACCTGGAAGGGCCTGAATCAACTTTGAAACTCGGGGATTACTAAATCCAAACATATGTGCAGCAGATCTGAACTGCATCCGCTTGTCCAGCTCAGGATTTTTTCCCATTTTCATATGAGCCTTTCGCAGCCTCTGAAAAGCTTTTTTCCAGCATAAATAGGGAGATGGACCTTCAACAGGAGTGTCGTCTTCAGGAGTACAACGAAACGTGGGTAGTGACTGTGTTAAGGGATCCCTGAACACCTGCATCTTGTACTCGACAAAAGCATCAGGGTCCTTTGCTGACGGAAAGCTACGCACTGATGTGTAGCCTTCGGGCCAAATGTATTGCTGATCATGAAAATGCTCGCTGTCCCTCACAACGTTCCCAAGGCTCAGAATCGTAAGTGCACCCAACTGAAGAGGAAAAGTCACGACGCGCTTGACTCGCCTTCTCCTCATTCTTTTGCCTTCACCACCACCTCCTTGCACATCTGGCTCTGGCTCTGGCTCTGGCCAGTTCTCCTCAATTTCCTGCCTTTGTCTCTCAATTGCCCCATGCACACCATCCCCATCATCAAGCAGGTGGAACATGCTATCAGGAAGCTTGCATTCTTTTAAATACCTCTCTACTTCTTCCAGGCCTTGTACAAAAACCACCCGCTTACACTTGGTATGGAACTTCATCATCAAACCTTTCGAAAAGATCACCAACTTTTTGTAACTGAACCTACAATGATCGTAGCTGCCAAAAAATTGAAGAGGAACCATACCCTTCTTGCCAGGCTCCATACCACACGCAGCTGCATGATCCTCATCCATGACAAATGCCGGCCACATGGGCCACCCCTTCACTTTGGCCCACACAAGATCCCCATGAACTAACTTCTCTCGATCTTCGACTGTATTTGCTAATGTTACCTTCTCAACTGGACCCAGATGATTTCTATTCAATGGCTGCTCACAGGTAGAGGTCTCAAGCTCAACCCACTCTTCAGGAGACAGTTTCAGCTTAAATCGCTCCTTCGAAATCAACACCATTTCCATCTCATTATCATTGTAATCAATCCTATGCTTCTTGGTTTGAGGATTGTAGTCATGGATGACTCCTGGATACCAATCGTTGTCCAAGGGCCAAAACACTTTGCAAGTTCGGCCTATCAAGGCCTTAGGATCAATCTTGCTCAAGTCAATTTCCCTCCACTGTCGTCGATTTGCTTTCTGAGTCACAAATTTCTGCATAGCATCGGTAAGCTTTCTCGTCCGAGGAGTGCTGGAAACAGCGTGGCCCTGCGCCCCTACAACTTCACCATTTTCATTTCGGGCTTTCTTCGTCCTCAGTTTCACAAGTGAATCAGCTACAACCGCACCATTTTGAATTACAGGCTTCTTCGTTCTCAGTTTCACTGGGTTATTAAGGCTGCTCGCTAATGGGGAATAAGAGCCAGAACAATGAGCTTGTGAAACTACTTCAGAACCCTTGGCTGCATCAAAATGTCTAAAACCATCATTCGCCCCACCTTGGAGTACAGACCCACCACTGTTCTTTTGGTTTCTATCCTTTCGCGAAGGATGTAGTGAGAATCTGGAATCTGCTCTATTACTACCAACTCCATTTACTAGTGGTCTCACCTGCGGTGATCTGATAATCTTGGCTCTTTGAACTTCTCTGGCCAACAATCCTACAGGCTGTTTCGATGTTGAGAACCCTCCCACATTGCTAACAGGAGAGCTAACTGGAGTACTACTGCTACTCCTCAGGGTAATAGACGAGGATTGCACATTACATGTATCACTCATCCCATTCTCAGGTTTCTTGACAAATGTAGACTTCAGAAGCCCAAAGCTCTTGCCTCTTTCACCATTCTGCTGATTTATACCAATTTGTGATGCCTTCTGCAGTGCTGGAAAGCACTTAGGGAGGTTAACCCCCAGACATATTAATTCATTATCACTCTCCGTCTCCGAGTCGTCTGATGGATCAGCAACCAATAATGATTCCCCGGATAACCCTACATTTCGTAGAGAACCAGCATCTTTCTCTATTCTATTGACATGAAGATTAGTGTACAATTTCCCAGGCATTGCCTTGTTGGTAACAGAACAGTCTCTTACGTCTCTTCTCGGTTGAGCCAAACCAGAATCCTTGGCCGCTAGAGCAGTTCTATTAAATAGAAAACCTGGAGATTGCCCCTGCAGCTCTACCCGTTGGGATCTTGGTACTGCCCTGAAACGATTAACTTCCTGCTCCCAGTCACTTTCAGTCTCTTCAGATGAGGAAGATAGCCTCACCACAGTGTGCTTCGCACCAGCTACTCCGTCGGCTTCTAAGTGAACTGGAAGTGAAACTTCTGGTTTTTTCAATCTAGGTTCCGCCAATCTTATCAACAGTGGCGCTCTCGGCACTTGAGGCTGAACAATTTTGACCGTACTAACTTTCGAAATTCGATCCACTACTGTCATTGACTCCCGCAATTCAAACTGGACATTCGCTTTCTTAGGCCCCACTGGGTTTCGCAAATGTTTCAGCGATACATACTTAACAGGATTTGAAGTGACGAGATCAGTAGCGCCTTCATTCGACAGAGATTCATGGGAACCATGTGGCTGTGGACCACGTGGTAGAGGCCACAAAGACTTCACGACCTGGTTAGCCGGCACAGCTTTCTTCTGGTCCAATGGCTGTAGCTGCTGATGAATCTCAGCACGCTTGAGGGCGGGTCTTCTACATTTCTGTGATTCATTCCTCTGCCCTTGTGCGTGCTTCCACCTCCGTGACCTTGCACTCATTAATAGTTCAGGGAGAACATTTAAATCTATCGGAATTCGATCACAGTCAGACTCATCTGCTTCTTCTTCTTCTTCTTCTTCTTCTTCTTGCTCATTACAATTAAAGCGCTTTGCCTGATTCTCTCTATTCAAGCGTGGCAAATCCGAGTCTGTCTCAGTAGCTGTTTCACTTTGAGTTGCCTCGCTTGAAACCCCCTGCTGCTGCAGTCGCCTAATCTGCCAATTACCAATTCTTGCTGGCATGTCGTCCTCGGTTTGCGTTCCGGAACTAGATCCATCCTCGTTACAGGGCACTAGGAGTGTACTCCTTTCCACAGAATGCATATGTGGTCGTACAGCTGGGTGTGCTCGCTCTTCTTTTCCATTGATTTGAAGAAACTCCGCAGACCGAGGAGACTCTTGTTTAGCACCTGTATGATAGTCCACTTCGAATTTGTAATTCCTACCCAAAACAAGCTTGGGCCGTTTACCTGGCCGATATCTTCCCGCATATCTCCCTCTCTTCACCCCTTCATTTGGTGGCCTTCCCATTCGTCGTTTCTTATTAGGCTCCTCGCTGGTTGAATAAGGCAGTTTGCCCTCCAGATTCGGGCCAGCTTTCCGCACGCCCTTTGGTCTGCCCATCTGCTTTCTCCCCACAATCTGTACTTTCTCAGAATCCGGATTGCTATTCAAATCAATATCTAAACGCTTCTCCACAGGCTTAAGCTTCATTATAGCCTTATTTTCACAAGCCGGTCTTGCGAATTCCAAATCTTCAAATTGCACGGGAGATGGCACAACAGCGGGCACTTCATCACGCGCATTGCTCATAAGAGAAATTCGGTCCCCAAGCTTTGAGCTAGTCTGATCTCCCCAGAACTGCTCCAATGTCAACTGCCTCTGCTGCGGCGATGAGCCATTCCGCTGAACGACTGCGAAATCGGCAGACCTGCACTCGTCATTTAGAATTGGTGAAGGTCGCGGCGGCTTTGGATCCGCTAAGGCGTCCAAATTCATAAACTTTCGCTTGTACACAATTGGGAAACTATCATAACCCGATCGCTCTCCCATCGTACCGACATTGCCATTCCTATCCATTCCTCTCATCCCAATCACATCAAAAGCTTCCCTCCATGTCGAATGTACTCTCATGATGCCCTATTGCTGACATTGCCTACGATCTACGGGCATTCGTGAGCATCCTGATGCCCTACGCAGACTGCATTCGCAGCAAGAAGATAGTGATGGACACTAAACTACTCTAAATTAAAGAGTAATCAGAAAAACTGAATCCGTATAAATTACCCCATATTCTGCAAGTCATGCAAAAAAGAAAAAAACTTCATTAATGCCGAATTGTCAATCACGATGACAATGAAACAGGAAGGGTGTGACATAATTTATATTCATGAAAGAAACAATCATCAATTACCACGACCGTAACAACTACATGCTAGGAGTCCCTAGAGGACAACAGTGACCAAATACTCCAACGGAACTAACCTCTTGCGATGATGAAGTGTCTGCGTCACCAATTCTCACTTCCCAAATACCATGAAGTACCCAGTGTCTGCATCTCCCCGCCTACGTATCCTGAAGGCCTTATCAGTTCGCCATGCTTCACTCAAGATCCTCCTATGTTCATCGCGCCGAAAGAAACCCACATTCTCTACACAACCTGACTGGTCGCTCTCCATCTACAACCCACCCGAAACTCTACCCTAGCTTGCACGCCCACAAAACTCATGAGCAAAACAGAGCTTCTTCACAACCATATTGTCACCTCCACAGCATCCTTCCATCGCCCATCCTACGCAAGCCCCATGAACAACCTCCGAGGTTGCCCAGCACATCGCCATCCCAAGAACCAACAATATCACCACCCCTACCTCATGCCCCGGTTCACGCCCTCCACAGCAATATCTCACCGCGACATCCCTCCTCATCACCACCAATGCTACAACCCCCTCTCCCCATCGCCATCACCATTGCAATCACCATCGCCATCACCAGCACCCGCAAACTTAAACTCAAACTCAAACTATCACCGCAACATGAACCCCAAACCTGCCACCCCTCACAGACTCCCCTCCTCCTCACAAACTCATCTCCTCCCTTCTTCCACTCCTCATAAGCTCAATCCGTTAACGAATTAAGCGATTCTTCCTGCAGTGCTCCCAACCCCAACTCCCCGCTCTCGATTTCTTGCACCTCAATCTAACCAAACCCTAACCCAACCAAAAACTCACCCTCGCATACCCCTTCCTAAAGCCAGTAATCCTGTTAATTCACACACTACAACGAGAAAGCAATCGCTCTTCACGAGCAGGCCGCAGCCGTAGCAGAAACAAACCACGCAACGCTCGAGGCGATGATCTTGGTGATGGTTCCGAAGTTTTCTCTCTGTATGCCTGTGTGTGTGTGTGTGTGTGTGTTTTTCTCTCCCCCGTATCCGTTGTCTGCAGTGCTTAGAGGGAATGTTCTCACAAGGACCAGAAGGAAGCTTACGGGTCTTACCCGAAAGCGAGGAAGGGAAAGGGTCCTTTTCGTTTCCTACTGTTACACATAATTATCAGTTGTGCATGAAATCCCTCCCTCCTCGCGTCTTCTTTTTCTCAAGGCTGGCAGGAGTCCTCCTTCTCGACTTGTCTTTGTCTTGTATGAATTGGGAGGTGTGTGAAAATCGATTTTCTATTTCTAAGTTTCCGTGAGGTTCTTGCGCATAAGGGGGTGAGAGAGTAAGAGGACTTCCCGCCTTTTAGGGTTTAGGGTTTTCATTCAACCATCTACAAATTTGCTAGAGGAAGCATAATTTCGGGTTGTGTTGAAGAATTTATAAAGAGTTGGAAAGATTAATGGGTACTTTTGAGGGGTCGAGGTTTTGAGTTTCTTGCAGGTAGTAATATGTGAGTTGGGAATTCTAGGAAGACCAGAAGATTGGTTGTTGGAACATTCCACTTCGAGGAACAAATGGAGCCAAAAAATGGTGGATTGAGTGGAAATGTAATGTTGCCAACGTGTGTGAGCAAGTTGTTTGAGAGGAGGATTTGAAGGGTGGGTAGTGGTTTTTGGCCGTTTGAGGCTCAGGAATTGAATGAATGGAGATTGCAAGCTTAGTTGGTGTTTGAATTTGTGTTAAGGTTGCTGAAGTTGGGGTTATGCAAGACGTAATACTAAGATGTGCTTTTATTATTGTGTGTGTGAATATTGTAGCTACTACAGGTTTGATTGTGTGTTTCTGTTTGTGAAATTGAGGAATCATAGTTGGGATGATGTTCACATGGCATGTTTGTCAATCTGGAGATTCTGTGGAGAGGCATTGAGATCCTTGGTTTCCAAAGAAACCCCAACAATTTGAGATAAGGTTTTGTAGCAATAACCATCCTGACAAGTAGGTACTGTGTAAGCATGTGCTTTGGAAACAATATCTCAACATTGAGATCTGATGACAAATGCTCTTTTTGGAACTTTTGATTGGGGTGTAGTCCAGTGTACTGAGAAATATTGAAAACTTCCTGCTCACTGTTATGATATCACTACAACTTCTCTTGGATTACATAGATTGTTGTATGAAATAATGAAGGTTGATTTAGTAGTGAGATTGAACTCACCTTGTGGGTGTGTGTGTGTGTGGAATGTAGGACTCTCCCTTTGAAGGATGAAATTCTTAAAGTTTTGTGACCACATAACCAAACAATGTTTCTACACATGAGTCTTTACATGAAAACCCCAATAATGAACCATGCCAAGCAGCCAATTCACACTAGTGTTCCAACCTCAAAGGATTGTGTGCACTTCTGGGAGTTTTTAGAGGGGCATCATTGGTGGCACCAAGATAGTACATTCTGCTTTACTCAGAGTCTCTGATGCTGCAGTAAAAAAAAGCAAAAACAAAAACACTTCCCACAAGATCAATCTGTAGGCCACTTGCCCACAGCTTTTGCCAGTCTTTCCAATATAGGTTTCATTAAGATCATGTGTTTCCTAGACCTGAATTAGAATCAGATAATTGCCCTGGTCTTCTTTTTTTAGTTTCATTATTGTGCACTGTCTGATTGGATTGAAACAAATTTTTCTGCAGGAATTGTGTTCATTATAATTGTGGCTTAGAGGTTTCATTGACTATGGCAGCTAACAGCAAGGACCCCACTTGAAGAATATTGGATGCTCTCTGTGAACACATCATAGCTGCATGAAGTGGACTTGGTATTGAAGAAGATTCTTTTTCTTTGTTGTGCTCTCAGACTTACCACTGATTGTTGAATATATCACATCATTGGCCTCATGGTTCAGTAATGCATTGTGTTTGACTTGCTATTCACTTTGTGAAATTAACATCATTTATTTTTTCTTATGGACAGATCTATGTCCCTAGCTATGCACCATGCATAGAGTTGAGATTGCAAGGCACTACATACTCATCATCTGTTGGGTACAGTCTCCAAGAATCTCTGCACACTTGGCTAGTTTTTTTTTGCAACTTCAATTATGTTACATTCAGGCAACCCCTTGAGCCATTGGCTGCTTGTTGATCAAAATGCTTTTGGATCACTTGGTGGGGTTGAACTGAATAACTTCAGTCAAAATCAGAATATGGCTGCCAAGCAGACTTGGGAAGTATACAAACTTGTTCAACAATCCATGCATCAATATTTACATGTCAGACTCCTTGTCCCAGTCTGAACTACACTCTAGCATCATTGACAGAAAAACAATAATTACAATTCCATGGTGAGCAGACTAGACAGTGTTAAATATCCACAGAAAGCTTCAGAAGATTTGTAATGCTTCTTGTACAATTACTGATGCAGTGTGTTGTGCAGAGCTGGGAAAAAGTGCTCTTGTGGGTTTGAGTCACCACTCACCAGCCTGGATGACTTAATGAGATGGAATCCCATATAAGCTGCCCAGATACTTTTCAGTGACTAATGGTTGCAGAGTCAAAGCAGCACTGTAGCCTTTTTGGCAGCCTCAGTGTCTACCCACATCTCAAAGATTGCAGAAGAACAGGGGATAAGTAGCAACAAGTGGGTCTAACTGGTCATAGTTCATGGAGGTGTTGAGAAATGCTCTGCAAAGAGACCAATCTTCTATGCCTAATATTGTCTCCTTTGTGGCACCCAGTTTTCTCAAAGTTTCAAAGGCACTCCATGTAGTACAGTTGCAACAAAAAAATAAGAAGTTAATGATAACAACAACAATAACACAGGAGAATAGACATGGCAGAGACCCTGTGGCTTAAGGTACTAAAAATACTGGGGAGAATATGCTCCCGCTGCAGCAATTTTTTCCTCTGCACTGAGAACATTATGAAATCTTCTGAACATTAGAATTGTACATGGAGGAAAGGGACAGGCACATGAGTTATTTGTATAAACAAAATAAAAATAAATAAAAAATAAATGCTATGGGACTGTACAAGGCTTGTCCAAAAGCTCCATAAATTTTGGATTCCATCTACGGCACCATCACTTGAACATCTATATATATATATATATATATGTGTGTGTGTGTGTGTGTGTGTGTGTGTGTGTAAAATTTCTCTCTCTCCCACACCATTTGTTGCAATATCCTGTCAGCGGGATTGCAAATTCGGAGGCCATTCTCTGCTCAGCGAGGTATCCCAATGGGGAACACTTCCATGGGCTTTTCCACAGGCGAAGAATCCAGATTTTCCACAAGGTTGCCCAAAAGAATTCCACGGAGCAACGAATATCCGTTGTCCAGTGCATGAATGAAAGAGCCAGCGATGAACCAACGTTGGAATCCAGACAAGGGGAATGATCGGACCCCACAATCTCAATCTTGGAAGAAGAAAAAGCGTCAGAGCAAGGGCAGCATTTGTCAGAGCAGCAGCCAGAGCAGCAGTTCGAGTTGATGTGCATTGGAGGGTTTGTTATTGGCCGATGCCGCTGAGTGGCAAGAATCGGACGCCGACGTCCATGGACCAAGGCACTGGCATCTTGCCACGCATTAGGGCACGGATCCACCGCAGCACCGCCTTCGCTGCCTCATGGCTTGAATCCCAGCCCATCACCAGCTGGGATGCTAAAAAATCATGCCACCCACAACATCGAGGCCCCTCGAAACAGGAAACCGCACACCAAGTTGAGGAATTGTGAGAAAGGAAAGCAGGCACAAGCGGGGCAGGAAAGTGTTGGACAATGCTCCACACACTTGCACTTGCGGGGTGGCTGTTGTTGCAACATCGCATTCCTCTGGTGAATTTTCCTTGTTTGAATTCTTCATTGCCTTGTAAACTCCGATGACCCGCGGCGATAGGGGTGAGTCTGTCCCTCCACCGCCCTACAACAAACAAAAGCCACGCGGCTCACCCACCAAGGGAGCCTCTTCCAAGACCGGCATGGGTGTTACCATATTTTACTTGATTTTCACCATTCCACAAATTCTATAGTGTATGGACATGTTTATTTATTTGATTCAATTGATATATGTGTGTGTGTGTGTGTGTGTGTGTATATATATATATATATACATATATATCATTATTAGAGCATAGAAAAGTTGTGCAGGTTATATAATTTTCAAATGTTTGATGATTTGATGAGTTATATTGCTTCCTTTATGGTTTTAAAAGCTCCAACTAATTGATCTTGCCATTGAAAATACTATTTTTAAATTCAAAATTAGTCTTGATTTTTAAAAATTGTCCATGTAGATGAATCCATAAAACAAAGAAATGCTTTATGTATAAAAATAACTCAAAAAAATCTTAAAGATTGATTGTGTCTAACTTAAATTTATAGTCACAACAAGATCCAATTTATAAGCACAAACTAAAATATTTATATTTTAATTTAAAAAAATTACACAATGATCTATTCTTAAATTAATAATTAATCACCTAAGCTAATATTTTCTAAATTTTTACCTAATAGCACTAAAAATAATCAAAATTTATATTTTGAAGATGTATTATTTATAAAACTTTATCTCTTAAATAAGAAATTTTTTAAATTCAACAAAGAATAGTTTCTTAATCCACATTGTGGTCAAGCAAAGGTCTTAAATCCATAAATGTGCCATGACCTAAAAACCTCCAAGATAAAGCTATAATGTATAATTTTTGCTTGGATGTGAAATTTTGTTTTGATAGAAAGAGAGGGTGAATCTCATGAGTCTTGTCTTTTTTTATAGAAGTAACATGTGCAAGAGTTAATGCTATAGTCCTTAAACTGAAAATTTTAAACAAATTTATTTATTTTTGTCTATAGTGACAAAATAGTGTCTAATTTTGTGATAAATAAATTAATTTTAAGAATATTAAAAGTATAAAACAAAAAAATAAAGATTTTATGTGAGCACAAGAACATCAAGGGCAATAGGTTCAATTTATTTTATTTTATTAGATAGGTACATCAAATAGAAATATTTAGTATTCTTTTGTTCATTCCAATTTTTCTTTTATCTTATATAATAATAGAAGTCTTATCTTTGCTTCCAATCACAAAGCAATGCTTAATTTTGTGAAAAGAAATTGGTGTTTTCTATTATTGTATATGTAGATGCAACAAAATATTAAGATTTTGGGATAATAATTTAAAACTAAGAAGTACTTATTTAATAAAGAAGATATATATATATATATATATATATATATATATATGAATTTATATAAAATATTAATAATAAAATTAAATAATTTTTAAAGTAAATAAAATAATATTTTAAGTAGTTTGATTTTTTATGAGAAAACATCTAAAGTCTTCCATATCATACAAAAGTAGATCATTTATAAGTTTTACAATAGCATCAAGATATATCTGTAAAATTTTATAAAAAAGACAATTTTAATGGACTTATTTAGTTTAATTGAATTTATCATGCTGTTGTGTTAGTGATATATATATATATATATATATATATGAAGTTTTTGATAGGTTTAGAGTTACTTTTGAGCTTTTATCAAAATTTACATAAATGAAAATAAAATTGAAATTATCTTCAAAACAAGTCAATTTCAGTTTTAAATTGTACTAATTTCAAAGATTTGAGTAAGTATATATATATATATATATATATATATATATATCTAAAAGCTTAGTATACATTTATATGGAGTTATTGCACACTTATTTGCATTTTAGATTTTTTTAAAAATTCAAAAACCAATCTCATTTTTCAAATATTAAACCAACCACTATGATAAAAACAAGACATGATAAATATGATCTTGTTATTATATGCAAATAAATATTAGATAATTTTGTTTACTTTATTTGATAAATTCAAAATAAAGTTATAGGATGTCTATATTTTATGTCAAATAGTTGAATTGTGATTTTTATTTTCAAGAAATTGAATATTTATTAAGCATATCAATATTGCTTATATTTTCATTTTTAATTTACATATTTTTATGGATCAGAATAGCTTCAAAATTATTACTCTGAAGTTATTTGAATTTTAAGTTTAAGATATTTTCTATTTTTAAAAAAAATTTGAGACGTGTTTTTGTTTTTTGTTTTTTGTTTTTTTGAAAAAAAGAAAAAGAAAAACTGGTTTAATATCAATTATAGATATGATAAAGTTTTGTTATGTCAAAGAGAAAGAATCAAGCTGAGGTTAGAGGTCTGGCCGGGATCCTTTACTAGCAACAAAACATTCTGAGTAGCTAAATTATTTCACAATCATCCCAAAAATATGTCTCTTTGATAGACAAGTAACTAGAGCTCACTCTAACATCATTCCACAACACTCATCATTATGCAAAATGTGCACCACCTTAACCTCTAAACCACAACAAAAATCCATAAACAAACAAATAAACATATAAATAAATATCTGTATATTAAAAAAAACAGAAAAGTTACACCATTCAAAACTTCAGCATCATGTTACTGAAATGGTATCCAATTACTCACATTCAGAATGATATTAACAACATAATGTACATCCTCAATTGTTCAAAACTGATTGATAACCATTTTCTTTGCAGTTCCCTGTTGCAGGTTGGGGATTAATGGATATTGCACTTGTGAGAATAAGGGAGTGGATTATTTGGGTTTATATCCAAAAACTAGCAGAATAATTACAATAAGCTTTGATGAGGTTTACAAAGATTTACAAGAGATTATGTCTGTGAAAAAGAATTGGGCAAAAATGTGCTAAAACTGTGGTTTTTGTTTAAATAACCTGCAGGGTGTGAAAAATTTACACATGACCTAATGCAAACTATGAAACCATTGATACTATAATTAATTTCTTGGTTCAGTTTCTAACAAGAAAAATAAAAATAAGAGAGTATATGAATTTTCTAATGTAGTGTAAAAATCTGTTTGTTATTTTGTTTTTTGTCTTTTTTGGACAATGTTTCTGTTATTGCAAGAGATGATTGATTTAATAGAAATGTGTATTACAATAATTTCTATTACAACAATATTGCAGTACCTATCATCAATGTGTTTTTCCTATTATTACTCTAAAAATAATTAGACAATTATATAAAATGATTGTGTGTATGTATGTGTATATATATATATATATATATATATATGAATTGTTAAGCTAAAAAAACATGATCTAATATAACCATGCCAAGTAACATAAGATATATTCTAGGACTGAAAATTATAAAATTGCCAAAAAGAGTGTACTTTGACAATATGTTTTACTAGAAGACATTGCTACTACAATATTTTAACAAAATTACATTGAAGGGAAATTGCTTCTACAAAGATGGTAAGGAGATATAACCATTTTAGTCTAAGATTAGTAGGTTTTACTTTTTGTTATTAATCCTAAATTAATATGGAGGATTGTTTGTACAAAAAAGAAAAGAAAAGAAAACTTTATTTTATTTTATTTGGTGTATTCTTTCTTTAAAAGTCTTACTTTAAGCTTAAAGTACTCTGAAGTTTTTAAGTAACAAAAAACTTTACAAAGTAGAAATAGAAGAAAGGTCAAGATTGTAGCAGAACTATGGAGGATCCTTCACTTCATGTCCAAGTCAAAAAAAAATATGTCATTTCTTGTAGCAATTTTTTTTAAGAGAATAATTTCATGTCTCTCTCTTAATACAAGCAATAAGATCGATGTCTACCTTAAAAATATTCTAATGTAAAATTATAATGTAAAATGAAAAACAATTCTTAATTAATATTTTGTGTCTTGTTTTTTAACATTTTTCTTATATGTATTCGCAAAGCACATACAAAAACTAAAAGTAAAGTAAGAATATGCATAAATGTTTGATTTGTTTATAGTTTAATCTAAATTTCAATAAATGGTTGATAAACAACTAAAATATACATCACAATTGGTTACCTGTATCAAAATTTTAATGCTTTTATCTTTTTAATGTTTAATTTTTTTACATTGTGGATATATTGATTACCTGATACTCTTATTGAAAAAAACTGTAATAGCTAAGATACTTTTCTATAAACGTTTTTTTGATTTTTAACATTTATTATTTCTATTTTAGAAAGTATATTTATAGATTATATTATTAACATATCAATCAATATACCTTAGAAGAATTGTAAGTTCTCTAATATTTGCATCATTTCTCATTGAAGATTTTCAAGAATATCAAAAATATTAAGGATTAAATCAGTTAATTTTGAATTTAGTTTAAATATGTTCAAGCATTTATTTTAAAATCATATGTTATTAAACCTAAAATCAAACTTTAAATTGAAATAAAATGAAATCTAAATTTTATTGTAACTTGCAGATAATCATTGAATGAAAGACCAATAATGTAGTATAATAATATGATGAAATTAAAATTAGATTATTTGATTTAATAAGGTTAAAATCAACATTTTGGCTTTAAATGTCATTAATTTGTATGGTGTAAATGTAAGAAAGCTATTGTAATTCAAACATACAATTCATGAGAATACATAAACGAGTTGCATTATGAGAGCTTGAATTCAATATGAGTCTGAATCATTAAAGTCTCATTCATCATAATTCCAACCACTAAAATATTTTAATATTTTGAAGGCTGGTATTCTAACCAGTATGACTACGTTATCCCTTCTAGAATCCAAGAATGACTATGATGACCCCTCTAAATATCACTTTGGAACTAATTTGCAGTACTGTGACTTTCCGTAAGTACATAAAATTTTGCGTAATGTTGTAACTATATTTCTTCTCAAATTGTGATTTAACTCCATTTCACATTCATATACATTTAGATGGCTTAATTTTCAAATTAGTTGACCAAGTACTTCACTTTCTTTTCTTTTTCTTTTCCTCCGTATATCTTCATGACTTTAAAATATTATAAACTTCGAAATTAAGGACTAATGATGCAGTGAGTTACAAAACTACGATGCTCAAAATATGCAACAATTTTCGTTGCACACTGGAAACAAATGATACTTTAATCCAAATTAGAATAAGAGACCAGAGCAAAATTTGAAGTAAAAAATCACCGATTCTCGTTAATCATGAACTTTTGAACTAGTAAAGAAGACGAAGATACAATTATAAAGGTTGACAGTGACGATGATGCTCGTTTCATGATAAAACCAGTACATGGCCTCTTAGAGAGGCCACTGGATGCGAGTCCATGGGCAGCCATTTAGCCACACAGCCCCAACTATGGTTCAGACACATTCAGGAACTAACATCTGAAGCCGCAAACTGGGTTGTTTTCTCAAATATGCTGCTTCAATAAGACTAATCTACAATCAACTGCTGGTGATTAACAAACAGCCCTGTTGCACTTGCTAGTCTGTCATGCCCATAACCAGAAATATTCACCATTAACCAGGTCGGTGATGCTAATTTAAACATCACAGATCACCTTCATCTGGTGAAAGAGGTGTCGTGGGACAGTCTTCACTGCAATCAATTTCACTTGAATATAATACCCGCCTTCTGGTTGCTTCCCTGGAATACGACCGGTTGAAGTTTATGGACAAGAAGCAATACATATATTGTGGAAAACAAAAAATAAGAAACTTATTTTTGATAATGAAAGAGTAAAAAAACCAAAAAAGAAAAAAAGAAGAAAAAGAAGAAGAAAAGTGAACAAGAGAAAATAGGCACACAAATTATAGTTACGTAACAAATTCACGTTCATGCTACGATTATTACTTAACAAATATCACACGTAACTATGTTACGATAGTGTGCAAGCACGACGATACTTACTGGAGATGGAAGGGAACTGGCTTCTGATCATTGAGTCTCTACATGAACTCTACAAAGCTTCTTTCAACTGGAAAGCCCTGGAAAGGCTTCGAGCTCGATCGTACTCATTGACATCCACAAGTACTCGCTTCATCCTCCGTGCGAGAGCAATAGTGCTTTCGTTAGCCACTTCTCGCTTCTTCTCAAGAGATCTGGTGATCTTCAGCATGTACTCGATCAATGAACCAAGTTTGGGGGTTTGCTCTGCGAAACTTGGTCCAACCCAAACACCACTAAGCGCGGCAACTATTCGTTCGATGCGGGTGATGGCATCATGGTCTGTTGTGAATCCAACCTTCAAATACGCCAACATCTTCCCTGATAATAATTGATCCAGGGCTAATTTTTCAAGTTGGGGTAGAGCCAGTATGTCCTTCCAACACCCAAGATTGCGCAACAATCTCACTGCTACACCAAACTGCCGATTAGCAAATCGCAAGGCTCCCGGAACTGCAGCAGTCACTTGATGGGACCAAGCTGGTACCTACTCAAAAAAACATTTCAAGGCTTAGTACAAACAAGAATACCAACCTCCTAACATTGAATATTTTCTGGAGTTCGAACATAAATTAGACTTTATCAATACAGAAACAAGTTGATCCGCGTACTTCAAGAGCTGCAACAGCATTAGACATGCGTTTGTGCACTGCCGCAAGCATTTCTTGCAATGCTTCACTACTTGCAGCTTCGACATAGATGATAATCTCTTTAACAGCTTTTACAGCACGCTTGGTTCCTTTCGTGCTCAAAACATCCCAGCAATGCTCCAGTTCATGATGTAAGACGGGAAGAGCAACTTTTTCCACTAGCTTAGGTATCAAGTCAAAATCGGCATCATGCTCAGTCCCATGCACACCGTAGTCGTACAGGAGATTATACCAATTCATTTCAACAAATCCTGCACCACCATAAAGGGGATCCCAATGCAATAGCTCCAGCCGAACATACGGGGCAAAAATGGATGGAACACTCAGTTGCATGTAAGCATCCGAATAAGCTGAAGAATATTGACGTTTCCAATCCTGTAGCTTTTCCTTAACTTTCGCTAGCTGTGCATACTCTTCAGCCGCATCACCGTATACACTTTCTGAAGTTAGTAATACTTCTTGCTTGTGGGATCTGTATGCTTTCTCCTCGCTTTCACTTTCTTCGCTACTTGATTCCCCTTCCAATGTCTAAACAAACAGAAAAACCACATTCTTAATTTAGTTCCTGAAAACAAAGGAGCAAGTTCGAAAATAAAAAATTCTTGAATTCTCCAAAACAAAATAGTTGTATATATGGTAAGTGTCCAACTTTACATCAAAAGTCAAGAGCCTTACCACTGCTCGAACGGAATTTCCATTAGAAGTTTTCAGAGCGTTCATTCGCCGTTCAGCAGCCAATCTTGCTCGACGCTCACGTGCTTGTGCTCGTCGCTTGCTCTCCATGCGTTTCTGAAGATTCACATCCCGTCCAAACTCATCAAACTGAGGAACTGTGCTGCTCCGCACATCTCTCGCCGCTGCGGCTAAGGCAGCTGCCATTGCGGTCTCAGTACCTCCCCCTTTCGCTAATGCAGCCTTAGCAGCATTAACAGCAGGCTCAATTTCAGCCATCTCATCTGCATTGTCAGCAGCACGCCGCTCCATTAATGCATTAGCACGCTCCTCATGAAGCCGTTGCATGGCCTCTTCCAACTCCTCAATGATAGGACCCTTATCCTGCATGCAAGAAGCTTGATCTCTTTATTTCAAATTCAACCAAATTAAATTGCTTTTCATACTTGACGAGAACTCATTTGAACAAATCTTAGAAAGCCGAGTGAATGGCATTGGCGCCTCAAAAAGATGGCAGTTCGGCAATTACACTGAATCTTTAACGACAAGTCGATAGTGAGAAATATAATAAATAATTGGTCAAAAGGACAGATGACCGTTACCTGCAAAAAATCACATAAAATAGAAAAGTAATTACGGAGTTCCTGCATGTAGAGATACTTCTCACTTGCGTTGCCCAAAGATTGTTCCAATGATGCTACTCCGGAAAGTGACGAGCTTAGCATTTCCTCAGTTCTGTGGAGCTCTGACTTTGTCCTTCCATGGCTTTCCTGGAAAACACAAGAAGTTGTAAGAAGCAGAAAATCTAGCCATACAACTAGCATTGCAGAGAACACGAGCGTATGAAAGACGTCTACCGTAGAATCTGTATACATGATTGAAGTAATAATTCAGCTCAAATAGTTCCACACAACATATAACTCAAGATAACGGAAAAGACGTGAATATTCCATTATAAGAGAATCGCTTCGAGAGACACAGATCGCGGGTCCTTTTGATTCAATCACAAACTGCAATTTGGGTTGTAAGTAGATACGCAGATGAAGATTGAGAAGCTGTGTAAAACTTTCTAAGAATGACCGAGTAACCGAGAATCTGTAAGAATGAGCTTTTATGGTAACCTTCATACAACTGGATGTGTAGAAGAAATAACCACCTACAATAGAAGTCTTGAAGTAGCCACAGTCCAGACTTACAACCTCAAATACATTACTCAAAAACCTTACACCAGAAATCGGAACCTAACATGACGTTGTAAGCATAAAACGAACCGCAAGAACATTCCTACATACAAAAAAATAAAAAGCATAAATTCTATGTTAGCAGCTTTTCTTTGTAAATACCAATTTAGATGAACAGTAGAGTAGATAGACTCACCCGCATCTTTTTCAAATTATCCTGTAGAGATTTCCAAACTCCATCTGCTTGCTGCGAAATAGACAACGCTTCCGCTGCACCCCTTCCATAAGCATAACCGAAACTACCTACATTCATGGGAGGTATTCCAGGAGTAAAGCCCCCGTGACCGGCAGTAGGACCAGCTACGACCCCAGGCACCACCCGAGCCACATCTTCCACCCTCTTTCCAAATCCTTTCCTCAGTTGTTCTTCTTCCCAAGTCCTCTCCTCATCCGCTTCGTCGTCCTCTTGATGAGCCAATTCAGAATCTTTCGCCATTGCTTCAAACACAGCCCCTTGAGACTTGTGCTTGCCCCCAATGGTATCCCCTAAAAAAGACATCCTTCCATGCACTTCAGCCTCGTCCTCACTCGAATCAGCATCATCTTTTCCCCCTTCAAGATCTCCGTGCTCACGGACAACGCCCCTCACATCCCCATCATTCACAGGTATGTAATCAGGGGCCGCCTGCGCCTGACGCAACCGATTTCTTCGTGCCTTTGCAGCTGCAATCACAGCCGCATCTGGAATATGAGTAATCCCTCCGCTATCTGCCCCCGTTCCAATTCCCATCAACCCTAACCTTCTCTCCGCATCGTATTCGACCCGTCTGGTCTCCTCCACTTTTCTACCCCCTTCTTGAGTTTCGCTTTCACCATACAATCCCCTCACTTTAACTTCCACCACAGCTTTCGGCTCTTCAACAGGCTTTAATAAACCCTTAAGCACCACAACAGGCTCTGCAGGCAAGCTATCAACCACCGGCTTAGGTGCCCCTACTGTTTTCGTATTCCGTTGCAGCTCCAGCAATTTTTCTTTGGTATATTCACCCGCTTGCGACTGCACATTGGATGGCACTTTCAACACCGATGCAGTTTTATCCTTTCCCAGCTCAATTTTATGTCCACTATGCCCCATTCCATATCCCCCCTTCTTCTTCTCCTTCTGCGCACTCTGCAACAGCACCAATTCCCCATCTGGCCTCTCCTCCCCAAACCTAAACACCCCGGCTCCTCCCTGCTTCAACTGCACTTTCTCTTTAACTCTCTCCTTCTTCGCCTTCGTCGCCAATTCAGGCGCTCTTCGACCTCCACCGCCATCGCCATCGCCTTCCTCCTCATCTCCTCCAAAGCTCAACAGTTTCGGCCCCGACGATTTGACCACCGTGACACTGGTCTTCTTCACCTCTTTGCGTTTCGTGACGGTCTTGATTTCTTTCTCCGGTAGCGCAGGCTTCTCAGGCACTTCATCGTCGTCGTCGTCCACACGGCGTCGCCAATTCTTCACCTTCGACATGGTGCAATTTCTGCAATGGCACCGAACACCTTCCTCGATTCCAATCAACGATGATCACTTAGGGTTTCGTCTCAATCTGCTCCTCTCTTCGTTCCACGAAGTCCAGATATTCGAAATTAGGGCTTGGGGAGTGCTCTTTCATCCATTTCGATCATCTATGTAATTCATCCACTCTGTTCATCCTAGTGTCGTCTCATCGCATGCAGGATGAATTCATTGACCATGTGAAAAGGAATACTTCGGCTCCACGCCTTCGCTGCGTGAACGTGGCTTTGTGAGGTGCTGTGTCGGTAGTAGGTATTTTGAAGTGCCGCTGATGACCTCCAGTTCTTGCCAGGAGGATCTTTGGCATCGAGGTCTTCACCTTCAAGTGGTGTTTGGAGGCCTTTACCTGCCGTGTGTGTGAAGGCTCGTTTGAGCATTGGCCGGAGCTAGACTCGTGCTCTTCACTTGGGGCAAGTGAAGTCTTCTTAGGTCTGCTCACCTGACGGTAACTGTGTGGACAAAGATGGATGAGATTTGGATGCGGCGGCTGGGGAAGCTCGAGTGCTTGTGTTTCTGGGTGCTGCAGGGTTGGTGAATCAGTGCGGATGCGGCCTAGGCCGCGTCGCACAGCAGCATCCTTTGAGTTTGTTTTAGCGCAAGAGAACGCAGTATTCACTGGAGCAGAGCAAGGTTTTTTTCTTTTCTTTTCTTTTCTTCTTCTAAAGGAGTTCAAGTCGACTGAAGGCGGTACGGAAGTAATGGCGACTTATGCAGAGCGTGTCAAGGGCAATGTTGGCAACACAAGGACGGTTTGTATGAGTGAAGGGCATGCCGAACATACCACAAGCATTCACCTGCCCATGGGCCTAACGGAGGAGTGAGCTATGATTGCTTTGTGTGACCTCCTTCTCCAGAATGGTTGCCCACACCCGACCTGACATACTCCATGTGATCCTCTTTTTTTGGATTTATCTAGAAACTATGCCGGTTTACTCATACGCACCGAACCACATGAAATCGCGGTCGACCAGGAACTTGTGTAGAAGGAAGTGGACAAATTATGTCAAAACACTATTATTGCATGCTTTGTGGGTGGTAAACTGGAAGATTTAGGTCTCAAAGTATGAAAGGAAGGGCTGGAACAAGTAGCAGAAGGTGATATTGCTCTTGGAAAAAATCTTGGTCGGGTTTATCTATACTTTAAAACTTTATTGAAAGAAGTGACTTGCCAGATTTTGATACAATCACAGTATAGATCTACCCTCGATTTTTGCATGTTCCAAGCTTGGAATCCAAACTTTGATCCCCGCCCGATTTGGAATTCTGAAGGTATCTCTTATTTGGGATCATTTAAGATCCCGACTTGGATTACACTAAAAGGTATATCGGAAGAGTTTCTCACAGTCGCTCCGCCGATCGTAGCCGGGTTGGGGAATATTTTGGATTATGGCCCAAATAACGATAACTCATTAGAGTCGTGCATTTGCATTGCGATGGGCTCTGGTGCTGGTTGAGAGATAGAAATCTAAGTGAAGAAATCGGGTGACTAACAATAAGAAATCCATTCTTATCGACTATTTGAATCTATTGATTAGGTATTGTTTTTGTCTAAACACAGATCACTGGATTAAAGACTGCCTTGTCTTTGCAAAGGCTCGACAAAGAATGAACATGGTTAACAGAGGACAAGTGCTTCGGCTAAGGAGCAATAATCCCACAGCCCCGCTGGACAAAGTTAATAGTTCTTAAGGTACGTTACTTACCTTCCCTCAAAACTTGCACACGGCTAATGAGGCTGATGTATATGGATTTATATCTGTTTGTTACAAGAGGAAAGAGGCAAGAAAAGGAGCAAATAGATCTCAGTACAAATCTAAAACTGTTTTAATTAATTTAGATATCCATGGGTCTGCCTCAATGCTAATTGTTGCAGATGATACACCAAACCATGATCTATAATCGCCAAATAGACGCCAAAAGAGTAAGTCTTTGGAGGGGTCTTTAATGGCGCGGATGTCTTTGATGACAATCACATCCAATCCCTTTGCTGTAACTAGGAGCCTCTAGCCTAAGATCGATCAATCCTAGAAGGCAAACGTTAAAAAAAAAGGGTCTATTGTCTACGCTGCCCAAATTTCATTATCGCCTCGCCAAGACAAACCACAAGGCAAGCTTTTCAATCCTGAGTTCATTATTGAGTTACTTACGATGCCAAAAAAATTGACAATGCACACCAGGGTCATTGAAGAGGAACAGAGTACACCGCAACAAGACACAGTCGAGATGTCATGGGAACCAGATACTATCACTGGAGACAATAGAGAGCTTATGGAGAAACGCAGCGGGGAGGAAACCAAAGAAACAAAGTCATGAATCAGGAAGAGAATTTGGTACACAACACGAGCATGACGATGGATGGAATTTCGATACTCCCCAAGATCTCTTGGACGCAAACGTCGTCTCCTCCCCCGCGTGGAACTGAACTAGAAATTGTTGCAAGTTTGTTGAGTTGGCGACCGGGATGTTCTATACCAAGTGCCACTAATCAAGGCTATGCCAGAACTTGATGTGATATATTGCACAGTCAAACGAACTACATCGCGCAGAGCGAGGAGGATATACTAGGCACCATGCACAAGGAGTTATTAACTTTCAGGCTGCCCCCTACGCTGGCCAAATTGGAGCTGCATATTAAGCTCAATGTAACGGATGAGATGGCATCACAACAAAATCCAAATCGGATGTCATAGGATCAATATGCCAACACTGGGATCAACAACAATCATGAAACAACGCAGACAAGAGAAAATTAAGGATGCAAATTAATGGTCTAGAGAGAAACCACAACACATAACCACAACAAGATGATGGAGGCCACCTTGCCAACTATTGATTCATCAAACATGCATATGATAGATCCTCGGACTCATGGCTCTGAGGTAGAAGAAGTTTCGGGGACAATGAATTTGAGATTGGGATGCTCAGCGCTGAAGGACCTCAATCAAGTCCTTGCCAATGGCTAAAACCCTACCGCGTGGCGTTCTACGGGCTCTCTTGTGGAAGAGGAAGCTAAAGTGGCCACAACTCATTCCGAGAAGGCGGCCCCACCCGATAAAGAATGTCTAAGGGTGATTAATCCCCCCAAAAAAGATGTTGCTTCTTTTGCCGAGCACCTCCAAATTTCCAATCTTAAAAAGCCTGCAATGGTGCAAAGTGGGGAGAAGAACAATACCGGCGGGAAGACCTGGGTCTCGACCCTTAGGGTCCCGCTGCTCAATTGGCCTCCTGTATTGCGGGCTTGCCTCTTCCAACAGAATCAGTGAGGGCGGCAATAGCTTTCCAATCCTCAAGTGCTCTCCTACTTCTTTCTCCGTCAAGCCCTCCATTTTATTTGCAAAACGAGAATGTTTTAAACTAGAACCACACAACTAAGCTGTTAACAAATAATAACATCAGCACAATTAAAGGTCAAGAACACAAATCCATGAGAGAGGAGGAAGGGGCCTCTCTATTTACCTACAACAAAACTCAACACACTCCTCGTAGACAGGCAAGCTTTCATTCCAATTCTATTGACTTATACAAAGTTCTCTCTGATTCTTTTTTGGACAATGAATTTGTGAATTATACTAGAGATCTTTTTCCTCTAGGGTTCCCCAGGCTGAGAAGGTGTAGAGAGAGAATTTCTTTATCTCATAATTGGAAACATACCCATATCCTAAAATGACAATTATTAATTAATGAGATGCAGTTTGCCTCCTCCCTTCTATCAATAATCCTTAAAGTTGAATATCAATTCCTATAATGTTTATGGACTAAACAATTTATCTAAAGTGTTCAAACTTTAAAGTTATATCAAAAGCATCTTTCCTAAATAAAATTTCCAAGAATATAAATTATGTAGCACAAGGGCATAACAATTGGACAATAGCCTTTGGCATAATATCAAATCTTTTATTCTCAAAATTGCACTTAGTTATATTAATAATCCTAATAGTGCAAGGATTAGAGGGATATGTATTTTTATTTCTTCTTTAATTAAACATTTGATTTACAATATTAATTCTCTTATGTACAACAAAGCTCTTTAGATTATTTTTAAATGCATTTTTGGTAATTCTACTAGTATTGTAAATATTTATACCTCTAATAAATATAAAAAAAAAAGCCAAAGGTGGCTTAGTTTAGTAGAGTTTCCACCTACTAATATTTTTTTTATTTTTGGTAGAAATTAGAATATGATTGAATATGCATGAGGTAAATCATTTTTTTTTTATAAAAGACTTTTCTTTAAAGATGAAAAATTAGAAATTATTTCAATCTTGCCTTTTTTTACAAACACCTTTACATATGCAAGTTTCCATATATTTTGTATTTTTATTTATAAAATTATCAAATTTTAAATAACTTTAAAAAACTAAAAATCTTTTCAAAATATCAGATTATTATGTACTAATTTTATGAATCTTTATTTAATCACAAAATTATTTTTTTTCTTCTAAGAATTTTTAGTTTTATATGAATAAGCTTAATAAAGGTTTATAGATATATATATATATATAATTTTATACAAAATATTTTAAAAATTTGAATACTTAAAATATTTTAATTAAAAAATATGGTAATAAAATAAAATAAAATAATATATATATATAATTTAAAAATAATATATTTTTAAATATATAAACAATACTATTAAAAAAAATAGATTTTGTATAAGGATTTTAAAAAATTAAATTAGAAAATAAAAAATAAAAAATACTTAAATATTTAGGAATCTAAGAAAAATTATGAATATATAATATTTTTGTTTATTGCTTAAAAATATTTTTTTAATATGAAATTTAAACTTTTATGTCTACTTCTACACTAGGAATATGATCAATATTTTTAATATTTTTAATTAAACTTAGTTTTTTTGCTTCAAAAACATCTTTATTGAAGTTTTTTTCCATATATAAAAACCTTAATTAAAGTTTATATGATTTGAAGTTCTATTATGTGAAGAATATTTAGCCACTTGGCTAACAAAAAGACTAATTTAACTCTTATAGGATCTATTCATATCACAACTTATTATATATACATGTCCAAATTTTTTTTATCTTTTTTATTTGAAAAAATATATCTATTAAATTATCTATTTATAAATAAAAAAAATTATATAAAGTATTTATAATCTTAAGTTTAATTCTATAAATTAATCAATTTAAATTATATGAATCTTTTACTAAATAAAAAGATATATTAATTTTATTTCTATATATATATATATATATATATATAATTCTTAAAACTTATATTTTATATTTCAATTATATTCTAACAATTTATTATAATATATTTTTTTTAAGAGATTATAAAATAATTCATATTAAAAAAATTATTAAATATATATATATATATATATATATATATATATATAATTTATTTAGATAAATTATTAATTTAAATTAATTTAAATTAATATAAAAGGTAATATGTGTTTTGATCTTTTTTTTAAATTTCAATATGCCATAATGATTATGTGTCATAGATATCCATATTTAATAGTATATTTATTTGAAATAAATAGAATTAGATAGAAATTAATAAAAGTAAATTAAATTAATAATATCTTATTAGAAAATTTTTTAGAAGCTTTGCAAATATGGAATCGACTTCACAAGTATTTATAAGTGATTGGTAAGTTGAAAACTTGGCCAATAAATTGGCCACATGTTACATATATTGCCACATGTATTATAAGTGGTCCATGTGGCACACATGTTGAAAACTTGCCTTTCAAATTAGACATGTGTTTCACAAATTAAACACCTGTTATGTGGCCTATGACATATTACCATATAGCTCTTAAATTAGATAGTATATATATGGAGGCAAGAACAAGGCTCTTCCTCACTCTTATCAATGTCATTTTTACTTTTAGTCTAGTTTTAAGAGTTTGTAGTTTTTTTTGTCTTTGACAATAGCAATTTCAATTTCTTCTTGAATATATATATATATATATATATATATATATATAGATGTTTTATCATCTATATAATATATATCTTATTTTTTTATTTATATTCTTTAAATTTTTATTTTTGATAAATTAATAAGAATATATTTATAATATTAGAGCTTTATCTTTAATGATTAAGAATAAATCACTTCTTTTTCTTGATAAGATATAAGAATATTAGAGTTTATAGATTATTTATTTTTAAATTGATATTATTTTTAGATTTTTGAATTTTTGAATTTTTTTTAAAAATTTATTTCATTTTATAAGTGATATAAGATAGTTTTTGTTTTATTATATAATTATGAAAAAATTTATAAAATTAAAGAATACACTAACACAAATATAAGAACAAGTTAAAAAATTAGTGCTTGTAATATATCAAATCACTTCATCACCACATACAACATCAAGATTGATTAAAAATAAATATGTAAAGATGGTTAGAGCTACTTCAACATCTACACTTATATGAGTAATTTTTTTTATGGTAGAACATTCAATAAATATCACCACTACTATCAAAGAACCTAAAATTGCCTTAATTAAAAATTTTGATGGTACAAGATCAAAGTTTTGAGGATTTATCAACTAAGTGCAATTGGTGATTGAGCTTCAATCTGAAAGCTTTCCAAACTTACAAGTACAAGTAAAGTTTATTAGAATATTATTTTTAGGTTCTACCTTATCATGGTTTTCATCTTTTTTTAAACAACATGATTTAATTATGAACAACTTAGAAGCTTTCTTATTAAAATTTTGATTTATGTATAGAGAGCATAATACAATTTGTATTGCAAATAATAAGATTTCAATTTTTATTCCAAAAAAATTATTCAATATTATTATATACTTTACAATTTTATTAATCAATAATTAAAATTAAATAAGATGATATTATATTTATCAATCAATTTTTTGTATAGATTACAATATGAAATAAAGATATTAATGTTGAACTTATTTGATCTTCAAATTTTGAATCAAACAATTGAATTTGATATTAAATGTGATAATTGACTTTTTAAATTTTGATATAAAAATCATATGAATATAATATAATTTTTTATTAATTTTTTTGCTATACCAACACCTTCTTACTATATATATTTTAAAGTAGAGGATATACAAATTGATGCAATATACTTCAAATTTCTTATTGAATGAAAAAAATCTTGACACCATCAAGAAAAATTGTATTTATATTATCCACAACCTAAACACATTGTTGAACATTATCTTAAAAAACAACACAACCACAAAATAAGGAGCATGGCTGTTAAAAAAGATAATATGTTGAAAAAACAAATTTGTCCAATTACAATAAAGACAATGCAACTGGATTCTTATGCAATATATTGTGAAGGTCCTATTCTTTCTTCAAAATCCTCTTTATACTTTACAATAATCATTTATTTAGGATCTAAAAATTATAAAGTCTTTATCTTGTTAGATTTAAAATCATCAATATTTTTTTTAGATGAAGTATTTATTAAAAATTATAGAATATTATTAATAAAAAAAATTAAATTGGTACATATAAAAATCATAGATGGTTAATTTTTATCTTATAGAGATATTACTTATAAAACGATTCCTACAAATATAGCAACAAATGATCATAATAATTTAATAATATTTAATATTATTAGATCTTCTACTAATTCAGCAATTTTGATCCTATCATGGTTAAAAAAGTTTAATTTTTAAATAAATTAGATTTCTTATAATCTTAATTTCTTTTCATAATATATTTAAGGATATCTTCAATAAAATAATAAGTCATAAGTCTAAAACAACCAAATCTTTATTTGTAGGAGCAAATAAAAAGATTTTTATTTATTATTTGTTATTTATAAAAAAAAAGATAGTTATTTGTTATTTATGCAGCATCTATTTTTGATAGTAGAAAGATATCAAGCAACCTTCCAACATAATATAAAGAATATTAATATGTATTTGAAAAAAAAGAATATAAATATTCTATTAGAGTATTATCCTTATAATTGCTCAATTGATCTTTTAATAGAGACTCAATCACTATTTGGACCAATTTGTAGCTTATTGCTTCATTTAAGGAGTATATTGATGAAAACTTAGCCAAAAATTTCATATGCCATTCAAAATCTCTAGCAAAAGATCTAATCTTGTTTGTGAAGAAAAAAAACTAATTATTGTGGATGTATGTAGATAATTGATGGCTTAAAAAGATAACTATCAAAAATCAATATTCTCTATCTTTGATATTTAGACTCTTTGATCACTTAAATCAAACTTAGATCTATATCAAAATAAATTTGTGAAGAGTATATAATCTAATATATATTTAAAAAAAAAAAAAAAAAAAAAAAAAAAAAACTAAATATGGATATTTTTAATACAATGTGATGAATTTTGAACTCGCAAATGCTTAAGCTACTTTTTAACATCTAATAAATGATATTTTTTAAGAATTATAGATGATTTTATTGTTTGTTATTTAGATAGTATTTTGATCTATTCTAAGAATACTAAAGAATATAAGCAATATGTTTGTTATATGTTACAATAACTTAGAGATATAAGATTATATACTAGTATGGAAAAATATGTATTTTATACAAGTCAAGTTGATTTTTATAAAATAAATCATTTTAAATAATAGTCTTATAATGGATCCAAAGAAAGTTTAAACTATCATAAATTTAAAAACTCCAAAATTAATAAAAGACATTCAATGTATTTTGAGATTTATCAATTATTACCAAATTTTTATTAAATTTTTTTTTCAAGTTATAACTCCACTTATATGTTTGATTAATAAAAACAAACTTGAATAGAGTATAGACGTTGAAGCAATATAATAAGGTTTAAAAATAATTTTTACTCCATTATCAATCTTATATTGAGTCAACTTTTTGAGGCCATTTTTTATAAAAATAAATACATCAAACTTTGTCTTTGGTATAGTGTTGTTATAAATAGAAGTAGATGACAAACTTCACCTTGTAGCTTTTTATTTTAAAAAGTTTTTAACAGCCAAGATGATTTATAAAATCTATAATAAAGAACTTTTTATAATTATGGGTTTATCTTAAGAATGACATCATTATCTAGAAGAGTCTGCTAATCTAGTGACAATTTATACTGATCACAAGAACTTCAAATATTTTATGTCAATACATATTTTGAATTATCACCAAGCTTATTGAGGCATGTCTTTGTCAAATTTTGTATTTGATATTACTTATGAGCCAAAAAAAAAATAAGATTTGTTAGATGCCTTATCTAGACACTTTAATCTTATACCAAAAGAAAAAAAAAAAAAAAAAAAAAAAAAAAAAAAACTTATAATTAATAAAAAATAATTCTTTTGAAACTAGAGAAATATTATCTTCAAATTATGAAATCAACAATGCTAATTGATTCAATATTTCCTCATCAAATTTATTTACATATGTCCTTAAATCTTCTTATATATGATACTAAAGAAAATTCTTCTAAATCTTATGATACTTCAAAATTTGATTTCAAGGACAATCTTTTTTATTTTAAAGGAGACTTATATATTCTAGAAAGTAAATCATAATTATGTATTTTTAAAGCTTATCATAATTTTCTTATAATATGATATTTTAAAAATAATTAGACTTTGAAGTTAATTCCAAGAGATTTTTGGTGGCTCCAAATGTAGAAAATAATAAAAGATTTCATACAATCATGTGATATTTGTTCAAGATAAAAAAAAATCCCTTGTTATTGATTTTATAAACTTTTTCAACCATTAACTATATCAAAACAACCATGGTCATTTGTTTCTATGGATTTTATTATAAATCTTTTAATTTCAAGCTTTTATGATTTTATATTTGTGATAGTAGATTGCTTGACCAAGATGGCGCATTTATATAAAAACTATCACATGTGAAGAAACAACTAAGTTTTTTTTTTATAATATTTATTGCTGTCATAGATTGCCAAGAGATATTATATTAAATAAAAAAAATCAATTTATATCCAAATTTTGGAAAATTCTTTTCAAGATATTCAAGATAGATATTAAACTATCATGACCCTTCTATTCTCAAATTAGTGGACAAACAAAGCAAGTAAATGAAATATTAGAATAATATTTGTAATATACTATCAATTATCATTAAGATAATTAAACAATTTTATTATCATTAACAAAGTTTTTTTATAATAATATGATATATTATTCTATTCAACAATCATCAATCTATATTAACTATGATTATCATCCATAATTTGATACTTGTGACTTTTCAAAAGCTAATAATCATACAGCCAAAATTTTAACAAATCCTTTATTATAGCTACATACAAAAATGAAGGTACAATAAAAAGAAGCTTAAGAGCAACAAAAGATTAATGTAAATGTTTGTTGAAAGGAACAACTTTAATTCTAAGTTGGTGATAAGATGTGATTATTTTTTCATAATATCAAAACCAATTGTATTTGTAATTATTAGATTATTATAGAATTAGATCATTTATTAATAAATAGATTAATTTAATTATATATTGATTATATCTACCAAAATCAATGAATATTCATCATATTTTTTACAACTTTTTTTTTTTTAATCATAAAAGATTTTGGATATACTATAATAAAGATAATTACCACCTCTATAATTAGAAATTAATAATAATTAAGAATTTAAAATAGAAGACGTCTTAGACTCAAGGTAGTATAAAAATAGATTAAAATATCTTGTATATTGGCACCAATATGATATTTAATGAACGTTGTCGAATGGGGTGAATTTCTATCTGAGAATACATTGGTTACCTGGCTCTAAAGAGTTTATTTGAAATTTATTGATTAAACTCCAACAAGTGATTTGTCCTTAATAAAAAAGAAAAATAATACAAAAATATTACAAAAGATAAGTTATATAAATAAACTTTCTTATATTAAAATAAATTTGTACAAAAAGGATTCAAATTTCCACAAAAATCCTTCAAAACTTCATTCATCTACTATTATGTCGTGGTTTGACTACTCTGTGAAAAAATTATATATGTATATTTAATATAAAATTTACTACATAATTGAATGAGAGCCATATGAATAGACTTTTATTGGTTATGGGATGTGGTTAGGTTACTAGTTTAAAAAAGATCTATTAAAAAGATTATTATTAAGATTTATATGACCTTATTTTCTTTTTAGTAGTGACTTTTGAGGTTGATTTTATATTGATAGTAACTTGTATATATCTTAAGTCACATTTGTTAGACATTGATGACCCTTAAAATTTTAGTTTACTTCTTTTATTTGATACTTAAAATACAAAGTATGAAAATCTTATAAGAAGAAGGATTAAAAAAGGGTTTTTAGTGTAAAAAGGGTAGTTTGGCTATCTATGTGGATGAATAGAGGTGGATGATAGAAATCTCTATTATAATTGGCCAAAAATCAAGCCCAATGGGCTTCAAGGAGGCTGCCCGAGGGTTTATTAGAGATTAGGGTTTTTTTTTCGAAGAGAGTTGCACATCAGAGGCTAGGATCATAAGGTTTAGGTTTTTGGATCTGCTTTAGGTGCAAATTTTATGTGATTTGCACTTTTTATGAAGAAGTTATAGGTGCTCAAAGTTAAGGTGTTGATTTTGGACCTACTGTCACTCTTTGAGATATAACTTGCGTATACAGAGAGCAATTAAGGATCGGCGACTAGGATTGGAGAGAACACTTTCACAGCTATACTTTTTATGTGCAGCTTGATGAAATTCAAGTGAGGGTGAAGGAGATATTGGGAGTTGAAGTCAATGCTTACAAACTTAACGGTAGTAAGTGACCCACTTACATAGTGGTTACATTTTGAACTATATCTTAGGCAATTTGAAAGATTTTTGGCTCAAAATATTTGAGAGTGTATATATTTATGTCACAAGACTATGTGCAAAATTTTTGTAGCATTAAGATTTTGGATTTGTGAGATATAAAGAAAATAGTGCTCGGGTGTCTCTAAGCTAGGATTTTAAGCACTTGCTAGGAGTTTTGAGATATTGGATGATTGGAAATGAATTTATAGTTGATTCTTTTTTGTAGTGAAATTTTAAAAAATCATCTATACTTTGAATTAAATATTATAAAAATTGAATGGTTGGATCAAAAGTTATTGGACTCTAAAGATTAAGAAGAAATAATTCCTTGCGGATGAATAAAGTTTTGAAGGATTTTTGTGGAAATTTGAGCCCTTTTTGTACAAACCTACTTGAATACAAGAGGGTTTTTATACATAACTTCTCTTTTATGAGGTTTTTGTATTATTTGTCCTTTTATTGAGGACAAATCACTTGTTGAATTTTTGCCATCAAATTTTAAGTAAACTCTCCACACCCAGGTACCGAGTGTATTTCCAGATAGAAGGCCACGTCATACGATATTGTAAGGACTTATTTCTTCTTGATCTTTAGAGTCTAATAACTCTTGATCCAACCATTTAATTTCTATGAAATTTTCTTCAGAGTGTAAACAATCTTCTTAAGTTTCATCACAAAAAAAAATCAATCATAAATTCGTTTTTGATTATCTAATATCTCAAAAATCCTAACAGGTGCTTAAAACCCTAGTAGGTGCTTAAAACCCTAGCTCAGAGACACTTGAGCACTATTTTCCTTATATCTCACAAATCCAAAATTTTAATGCCACAAAATTTTTGCACATAGTCTTGTGGCATAAATATATACACTCTTGAAAATTTTGAGTCAAAATTCTATCAAATTGCCTAAGATATAGCTCAAAATATAACCACTAGTTCAGCGGGGTCACTTATTACCCTTAGCTTACAAGCACTGATTTCAACTCCTAATATCTCCTTCTTTTCAGCTTGGATTTCATCGAGTTGTGCATAAAAAGTATAGTTGAAAAAGTACTCTTTTCAACATTAGTTGCCAATCCTCTATTGTTCTTTGTACGCGCAAGTTATATCCAAAATAGTGACAATAGGTACAATTTTGACACCCTAACTTTGAGTGCCTATATCTCTTTCATAAAAAGTCCAAATCATGCAAGATTTATACCAAAACCATATCCAAAAAACCAAACTTGCTGACCCTAGCCTGTGATGTTTGACTCCCCTCCAAAAACAAATCCTAATTCCTAATAAACCCTCAGGCAGCCTCCTTGAAGTCCATTGGGCATGATTTTTGGCCAAAAGGAATAGAGACTTCTATCATCCATCTCCATTCATTCACATAGATGGCCTAACTACCCTCTTTCATACTAAAAATCCCTTTTTAATCCTTTTTCTTATAAGATTTATACAATATGTATTCTAAATATCAAATAAAAGAAGTAAATAAGATCTTAAGGATCACCAATGTCTAACAAAGGTGATTTAAGATATACAAGAGTTATTATCAATATAAATCAACCTCAAAATTACTATCAAAAATAAAATAAGGTTGTATAAACCTCATTAATAGCTCTATTAAATGGATTCCTGCTAAACTAATAATCTAATCACATCTTATAACCAATAAAATCCAATATTATAGCTTTCACTTAACTATATAATAAATTATATATTAAATATATATGTACAATTTTTTCACATGATAGCCAAACCACAACATGATAGCGCACATGAAAATTATCCAAAAACCTTACAAATACAACAGAGAAGGTCAATGCTTTTTTATCAACAACATCCATCAAAATCAAGATGAGATGTTTAGAAATCTTATAGTATAAAACAAAAGACATTCAATATAAAATCTTTTTTTTTTTTAATCTTTTTTTTACCTTTTTTTCATAATATTGTTACAAGATTTTTGCTTCACCAAGATGGAGAATTAATAACCTTCAAAGTCAACTTAAAATTTATTATTTTGGAATTATCAAAGAAACCACTTAGATTGTTGCAACCTTTACAATGGTATAATTGAAATGAAGGTCTTTAGAAACAATATGTTTTTTCTAAAATAGATGGCAAGATACAATAAGTTTGATATGACGACCTTAGAAGAGAATGTGATATTTGGTGATATTATTAAAAATAAAAACTATTCCAAATGGTATTCTAAATATATTATTTTTAAAAAGTTATAAAGGTCTTAATAGTGATTAGACAATATAATAGTCTTTTTATTCTAATATGAGACATTATCATTGGTTGAGAGGACCTATTAACTATCTTTAAAAAAAATAAAGATTAAAGTATATAGCAAATACTATTTATTACATTTTGGACACCTTCAATATGTGATTACATTGCTCCTTATAAAACTTGTCTCTAAAAAAAGAAATAATATCATAGACATCCATATTTATTAGTATATTTATTTAAAATAAATAAAATTAAATAGAAATAAATAAAAATAGATTAAATTGATAATATCTTATTGAAAAGCTTCTTAAAAACTTTGTTGATATAGATTTGATTTTACAAGTATTTATAAGTAATTGATAGGTTAAAAACTTGACCAACAAGTTGGCCACATGTTGCATATGTTGGCCACTTGTATTATAAGTTGGCCATATGGAATACATATTAAAAACTTGCCTTACAAGTTAGATACATATCTTATAAATTAGACATGTTGTTATATTGCATGTTATCTTATTTAAGAATACACTAAGCACTTGGCTGTGGAAAATAAACTTGTATTTTGTAACTAATCAAGAATCTAACAATCTTAATAAAATCTCAAATAAATCCTAATTGAATCCTTAACAATTCTAATTAAATTTTAAAATAATAACAAAAAAAATCTTATAAGAATCATTAAGAAATCCTAAAGAAATCTTAAAGAAACTTTAAAAAAATCATAAAGAGTTTTAAAGAAATTCTAAAGAAATTCTAAAAAAATCTTTACCAAGTCCTAGCTAATACTAAAGAAATTCTTAATAAAATCTCATTGAATTTTAATAAAATTTCAAGAAAATCCTAATAAAATTTTAAATAAATCCTAATAAAAATTTAATCAAATCTCAATCAAATTCTAATGAAATCCTAATCAAATCTTAATAAAATTATAATAAAATTCTAAAGATATTATAAATAAATTCTAATGAAATTCTAACTAATCTTAATGAAATCCTAATAAAATTTTAAATAAATCCTAATAAAATCCTAATAAAGTCTTATAGCAAATTTAAAACCTCAATGATTATTAAATTAACTATTGATCTTTATTCAAATTTTTTATACTTTTTCATATGCTAGTTAAAAGCATATAAAATTTGAAAAAATTTGAACTTATAGATTGGCAGAAAAAGCTCCTTATTTGCTTGGGTATCAACCATCCTCTTTCTCCAATCTTAATGTCAATCTTCTAATATCAATAGCTCTTTTTTGTACTATTAATATATTCTAAAATTTTACAAAAATATTAAAAATTAAGTCAATTATCAACTCAAAAAAACCATTCCAATCTAATTAGTAAATTACTCAAAATTACAAAAATCCTCATTGACTTTAAAAATCCAATTTTTGAGATCCTAGTCTACTTAAATTCTAATAATCTTTGATCTAATTGTTCAATTAAGCTAAAATTTATAACAAATATTTAATATAATAATATTTATAAATCTTTAATTTTTATAAATCTATAATTTTTTATTTATACATCTATTATAAAATTCATAAATTTTTTAAAATAATGAATTTATTAAATGTTTCAATAATTGGAGTCTTCCAAATAGAATCTTAACTTTGCATGGTTCTCACAAAATCATTACAAACTCAAAAACCTTAAAATCAATATTTAAAGAAATCCTATCAAGTTTGCTTTTTAATCCAACTCTTTGATTAATAAAAGAACCTCCTACCTATAATAGGTGTATGGTTTTGTGTCTTGGAATTTTGTTTTGATCCTAGTTCACAACTAACCTTCTTTTAGTATCAATCCAAGATTTTCTTAAATAAGTTTTATTAAAAACTACTCTTTTCTTTGATCGAAAGATGCATATAGTATTATTTTTATTAATCTACCTTATTTTGTCTTATTTATGATCCTACAAAGTAAATAGAAGCTTTTTTTATGAAAAGACAACATTCACTCTAAATATTTTTATTACTTTCCTATCTTTTGCTTATGTTTTTTAAAATAATTTTGTCACTCAATCTTCTATTAAGCTTTTCTATAATATATGTCTTTTTTAGCTTTTTTACCATGTAGCCGTATTATGATATGACAACATATTATGTAGCCTATAGGATATTGTTACATAGCTCCTTAATTAGATAGTATATATATAGAGGCAAGAGTAAGGTCTTCTTCATTCTTATCAATGTCTTTCTTGCTTCTAATCTAGTTTCAAGAGTCTCTAGTGTTCTTGTCTTTGGCAATAGTCATTTTAGTTTCTTTTTGAACATATATATTCTTTTATTTCATTTTGTCATTTCTTTGATGTACATTTTATTTGGTTTATTTACAATCTTCAAATTCTTATTCTTGACACTATGGCAAATTTCATTCAAGTAAAAGGCCAAAATCATAATATAGATTATATAGAATATTTTTGGTCTATAACACTTTTCTTGCATTTGTAATAAATTTTCCAAGAATTTGTTTTGTTTCTAATATTCCAATTATATCCATCTTCTTTGATTCTTCCTTACAATCAAATTATCTTTGTTTTTAAATTTAAAATTCTTTGTGATAGAAAAAAATTTATGTAATATAAGAAATCCTTATAATTTATTCCTTTTAGGAGTTTTTGAATTAAAAAATTTTGTGAATAAAATAATAGAATTTAATAACCATCTTAATAAAATAATTGGAAACTAGATGAAATAAACATTATTCAAATTGAAGAACTAAATTTTTTATTTAATTAATATACATATACACACACATATATATATATATATATATATTAAATATTTATTGTCTCTACATCTCTAAGCTAATTATATTAGTGGTTACTTTAATAGTACTTTTTTAGAGCAAAAGTACAAATTTGACAATATATTTTGTAAGGCATTGGTTGCCAATGATTAATAGATTAATATGAAAGTTCTTTTAGTTTCATTGTTTTCTATGATAGAACTAATGTTTATCAAGTCAAATCTAGATTATAGAACTAATGTTTATCAAGTCATATACTTTAGAACCAATATCACTTTAAGTTCTTTGCAAGTTTTAGGAATATCAACATATCAATTTAATTAACAAAATAAAAATTGATGAGATTCTTACAAATCTTGAACAATTTTGGCAAAAACTTAATGGTCAAAGAGAATTTACTTATTAAATTGTCTTCAACACATAAACTTGCATAATGAGGCTTTACACACATGTATTATTAGATTTGACCTAGACACATCAAAAAGATGTGCCAATACATTTTTAGAAATTAAAAGAAAATGTGATTTTTTTTTACATATTTGAATTGTAGAATTAACAATCATGAGGTCGTACGTTGTTGCTTGAGAAATATTCAAATGTTCAAATTCTACACAAGAACATAAAATTTAACATAAAAAGAAAGAAAAAGAAAACCCAAGAACCCATATGACAGTCCCACCCAAAGCTATTCAAATGTTGAATAGAGAACAATTCATAATGTCTCACAAGCACACCGGGTGATCCACACTGCAGTTTAGGGTTTGGGGAATTAGGGTTTGGGGACAGCGAAGCGGTGATGTTTTGCATGCACGCGAGACGAGGGGCATGGTGACGAAAGGGCAGGAGTTGGCAGCATGACCCTCGTCGTCTGCAGCGCTGCATCAGCTCCTAATCCCAAGGATCGCTATCCATGGCTTGTGTGCCTGCGGCACGGCCTGATTGCTGCGACTCTCATCTTCGCACGGATTCGTAGCAGGCGCAGCCAATCCGGAGTGTGCCACGTTATACCGCGACGCAGAAAAGTCCGGACCAGTTTTGGGGATCGAGGGAGTGAGATTGCTTGGACCTGGAGATGGCCGTGCCCAGGTGTTTAGGTCAATCGAATCGGATTCATCGAAAGAAGAAATGCAGAAAACTAAACAAAATAAGATAAAAGAAGTAAAAAAAAATACATTTCGAAAAAATCCTGCGTCTGGGCGTGGAGGCAATGAGCTGTGGAGTGCAGGGATCGAGGGGGCGGTTTGTTGTTGTCACGCCAGTTGAAGCAGCGTAGGTGGTCAATCGGAGAGAAGCAGGTGAAGAGAGAGGGAGAGAACGAGAGAGAGTGCGAGCTCATGGGCACCATTACATGAGCCACCTACTCTTCGTTTTGTAGCGTTGGGATCCACTTGTGGACAGTGGGCCTGGAGCCGCCACCTCTCCACAATCAATACCTCGAAGCGGCAATAACTGCCGAGGAGCGGAGATCCGCCATGTTGCATATATTGATGTCTGCCGAAGCTTCCGTTGAGGAGATCCACCAAATGGTGAGCTGTGAGCTCGCTCTCTCTCCCGCTTCTCCCCAGCAGCTATTTGCATATATATATATATATATATATAGCTATGTATATAATATCAAACAATTTTTGGCGGGTGGAAGAAGCACATGTATGTTGCGTTGGTGGGGTAAGTCAGTCGTAACTTTTTTTCGGCGGCTGATTTGATTGCTAATGAGAGATGTACTCGTGCGCGGGAATGGTACAGTGGAATAAGCGCGCTAGCTTATTGGTCGAGAGGGAATGAGAGAGTTGGACTTGTGCGAGCTCGGGGTGAGGAGGTTTAGGTTGTGGTAGCGGCGGGGAGAATGGTGGCGGCCATGACGGTGGTGTCGTATTGAGAAGGTCGGGCGCCTGCATATTAAGTTTGGTCATCGCTGAGCGGCGGCGTGCAGTCAGTCACTACAAAGGTGTTGATCGCTGCAGCTCGTTGTTATTGTCGTAGATGAGCTGCTATCAAGCCAGCTTCTCGGGCCGATGCTACTGCATTAAGCAGCTTCTTTACTCGATATCGCTTCTTGGGGTAGACTCAGGGGTTATTGAATTGAGCTGACCCGCACCCACTTCTGAGAGCGATTCTTACTGCCAGCTCAAGTTGATGTCAATGCGAAACAGCTGGGCTTGTAAAAGTCTACATGCTTCGGGTTGAATTTGAAGTGCGGTTAGGAACGCGTAGTTTTGAGAGGTCGCTACTGCTATCTTGACGTTACAAGACAGTTTCAATTTGAAGAGTAGCGCATAGAAGCCTCTTGCGAAGTTCAACAAGCTGGAGTAACTTGCACTCGCGTGCTGAATGCGCTTGAACTGTAATTAAGCGAATGTAAGGATATTCGACTTTTAGTTTCTCAAGGGTTGAAAGGTATTGGGCATGTTGAGACGAACATTTGGAAAGATTACGGAATCGTTCACCAGGAAAAATTGTTGCCTTCTTTTATGCAGATTGGTGAGAAATATTCTAGTTAAGAAACTTGTCCTGTCACAGAGTGGGTTTATAAGTTAGCCGTGGGAGTGGAACTGAGCGGTTGTAACTGTTGTTTTCGACGTGGAGCCTTACACATGAGATATCTTGTTTGGGGGAGTCCCTGTATTATGGACGCACTCGTGCTTGAAGCCGTGTAGATATCATTCTCTCTGCAGTTAGTAGCTTCGAATGGGCTTTGAACGTGGGCACTGAGAAATAATGTTCTTGTTTTCTGCAGTGAAAGGCTACATACCTCTACGAAGTTTTATTACAGATGTAGACGGAGCTATCCTATTTCCTCTCCGACACCATCCAATCTTCAATGAAGTGTAATCGGAAAGTGAGCCTACCAGAGGAATTGCACATGTTCGTCATTGTCCTGGGCTTATGAGAAACTTCGTTTACGCTCCTTTCACGCTGCGCTGCGCTGCTAGGCGACTTGGTGCAGCCGATCAACAGGGTTGTAGAAATGGCTTTTGAAGTGGCCAGAGTGCACCAATTGATTTGCTCAAGAGTTGAAGGCAGGGGTGTTTACAGCCCCTTCAAAAATGACAACCATTCTAGTGAAACAGACCCGATTCCTCGACATTCCTACAACCCAGAGGGCGCTTGTGTTCCCACGCATTATCCTGCCGATTTTTCGTCCGACTCACGGGGCTTCCACCAAGGGGTCGAAAATAGTAAGCCGCTGTCCGAGTCATCACCTCTCTTCACCGAGTCAGAAAGCGACGAAGAATATGATATACTTCAATGCTTGGCACTGCAGACTGCACAGCTCATGCTAGGCGAGGAGGATGCGAAAGCTGATATTTGCTCTGAAGTCCTTCAAGTAGCCCTTGAGACTCGAGATTTATTAAGTGCAGATGTGAGCATCCGCACCTGTTTGTTGTTGAGTCGCTTCACTATTGTATCTTTTGGGACACTCGGACGGATAGTTTGTAATATCCATCTTTAGTCGTGCCCCTGCTTGATACCCCTTCTTCGTCTTTCGAAAGGCCAAGCACTCCGCGTCCTAACACGTCAATCCCCAGTCCCTTCCCTTTCAGCTGGAAATGCGTTCTAGAATCCTATGCTTTGAGTCCTCCGATTTTCTATTCATTCTCCAACTATCAGTTTACAGATCTATTCTTGATGCTCATGATGCATCTACAAGTATCTGACAAGTATGCAATGCAGGAGCGAGTGTCTCCCTCTTATTTGTTGAACGGTGGTTGGTCTCCCGGACCCCTACTCTCAGGTGGCCAAAGTAGCTCCAATGGGTCCTCAAGAACATCGTCTCAAGTTTCGTCTCCTTCTTCAGCGCCTTCGTGTGGCTTTCAAGATGCTTGGGATATTCTTGATGCAGCAGCCTTAGAAGTCGAAAGATTGAAAATGAACGAGAGGAAGGGAATGTCTGCTTTTTCCACTGAGAGGTCTTCTCAGACTAAGATTGAGAATCAAGCCTTGCGAGCCCAGTTAAATCCACAGAATCGAACCTCCGGCCACCTAATAGGAAGGAGCACAAGCTCTCAGTCTGCGAGGAGGAAAGAAGACAATCCAATGGTGAACAGTCAGGTAATGGAGGTTCGCCAAATAACGGATTTGTGAATGTCAATATAGCAAGCTTAGGGTCAAGTGTCTCTAATAAGTGGTTACTAGCTAGCAGTTAATATCCATCAAATTTGCGGACATTTGAACTGCGTGTTATTTTTTGAAAAAAATTCCGTTTGTGGATCTGTTTAGTCTTATGCTCATGTTTGTAATGTAACATTTGGATTTTTTTGGTTCAGGCCCAAAAGAGATGGCATTCGAAAGGTGCGCCGATGAACACGATGGCAAGCCAAGGTCGATGTCAATACCTTCAGTATCAGCCACGCCAACAAGCATTTACTCTCGACGGTCAACAAACTGTCAACAACCATCGTCCTCCTGGAAAGTTGATAGATAATGAAACCTTGCAGAGGAATCGTCAAACTGTTCCGAACGGCGGTTCAAGTGTGCGGGTTATTTTTCTTGGAGCAGCATCTGGAAAAGAGGCCGGAACTGGAGTGTTTTTACCCCGTACTTTTGCTAGTGCCCCCGAACACAAGAAAAAAACTGGTAAGTGTCGCTTCCTTGTCCAGCTTGACAGTACCATGGATCAGGTTCTCAACCTTGGATCATATCTGGCATGTGAAACTCGTCTTCGTGAAGATGAATTCATAATACTCATAAAAGTGTTTGTAACTGTTCGTGCTGAAGTGTCTCCATTGACCGCTCCTATGCATGGTTGTGGAGCAGGGGTGGGATCGCATGTGAAAACTTCGAAAGGCAAATTGTGGCCCACTTTGCATCAAAGCATGAATCGAGTAAATCTCCCCCAACCTGTGGTTCATGAGCCTTGCTTGCCCACGGAGTGGACTTACTAGCAACCGCTAGAATCATCGGCTCAGTAACTCATAACAAAGGCTGTAAAATTCTTACCAGCTACTCCTTTACATGCAAGATGATGATGTCCTGTGAGTCGTCTTTTTCTGGAGCCTTGCAAGATGAGTAGTTTTGCGGTGAATAATAGTTGCTTAAAGCAAACTCAGCAGTCCAAATTACCATGGACAGGGGCAGACCTGGAGTCTGCTGTACAATAGCTAACAGAATTTGTATTCCTTTATGGGTAACCATTTTTCTGAAGATAAACATAGGAATATCCTACAACGAAGTTGGATCCCTTTCTAAGTGAACTCACACTCAAATAACACTCAGCTGGTTTTCAACATTGGAGTTGTGCAATTGTGCCTAAAACTATTGAGGGTTTTTCTAGAACCCATTACTTATTTTTGCTTGATTGATTTCTTTTGTTACTTCTTTTCTGTTTGACCATGGCCTATCTGTTTAGGGTAGCATGATTTCGCTTGTTCTGCTTGAAGAATATCAACTTCATGAAGTGGTGTTTTGAACTGTTTGTTAAAGGTTTGAGAATCGCCACACCTGCCACGTAAAAGTATCAATACTCTTATCAATCAAAGAATTATACTTGGGTCCTGCTTTTGAAGTAGCTTAGGGAACACGGAAAGTTAATTGATGAATTTTGTGCATATGATAGCTTCTTTCTATACCATTTAAAAGATTTGAATATGTACAAAGTACACATACACAATTTTATATATAAATATATGCATTTAAGAGCATTAATAAACATTTTCGTTCAAAACAACCTTAATTCATGAACATTGCAATATAGAACGGAATGTGCATATAATCAGTTGTATTTCATTTTTATTTATAATAAAATGAAATAGGTATACTTAAAAGATTTTTTTACACAACTATTGTTTGTTAATACAATAATAGAGTGATTTTGAGTGCAGCCATAATTTGGAATAATAATATGATGTTATTTTGAACTTCAATGTAATTAGTAAGATATTGTTATTTTTTACAATTATATATATATATATATATATATATATTCTGATACTTTTCGTAGACAGTTGATGTAGAAAAGTAAATAATATTTATGATGTGCATTAATATCACTGAATCAATATTCACTGCTGAGTGTGCTTTTATTACATTTATTGTATAAAACACTGTGATTAAATTCTTACAACATTTTGAATTGATGTTGACTTTTGCATTTAATGCGGTTGATTATATAGATTTAACAGAACAGTAAACTGACTGTGCTTAAACCTCATTCTTATTTGAGGTTAAATGAATAACAAACAAATAAATACAATTTCAATGAAAAGAAAAGAATTAGATTGAACCAACCTGCATTAAAATTCTATAAATTATTATAGATTTATTAAAAATTATCATAGATTTTTTGTTATTATTTTCATACATCTTAGAGCTAAGAATTCAAATAAAATAAACAAGTCAAAACTTTGACACTTTATAATAAAAAATGAATGGCTTTATATTATAAATTTTTATTGAAAATTAAAATAAAATATTAATTATAGTATAATTTATGTATAGATATCTATTAGATTATATAATAATTTGGTAAATTTTTACAAACCTATTTCTATTAAAGTAAGAATAGTCTATCTATATATTAGAAAATTTTATGATTAAACAAGTACCTCTAGTGCCACCATCACTATTGCTAATACTAACAATTAAACTTTTTAATTGAATCTCATAAATTTTAGAAAAAAGATATACATAAGAGTGCCTATAAAAAAAAATTAGAATGACTATTATGAGAATGATTATCATTGTAGCAATGATGGCATTTTTGCACTTAAGATCTTTAAGATAATGTTGATGAGTACTCACATATCAATAAAGGACTTGCTTCCATTTATTCTCTCTTTATAGCTTAATTCTAATTTCAAGACATATGTTGTGCTAATTATGTAACTACTAACATTAGAATCAATAGTTGCAAGAATTCTTAACTCTCTAATAATGTTGTAGAAAAAATATAAAAACATTGAGTAGTCCAAATAGACACTACATAGAAGTGGTGTGAAAAGAAGTGGCCTTTGCAACAACATGATAATGCTTACTTGAATCACTTGTCTAAGTATTTTTAAAATAGGCATGTAAATTATTTAAGTTTTATTCTTTATTTAGCAAAAATAACAACAATTGCAATTGCTTGATAAAACAAATAATACATAAAATATCTAAAGGATGAAAAGGCATATTGCACAAATTCTTATTAATATTTTGAGTATAGAAGATGGACATTTAACCTTTTTTTTAAATGATCAAGAAGAACATTAAATGCAATGCTAAATAATAACCATTTAAAAAATTAAACAATATTGTATTATGTGTAGTCTTGTTTAGAATAACACTGGGCACTTAGATATGGAAGGTAAAAAAATATTAGATTGATATTTAAATTAATATTTTTTTAGGTAATTTTTATTAAAAGCTACTTTTTCTTTCACCTAAATATGTCTATAATATTAATTTTGCTAATCTACTTTGCTTTGTCTTGTTTATGGTCCTATAAAATAAGTAAAAATCTTTTTTTATAAAAAAGAAATATTAATATTAAAAAAAATTTACTACCTTCTTATCTTGTATTTATATTTTTTAAAGTATTTTTTTTACTAAGTCTTCAATTAAGTTCTTCTATAATATAGATCTTCTTTTGCTCTTTTATCCTATAGATATGTTATAATATGATAATAGATATTGTAAAAAATAAATAAATAAAATTAGTTCTTTTGTGACCTCTCCTTCAATAATATTATTGGTAATAAGAAACCTTCTTTTAACCACATTTATTTGTATGGTTCTATTTTTATTTTTGTGTCTTTAGGATTAGAACAGAATTAAACTCTAACAAATATATAAGAGGATATTTACACTTCTTGTGTATAAAAAATTGCCCACCATTATATAATAAGTTTATTAACTTAAAATGAACCTCTTGTAATTAACTAAATCTATAAAAATAAGTCATTAGTATAAAACATAATCAAAATTTAAAGAAATTTTATTGTTTAAAAAATTAATAGTGATAAATTTATATCTATATATAATATGTATGGATGGAACAAAGCAATGTAATATAAAAGTAAAATTTTTCCAATAAAACAACACCTATAAAATCAATACACTACAATTTCAACTTTTTTTCATTTTTTAAGTCTATTAATTATTTAAATGTACATTTAAATAATTATATCACAAGTAATTATGTACATTTAAATAATTATATCACAAGTATTTTATTAGACTCATGTAACTTGAAATCTATTAAAAAAAATTCTTTGTATAAAAAATATACATAAATATAAATTTTAAATCAAATATACATTTTTTCATCTAAACTCTTTGGTTTTAGTCCTAATTACATTTCATACATATATTTTAATTGTAAATAACTGTCAACGTTCAAAATCAAAAATCAACTCCATCAAATCCGTTTATTAAGTTCCCATCTTTTGAAGCAGCTTTCTTCCCTGACATTCTATTCAAACCCAATCTCCCCCTTCCTCCTCCAAAAAATAAAAAATAAAAAAATTACAAAAACCTTCCATTAACACACACATCTGTGAGCAAAATGACAACACATGTTCTCAAATCACGTAAGAACTATGATATACGCTAAGGTACCAGTCATACTAAAAACTGATCAAAAAAATGTTGCATGACTTGATGAAACAGTGTCATTGTGATCCTACAAAAGAGCCTCACATCTGCAGGCTTTCCACCGCCAGAAAAAAGCATGACAAAATTCACTCTTCGGCGATGTCATTCCTGGAGCGTTGAGCGAGAACTCACAGTAGCACTTTTTCTGAACTTTTGTCTGCAGGAATTGTTGCTTCTGGGTCTCAATTGTATAAGAATGAGTTGGCAAGTCTAGCATCATGTGGGTCATGTGGATCAACATCAAAGACACAAACTGGACCCGCTTGTTGAGCACGGTTCAAGGCTCTCAGCTGAAGATTAGACTTCTAGAGTTAAACGTTGATGTGTGCGTGTGCATCGATCGAAACAGTAGCTTTTGCAGCTTGTCGACGCAGAGGTGAGGGTCGTTGTTTCGAGGCAGTAATTTCTGGACAGGAATTGTGGGGACCGAGATTCGATGATGGATTCATCACATTATTTTGTCACAGGATTCCTGCTCAGTGATATATGCGGTCGAGGCACGGAAGTGGGTGCTTACGGATGTAGCTTTAGGTGAGCTGAAGCTTCGATTTTCTGATCAGTCTAGGCGGTTTCTGTGAAAAAATAGAGCACTCGATTATTCCAATACTAGCAAGTGTCACATGCTTTGTCCTTCATGGGTCACGGGTGCAGACATAAAACTTGCACAAAAGAATAGTGTATCTCATATATAGGGAAGTATCTCCCAGTAAATACAGATCCGTGGTTACTGTGGAAAAATTCTCAAAATCGTTGCTAAATCGAAACTGTTCTTCACACTCGAATGTAGAAATAACCAAAGCACACTCTACCTCGTCTATCTATTCCCAGGAGTGCAAGACGAATATTGGATCTAGAGCTGAGTGCTGAATAGAATACATCGAATAGATAATCATGCTGTTGACATGGAGATACCGCGTCGAAACTCAGGATTACATGACACTCCCGTCCGGTTCAATAGTTGAGCGAAGGCCATAGCGAGCCATGCTAAAAGCATGCATCTCTGCGTGCTCCTGGAGATCATACAACAGCGACCATAAGCCCTAGGAGAGCAAAAGGAAAATCAGAGCAAGCCGGAGGGACTCCAGGCTAGAAGACCTAATTAACATAAGTTAAACATGTTACCATTATGATCTACATTGTCGCTTTTATTAAGCACTATCGGTTTCTTTTGAAATCTAGTCAAATCTCCTGAGTGATGGCTCCCTGGGAAACAAATTACAAAGCTTGGATGTTAATCGGCACGAGACCAAGGAAAGAAATGCGAACCTTCACGGCCACCATAACCACGGATTTGCCAATAATCCGTGATTCAAAGAAGCACTTCCTCGCTTGATCTGCTGTGATGTTAGGCACCGCTTTGGTGAGAGCTTTTGCAACTGCAAGATAATACCAATGCGGTTGTTAGCTGCTGCCTATCGCCCCCATATAGAGTCACAGAAATTGAATCTTCACAGTAACTCAAACTAAAAAACCTTCAGAAGCTTGAAAGAGGCACAGGAGTGATTGGAACCGACCGTATGATTCAGTGTGACGTTCATGGTCGAGAAGAAGCACGCGGTAGCGCTCGCCACCACCTGTTCGGTTTCGCTGCGCTGCTCTACCACTCTCCCCTCCTGCAAACGGATGTAGATGTGAATTCCCAAAACAAAGGAAGGCTAGGGCAAGGTTTGGCACACCATTTTCGATTCCATGACAAGTCCTCAGGTTCACATTCTCAGTAACAGTATGCAACTCTCATGATAGAGAGTTCAACTGCCATTAGAAACTTTGATACGTACATGAATTCAGGCATGACACAGGAAGAGCTTCAGAGTTGAACTGGAGAATTGCTAAACAACTGCAGATGAAACCGGGAATAGACCAGTTTTATCAGGAAACGTGAAGCAAATCTCCACTTAGAAATTCGTCAAAACCTTCCTGTAAAACTTATCGATTTTTTTTTATTTTTTGTTTTTTATTTTTTTGTAGTTGGCTCGCTCGCTCGCTCGCTCTCTCAAGAAAGGATTTTCTAAGTAGGTCATAGTACATCCACTGCTTGGCAATCAATGCCACGAACCAGTCCAGGCAGGCCAAATGAATAGAGCCACGACAGATGACTCAATCAATTCCAGCTTCATTCAAGATACACACCTTCTTCAGTCCTGGGAGTCGTGTCGGAGCCGCTCTGATCCAACTTCGAACGCTCCAACACACCGGCACCACCACCACTACTTCCGAGCCTCGCCTGAATAACTCCAAAGCTTCTTCCCACAGTCACCCTCGCATCCCTTTGCTGTCCAACCGCGGCTCTCACACAAACTGGAGCAGCCGCTTGGCTGGGCGCATCCGTAGCAGCGGTGGCGGCGGCCACCCCAACCGGTTTCAAACCCAGCAACATAACCTGGGCGGCGCTTCCCATCATTACCGCCATTGCCACCAAAACTAGGCTTACAAAAAACCGTAAGCAGTACCGCTCCACCAGCAACGAAGACCCTCAAGACACTACACACAATGGCACTGCACTCAGCAAGTCCAATCGACAACAACCAAGACTAGAAAACTGGATGGTGTTCACCGCAGACACAACTAGACCGCGCATCTCCGGAAAGTACCGCGCGGCGCAGCGCCCATCTCTCCGTTACTCGCAAGCTTGTAACTGCACATCCAGCAGTATGTCATGGATGCAGCCACGGCGATGCGGTGAGGACACATCCGTGCCAAGTGTTGCAGTGCGTGGCCAGGGAACAATCTGCCGGCGATGCTTGCATCGATTTCCTGCAATTCCTGCTCGCTCTTCGATTCTCGCACACACTCTCGCAGCGTGATTTTGTGGCTGCGGTGGAAAGCGTGTGGCGGGGAGATTGCGTGGTCGTGTGGCGCGCCGGGGGCTACCCTCCCGGTGGAATATCGCCCCGGTATCCTCACTTTAGCGGGCTCAAATCCTCTGTCTCGAGAGGCGTAAACCCTCTGGATGGGTTTTAATAACTTTTACTAACTGATTGTCTCTATGCATTAATTACTTTCTGATTGTCTCTATGCAGCTTTTTAGATTTCTTTTCAAAATTTTATCCCAATGAAGAAAATTTATATAATAAATTAATATAAAATAAATCAAAGCATGGAAGTTCTTTTTCTTATTATCTGTACATCTTGACTAGATTTTAATATATATATATATATAAATATATATATATATAAATATATATAGATATAAATATGTATATATACATATACATATATAAATGGATTAAGATTCTTACAAGAAATACTGCAAAGCTTGTGTGGTGCATGATGGAGCATTTGAGTGTACATTCAAATACAGGAATTTATCACCAAACCATAACGCAGTTGAAAGAATTGTCCACTTGTACTGACATGTCAGCTTTGAATTCTTAAGTGCAAATCCATGGTATAATGATATAATTCTTTTGTTTTGGAGCCCAGCTCTTTTAGTACAATGAATTTAATTCTTGAGGTATGGTTGACATGTGGGTAATTGTTTTGTTGACTTGCATTCTAGTTTGCTTGGTTGCTATTAGTATGAATTGATTGATGGTTGATGACATGTACAAGGTGCTTACTAATAGGTTAATATTAACTCTTTGTGAATGTAATTAAATCACTTTAATTGGGAGAAAAGCGTTAATATGAATTATCGATCACTTTATGATTACATTCGATAAAAATATAATTAATACCAGTAATGATTATTTTTAATATTTTTTTAATATTTTTATTATGCATAAAATTTATATTTTTTAATGAAAATTAAATATGTCTTAATGATATTTTAAAAAATGCATTGAGAAAATTGCAATGTACAATCTATAAATCAATAAATTGGATTTGTTGCATATAACCAATATTTTCAACTAAATTGGTATGGCTACAACATGAAAAAAGTTCTAAACATATTGCAATTATGTTAGGATATATTATAGTGTAAATTCTGGTTGATTTTTATGTTTAGTATTTCCACTACTTTACAATTTATTGAATTAAAGATTAATAATAAAATTCATGAGTATATTCTTTTTCTTAATTTACTGAAACGAATTTGATTATTGACTATTTATATATGACATTTTTATACTTGGTCATTTATTTTAAATTTTCATGAATTTCATTAATTACCTTCAAGTAATCAAATATAAAGAAAATATATTTAGAAATTAACATGATATATGACAAATCAAATTGTAAATACATGTTGTAAAATATTTTTTCAACATTTATCTAGTGTGTTGATTATTTTTAAAGTGAGATTTAAGAATTCACTCAAAATTTTATCATTAAAACTTGCAAAATATTAAAATAATAATAATAATAATAATAATAAATCTTATGTTTAATAGAAAATAATACAAGTGTGTAGAATGAATATATATATATATATATATATATATATATTCACATAATACATTTCCAATAGCTTGTCATTAAAAAGATGTGTTTAAGTTTTAATGTTGGTAATAAATTAATCACTTTTAAAATAATTTGTGCATTCTTCATTCTACAACATCTAATTAAATTATTGCATGTAAATAATTTCTCTCTCACACATATATGTGTATATATATATATACACACACACACCAAAAAACCTTAATACACAATATATCAAAAAAATACCTAAGTAATAAAAGATACACATATTGTATTTAATGTTTACTTATTTATTTGTTGAAAAGTAACTGAATGAGCTGTGAGCAATTTTTATAGTTTATACACGCCATTCATTCATTCATTCAATAAATCAATTACTCAATCACACCTGGTGCACAAGTGGGTGTGGAATGAAGAGGAGCTTTGAGGTTGTTGTGGTGGATAGAAATGCCCATGAACCTTGTATTAAATACTCCTCCTCCAAAACAATCCGCCTTGCTTTCATACCCCCTTTTAACTCCCTCTTCTTAATGCATATTTGCCCACACATGTGAGCCATCCACCACTTCTAATATTAACAAATTTCAATTTAATATATATATATATATATATATATATATTTGTTTATTCATTGTCAGCAGTAACAATATCAGACCTGAATTTGATGATTTCCTAGACACATGCCCAAAATAAACCTTGTACATTTTTGTGTACTCTCTGCTTTGTACCTCAATCATCCATCCATGGGAGTACTCATCTACACCCTCATTCATCCAAATGAATGACAACTCGAGGAATGAGAAGCAAGACAAATTAGGGTTTGGGACACATAGATGAATGTACACCCACAATATGGACATTCTGTGTACCAAATGGATGTATTTTCATGGTTCATCACCACACCTCTTTGCCAATCCTTTATTGATAAATAATCTCATGTATTATTCATTCTACCATTTCAATTAGTACAATTTGCTATGATATTTTAAATTTTCAACATGTTCAATTAATTACTGCATTTTGGTATTTGTATTTAATTTGTTTTAGAGCTTTTATGCTAAGACAATAGAGTTGAATTTTTAACAAAATGTGATTTTAAATCAAATTAGTGTGTTTTGATTCTTTCTAACAGATATGTGTTTTTATTTATTTATTTATAATATGAATCAATAGCATTTAGTATAAATCTAGTCTATGATGCTTGTTTTAAAACATATTTCCTATTGTGTTAATTCAAAAGGTATATTATTGTACAATGTGTGCAGTATCAAATGCACTTTTAGGTGGCAATTTTTTGATGTTATTTCCATGGTATGTAAAGCAATTTCATGCTACAAGTGTGTTTACTATTTTATACACATAGTTTACTAGTAGGTGTATTGAAAAGGACTTTGAAGCTGGTAGGGTGGATTGGAGTTCAATAAAGCTTTTTTTGAATGCTTTTTTTCTAAATAAAGCTCTAAGTTGATATAATTAGTGGGTTTTCCACCTTGGACATTAAAACGATAAGGAAAAAAAAAATTAAAAATTTGACAGTATGAGTTGTGCAAACAAATTTGGCAGTATGACAGAATGATTGTCATAAATCCTGTCATGATAATCATTCTATCAGATAAATATTTTTCATGTCCACAAGAGTTGAAACAGATGAAATTTTTATATATATTTTGAGGGTGTTGCTAATGTCGCCACATTTTTTGCTATTACCACCACAATTTTTTCTTATTAATTTTTTAATAAATCTAAAATTATTTTCTATATAATTAGAAAAAAGAAAACATACTGGAAATATTAATAATTTTTTAATTAGAATTTTAAAAAACTATAAAAATAAATCAAGTGGGTGGCAATAGCAAGAAGTGTGGTGGCATATAGTGGATGGGAAATTGTGGTGGCATCAGCAACATCCTATTTTTACGTTACTTTTCTGTAATTTTTACTTTTTACTTTTTATATCTTTACAAAAAAAGAATATAGATCACTGTTCTATTAACCAACATGCATGTGATATGATCAGCATGATACTTTTTAATGCAATCTTGTACCCAATATCACTCATACATGATTATTTCTTTCTCTTACAGTTTTACTTTTGAATTGTTTAATTTTAAAACATCTTCTATGCTCTTTAATTGCATTGTGATTTCACTTTGATAAAACTGTTGTACATTATCATTGTATTTTTACTTTGGACGAATAGCATCTGAGGGAATCTTAGTTGACTTTTAAATGACTTTACAGTCATTTTAGCACACAATCAAATTTCTTAAAGTTCATATACATATATATATATATATATATAAATTAATTTCATCCTTTGTAAGTTGTACCAAGAAAAATTTTCTTTTAAACTTCAAACTTTTTCCTTTTATCTTTACTAACAGTTTCTCTTCCTTTAACTTGTACAACTTCACTTTTATAAATACAATGAACATATTTTTAGATTCTATTTAAGTTTTAACATGAAAATCAAAAAATAACTACAACCTATAGAATAATAATAAACTACACTAAAAGCTGATTTTCTTTAATTCATTTTCAAATTCGAATGAGTTTTTTTTTTTTTTTTTTTTTTTTTAAATATCCAAAAATGTTCTGAAAATACTTTTCCAACTATTTTAAAATTTGAATTTATCTTCACAAGTGTCATATGATTCAATTAAAACTAGCTATTTAAAAATATTATTTGTATGTCCTTAATATCCAGAGCCAAATAGAAATTAGACATAAGTTAAATAATACACTTTGTCAACAGAATTGTAAAATTGGATTCTGGCGACATTATTTATATCTTTAAGTTGGGGATCTTATTTTTAAAATGATGTGAATGAGCATTCTTTCTTTAAACTATCATCAAACAGCATTTTGCAACCAAAACTAATACCTTCATGTCTTTGGTATTAATTTTGTATTTAGGAACAATACTTTATGAAAATTAAATGATGTATTTGATTGATAGAGTTATATAGAATTGTTTAATGAGCTCCAACTTCACAACTGCATTGATTTTTATTCAAATGAAAAACAAGCAATCCCACTAACATTTATCTCTCCAAAAATGAGCCGCAGAATACAAAGGAAAAATTCAAAGAAAACTTTAATTTTAATGGATTGACCACATTTTAATTTTGATGGAAATGAAATATTAAAATGATGTACAATAATAAATACAGCCTTTTAAATTATGTCTGTAAAATAGTCTTCAATTATGTAGAGAAAAAACTATAACTAATAAGAAGTTATTGACATTTCTTGTGATGAAATTGAACCAAATTGAAAGAAAAAACAATATTTTGAAATATTAACTTGAGAAATAAAAGAGCTTTAAATTGTATAGATTTTGTTTCAAAAGTATTTAAGTATACAGTAACATTACCATACAAGAATTATGTGGAGAGCTTTCATCAAAGATAGAAGTGGATCAAAAATCAAAAGTGGTGGCAGGAGAAAATCCACATTGGAAAGTAATCGATCAATTTTATTGATGAGAGTTTTAAAATGATCAGTTGAACCAAATTTAATTTAAGCAAAAGTTATACGAATTCAATTAAAACACTTTATGAAGTGCCAATACTCCTTGTGGACAAAAATAATGGCAAAATTTACATGTCCATCATAAACATTATTTTGGGCAAGATATATAGTTTAAAGTTATTCCTTACTTTAAACCAATGGTTTTGAATAAATAGCAAACATTAATCATTCTATACTTAGTGAAATTCAAATATAAAAGAAGTTTGGAACTTATCTAATAAGTTTTGACCATACTTTATGAAATTTGTGATGTTACAATAATATTCACTATATATATATATATATATATATATATATATAATATTAGGGATAATATTTTTATAGAAATATTTAAAATAATAACAGTAGATTGAATGCTTAATATATTTGCACATTCAAAGAGATAATAACCAAATAGAAATTGCCTTAAATTAATGTTTATAAAAACAAATAATAAAAAAATTTATGTTAAAAATAAAGAAAGAAATTTTACACATTTTAAATGAAAACATCAAATCTTGATATGATAGGTGATTCTATGAAATCATCTTTCATTTAGAAAATCATTTAGAAAACAAGACATCATTTTTTGGCCACTAAAATTATTATTGAAATTTCACTAGAAATTCCTTCGCAGATTTCAAGTAATTGTCTAATGCGATAAAATATTAAAATAAAATTGATATAGGCTTTTGTCAAAATTTGCGTATTTAAACAACCACGTAAAACCAAATTCAAATGGACGAAGTATACTAATTGTGATTAAAAGATAAAACTGGAGTTTACAAAACCATAACAATAACAGTAATAACTATTTATAAGAAAATAACATGAATCCAATATTAGACCAGGTAATATCATTACTTACATTATCCACCACATGCACCAATGGTGCAATTATCCTCACAAAAACAACCCACCCACACTAAAACCAGTCAACATCGTAAGCAAATTTGTGGTCTTTAAACAACATTGCAAAAATTCATGTTTGTGGGGGAGACATAGAACAAAGTTACACAACACCATTGTTTTGAAACTAGAATTTCCAACCGTTTGTCAGCAAACCAAAGACAACAACAACCACCACAACGCACCATTTGCAATCAACAAAGCTCGTGGTTGTAAGAACACGAAGCCCATGATCAGACAGACAAAGTGAAACAACAAAAAAGCTGAACAAGATCAGGGCAGCAAATCGAAGAAGAAACAGGCCCTTGATTCACATCAAGCTTACGGTGATGCTGCTGCGGGGGTGCTAAAGATGGAACTCGTCGGCTTCGAAGCGGTGTTTTATATGTCACCAGATGGATGAGTTGACGGGCTGTACCGTGCAAAATAATTGTATGGCGTGTGAGAACAGTGGCAGCGATGAAGCGAGGCTGGATGCCAAAAGGTCGTCGCAGGGGGTACTACCCTCCAAGCGATGGGCCAGACTGGTGAAGAGCGAGGCAATCAAGAGGGAGCAGCTTGAATTAGAATGTGACCAGCACATCTGATGCTCCCAGTGGTGGCCTAGTGGGATGGTCTTGTCGCAGTGTCACCCAACTGTGGTCAGCAATCAGCCACCCTCGTTTTCTCTAACGCACACGATATCCACTTCTTGTTCAGAATCTAGTTTTCTTTTTTTATTTTTATCTTGTTTTCTTCTTCTGTGAGTTCTGCTGGAGGCACGAGAAGCGATGCTGGAACGGAACAAAAAAAAGTTACACACCCACCCAAATGGATTGTAACTCGGTGGATAATACCCCCAGTTCAACATCTAGGTGGGCACCAGTCTCCAGGCTTCTGATCTAAGCCCAGAAATCGAGGGAAAAGACTTAGTTCCATTTCGAAGCGGGGAAAGGAACCGATGCCAGTTCGAGGCGGCAACCGAGATTGGATCGGGAGCGCTAGTTTAAGATAGTTTAATAAAAGAAAAAAAGCACTGAAGAAGTGGAGAGCTCATGTCCTTCTTCGCCCGCTTCTTCCTGGGCACTGCTGGAAATGGCCATGTTCAGTGGTTCCGCCGTATGCGAAGCATTGTGCGCCTACTCAATCTGGAATTGCGGGTCCGGTGCGGTCTCTCGTCACTCTCTTTCTTTCTTGCTTCGGCGGGTGGTGGTGGTGGTGATGCTCGATGGATCTGTCAGCGGTGTGTCGGAGAGCGAGTTCCGGAGCACTTCTGCGAGCTCGAAAGTGGGGGAGGGAGTGTGGTCACCGAGCATCCTGATTTAGGCTACAGGTAGCTGGATCAGCTCTGCCATCTCCGCATCGGGATTTGGAATGGCGTCGTAGTCCCCGCAATTACACTCGTAATATCCCCGCTCTTATTTATACTCCGGAGGACATCCTTAAAGAAACCCCATCGAAGCCTGCTTTTTTTATATCGATCTGTCTATATCCATGCACATAAACAAAAACGAGTTCCTCATCTTAATGTACCTAGAGCTCGTCCCTCTCTCCCTCCATCTCCACACACCAATAAAATAAAATAAAATAAAAACAGTTAAAGAAACAATTCCTTTTGACTGACAAAAAAGTTGTGAATCTTGACACTTCCAGGATATTTGCATATTGAAATGTAAAACTTCCATACGGCAGTCGTCGAAACACCCACCAGACTTGCTTGCTTTCCATTGGTTTGTCTGTTTGTGTGTTTGCATATCTGGCTGGAAGCTGAAGCGGGAGAGGAATGAATGCTGCTGCTACTGACACAGCATGCATGTAATGCCTGCCCTTGGTGCTGGGCTGGGCTGACCTAAGCTAAGCTAACGTTTGACCAGCAACATCCATGAGAGACGACAACAACAACAGCTCCATGTGGGAAGTTCGAAGGAGATGAATCAGTAGGGTAGGCAGTGAAGTAGAGTAGGATTGTGGCGGAAACAGAAAACGGCAAATCCTCCTCTTCTTTCTCTTCCATTTCCACTCCTCACTCCCTCCCTCCTCTTGTGTTGCGTGCATCTCTGCCTGTCTGTTTGTGTGTGTCTTTGTGTCTGTCTCGACTGAGTGTGTGCAGCTGCAGCTGGCTTTCAGTCTTACCGGCTGCTTCCCTCGCCCCTTCCCCGCGTCCCCACTGCTCCACCAGTGTGAATGCACACCGTCGCTGGGCCCCATTTCCGCGCCCCAACGCCCCCCATGGCCGCACGTACCCTGTATCCGTTGGTCGGGGATGAGCCTCATCGCTCCCCTTCTCTTTGGATGATATATATTTGCTGCTGGATTTTGGTTTGGATTTGGACAAACGCATGCGCGTGTGTGCGTATGAAAATTACTTTGCCACTTGGAAAGGTTATACCTCGAGAAATAAAAAAAAAGACGCAGTTCGAAATCATGGACATGGTTTTTAAAAAAATTAAAATATGAATGATGATTGATAGTAAGAAATTGCATACACAAATGAAATTTTAACTTATGGTTGTAAAAATGTAACAAAAATGAAATATATAATGTACCTACATGAAGCTCATAGTTTTGGTTTGTAAAATACTATAACTTTCTGTAAAATATCATTTCATAAATTTTTAAAGATATTTTCATTTATTATTAAAGCAAAAAGAAAAAGAAAAAATAAAAAAGAAAAGCTAGTATTGCTGTGAATTGCACTACCTTCACCTTGTCATTTGGCCTTCAGTGCTTCAAAACATGAATGCTGCAGAAATCAAAATTTTAAAATTTTGAGCTCAAGATTTGAAAACATTAAAAATCATAAACAGCTACAGCAATAATGAGTAACAAATCTTATTTCTTGGTTAACTAATTTTCACCTTTAAGGAGGAAAGCATCATGCACTTTTCCAAACAATTGCATGACCCCACTACCATTGCTTCATCTGAAAAGAAGCAACACAAAATAAATTGTAGAGAAGAGTAGGAAGAACTGGCATCTTGCGGGGGATTGCCACGTCAGCTCCTGCCAGGTCACTGCCACCATGCTTCATTGGAGGCATCCCACAAATTATCCACATAGCCCGGACTTATTGCTTGACTTTGGCCATGCCCACACACAAGCCCAGTGAGGCAACAGAGAATGGGTATATGGATCCCATCAGCTGTGCAATAGAATGAGAGATGTGCTGTGTTGTGATTCGTGCCTAGTGGATAGCCAGCTCAGCCTATTCTGTGGAAAAAGCACTTGGAAGGGAGTGTTGGCTTTTGCCAGCTCAGCCAGTGCCTGAAGCTTGCCTCATGAAAAGTCTGCAAGGCATCAGAGAATTCTTTTTTGCCTTGGGATGCTGAACAACAAATCATAGCATGCCATTTATTTTTCTTCATTCCTATATATATAGCAATATGATTGGTAGCAAGTCAAAAGGCAAGTTGTGGGAATTTCAATCATGTCCCAAGGTTCATATATAAAATATAATATAAGTATGGATGATAGATACTCATGGATACTCACATTTTTGTCATGGCAAAACATTTTTGTCTTATTAATGGTATCGAGTTTTATATTTTTTACGTATACCTACATATTTTGACAAAATTTGCATGGGACTGTATATTTCTCTCCTTCACTCCAACTTTGATATTAAATTGAAAATATTGTTTGATATATATTGAAAATAAATTTCACCACGTGTTTTTACTTCAAATTAAGTATTAAAAATTAGTGGTTGAGTTGATAAGTTACAGTTTAAACTTCCTTTTTGGCATCAGATGACATGATTGGTTCTCCTAAAATATCATCAATATAGAACAATTAGCAATTAATAGGGGAATTGCGCTGGAGCTTTTTTAAGTAGGTAACTGGGAATTGACCAAAACATAAAACAACATTGCATTCAAAACATGACTGCCAAAGTATTATGATTTAATTAAAATTAATGTGTTTACAATATAAGAGTAGTAGTAATGATAATCATTATCCTTGCAAAGTTAATAACAGTATTTCATATTTTTCATCATGCTTTATATTTTTAACTTCATTGTGTGTGATAAATGAAAAGCTTAAGAGTGTGCTTCAAACTTTATGCATATTAAAGTTTCATATTATGTGTACTATATTGTTTTTTTGTAAAACGAAATTCACATGTACTTATTTTTTGGGTTTAATATTAAATTCCTTAAAACTATAATTTAAATTAGAATGAGTAATTTTTATTCAGTTGATTAATATTTTGAATCCATCATACATCAATTGCAAAAGTAGTATCATGATTTTGATATCATCACATTTAGAAAACTTTGTTTTGAAAGATGAATGTTTTTGCAATGCAAAGGGAGATAAACATCTAAAATTTTGTTTTCAATCCTTGGTCACAATCTTCTTAAAAGTAAATTTTAATTTTTTTCAAGATACACTTCAAATAATGTTTTATGAAGTATTTTGTCATCCATATCTAGAAAAGAATATAAACACGTAAAACTACCAGTTGCAGTAATTTACATGTGAAGCAACAGAATTGTGCAAGGGATACATTACCATCATTTTAAAAGAGCTAAAATATTTGTAGAAAATCATAATGTCTCAATTACTAGTAACTTTGAGATGTTGTGTTGCAAGTCTGCTGGTAAAAGGAAGAACCTTTACAATGGCAACACCATATTGAATGTGTTTTCAAAATAGTGAACTGGAATCAAGAAAGAAATTGGTATGATGTCTGAAAATACACTTATGGTAACCTAAATTTTGTTACAAAATTAAAAATAATATTCATAACATAAAAAAAAAAAAGTTTGGGATAAGAATTCATTAGAGTTTCGTAATTGTGCACTAAAATTCTCAAAAAATAGAAAATACATGAAACGATTGTGGATTATTACTCTTGAGAATTAGAGTAAAGCTTGAATAATCGGTTTAATACATTTTCAAAATAGTAGAAGATAATATTCCATCAAGATTGAAAACATAAAATCTCGTTTATTTATTTGTTTTTCCTTCTTTATGTAGTATCAATAGTTGAGGTGAATGAGCCTCACCAAGTACATTTTCAAAAATGTTGTTGTTGTTGTGAGTAATTAATCCTACCTTTATTGCCAATTGGATTGAAGCAAAAGCAAATCCAACACGTATCTAATGGTCAAAAGAAGCTCCCACCTTTTTCCATAGATGTCAAGTAAAAAATCCTCCATGCAAAAAAATATCAACTATGAATGAGGTCCCATTCTTTGCAACCAACAAAATGGAAAACCTTCAGAGAATGTCAAATTTGTTCAATCTCATCTACTTGCAAATATACACAAAACAACAATTTTAATAATAATAAACCAAGACTTTTGACTAATCAAAAAACTTCCTAATGTCCTATGTTTATCTTCACAAGAAATCTACCATTTAACTAATTAATTTTGTAATTTTAATACAAATATATGCTTTTATTTCAACCTTATTTCAGGCAAGAACAACATTGGACATTGCTAATGAAAAACATAAAACATAATAATATTACGACCATCGTCATTAGAAAAAAAATAAAAGCTACATTTCATGACAATCACAAAGTATTAATTATTGTTTGACTACGCCATGCCGCAATTCACATTGACTGCCAATGGATATCATAAACAAAGAAAACCTCCAGAACATTCACAGAAGCACGTTAGCCACCAATTCATCCAACTCATGTAAACCAGATAAAATTTCATCTAAAACAGAAAGACATTCATCTATCTCTCGAGGCGGAGCGGGCACTCGACACACGAAGGCGCGAAGGAGCGAGGCTGCTGTATCGAGAGGAGAGAGGAAGGAAGCAAAGAATACACACTCAAATACATACATAACTCCATAAGTACATACAAACATACAAATATATACATACAGAGGAACGGAGATACGTCTTCTGTCGCAGGCTGTTGCTGCTGCTGCTGCTGCTCGTCCTCGTCGTCATCGTCGTCGTCCTGCCATGAGGTGAAGTCCAGCCTGGGCTCTACCCTAGGCGAGACAGCCCACCACACTCTCCTCCAGCACAGCACGGCCTGGCGGGGCGGGGCGGTGCGGAACGGAGCGGAGCGGAATGGAGCGGAGGGGAGAGGCACCAGGCGATGGCATCCCTTGGCATTGCGGATGCGTGCGGCTGCTTCGCGGTACCTTCGGTCCATTTCGGTTCGAGGCTCATCAGATGATGTGCGAGAAGGCATAAGCGATTGCTCAGTTCCGGTGGATCTCTGTTTCGCAGTCTGCCTCCATTCCTTCCCTTGCTTCTCTTCCCCTTCCCGTTCTCTTCCTCTCCTTTTCTTCTATCTCCTCTCTTCTCCTCTCCTCTTCCCTCCCGTGAATACACCCTAGCGGTTGCCATTTCGCTCGCTCGCTGTTCGCCCTTTTCTTATTGCTTCCTCGGCGGATGGTGTCATCACCACCGTCATCACTACGTCAGTAGATGAGTGGGAGAGCGACAGACAGGCAAAGAGCCACTGCAGAATTATCCTTCCTCGCGCTCTCGCGTTTCCTGCCCTTGAGCTGCTGCCTCCGCTGTCTCTTATAACCCCCTCCCAATGAACTGAGCGGGGTGGATATTTCGTTGCGTCGTGTCGCGGTGCTGTGACTTGGCGAGGTAGTGGTGATTGGAGCGCTTGCTCATCAGATCATGTGCTGTGATTGGCGTTAGCGCTGTTTTATATGGACAGTGATTTGGTTTAAGGCGTTGGGACTGGTTTTTGGATGTGGTGCGGAGGTTTTTGTTTTGGTTGGAGAGTTTGATGCGAGGGTTGATGCGGGATGTGATGTGGAGATGTAGTGACGAGGGATTGATGCACGAGGGGCTTTGGGAGGGTTGTTGTTAGGGCCACATGAGATTGGAGTGAGGCAGGATGTCTGCGAGAGCGTGCAGTATTGTGATCCTTTCGGTGAAGGCATTATCTCCACGAGACTGGAGGTTGAGTTGAGTGCAGACACGATGGATGCGAGGTGGAAGGCGACATTTTTGAATACGTATTGTTGAGCGAGGAATAAGAGGCGCTGGGATTTTTGAGAATTTGCGGGATGGGCTCAGTGTTCGATGTGAAGTTCTGTCGGGGATTTCTATTTTAGGAATTCATTTTACCTTTCGGGCATCGCGGACAATAGCGTGACATAATACTCTCTGAAATATCGTCGTGTTGTTGAAGAAATTGAAGTCCTGTATGTTGCTGTGATCACATAAGTTTGCGGTTAATTTGTCCGTTGGTATCGTGCAAGTAGTGAACTGTTATTGACAATCCAGGGTTGCAGTGACGCAGTATTAAGTTGGTGGTGTGGTAGCCAGACGTGTGAGGTTGACCTGTGGTGCGTAGGTATTGGTACTTGTGTTACATGTATGCGTCGATAGTTTGGATATTGTTTTGACCTCTGAGATTTGGGGAAGGGTTCCGTTAGGTTTGATGTAGTGGTTGGTATATGCGGCAGATCTGGGAAGTAGTTATTAGTTGCGCGAGTACGGATGAGTTGGGGAAGTGTACCACCTTCTATGTTGATCACCGGATTAAGTTGATTGCGATTGATTGCTCGGGCCTTCTGATAGGCGCTGTAGGATACTGAGATGTGTTTGCGTGTTTTTAGTGGGTTTGAATTCAGCGTCTGACTAGAACCCTTTTATAGCAAGAGCTTGGGCGGAGTACGTTCTAGCAGTATGGATGTATTCCTTTATTTTCGGCACGGTCCTATGAAAAATATTCGTCTCGACAACCATGACATGTCGTTTTATTGTAATGTGAAGATGCCTACTGCACTAGTGGCCTTGATGGTTAAGGATGGTTTACTGCTTGGTAGACAGACGACATCGGCTTTGGTCGCATTCTTTTATGCTTGTTCAGCAGAGTTGGAAGTGAATAGATAGAATGAACTACACAGAAGTAGGGTGGATTTGCTAATGACGTTTTCTGGTGCGATGGTGTAAAGTATTTGTGCGAGGTCCTTCAATGGTGATTGGTGGGGACTAATTCTGTTCGCTGAAATCTTTCATTTCTCTTTGTAGGATGTGAAGTAGCTGTAAAAAGCGAGGCGTTCAGACCCTGAGAAGAAGGGATAAGGCCGATCGACACCATTTGCATATTTCTCGTGCTCCCAGACTTATGGATAGCGTGAATTTGTACCTAAGGGAAACCACAGTGAACTTCTTCACTAGATGTTGAAGTCGATTGCCAGTGGATCAAGACTCATCATGGGGGAGGAGTTGGGTAATCTGTGCGAGTTGTAGTGGAAGGGACAGTCAAATCTGCGATGCTATGATTCTTTTATTGGTAGTAATGAGGGACTGAGGCGGAACATCCGAAGACTTCCTCAAGTTCAAGTAGGGTTGGCGCTCAGCGCATTTCTCTAGTGAAACATGCATATGTTTCATGCGTAATTAGGTTTGTTCAGCTGTTTATGGTTAAGCTCTACATGGTTTAGATAACTTCCATGTTCAGACCGGGCTTGGGTTCAATTGGGTGAGTGAATAGGGTGAGGATAAGTACCAGTACTATAGACTTGATGATGATGGAGCATGAAGAGAACTGGCCTGGTTGCTAAAATCCGCAGTCGCAATCTTGCTGTCCTGACATTCTCATCGAATGTTGTGATCTGCCGGGTAACGAGAAAGATTTCCATTCTTCTTTGAGGTTTGTTTATTCAGAACTTTGTTTCTTTTTGGGTAGTTGTTCTCACTGTTTCTGCTCTTCTACTTGAGGGGGTGACATGTGCTGACTGTTTCTGATAAACATTATACCTTGGTTTTGCCAAATGGATCCTGCATGCTATCGCTACCCTCTAGATGTTGGCTCGCAAGATTCACTAGAGGTCTCCTATAGACATGTGCACATGAATGCCATCTATATTGTAGCCGCATATTCTACTCCCTAGTATGGATGCAACCCTTACGTCAAATGTTTTCACAAGCTTGGAGGGATGCAAGAAGAGATAGGGTAGTCGTTTGTGACTTATCCCTTTTGGATGAATGGGTTTGCAGGATATTCCTCCTCGCCAAGTGGTCTGTGGCAATGGACAGCATGTCTTCAGGAAAAGGCGATGCTCGGCAAGTGAACTGGTCGCATCCCATGAGCAGCTCCTCACAGCTTCCTCCAAAAAGCCCTGGGGCGTACTCGATGTTTGGATCTGGGTCCAGCCTTTTTGAGTCCGATCTTTTGGCCAGTCTTCCACTTCGGGGTGGTAGCCACCACAAGCGCACTCCTTCGGCTGGGTTCCTACCCAACGTTGTTCCATTGTGGTTGGAGGACATATTGGAATCTCCAGATGGAGAAGTTGTAGTGCGGAAAGGTTCACATCGGCGGTCATCTAGCGACTCAGTGGCGTTTCTAGACTCCCCTCAAGATTTAACTAATTTCGTAGCGAACGTCACGGAAGAAGAGGAATTTGTCTTGCGGGATCCCCCACCTCCGATTGCACGACCGAGCCATCGGAGGGGGGTGAGTGCAGATTTAAAAAGGTGATGCAACATTTCATGAAACACTTGCAGCGTACTGTAGTATTACTGTAGCATAATTGTTGGTTATTTGATGTTTAGCTACAGTTTTCTCTTTTGTATCGTTAATGGACTAATGTGATGTTTATCTTGACTAATGCAGTTCCCAATATGATGTTCCTGGTCCACAGCGACCATCTCACAGGAGGGGATTGAGTGCAGATTATAACAACAATAGGTGGGTTGTTTTGTTGAACGTCGACCTTGAATGTGATTTGTGTTGGACAGTCGTTTTTTATTTTATTATATTTTATTATATTTTTTAATTGTTCTTTATTGTTTTGTTTTAGATGAGGTTTCTTTCCATGCAGTGCATACAACCTTGGACCTACCTTGAGGTCGCTTTGACGATTCGGAATCGTTACGAACCTTCTAAATTTTGTTGGAGATAGAGCGCTTACTTGCTCTCTGACATTGTCCTCCAGGGTGGGGTGTTGTTCCACGCAAGTCACCCGTTGAAGATTCATAACATCGGAGTTTGTTCAATGCAGGTTAGACAAACAACAGCTGATGAGCGTGCTTTCTGAGCTGGAGCCATTCCAGACACAGCAGCCAAGGCAGAGGCCTGAGAAGCACATCCCTCGAGGTGTTGGGCCAGCTGGTATGGTGAGAGCAGGGTCATCTAGCGATAGTTGGAATCCAGAGAAAGGGAAGAAACATGTGACGTTGCCCGTTTCCAACCCGACGTCCGACAGCGTGAGTCATGAGAGAGGGAGGAATCAGAAATCAAATGTGACGACCTCTGAGAATCGGTCAACTGGGTCTGACAGCAACAGTCACAGTGATGAATCCCATGACGAGCTTCAATCTGGACATTCGAGAAGGGAGAAGATCGAGCAAGAAGCACAGAGCAAAAGGGAAGGTGACGGTTCACGGCAGGCACAAGGCGATGGTACGGAAGTAGACCCAAGTCTGGATCCGAAGAAGGCTAAGAGGTGAAGATCTGCAAACGCCGTACTAACATGCAAGAGTTACAATCTTTATGAAATGGATGATTTTGTTCCTGGCTGGATGCATTTTGTAGGTGGATATGTGCATAAGTACAATGGCTTTGAGGGCAAATGAGCTCACGGAAATTAGATGGGGCTCGTTGGAATCGTTGTCATGCCTTTCTGGGAGTTCCTTAGGAATTAGCCGCAAGGGAGTGGATGGAATGCTTGTTTGTGGAAATGAGAGTCTTTGGTAACTGGGTATGTTCAAATGATTGCTTTTATTTGTACAGTTCAGAGTTGATGAGGATAGATTGCAGGGTCTCGGATGTTGCCGGAGGAACGGTTGGGTGGTGTGATTAATGTGGATGAGTTGTTGTACAGAATTCTTGCCAACAGACAGTCTGCTCAGAGATCTCGTGTACGCAAGCTGCAATACATATCAGAGTTGGAAAGAAGTGTGAATGCGTTGCAGGTATTTAATGGTGACGTTAGACAAGAGCTTTATTTAGACTTTGAGGTTTGTATGTTTAGGCTGCAAATTTCGTGAATTTGTAGCTTTGGTTTCCGACGAACTCGTTGAAGGTTGTGTCTCTAATAGGTATCGGCACTTGCAGACCGAGGTTTCAACGATGTCGCCTCAGGTGGGGTTCTACGATCATCGGAGAGCTCTTCTCACTGCAGAGAATGTTTTGCTGAAGCAAAAGTTAGCGACGCTTAGTCAAAGCCAGCGGTACAAGGAGGGTAAGTATTTGACGCCTGGTTGACCAGAATTCGGTGTGAGTGAAGGGTTTGGTGTGGTGGCTGGGTCGGTATTGGGAATGGTCATTAGCTTCCTCTGCGGGTGCAAGAGTGCACAGTTGGTTGGGCACTTGTAAATAGGCTATTGTGTTGTCGAATGTCGGCGGGAGATGCAGATGTCGTCGTCTGGTATCTGACATGGTGACACTGTAATGATGTGCACAGCTCAAAATGAGTCTCTGAAGAAAGAGGTGCAGAGGCTTCTTCAGATTTTCAATCAGCAGAACCAGTCGCAGCAGCAGATTCAAGTGGTACAGCACCGACCTCTATCTCCCAATGCCTTCGAGATTTCACAGCAGCAGTTAAGCAAGCTGGACCTGGGTCCTAGTATCCCGAAGCCTAAGTCGCCAGATCTATATTCATCGGGAGTAAGCGGCAAGAACTCGAGTGGACTGTCATCATCACTGTTCGCTGGAGGGGTGGTTTCATCACAGATGCGAAGTGGCAGCAACGTGGTTAGGCCACCATCACATCCTGCGAAAGTCGGGGTATCTACAAGCTGTATGGTTCCGAGCAGTGGGAAAAATTTGGAGGGACGGATGATGGGAGGGTCTGGGACGCTACCATCGGATTTTATGGTTCATAACTCTTGATAAATGGGAGATCGCGCGGATGAATGAGGATGAGAAATACCAAATTTCGGTATGCGAACGGCATTCGCTTATCTTGGTAGGTCGTGGCCAAGGAACGGCCTACAAGGGAGATCCCACTTTTTTCATGGGTGCACAGGGCGTGGACTTACTTGAGAACCTGAACATGAAGAAGGCATGTTTCCGTCTACGGGACACATTAGATGCGCATGGGTTGCCGCCTAGACTTACGTTGTGATGGATAGGGCATGCTGAGGTGTGAAGTCCCATGGCAACGGGCCGTGTGACGTGTTAGGAAGCTGATGCAGTCTTTACTCTTGTTCTTTCAGCTTCCGCTTCCACCCCTGCCCTCATAGCTTGGTATCGCAGTGTCTTCTGGATTGGAGTCCTCGTGGACGTGTAGGAGATGCCCTTGCATACCGAGTCTCACCCACTTGGGGATGTGCAACCAAGACCTTTTGTGAGGAGAATTCGTTTCATTCACGTTCGTCCCTACAGATGTGTTCTGCATTTGCCTGCTCGTCTTGTGTATGGCGTGTTGGTTGTATAAATGTGCGTTTTGTATTTGGGTGCTTGTATGTCTGATGGAAAATTGGTATACGCGTTGTGCTTCATCATTTCCTGTATGATCATACGGAACTGCTTCGGTGGAGATATGTAACATGTCGGTATGTATTATTTCGTTTCCTATATGAGCTGGACACAGGCTTCTGCATTCAGTCTGAGGCACTTGTAATCATAGTAGAATCTGCCACACCAGTTGCTCTCGGTTTCACTGCAGACAAGATTCTTACTTCGTAGAGATCTGCGGGTTTGAAGACACAGGTACATCGTGTCGCTTACTGTAACTCTCAATACGATTGGGTTAATCCTGTTCCTGTGCGTCGGAATCCTCGTTATGAACCCAAGTGTTGAAGCTGTAGTGCGAGGACTGAAATCTTTCCTCAGACCATACTTCCACTGGAAGTTCTAATCTTTTGTCTTGGATATTTGTTGCAGAATAATTTGATTTGTTGAGACTCTTTCCCAGGTATTAACTACGAGTTGAGGATTCAGAATAGGAGCGTAATGTGTCCTCACGTTGCATGGAAGTTGCGAATAAATCTTCGTTGCAGAACTTTGGCTGCAGTGTAGTGATGAAGTTTGTGAATATCCTCTAGAAAGATATATTCCTCTGCTGCATTAGAGTGATTAGATCGTCACTAAAAATTTGCCGAAAATCAGCCATCAGATAGCCGCAGCTGTGACGATGATGGTTTACACGGTGGACTTTATGCTTATGTGACCTAACCAGCGCGAAACACTGAATGAGAGCGTTTCTGAAAAGTCAGAGGTGACTGTATCGATCACGGTAGTAGATGCAGCTGCACTCATGATCAATGATGACACGAGTGTGTCACCACCCAAGCGTGGATGATTGCACTAATCAAGCTATAAGTACATGCCTACACACAATTACTACTATTAATAATAATACATGTATAATTTCTATGATAATATAGATTTGTTTAGGGAAAAACCGGCCTAGCTTTTAGAGGGTTATACGCGTTCTGTCTGTATCGCAGCTTGGTATATTCATTGCTCAATACGGTCGAGCTGAGACTAGTCACGCTAAGTCAATTCTTCCGTTGACGTCAGCTGCGAGATGACCTGCACGTGATTTGGTTTTTCCTGAATGAGATCACAACTGTTTCAAGTGTTGTTTCTGGAACTAGTGAAAAGTAATCTGCCTTCACCGACGGGAATTTGAAATCAAAAATGAAATGGTACCTATGCTAGAGGCAGTTGCTTCACCTTCAAACTTTCTGAACAGTGAGTGATTGAGAGTCAAACTGAGAATGTGCACTCCTCCCAGTCCCAATCACATGGAGATTGAGGTACCCACATTAACGCTCTCTTGCTACTAAAATTGGTATGATAAGTTTTGAATAAAATCATGCGAAAGGAACATTGTATAATTGAGAGATTATGATATTTTCAAAATTTTGTTACAGCATCGAATTTCTATAATGGTGTTGAGTCTGACTGTCGTATGAATTGTTTGTGAAGTTAAAAAGCAACATAAAGAACACTATTAGAGAAATTTTAAAGTGGTAACCAACATTTATTGGAAGGCATATGGTGGCCGTATCAGTGTTTGCTTGTCACTTTCCACCCTGGAACATTAATGAGAATATTAATTTCTGCCTTGCACAAGCCAGTCCATAAATCGTACACATTGAAATATAGCTTTAATTTTGAAGGTTGGAGGCTATCATGTTTGTTGATAACAATACATCACTTGAAAATTGAAAAAATAGCTGGACGGTACAAATGCGGATTATGAGTGTAGACAGTTCAGCAGTTACAGTAACGGACGAAGAGGTAAAGCTGGAGCATAATAGGCAAAACACATTACTGAAAATTATAAGAGGAAGGTATAGGATACCACGCCGGTTTAAAAGCAACATAACTGACGGGAAGAAGACCATTTGAAGGCTCCCACTAACAACTTGCTTGTTTAAGTTTCGTAGAAGACAACTTTCCTATTTTTTGCCACAAGAGAGATGCAACATGTCTCTGCTACAGAAAATGAACACGCAAGACGAAAATATTTTAGTCCATCCACCGGAACGGCAAATATATAGGTTGTAACGAGTACGAATGTATGGGTACTTACAATGGAACCCTGCCCACGAGGAAATGACAATGGCAAGGATAAAACTCGCCACTTCACTTAGACAGCTGCTTTAAAATTGATGTACATGTCAGAGACCAGATAGATTAGCAACAACTCGCGCATAAGTGCAGATGATGTCAGTCTAAAAACTAATTGTGCATCTATACATGAGACTTCAGAAGGATTTAATGCACTGGACCCCAAAAATGGGTTAAGTACATCATAGGAGACGATAGCAGCATTGGAAATAGATGAATAAATTAGAGTAGAAGCCTGGAGAAAATATTGAATATAACATTGAAAAGTAAATGTGATACTCAACAAGATACAAAGGACATGGCCAGCCCAACAACCAACACAGCTGTCACGCAATACGTGCTCAAAAACGAGCATACACAAAACCATATCCCGCTATAACCATCAATGCTTTTGCAAGCAATGCGCACTGAAACAAGATAGTATTTCAAGACGTAGCAACATCTTTCAGCCTCCACCGAATTGCCCTAAGCCACCAAACAGACTCTCCTGTTTGAATTGCTTCCAACCTAAAGACACCAACACCAGACCAAAACCCTCCCAAATACATCTAAGCCTCCTCCAGATCCTCGTACTCGCCCTCATCCTCTGCGGTAGCATCCTGGTACTGCTGGTACTCCGAAACCAAATCGTTCATGTTGCTCTCCGCTTCAGTGAACTCCATCTCGTCCATGCCCTCACCCGTGTACCAATGCAAGAAAGCCTTCCTCCTGAACATAGCAGTGAATTGTTCACTCACACGCCTGAACATCTCCTGGATCGAAGTCGAGTTACCGATGAAAGTCGAAGACATTTTCAGACCCGTCGGAGGAATGTCGCATACACTGGACTTCACGTTGTTCGGAATCCATTCAACGAAGTATGACGAGTTCTTGTTCTGCACGTTGATCATCTGCTCGTCCACCTCCTTAGTCGACATCTTACCTCGGAACATCGCTGAGGCCGTCAAGTACCTCCCGTGTCGGGGATCGGCCGCGCACATCATGTTCTTCGCATCCCACATTTGCTGGGTCAGCTCCGGAACAGTGAGCGATCTGTACTGCTGCGATCCCCTCGACGTCAGGGGTGCGAAACCAACCATGAAAAAGTGCAGACGCGGAAACGGGATCAGATTCACCGCCAACTTTCGTAGATCGGAATTCAGCTGCCCGGGGAACCGGAGGCAGCAAGTGATACCGCTCATAGTCGCAGAAATCAGGTGGTTCAAGTCGCCGACTGCACCACACACCACACGTGTTCCAGTTGAGTGGAAGCTCTCACCAAGAAATCTCCCCTCACTACCGCCATGGCCCAAACCCCACACACGATCCTCCTAGTCACACATCTATTCTGTACAAGCTCTCAACATACAGCCCCTCGCCCTCTCCGCGAAATCCGAGCATCCACCATTTACACTTACACGACGGAGTAGTGAGTTTCAATGTCCGGAAGCAGATGTCATAAAGCGCCTCGTTGTCTAACACCATACACTCGTCCGCATTCTCTACCAACTGGTGCACCGATAGAGTCGCATTGTACGGCTCCACCACGGTGTCTGATACCTTTGGTGACGGAAACACCGAAAACGTTAGCATCATCCTATCGGGGTACTCCTCACGGATCTTCGAAATCAGCAATGTTCCCATTCCCGATCCTGTTCCTCCTCCCAAAGAATGGCATACTTGAAAACCTGCGAAATAACACACCCACAACCTCAGCCCATGCACAACCAATACGCTTCTCGCAATTCCGTATCGCCACGTCCATGAAAACTATCTACCCTCACTCCATCCACAACCCTCACCTCGTCATCATCGAATATCAATAAATCGCCCTCATCCAACCATACCTTGCAAACAGTCGCAGCTCTCAGCCTCCTTCCGCACCACATCCAAGACAGAATCAATCAGCTCGGCTCCCTCCGTGTAATGCCCCTTAGCCCAGTTGTTTCCCGCACCCGTCTGTCCAAACACAAAGTTATCAGGCCGGAAGGTCTGCCCGTAAGGACCAGACCGAACACTGTCCATGGTTCCAGGCTCCAGATCCATCAAAACCGCGCGGGGCACGTATCGCCCTCCGCTGGCCTCGTTGTAGTAGACATTGATGCGCTCGAGCTGCAAATCCGAGAGGCCCTTGTAGGTACCCGTGGGATCAATGCCATGCTCGTCGCACACAACCTCCCAGAACTTGGCTCCGATCTGGTTTCCGCACTGCCCGCCCTGAATGTGCAGGATCTCTCTCATCTTTTCCGACTACCAGCTGATGCACCAGCCCGCCTCACCTCCCTCGCTACTCGGCAATCGACCGGGGAACACACGGAGAGCACGAAGGAAGAGCCACAAACACACATACACACACACACAGGGGGAGAGACACAGACAGACAGGGCGGGAGTGAGTGAGTGTGTGCAGAGCCGATGCTGGAGTCTGACCCAGTGCCTAGGGAACACGGGCGATGCGCACACTGGCGAACTAGTCGTATGGACGAGAGAGATAAAGGATTACCGCTCCCATCGGATAAGGACACTTGGGCAGTTCCATTTGTGATGTCGTAGGATGGACAATCCGACGGCCCTCGGAGGACTGGGTTGTCGAGGGCAGCTTTGAAGTTTTAGTTGGGGCAGGGCTTGGCGAATTCCACATGGCGTGGTCCCAGACCCCTGCTCTGGCACCCTGTGCCGTCGGATTTCGAAATGGGCGGTGAGGATGTGCTCTGGGAGTCGTGGCACCCTTGAGGAACCAGACGATGAAGTACACGTCATCGGATGAGTAGATTGGGAATTCGTCAATGTCTTTAATGGATCCTGGAAACAATTGGGTTGTGTGCGGTTGGATGAAGTGGTTGTTTGATGCTTGGTCAAGAGCAAAACTTGAGAAATCTAATACATTTGTGAGAGAGATTGTTTTGAGGATTTTTTTAAAAATAAATACAAAATTTTAAGCACCATTAAACAGTTTGATAAGTAACATCTGTAAAAGATAAAATAATCAAGGTTACATGACATAAAGTTATCTGTAAAAGATAAAATAATCAAGGTTCCATGATATAAAGTTATCTGTGAAAGATAAAATAATCAAGGTTCCATGATATAAAGTTATCTGTGAAAGATAAAATAATCAAGGTTCCATGATATAAAGTTATCTGTGAAAGATAAAATAATCAAGGTTCCATGATATAAAGTTATCTTTATTATAATATGAATACTTTAGGAATGTTTGGTATTAAGATCTATATAGGTTGGTCAAATGTAATTTATTATTTCGTTTTATTTCTTGTCACTATAGATTTTTTTATTTTATTTGTATGATTTTAAAAATCCTTAGTAACCATATGTTTTATGTTATTCTGTATATTTGAATTTATATAATAATATAATAATTGTATTTGTATATATTTTTGTTTGTTTTTAATATTGGCAATTGGTTTCTAAATTAATAAAAAAGTCATCAGATGTTGAGTTTTTGTTTTTGTGGCTAATATCTTAAATATGGTCATTTGTAGAGTAAATCATATATTGTAACTAATGTAGGATAAAATAAAAAAATAATATTTGATTCCTTGTATTATTATACTACCATGCTATGAACTCTATTTTGAATATTTTATTTTATTCTTGATACTTTATAAATAACCTAACAATATATTATTTTTGGCTAATTAGTTTATTAAATTATTTTAGACTGTACATGTATCCATGTACTAACTTAATTATAAAATATAAATTTATAATTTTTTAATAAAAATTCAATACTTTATCATAAATTAACCATATTAAGAATTTCTAATATTAAAAATTATTATGATTACATTGCAACCTCAAGTAATTTGTTTCTATTATTTTAAAACTTTTTTATATCTAATCTTAAATCTATTTGTAATAATAGAATTGCTCTTATTAAATTACTTATTTCTATTGTCAACAATAGTTATATTATTTAAATCAATATGAGTTATTAGAGATAAACAAAAATAAATAAAGTATATAATATCTTTATTTTAGAATATTATAAAAGTTTTTTTTAGATACAAGTTAGATCTACAAGTGTCTTTTGATATGCCATGTGGTCATAGAAAATTTCTTTTTGAAGTTTTATGGATCTAAGAAGTTATTACAAAAACATCCTATTTTTTAGACATGTGTCATAAAAGCCTTAGTGTCTTTGAAAGGTTTCTATACAACATTCTTACTAGTTAATATAGATAAATGGAATATCATGGCTATCCTTAATTTGATAAATGTTTGTTTTATTGAGGTTTTTCATTTGATGTGGTAGAAAATTTTTGACAGAAAAAAAGACTTATAAATTACCATGTAAAAAGTAGTAGAATTTTCATATTACCACATGTATTTTCACCTTAATAATTTATTAAGTCTCAAATACACCATTCAAGTCATGTTATTGTAAGAAATATTCAAATTACAAGGAACTTTATTTAACACTAACATTTAGTTACATAATTTTTTAAAAATATTAACATTTAGTTACATAATTTTTTAAAAATATTTTTATGTACAGTATGTTAGTAATAATAACTTAGTGGATATGAAAAGAACTAGTATTAGCAAAGGCTAAGAAGAAGCATAAGGATGTTACTTTGTATGCAGGTCAAAGCAAGTTTTTGTTGCAATTAAGCTCTTGTTACGAGAATCCCTGGGCTATGAGTTGGCCAACATATTCTGCAAATTTATCATCCAAGTCATAAATCTTTGGTCTCATTCGCATTCAATTCCTGAATTTTAACCGACATCAGTTGTATTTCACTTGCTCTTTATCTGAGGATATCCTCTACATCTGTGCAAGAAATGGAGGATTTCTTGTTGATGACGTCTGTAGCTGAAGACTTTACGGATTCTCTTGACCCAAAAGTTACATAAATTGATCTTCTTCTGCAGATCATAGTGTCTAAGAGAAGTTGATTTTTCCTGCTGGTTGCAAGCAAACAACTAAAGGTTAAGAACAAAAGAAGCGGAAGAGTTGCCAATGCAGAAGCTCTAAATCAATGACGCCAATTGAAGTTAGTGTCAATTTCACACTCAATTATTTCACTTCTTATATGATCACGCAGGTGATGAATAGTTTGAATGGCACTCAAAAGCCAAAATAGACAAGTATTGCAATGACTCAACATCGGTTCATCGAAACATCATGGGTAAGATATTTGGGTGTTACAAACTAATCCCAGCGTGAATGTGGTGCATGATGTCGGTTGCCAGTAAAACAACAGTATTACAATGTCCCGATCATTTTCACCATAGCAGGATCGTAGATGAGCTCCAGAAAGAATGTACGAGGTCAATAGTAATAGATTGATGAAAAAATGGTAGTACAGTGAAGTACCTGATGTGTGTTGCTTGTAATCTACATGCGCAAGTTCTACAAGAAATCTCACAGGGTGGCAGGTGTGCCTTCAAGGAGCTCTAGAAGATCTTCCAACCTGTACAGCACAAACACCATTAAATCAAATCAGATTATTGGCATGTCATGTCAAGATTAGGCACCAAAAAACCTTACAATTTGACAGAATATATTCATGTCAAGAAATTTTTTCGCGCATGAACTCAAACTACTAAGTCCCGGTGTAAATGTACAAATTGGGTATTGTGAAGACAACTTTAAGTTCAAAGAGATGAGAAAATAGTTCATACTTGACTGATTCCAGGTTAGGATACACAGCTTTAGCAACAGAAAAGTCCTGCACACCAGTTATGAGCACATTCTTGCATGTCAGATCTCTGAATGCGGCATGCATGCCTTCACTACCTTACTGCGTCACTTCACTCGACGTAAGCGACACTAATTAGCATGATGTGGCTTGCCCAGATAAGCACAGGTACAGAAAAAGTACGAGAACGGTGATGAGCGTATCAAAGCACCTGATTACTTGTGGACGATGTATATGAGATGATACAAGCCATGTCGGCTCCTGAGGCAGCCTATCAAAGAGTACCAATTCACTTTTAATATTGAAATACTGGTAAACATACATCGCTTCTTACCTAACCAACTAGCACTTGCAATTTCACTAAAAACCAAACTCATACTGATAGTAACTGTTGAATTGGTGTTCAATGTCAGATTGTTTCCATGAATCTGAGAGCAAAGTTAAATGGTGTCGTAACGAAAAATATTGGTAAAGACAAGTGTTTCGCGAAAAACCTGCAAGCCGATAATACTGTCTTCCACCACCAAGCAATTTTCAGGTGCCACGTTTAAAATCTGCAAATTAGTAAAGACTCCAATGAGTTGAATCCGACCTGTGTAATAACTAAATGTTCATCGACTTGGAATAGATTTACAACTTTCCAAATCATTGTAGTGAAAGTGGTTGTGGAGTTCTCCACAGAGGAAACCTCATAAAAATGAAAATTACATGAAAATCATACTATGAAAATCTTCGAGAGCTTCGGCACATTGTAAATTAGAAAATGACGACGAAGAATAGAAGGATTGACTATACTGTCCCAGATGTGAAGTCTACACTATAAACTCTAGATGAAAGTGTTCAAATCTCACCTCAGACGCTTTTTTGTAAATTGTTGGGTCAGGCTTCTTCTTGTTCACATCATCACCTGTATGAGGCAAGAAAAGCCACCACTCATTCAGTCAGACCAAACTAACATTTTTCACCTCTAAAGATGGTGCAAGGTACTCTCTCAAGGCAACAAGAGCTTCAACCTCGCTCTCGAGTCAGACGTAATACTTCACGAGAAACTGTAATGCTGGAACTCAAGGTAGATAAGTAAAGCTTATTGCATACCAGCCAGAAAACAGTCCAGACCTTCAAATCTCTCCTGCATGGGTTACCAACATTGTACTTAGTAAAATCCAGCTTAATAATTCAATACAAACAAAAATTTCAAAAGAAAAACATTTAGTCCTACAAAACCTCAACGCGATGAGAATTTCAGTCAAGATGGAATACAATCAACCTTCTAGTGGAATGCGTAAGCATTCCTCAATTGTATCTAGAATTATGAACTAGAATTGTTCCACATTATGTATAACCCCACTGCACCTCTTAAAAAAATTGGATACCTTGCCAAGGAGATTAGAAAGTGTGAAGACGACTGAACTTTTCGTCGCAGCTGAGCATATGGCCACCTTAAGTCCCTGCATTGTCAGAAAGAAAACTTGAATACCAACCAAATATAGACTCTGCGGCCCGGCTTGTGTGAGCCTTGCAACTCAAATGCCTCCTGTTTTGTGCATATTGAAAGAGGTTGACTCACTAACTTACAAGTTGAGTACTATGGAGCCTTGACATAAAGTTCAACTTACCCTAGTTAGTCCGTGACAAGTCTAAGGAACAGAAGTGTACGAACACAACTACGCAAACACATTTAACAGATACAGTGATGATCATTCACGAGCTGCAATCGACTCAGATATGGCATGAAAAGCAGTTCACTGCACCTTTTCCCGAGCTGCATCCATGAGTTCCAAAACTCCTGGTCTTGGCTCCACCTAGAAAACATCAATAATACTTCTTAGTTAAGGAGAAGAATGAAAAGTACTCCATCACAATCACTAAAGTCTCACGAAGGTAATTCTCTCAAATAATAGAGTACAATAAAGGGAGGAAGCAACATAGACTGACTTACATCTCCAGAGCCGATGAAGTTCTTATACTTCTCTGTTTTCCAGTCCTGCATATATAGCAGCCACCAATTACCACAGAGTCTAGAGCTTGATGGTTCACCATAATACATGGAATAGCTCCACAGGTAGAGGCACAACCCTGTGATGAAGTACCTGGATAGTGTCGATTAATTTTGATTGCTCGTCCTCGTTGGTCGGAGCGTTTGGCAAGATGGTAGACGTCGGCCATCCGTGTCTGTTAAAATACCTGTAATGCACATTTATTACCTCCAACTCGACTACTGCCGTATTCAATTCACCTTTTGTACGGATATCAACATAAATTATGAGAAAAATTTACTACGTCAATGAGTAATAGGGTTGTAATAGGAACAAGTGTACGAACAAGTGCAAGATTTATAGTACTTGAACCCGATGGCCGCAGGATGTTCCTTACAGGTTCACTTCCCAGCCTTGAAACTGACGATTGAAGAAATTTACCTCATTCGGGTACGTCAGGTATAAGTCAACACTAGTATAATTTCTGTACTTTCTGAAAGCAGAGAGGAACATAATTTTCATACGAACTGGTTGTAGGAGACGAACACTCATTCATATACACCCCTTGCCACTGCCTGGCGACACGCAATAATACCACAGAATATCACACTACGAACAGGCGTTCCTTCTTGTATCTCCCACATATTTAATTTCTACTCTCTCACTAGTTTGAAAATGGATCACAAGTAGAATTCGATTCTGTCAATGACAGTCGACACTACATTCAAATCTCGCACACATCTCAGCTTCAAAGTGCCGGCCATCCAAATATTGTCTTATCAGAGAATATTTGGTTGCAATCAGCACATCAAAAGGAGGAACGTGATCAGAATTCAGAAGGACAACGAAAAATAGACAAATTAAGAGGAAAAGAGGAGACCCACCAACGCATTTTAGGCTTCCCTCCACCAATCGTATTCTGGAGCTCGTCATAAAACTCCGGGGTCCACACAAGCGGCTCAGGCGACGAGGAAGGGCTTCGCACTTGGAATTCTTGGAAGGCAGCATTGTAAGCTCGGCGATGCAAGTCCTCGGACTCCAAAATCACTCCATCGCAGTCAAACACGAGGGCTTCTAATCCAGCTCGACAACTCAAGGAGCCCCGTCTCACAGCACTCCTCCTCTCTACACCCCTCTGCACTAAAATCTTTCTGGTCCCCCCAAAATGAAGATTCGCAAGCGAATTCCGCCCCACAAGACATCGTTGGAGAGAGCGGCCCAAAGCGGATGAGGCAGAATTGGAGATAACAGGTGCGGTGGAGGGAGCGAGGGCAGAGCGCGGCTGCAAGAGAGCAGGAGTTGTGAATGCCATCGCCACAGCTGCGACTTGTGTGAGACGATAGACTGGGGAGCTCCTGCACTCGTTTTTGAGGTCCAAGGCGAAGCAACCACTAATCCTTCTTACTCACAACGTAATTATGATTAGACCCCCGCAGACCATGCATCTGGACACGACCCAAAAAGGAAAAATCCCTTGCCTCGGTGGGTATCTTGTCGCTGAATGTTCTGCGTTGTCGCCGCAGTAATCAACCAAAACATGCAAATATTCAAGCCTTCATACTGACTCTCGACGTGGGGACAAGACTTGCATGTCCTTTTCACATCAAACTTCAATTGTGGTTGAAAGACCAAACGTTCTGGCACGGGATAAAACATACCCATAATTTTTTTCAATAAAATTATGCGTCAAATGGCCGAATTTCGACGAATGGGATTGTGGCAGTTTGGATGGCTGCTCGTCGAAGATGCGACATAGACGAAAAGTGGATCGTAGCTCCAAAAAGCTACCGAATGTTTATGATGAGTTTTTGGGATGAAATTGGGTGGAGGACTTGGTTGCGAAGGAGCCTGTTCTGTTGTTACCAGATTGGGTGAGAGGAGCAAGAGTGTGGTGACTCTCGTTCACATTTTCACAATCAAGTGATGTAGGAAAAGTCCTGCGCTTCTAAGAATTAACCCAGGCCTGGATTCCATTTGCATAAGTCTGTGGCAATTCCTGGTGAAATGGTTTCTGCTCTTTTTGTGTGTGTATATATATACATTTTTTCTCCTTTGACATAGCAAGTGTAAATCCTATGCCAAGGTTTATCAAGCATGGTTATGATTTAACACCTTGGATTTGAATCAACAATCTCTTTGGTTCTATTTTGCAAACTAGGGAAAAATTTACCCATCTTTTTATATTTTAATGCCAATCTAGACTAACTATTTCCATCTTCACATAAATTTGTATTATATTTGTTATAGAATCTTGTTGGCAACTTCTTGATATGAAAGTTTTATAGAAGTTTGTGAATATTTAATTAGTTAAGTAATGCATTATTTTGATTAAATCAAATTATCAAATAATATTGCATTATAGATTTATTCCTCTTAGTCAAAGGCCTTAGCAATTCCAATTGAATAAAAGACAATTAGGATCTTTCTATTTAGTAGACAATGTAAAAGGTTGCAACTTTTAAATCCTTTGATTGGTTGAAATATACAAACTTCTTAATTTCAGCCAATAAAAGGATTTAAAATTTATGGTCTTTCACCTTGTTCCCTAAGTATAAAGACTCTCAAAGTTTTATAACATGATAACTTTAGAGGCATCTTTTATTATAAGATCATAAGTTCTTATCTTATATAAAAATCTAAAGATAAATAAAGAAAATATACAAAATGCTTGATACAGTTGAATTATCTTCCACATCATTATTTTTTTTAATAAAAATATAATAAAGTCTCAATTCTAAAAACTAATATTATTTTATGTAATAAATATAAAATTTAAAGTAATAATGGTCACACAATCTAAAATAAGATAATAAGTATTTGGATATACAAATATACTCCGCTTAATTTATAACCTTGGTAGATAGAAATTTTATAAATTATGCTATGAATATTAGTTAAGAGATGTAAGTTTACAACCTAAAAACAACCTCCATTCTAGCAAATATTATTAGGTAAGTGAGGAATACTAGTTAAGAGATATTAAATAATTGGGATATATTTGTAGTAGCCAATTTATTTGGATAAGCTCCAATAACATTGTAAATCATAATATGAGATATTTAAGTGATAAATTAGTATTTAATAAAAATAAATAATAATTGATGAGTAGTAATAATTTACAAAAAAATAGAGATATAAGTAAAAATGCATAACTAGATATAACAAAGTAAAGTTTCTTCCTCAATATTTACTTTAAAATATAATTTATTTTGTCATCTTTATTTATTAGTATGCATAAAAATATAACACATCCTAGTAAAATAGTTATAAATAAATAATAAGGAAATTGACTTAATTTTTATATTGCTTTAAGTTATTCTATAAACATAACATTATTTTACATTCAAACTATAATGTATTTATTTTTAACTTAATCTATCGTTTTTATATATATAATAGTGTAATGTAAAAATATTTAAATGAAAAAACTCAAAAATTTGTACATAAAGAATATTACATTTGAATAATGTATCTAATTATAAGGTTATTGTTAGATTGTTTAAATACCAAAATCTAGCCATTATTTAGATTTTAAGTTATTATAAAATTAATTTTAGAAAAAATAGTTTTTAATAAAAAGTCATTAGATTGAGTTTGTAATTACCTGATAATATATTTAGAAAAATTACCATTAAAATTGAACACATAGAGAAATAGATTGTTATTTAGATTATTTTGACTATAGCTATTGGATACAATGTTGTCTCTAGAATATAGTAGCAATAATTATGATAATGTTTTCTTTATCTTCTAAATTATTTTTTCTTTGTAGTTTTTCTTGTTTTAGTTCTTGAGCAAATATTTATATCTATTATTAATTGATTGTATGTCAAAGATTAGTGGATCTACTTAATCATTTAGTTTGATGTCAATGAGTAAATTAATTACCAAAAATATGCTAAAATCTTTATTTTAGAATTATTAAAAAATAAAAAAATAAACATCTTTCTACCAACTTAATAAAAGGATATATCTTCTAATACTAATGGTCATTAGATCATCATTCAATCTGAACCATGTAAATATTGTCTCTCCATGTCCACCTTGCTTATATATGATCCTATGGTTTAATTGTGTTGCACTATCTCTTTTCACTTGCCATTTTTTGGTGAAGATATTTAGCTACATTTGTATTATAATTCTAAGCATTATATTTATGTTGTTTGTTAAAATGTGTATTTATATTTGATTAAATTAATAATTTACATTATTTTTTTGATAAATACTTCTATGACTACATTCAAAATTACAAATCTTTATTTTTCATATATTTTGCATATTGAATTGTTATCTAATTATATACTAGATTTTTATTATGATAATAATAATTATTATTATTTTAGTTCACTAATCTCAAGATTTTATATGCACATACATATATTTTTACCTTATTTTTAATATTGACTTGGTTTGTAAGAGAAAGAAGAGAAAAGAAAAGAAATTAGAAAGACACAGAATACATTTAAAATAAAGAGATCTTCTACATGGAATATGTAAAAGAGTCTTGTATAAGGAAATTTCAATGTCCAATGAAGTTCTATCTTTATGATCAGAATTTTATAATAAAAAAAAATTACAATTAAATTTTTTTTGGTTATTTGCAAAATTGATATGCTTATGGTTATGAACAAAAATGACTATTAAATAATTGCTAAAGTTCTTTCCAATGGTTTTACCTCTTTTTTTTTTAGTATATCTTTTATACTATACAAACATAGATGAAGATGTTTTGTTTATTTTTAATGATTTAAAATTGTCCAAATCACTATACATACATTTTTTGTGATTTTTTCTAATAACTATATTTCAAAAATGTTGCAATGGTTTATAGTCATGTTTGTTATTTCAAGTAAAAATTATTATTATCTACTGATTATTTTTCATTTTTTCATTTTTTACTTGAGCATTTATTTGAAAATTTATTAAAGATTTTTATACAGATGAATTAGTTAAACTAAAATTTGGTTGTTTATTTATTTTATAATATGATTGATTTTAATCACATACAATTTGTGTAGTATTAAATGCTATAGAAGTGTTTATTTGTAGACATTAATGATTTAGAAGATAGAAATGCATCAATTTTGTAATGTGTATATATATATATATATATATATATATATAAAAGAATAGAATGCTACAAATAATATTTTAAATATTTTATTTTATTTTTGTTATTTATTTATTTTTTAGAAATAAATCATGTTTGTAAAAAAATCTCAGTTTTTAAAATATTAATATATATACAATAGTACCTTGCCTAATTAATAACCTTGATGGATGTGAGTTTTATAAATTATGTAAGGTTTTATTATTTATGTGGGGTCATGTAATTTTATAGTTTGTTTTGTAAATTGAGTTTGTTTTGAGTGTATCATCATTTTTGAGCTTCAGGCTAGCTGCAACGCTTTGAAAGTATCATGTATTTGGTAATTTAAGCTCCCATTGTACAATTGTAGGGCGTGAGCTTGTAGGATACAAGTTTTGTCTTAGAGCTTTTATTGCGACTGCAACAATGTGTTATTTTTGTCAAAACACATTTTTGTGATTACGTAGAAATCAATGGTTTGAGGGCTTTTCTAATCTTTCCTTTTTTACAATTAGTAATTATAATCATCATTAGTTTCTGCGTCAATTTTTCCTATTATTCACTCTTTTGTAAAGCGCTTACAAAGAATTTCTTGAGCTGGAACAATTCACCTAAGGAATAGTAATGCATTGATAGCAGATGACTTGGTGCAGTATTATTCTAGGAAAGTAGTATTTTTGTTTCTGCTGCAGGTGTAAATTGTGATGTGTTAAGTCTTAAACAAGAAGTTGAAACATGTGTCTATTTTGAATTTCAATGATCAAGTGGGTTTCATCAAGTTGACAAGGTACTAATCAACAACTTCCTTATAACTCTTATGAATTCTTTGTAACTAACTACCCCATTTTTTTTTGTTTTTTATTTTTTTGTATGGCTCAAGCTATAAATCAGGCTTGTAATTTTACAAATCACAATCCTTGAATTGCCAAATTAGGATTTTATTCTTCATTTAATTTATAAAATTTTACCTTTTTTTGAATTAATTATGTAAAAAATAAGGTTATTTGTTTATGATCTAGGAACAACCTCCATTCCAACAAATATTATCAACAAAGCAAGGAATATTAATTAAGGGATATTAATTAGGCAAGGTGCCACTAAGTATCTATATATATACATTACTTCAAAAATCTTCTTAAAAGTAGTCCATAACAAAGAATTATTATTTTTGTATATATATTTTTTATTATTTGGTTATTTTTTAAAAAAATACTACATATATTACAAAGCTCTTTGTTTAAGACTAAAATATACATTACAGAAAGGAATTAAATACTTAAAATGCGTGGTTGCACTCTTGCCTCCTCATAAGTTTGCCTTGCAAGTGGTGAATGAACATAATCAATGAAACTTTACTATGTGATTTGAAGAAAAATTTTAAATTGGGAGAATTTTAAGCAATATAAACCTAGTTGGCATTTCATTGTAACTAATAATTTTAGCAATATTGTTATGTTGTTGATGACTGCATCAATAACTTTTTGTGCAACTCATTATTTAAAAAAACCTGTACAAATTCTTATCTGAAATTTTATGATTTAAAATAACAGCAACGTTTGAAAAAAAATCAAAATAAAAGTACACATCATAAAAAATTAATGCGAGTGTTTTTGAAATTCTGTAATGCATCATCATATATCAAACATCATTCAACCCTCAGCATAATCATGACTTGTACCCAAAGAATCAATTCTTTGTACAAACAAAATAAATATTAAAATCCAAATAGAACTATATAAATTACAAAACTGGAATCTATACCAAAACAATTCTAAAACCACATGTTTCCATACAAATATATACATATATATATATATATATATGTATTTTCCCCAAAGCATGCATGCAAGTATGAGTGAAAGCTTACACATTCAACCTTTGATAGCAGAATTGTTGGGTGGTATGAACGAATGACACATAGATGCCTAAGAATTAGGAAGAGATGTAGCCATAGGAGCAATGCCCTTTGTGTGGGGGCAAAACCCTAATTCACCAACAATCTCAGCCACCAAGAATGGCTCCCACCAATCCCAAGAACATCCCCTCCACGTCAGCCCCACCGACCCGGTGGAACCCGAGGACAGATCTTGGGTGGATAAGCACCCACCAAATCACAAGCTAACATGTCTGACGCCACCTACGCAGCCGAAATTATCCTACGTGGCACAAACGTCACGGCTGCATCGATGAAGCTGCTGCAGCTCGTGGACTTCATTCACGAGGCGAATTCAAGCAGCGCCGTGGGCTCCTTCCCATGTGAATTGGAAGCCTCTCGGCGACGGATTTTGTAGTGGGAAGAGGAAAGCTCTTCTCGCTTAGTGCATAAATGACTGCAGGGAAGAGTGGTTGTTGTTTTCAGCATCCATCGGGTTTTTTCTGGTTTTTTTCTGGTTTTTTTTTTTCTGGTTTATTTATTTATTTTTTTTGCGAAATAAGGATTCTGTTGCAAGGAATTCAGTCAAGGGTGTTGTTCGTAGTCGTTGTAGGCAGAAAACCATGGGAATTGCAAGAGATTGGACGTGCTCCTCTGCAACCTAAGCATGAGTGGAATTTGGACCCGTCTGCAGATTATCCAGGTATTGGATTTGAGAGAAGTAATATTTTGCATTTTTGTTTTGAAGCTGATAAGAGAAGGTCTGTGCGCCATTGACTCTTTCGGAGTTGAATCGTCAGAGTTCGACATTGTCTTTGTAGCAGACGAGGCAGACGGTTGGAGTAGTGGGTTTTGAAGGTTACGTTCATTTCCTGAATGTAGAGGGTTAGATTTGTTTTGGTCTCCAATGACTCGATTGCAGCATGTTTTACGGTTTTGAGTGTGACGATGGGTTTCGAATTGCGTTAAATTGCAGCTTGACTGCATTGATAGTTGATGCTTCCGATTCATGTGGTTTAGATGGAGATGCGGATACGGCCACGGCAGTGCCAGGTGGTTGTGATTACATTTGTGGCCCTGTTTCTGGTTGGAACCAAACCTTCTGCGAGTCATCCTTATGCTTACATTGAGAATGGTGAGCGGCTTCGGAGTGAGACCATTACACGAAAGCTATCGAGAGTCCATATCACGCGTGAGTTCCAGCACGACGATGACCGAAACTTCCTGATTATCACCTGCAATATTGCTTTTGCCGAGCCGCTGGGTTTGAATGTTAAGGTTGCAGCTGGCCACTGCGTGAATTTTTGTGTGTTACATGGTCGATGGATGGATAATACCTTCATTTGGGAGGACTTAATGCGTCTAATTCTGATCCCGCTTGAGTTGCTTTTCTTCAGTTGCAGATTTCACCAATGGAAAACTGGCATCCTTGGGGATTTTAGATACTAATGGAGGATTTCTTTCTGACATTGTCGCAATCGGCGATGAAGCTGAAGTTGACTTAGACGTGGTAGCTCATCTTCTTCACACAGTTGCCTTCTGGTTTTTTTTGGAAAAGGTGTGAGGTATAAATGTTTTGATTATCATACCCAGAGAGGATTGATTAGATAAGAATGTTAGGAAACCTGGGATGTTAGCAGCAGTGTACCTGGTAACTTGATCACAGAGCTTTTAAAATTAGGGTTCAACATTTGCAACTTGAGGGTTCAAACTTCTGGCATACTTGCGATCCTGCAAATAGTTGTATCCACTCGACTGTTGAGTAGGTTTGGAGGTCGTTTTAGCTCTGGCGCTTGAAGGCAATGTTGAGAGAGTATTACATATTGCCATGCATCTAAGAAATTTATGCCATTGGTTGTCTGCTGCAGGATGTTGGAGATGTCTCAGAACGTTTTTCAGTATCGAGCTTAGAAAGCAACAGGACTTTCAAATCGTACAATTTTGATGTCTGTGCTCCTAGGTGGAAGGATTATTTACCCTGCCTTGATAATGCTGGTGCCATTAGCGAGCTAAAATCGAACACAAGGGGTGAAATCTGGGAGCGGCATTGTCCCCGAAGAGGCAGCATGTGCTGTTTGATTGGTGCACCGGTTTTCTACAAACTCCCAATCAGATGGCCAAAAAGCAGCAGTGAGGTCAGCCATCCTCGCGCTTGGATACCTGCAGCACTTGAAGTTCACATTGTTAGTATATTCGCCTCTAATTTGATACCCTAATCGATCGATTTTACGTGCAGGTTTGGTACAATAATGTTCCTCATGCGCAACTACTGGCTGACAAGAGTGGAGAGAACTGGATCAAACTCGACAAGGATAGGATCCGATTTCTTGGCGGTGACATTCAATCTGAACATAGTGTTCATCAATACCTGGACCATATCAGTGAAGTAAGTAGCCAATAAATACACTTGTCAGGTGCTCAGCAAGGAATTTTACAGCAACTATTCTTGGTTTTGGAATTGCTCCCATGATCACAGTATGGTCATTCTGGTGCAGATGCTACCCACCATCGGCTATGGGCGCCGGACACGTGTTGCTCTTGATATCGGCTGTGGTGTAGCCAGCTTCGGAGCCTACTTGTTTGATCGTGATGTAATTACCCTTTCTATATCTCCAAAAGATGGCCATGAAATCCAGTTTGCGCTGGAACGTGGTGTACCAGCTCTAGTTGCTGTTCTGGCAACACGCCGGCTTCTTTTTCCGAGCCAAGCTTTTGATCTAATTCATTGTTCCCGCTGTCAAATTAATTGGAATCGTGATGGTATAATATCCTCTATTTGACTTGTTTCTTACGAGCAGGGAATACGAACCAATACAATAATGTCATTTAAATTAACAAGAAAATTAAAAGTACTCTCTTATTTCAGCTATAATTTCTGTGATTATAACTGGTACAGAACTGAGTGGCTTTCAGTGGCAACTCTACTAGCTTGTCCCAAACTTGAACAATTTGTTAGAGCTGTTCTGGTTATCTTTAGGAGCCTGATCATCTGTAAATTGTTTGGGTACTGGTGCAATCAGATGGTATTTTGCTGATAGAGGTAGACCGCGTGCTCAGAGCCGGCGCGTACTTTGTGTGGTCGCCCCAAGAGCACCAGGAAAATGTGTGGAGAGGTACTCGGTCTGGCTACTCTGCACGCTGTTCTATGTATTACTTCTATATTACCATGCCTTTGTTCTCTAAAACAATGATACGTACTAGTGTCTTCGTAATCTTTCAGAAATGGAGGATCTGGCAAAACACCTGTGTTGGGAGCAAGTTGGAAAAGATGGGCAAGTTGGCATCTGGCGCAAGCCTCTGAATTATTCTTGCTTAAAGAGTCGGTCATCGGACGTGCTGTGTGATCCAAATGTTAATCCTGACGAAACCTGGTAAGCTTGGTGCTGCGAGTACTTTGACACAAAAGGATTAAGAGTATGACACGGCCTATGAATTTAGGAGCGCCTTGGAACTTTATGAAACAGTGAAACCAGGAAAATATTTCATTGGTACATTGATTGTAATTATGCTTTTAATTTATAGTCACGTTTGTACTGTTAACGATTGCTTACGCTTTGTAGGTATGTTTCGCTGCAATCTTGCTTAACTCTGCTTCCTGAAAATGGACTCGGTGGGGATCTTCCCGAATGGCCCGCTAGATTATCAATTCCTCCTCGCAGACTTGACACCATTGTCATGGATGCTACACAAGCAAGATCCTACGTGTTCAAATCAGATCAGACATATTGGCATATTGTGGTGGAGGGGTACCTTCGAGGTCTGGGTCTTCACAAAGAAGATTTCCGGAATATCATGGACATGCGAGCTATGTATGGAGGGTATGGATCTTAACCATTCTGATTAGCGAGCAGACATTGGGCTACTTAAAATTTCTTGATGGAATTTTGTCGTAATTAATATTTTTTATCTTCAACCTTACGCTCAGGAAGAAGCACTATTGCCTGCAACTGTCTATGCAGATTTGCAGCAGGATTGGTGGACCAGAAAGTGGACTGGTGGGTCATGAATGTTGTTCCCATCAGTGGACCAAATACTCTGCCAGTTATCTTCGATCGGGGACTCATTGGCGTCTCACACGATTGGTGATTTCTCTATCTCTATTTCCCCATGGTGCAGGAATTTTTCTTATGTTAGTGTGGTTTCCATGCCTTGTCACTTCAGTGGCAAACAAAGCAAAGTCGATTCTCAAAATTTCACCTTTGCTTTGTGAATGTTCAGCAATTTGCAATTGAACTTCACCTGAGCTTTATTTATTATATTTTCAGGTGCGAGCCTTTTGACACGTATCCAAGGACGTATGATCTGTTGCATGCTGTTGGGCTCTTAACTCAAGAAGATAAAAGGTCATTTCTACCACCAATTCTTTGGTCGACGTTTGATTAAATGGATTTTCTGTGGCTATTTTTCTTAGAAAACTTGACTTAAGAGTTTAGAAGACATGACAAGAGGCTCATGTTCTACGCCTTTTGGATTTCTTTATCCAGGTGCAACATTGCTCACATTGTGCTGGAGATGGACCGCATTCTGCGACCTGGTGGCTGGGTGCTAATGCGGGAGTCCAACGATATGGTCTACCGTGTGGAGGCGTTGGCCAAGTCTGTGCGATGGAAGATTCGAATTCTAGAGACAGAGAGTGGTCCCTTCGGCAAAGATAAGCTTCTGTCGTGTCAAAAACCTCTCTGGCATTCGTAGTGTACAGCTGTTAGAGCACAGCCCCACTTATGTAATTCCCCATTTCCAGTCAAATCATTAGCTAAGTCTTCTGGGTGAAATTAATTGTATAGACGCCGCTAGAAATTCAGTCTTCCAACAGTTCAAATTCAGCTCTACAACTCAGTTGCAATCTGTGGCTTGAGGACTAATGCTCAATTAATGGGCGCTCTTATATAGTTGTCAATTCTGCCTTGCTCAAGAAAGCAATTGTATGAAGAAGTTATTTAAATTCCACCTCCAATGCATACTTGCAACAGTTCGCAGCATCTGTTGATTGTGTGTGGAAAAACTTCTACAATGTTTAATTCTTATCCCAGTTAAAACGATTTCAGCACCCTCGAACTTCTAAACCCAATTTTGGATTCCTTGCGCACGTCTTCTACATGATAGAATTGCATGATTTTAGATAGTCACATGGAGTCCTGGTGGCACAGCCTCCTTGTCTCGATTCTCTGCATGGATACTATCTGCAGATCAGAGCGACTCTTGTTGATCACCGGCACGACGATTGTTGGACCTTGACCGAACCTAGGACGAAGATTTAACCTCCTGCACACTTGGCAGCTTGTATATCGAGATTCTCCCATAATATTGACGTGGCGTCCTCCAGCGTCGACAAGTGGGTTGTAATTAGAATCCTGCCACGCAGGATGGGAGAGCTTGCTGAGTAGGTGGACAGATTCATTTCTGATCACGTCCGAGGTCCAGATTAGCAATGCTTTTTAGTCACAAAGCCTATCAGAGGACGGACCACGGTTGAATCTGAATGCGGTGTTCTCCGTAAAAGACGAAGTTGAGCAGCGGTGGCATATTGAAGAATCTGTAGATCATCGACTCGAGTAGATTTCTTGTGATTTGAAAGTTATGTAGTGGGCGATTGCATGCTGCAGGATCGATTCATTCAACAGATCTGAAATCGTGTACCATTTAGCAAAGATTTGAGTAACATATAGGTTTGCAAAGGTATTGTAAAGCTGTAGCTGAAGTCGATCGTGGCTCGATTGGCGTTTCCTGTTGATTATCAACAAAAAACCTGTACAAATTTTGGGTGAAGAGTTAGGTTTTTGATCGATTTGAGAGGCCAGAGACGAGGACGAGACACTGCAGGAAAGGATAGGATGGCGAATACAGTTACCGAGTTTTTGCAGACACCGAACACAGGATGGGGAAAGACTACTGCTACGCCGAAGCCATCCGGGGGTGGTAATGGTGAGCAAGGCAAAGTTCGAGTGAGCGTGGCATCGCATCAAGCAGTTAGTCGAGGGGACGGCACAGCGAGTCCCACCTCGTCGGAGGAAGCCACTTACGGTGGGGGACACAGCCAGGAGCTACGGCCTCAAGTGGTGTGGGGGTATTGTCTCCTGCAAGGGCTAGCTGGCCGACCCATGGAAGACTTGCATGTCGCCGAAGTGCGAACTATCAATGAAGAGGAGGTTAGAGCCCACCTTCAATACCCGTCACAATACTCGTCATACTTGACAATACGTGCTGTGAGCTCAATAATGACGGTGCCCCGTTTTTGTGTATTGTGATTGAACCCTTCGTATGTGATCTAGGTGGCGTTCTTCGGCATCTTCGATGCCCACAACGGCGACGCTGCAGCGAAATATCTGCAGGACCACCTCGTCGACAACATCCTGAACGAGGGCGGTGTGCGATTAGACCCCGCAGGCGCTACCCGCGACGCATACCTTCGCACGGACCGCGACATGTTGGCCTCACCACTAGAGAAAGGCGGCAGCACGGCTGTGACAGCCATGGTGTGCGGGAAGGGTAGCCGCTTGATCGTGGCCAATTTGGGCGACTCCCGTGCGGTGTTATCCAAAAACGGCGAACCAGTGCAGCTCTCCGTGGACCACGACCCTGGCCGCCCCACTGAACGCGCCATTGTCGAAGCTCGCGGCGGCCATGTCACACACCTTCCTGGTAAAACCCACATCTTTAGCATCACCAACTTCTCTCTTCGTCCACATTCAATCACCTCCACCATCTGTTTCCGCTCCTCAATCTCTCATCTCTTGCATTTCTGTTTGTAAGGTGATCAATGGCGAGTAGACGGGCTGCTAGCGCTCACACGAGCATTCGGTGACAAGGAACTGAAGGAGCACATGAGCTCGAAGCCAGATATTGCCGATGTAGCGGTGGACTTGTCGTGTGAGTTTCTAGTGCTGGGAAGCAACGGCTTGTTCTCCATGTATGACAACCAGGAAGTGGTGGACCGAGTGCGGCGATGCCAGGACCCTGTCAAAGCTGCACATGAGCTTGTGGTTGAGGCGCGGCGGCGCTTCTGTGAGGATGATATCTCCTGCATTGTGATCAAGTTCCAGGAGCTGTAGCAACTGGGTTCTTTCATATCAGAGCAGAACCAGGTGATGGACAAACTGCAACGCCACCAGCTTCACTTTCTGATACTAGAATCCAGCCTCTGATTGTCACTTCAATCTGTCGCTTGCTTGTGTGTCTCATGCTTCCGGATCTGTTGTTGTCTCAAAGGAGCATTGCACAGGTTGAGAAAAGCATGACCCTGCACTTGCAGTAAAGGCACATTTCAAATTATACCCTGACGTGGAAAGATGAATACCACGTGAGAATTTTTTTTTTTTTTTTTTTTTCTTTTTTTTCTTTTCTGTGAGAGGCAGTGGTGTTGCCAACGCGTACTTTCAAAAATGTATGGTGTTGATATTATTAATTGAACAAAATAAATAGCATGACAAGAAGAAGCAAAGAAGGCTTTGAAGTTCGGATTTTCAGTCTGCTAACGTTAGTGTAAACCTCATGGTTTGAACTGCTCTGTCAATGACTTGTTTGAGCAGGCTACAAATGAGGAAAACAATTCCACGTTATGAAATGAATTAGTTGCAAATCTACATGGCTACTAGTATAGTTTACAATCATTATCTAGACTTTTGTGTATTTCTTTTGTAATATCGTTCAAGTATTAAAATAAGTAGAAGATTCGATAATTAAAATTTAATTTAATTTTAAAAAATTCCAATGAAAAATATAATATATATCTTGAAAAAATCAAAATATGCTTCAGAGAATTATAGTAACAACTATTGAATCTACAAATGAGATATTTGATATTTGATTATTTAAAAAAAAAGAAAAAAAGAAAAAAGAAAAAAGAAAAAAGAAAAGAAATATATATATATATATATATATATATATATATTTGTTAAGTCTTGAATATTCTTTTATACAAAAAAAATATATTATTTTGTTAGTTTTATCAATGATAATAACATAATATTAAGAATTCTTTCAACTAATTGTGTCTTTAAATAAAATAAATATAAGAAATATCAAAATTGACAACAAATATCTAAAATATTATTCATTAGATTTTTAAAATTTTTAAAAAAGATATTCAAAAAATAAAAAAACATATTGTTATTCTAGATAAAAGTATAAACTAAACTTTTTAGTGGTAGAAATATTACAATAAGTATGTATCATAGTATAATATAAGAATATTGGTAATTTTTGAAACTATTGCACACTAGCTATTGTTTAAATTATAATGTCCATCAAACTTGCCATAGCACATAATTTATTCTCCATCCACCTTCAAAACAATTTGTATGTATTTTAAAATCTTTGATTAGCCACAAATCCTTGTTTTACTTGGCTTTTTGTTAAACTTGATATCTAAATCTTAATTTTAATACTTCTTAGTTTATTCTTTGTAAATTTTTAAACTTTATAAGGTGTTAGACATACATGTTAGAATTAAAATTTAGAAAAAATATTAAAAATAGGCCTAATATATGGTGGTTTATCAAAAATAGGCTTAACAAATTTTGATTTCCAAAATAGTCATTGTGATAGGATTGTGGAATCTGATATAGTACAATTATGAAGGGAGGTTTGAGGGGGGATCCTTTGACGCATGTCCCGCTTCACAAAGAGTGGGTGGGGGTTTTAGGAAGGCAATGCCTTATAAAAGAAAATTTTAAAAATTGAAGTATCTTGATATATAAAGAGAAAAGCTTTTATTTTTGAAAAAATATTGAAAATAGGCTTGACAAATGTTTTGGATGGATTCAATGCTTGTAGACTCATAAAGCCATGGCCTTGCATGAACATGCTTGCTCCGTAGCAACACAACCTCATGCTGCTATTTTGAACACTTGAGGCTGTGGTTCTTGCGCTTTTAGTGTTAGTGGATGCTGCTAGTGTTGGTGTTGGGCAAGGGCGTGAGAGAGTGTTAAAAAGGAATTAGAGAGTAGTCAAGGATTTTGTAGTACAAACAAAACACAACCTTTCTTGTAGGTGGTCATTTTAAGACCTACGAGGCACTTAAGCTGGGATCAAGAATGCTATAATTATTGGAAACTTTGAAATCAGTGTTGAAAAGGCTATAAAAAAAGCGTACAATGTAAAATACAAAGCTAAAGACTGCTCATGGAGATTGCACTCAGCAAAGTTCATAACAAGTCAAGCATTTATAATGGATACACACAACAACAACCATTTCTATATTAGACTTGTGCATCTGGGGAACAACCAAGCAATAATAGCATGAGTAGTCGAAGTGATATGAAAGCACCTTCAACAGATTGCAACATACAAGCTAGTAGAGATTATTGAAGATGTGAGAAGAAATTATGATATTACAATCTTATATCAACAAATGTGAGGTGGAAAGGAGAGAGCGTTGAATCAATTAGCTCGTATCAAAGAAGAAAGTTGCAAATATCTTTTAAGATACTACATAGAACTACTGCAAATAATTTAAGAAGCATTGTTGTTGCCATAGCTTGCGGAGCACATAATGAGCCTTAGCATTTTGATCATCTTTTCATTACATTCTATGTATTGGTTTTAGGATTTTTCCTTGGATGTTGCCTTCTAATTGGTCTTGACAGAACTCATCTACAAAGAAAATATTTGAAAGTCTTATATGCAACTTAAGTGGATAGTGAAGAAGATTTATATTGGATAGCATTTGTTGTCATAGATGCTAAGAACAATAAAAACTAGGAATAGTTTCTTGAATTATTTAAAATATTGTTCTTACAATATCATACAGCCGATAAATACATGCCGTAGATGACCTTCTTTTTGGATTGCTAATAGGAAATCCTCAAAGCTATGCAATTAATCTTCTCAGATGGTTTTTATGATGTTTGTATATCCCACCTTGCTAAAAACTTCATGAATAAGTTCAAGAATCTGGAGATGGAAAATTTGCTTTGGAACACAATATATGCATTAATGCCCAATTTGTACTAAGATGAACTCACAAGATTAGAGCAATTTCAGAAGAAGCTGCTATATGGGTTGGCAAGCTAGAGCCGAATACTTGGACAACAATATTCTTTGAAGGACATTAATATAATCATTTAACATCTAACATGGTAGAATCGCTAAACCAATACTTGATAGAAGTAAGAAATCTATTTATTTACGAGATGATAAAAAGGATTTGTAGCCAACTTATAGTTTGATTTTCTAATTACAAAGATGCAACTATTTCATGGATGACAATGTTGATACCAAAGGCCAAAGATCAACTTTAAGAAAACATTACTCTCACTTGATAATACAATAATTGACATGTAAGTCATGTTAAATATGAATGAGTTGGAGGCAAATTGAACCATATTGTTAATTTGTGGAACAACACTTGTACATGTAATAAATGGCAACATCTTAGCATACCATGTAGACATGCTACAATGGTTCTTTTACACTAAAGAATCAATCTGTACAAGCGCATACATACATACATACTTTATAGTTGCATACTATTGCAAAGTATACAAAGGCATTGTTCATCTTGTTTTACATTATAACCTCTAAAAATTAAATAACATCTTATTAGAGTTTGATTTGACAATGCTACCCTCGAATACATGCATGCTACTTAGACAATCAAAGAAAAAACAGACTCACATTGAAGATTGTAGGCATTAAAATATATGAAAATATGACATCCATTGTAGCTATTGTAACAGACTTGTTTATTATATTATAACTTGCTAAGAGTCCATTTAGATAGAATCTAATACTTTTATTTTGATTTTTTATATTTTAAAAATTAAAAATTTGTTAGCAAGCATTGAATCCATTTAAAATATTTGTCATGCTTATTTTTAATATTTTTCTAAAAAAAAGTCTTTTTTTTAATGTATTAAGATACTTCAGTTTAGAATTTTTTTTTTAAGGAGGCGCTGAATTCCTAAGATCCTCCGCTCACTTTCCACGGAACAAGACCTATGCCAGAGGATCCTATCTCAAATCTTCCTTTGTAGTTGTACTTTTATATCAAACTCTACAATTCCATCATAAGGACTATTTTGGAAATTAATAATTTATTAGGCCTATTTTTAATAAATCAACATTTGTCATGCCTATTTTCAATATTTTTTCTAAAACTTATTGTAAAAGTCAACTATATTATTTGAAGATGGTTATGATTATAAAAAAAAATAAATGAATAAGCTTTAAATGGTGTGATGATACACACATCTTCATCTTCTATTTTGGAAAGTATTAGAGCTTGGAGGATCTATTGTCTTGGTTTATAATATTGGATAAGTATATTGTAGAATAAAACCAATCTTAAGATTATAAAAGATTTTACCTATACTTATAAATCCAAATAGTGTTGATTTTGATTTTTACATTCTTTTGATTTTATAAATTTATTCAACTATAGTTTTTAATAGAAAAAATCATATAGGGTGAGTGGAACAAAGAATGAATTTTATAAGTTTTATAAAAACTAGTGTAGTTTTCAATTTGTATTTTCTTGAAGAATTTAACTTCATCCTATAAAAGGTAGTAATTTCTTTTCTATTCCACTCTTACATATGATTTTAATAAGTGATAATTAAAGAGTAGTTGGAGTAAGAACAAAAAAAAAAAAAAAAAAAAAAAAAAAAAAAACTTTGCATTAAAGTAGTAAAAAATGGACAACTTTTCGGCTTGTCATTTCAAAGGCACTCTCAAAACAAGTAATAAGATAAGGCTTATTCACAATTGTCGATGCAAGGCGAATCCTTGAGACCGTTGCTGGACACAACTTGAGCTATCACAAGTAGAAGATAAAGTGCACACTTACAGCACCATCCCATGTTTGAAACAGTAACTAGACCGAAAGAGTTGAAAGGAAGCTTTTGAAATAGGAACATCCTCTCAAAAGAACAGAGCACTAAAACTGCGAATACATCGTAGATACTCGACGCAAGAAAGGACACAGACGACATCACCAATTGAGTGAATAAGTTTAAATGGTGAAACTGAGAAACTAAATGATCTATGTTAACTGGAAAAACTCAGCACATATAGTTGGAGCACATAAAAAACCTATGATACACAGGTAATTCTGCGATATTGAACTTCCTGTAATCCTCAATGCCTACCTCAATGTTCAGACTACAAAATATCCCTGTACTACAGCCTAACTCATCTATCTGAGATGCTCCCCATAGGAATCACCTGGAACTGCCAGCTTTAGGTTTCGACACCTCTGCAAGCTCCTCAATAAGCTTCCTTTCCTCCGAACTTAGTTTCTTGGGAATCTCAACTTGAACCTTCACTAGCTCATCACCTCGCAAATTCGCTTTGCCCAACAATGGAACGCCCCTTTTAGCCATAACCAACGTGCTTCCAGGTTGCGTGCCCGCGGGAATTTTTAAGTCTACGAAACCATCTACTGTCGGCACTTTCACAGTTGTTCCTAATATTGCATCTATATATGAAATCTTAGCTGAGACGTATATGTTGTTACCATCTCTCTTCAACTCAGGGTCAGACTTAACGTTGATAAAGACGTAAAGGTCGCCAGGAGGACCACCCTTACGCCCGGCATTACCTTCAGATCGCACTCGGAGCCTGCTGCCTGAATCAACACCAGCGGGTACCTTCAAGCTTATACGTTTGCTTTTCCTGACTCGTCCATCGCCTGAACATGAAGAACATGGTGTCGACATCTCTCCAGAGCCCTTACATGTTGGGCATGTTGACACCTGTGCAATTACACTCCCAAGAGTGACCCACGTCACAAAGACCAGGAAGTGACCATGCGTTGGGAAATCTTCAAAAAGGAATAAAGTGAAATAATGAAATTGCAGAAGGTTCTATGTGTGGCTGACTAGACAATAGGACACAGTAGAAGAAAAAAGTGTCGTGAAACACCATCAGTATCTACAACCCCTCCGAATAATAGTGAAGAATATATCAATCACCTGAAAGTACCTGACTAAGGTATATTGAACCAAAAACTAAAAGAACATTCAAGGATTGACACACAACCCTTAAAAACTACTCACCTGCTGAAACATTCCTAGAGGAGTTTGGGCAGTTGTCATCACTTGTCCTTGACCTCCACAGGTACTACACGTAGTGGGTGTTGTACCCGGTTTTGCTCCAGAACCACTACAAGTGCTGCAGCTTTCGAGTCTTGTTACGTCAATATCTTTTTCTACGCCAAAGACAGCTTCTTTAAAATCCAGAAGTAGGTCGTAGCGCTCATCATCACCCTGTACAGGCCTGTTTTGAGCCTGGCCGGAGCTTCTACCGCCCATGCCTCCAAAGAAAGTCTCAAAAAGGTCGAAAGGATTATTGAAACCCTACATCAAGCAATACAAACACAAAAGTTTCAAAAATTGACAACCCAAATGGTAGTATGGATAACGAAGAACTCAAATTAAAGCTAGTATAAATTTTTACTTTACTATGATATGTACAAGCTAACTTACCGCTGCCCCTCCAGCGCCTCCAGCGCCTTTGAGACCAGCTTCACCAAATCGATCATAAATTGATCGCTTCTCATCGTCAGAGAGGACCTGCAAAGTACGAAGACACTTAGCGCCACGACCTTTGAAAAGTGCAAATACAATTCTGAAGAAATTCATGGCAGAGATGGAATACTGCACTCTGTTCATTAACTCTTCACTATCAAGAAAAAGTACCGCTATAAAACGACTAAAGATGATGCAATAAACTTGATTTGGCATAAAATATACAGGCTGTATGTACCTCATACGCGTTACTGATATCCTTAAACTTCTGTTCCGCTCCAGGTTCTCTATTGACAAAAACTAGCATCAAGTTAAATTACCGTTTACCCACATGCCTGTCTGATTCCTAGATCTAACAGGAACAACTTTGTAAATTCAGCAGTCACGTGTAAATTGAAACCAAGCAATAATGCAATCGGAACTTACTTGTTTACATCTGGATGGTATTGCCTTGCAAGTTTCCGATAAGCTGCAGACACCAAACACATCAGCACCGAGTCAACGCAAACATCACTACGCTCATATGTGTAATTTTTGAAATGGATCTACCATTTTCAACAAGAAGAAACAATACAGTTGACAGCTTCGCGACTCGTATCATGCCCTAGTAACCTTTCCAAGCAGACCATGCACCGACTACCAAAACTAGACATCGATCGAAATCTATGTAAATAAAAAAAGCTTTTGTGAACGTAAATGTGACCAGGGAACTGCTACAAATCACTATGTAAAATCTACAGTAAAGACTAGAAGCCAATGTACTTTCTTGTTACTAACACTAGCTCAAACGCCTGTTTTGGCTCGGCATTAGAGTGATTTCATGCGTACTCTGGTGCAAGAAAGACTTCAAAATTCAGCACATGGAGTGCAGCAGCGCAGATATTGACTAATGAGAAAGTTTTACTGTCAAATCACCACAAACAAAATCATCCATTACACAAAAGCAAGGGTACCGTGCTATCAATCTCATTGTCAACGTAATAGTCCAGAGCGCATTAGAAAAACGAGAGGTGAACAGATCTATTAATTACATACCACTTTTAATCTCCGATTTATCAGCATTTTTGACCACTCCAAGTGTTGCGTAGTAGTCCTAAGAACACACAGCGAATTGATGTCAAAGATACAAAAGTATGATCCATGTACTTCGAAAATAATTTGAATGTATAAATAGAAGCAAGTTGCAAGACTTTGGGATCACCAGTATATTTATCTCTGTATGCCTATTAGATGTAGATTGTTGCCTTTACTGAACGTCTCACTATCTCAGCTTGGAAACACCTACTCTAAACCTCCTGAAAATTGATGTCTGCCAAAAACTATAAGACAAACTGTGCAAAAGGTCATTCCTAAAATCTTTTTCTTATTCTCAAAGCTTTCCCAACAAGGACAGCTGCAAGTGACAAAGTTGATCTTCGAGTTGCGAGAGCATTGATTCTGTACTATCTCATTAATGCGTTGCGAGGAGTATAAGCATGAAGAACTTACAGCATCAGCACGAACTACAAAACTTCCATTTCGCCGCTGGTGATGCTTTCGCGTTGGACGAGCAACGAAGGAGAAAGACGTTTCTGAAGCAAAGAATGTGCTTGATGAATAACCACAAACCAACCCATGGGCAATCCTGCGAGAAGTTTCACAAATACAAGGTTATTACACATCAGACAAATTCTGTCTGAAACCTTCATAAATTCCTCTATCCTCGAGTTGGAATTCCAAGGTTTCCTGGCATCCGCTGACAGCACTGGGAAGCAATACCTAACAAGGAAACACCAATTTTCCATGGGAGAAAAATGATTTTCATGTGATCATGGTATTGATCAGCCAACTTATAGCCAGAAATCGATCCTCTTGTGTCTGTAGTACTTTAAAGACAATGTACAAAAACCAAACAAGGGTCCCCAAAATGAAGAAACTTTCAACCAGCGCACGTTTGCAGACTGTATTCTTCATGATTGGTAATAAGGAGCAAGAAAAAATCTCGGAGAGAGGCAGCAACCAGCTGAATTAGAGCGGATTGCAAAGCCAGTTTAAGAAAAATGTAGTACGTGGGAAAAACCTGCCCCATTCATTGTCCAATTCAATTATACAGAAGAAGAAATTTAAAAAAATTTAAAAAATTTAAATAAATAAATAAATAAAAATCAATAATGTAAAGAAGAAGAGCACACAGTAAACAAACTCTTCAACAAAACACGTCTCCACTGACCAAACTAGACCACTGAGGGCATTCGCTTCTGCAATTGATTAACTGAATGACATGCGTGACAAACCTACACTTCATTCACATCGAGTAGGGCGGCTAGTAAACCCTACAACTAAAATCCGCGACGAAGTCTCCGCATCCTTACACATTACTCATTATAACGGCCACAATAGCGCACCCTTATGAATAAATACCTGCACGGCTGGGCGCAAACCACCCGGTGTACAGAGAGCGAATTGCATAAAGGGGGTGAAGGCATTTGCTGCAATTGTTGCACATTGGCCAAATTCCGCGTCGCAGCTCCCACGGAAATCGCCATCTCACTCCACTTTATCCGCAGAATCCACTCCGCTGCCAATTTCCTGACGGTCTAATAAACCCGCACTCACAAAACCTGCCGCCAAACCTTTGGAATGCGGCAGAATTACGAGAAGATGAAGGGCACCGCGACCGGGAAACCTACAAAATATTCCCCAAGTTGAACCAGAACCAAACTTAGAAGAGCGACCAGTAGAGATCCTGAATGCGGCGGGGGGTGTAACCACGGGGAAGGATGCTCCAGAGCACGACCACAGACTCGAGCGGAGATAGAAGCAGGAACAGAACAGAACAGAACAGGGAGGGCTGTCAAATTTCGGAGAGGAGGAGACTTAGGCCCCAGTGGAGCGAGCAGGAGTGAGAGCCTGAGGAGGAGCCTCACCACCAACAATCTGAAGAAGAGCCGAAGAAGGTGCTGGAAGCGTCCCCTCCCCGCCTCAGGGTCCCCCTGTCTTCACTTCCCCCCCGGATTTCATCGTCCCGATGAATGTTTTGCCCCCTCTCATCGCATGCTTCCTGCCCGCCTTTTCCATGGATGACATTCATCTACTTGGTCTCCCACCGTCCATCGCTGTGGTGTGATTGAGTTGGCTTGCGACTCTCTAAATTGGGTCCATCGTTTCTTAAAATGTGTTGTGAGACCATCCACCTTCCAGTAGTATGTAAATATATAAATATAAATATATTATTTTGGGGTCTTTTGCTTTGGAACTATTATATTAAAGTAAGTCATAGACATATAATTTAAGAATAAAAATAAATTTTAGTATTTAAATATTTTATAATAAAAAATATTTATAATATATCCATAATATTTATAGATATTTTATAATCTACATTTATAGATATTTTAGATCTACAAATGATCTACAAATGTTTATAGATATTTTATATCCATAATGTTTATAGATATTTTATATCTATGAGAATAAAGTAATATATTTTTAGGTTAAACTTGTGAAAAAATATCATTAAATTATTTATGAGAAAATATTATTTTTAATAAATAGAGCCCAAAAAATAAGAATTGTTTGTTATTAAGATTTATTAATTGTCATAGAAAAAGCAAGTTTTATTGAAAATTTTCTTTGTTATGATTTTTTCAAAAGATTTTTTTTAGGATTCTAAATTGATTTGTTGCACATGTTGGTAGCTTGTAGAACAAGCTAAGTATGTGGCACTTATGTAGGAGACTTGTCTTGCAAGTTTGACATGTGTTTTGCAAATTGGACATGTGTTGGAGGTCCTATAGGATGCCACTACATAGCTCTTAGATAGATAGTATATATAGAGACAAGAGTAAAGCCTTCTTGTCAATTCTTTTCTTGCTTCTAGTCTAATTCAAGAGCCTCTTGTATTTTCTAGTCTTTGGCAATAGCCATTCCAATTTTTTCTTGAATATACATACTTCCTTATTTCTAATTTGTTATTTTCCTTTGACATAGATTTCACTAGTTTATATATCTTTTTTCAGTTTGAGTCCTTGACATATAATCATAAATTAAGATAACTTTAAAATCACATTAATAATACTAGTTTTGTTTCACTAAAAAAAATTGACAACATTATGCAAAAAAATTTATCTAACATAAATAAATTTCTATCAAATGGCTTGTCAATACTTGTGATATTAAATAACAACTTATTTGTAGATCTAAATGTTTTCTTATTAATCACTAGTACTTCATTTTAGATAAATATTGTAGCAATTTTAAGTAGTCTTTTTGATTTTAATTCTTTTCAATGCACCAATTTGCTTCATTATTTAAGTTTTAAAAATTATTTTAATAAAAAGAGATTTTTTAATTATTTATTATTTATTTTTATATTATTAAAAGTAATAAAGTTATAATGCTAGAACAAACAACTATTATAAAAATTAATTCATTTTTTCTAAAATATACTAACAAAAATATGTTAAAAAAGTTTATTATATATTTTTAGGTTTGACAGTAAAAAAAAATTCTATTGCTATTGGTATTATTTTTAACAGCTTTAATTACATTATATGATGTATATTATTTTTTACCAAATAAATAAATATCATTGAAAACTTATCTTAATCTTTTAGAGTTATATAAAAAATATTTTATAAAAATTTAGAATTTTTTTGAAACTTTTATTTTGTATAAAAATTTAGAATATAAAATTTTATAAAATAATTATAATAGATAAATAAGTTGATAAGCAGATTAAAAAGTAAAAAATAAATAAATAGTAATTTTTATAATTAATTAAAATATCAATAATTAAAATATTAATTTTTTAATTTTTAGAATATATACAAATTTTCTTTAAAATATTGATTTTTTAAATAAAAAATACTTGAATTAAATAGTATCAAAATTAAATGTACAAAAGTGCAAGAAAATTAGAATAATGGATATAAATTTTACACTCTAAGAGGATATTGATTTTAACCTCACTATTTTTACCAAAATCATTATGTTACTTTATAATTACACTATTATATGTTAAAAAGTATATTTTTAAAATTTTTTATCATATTTTTTTTATTGTAAAAAAAGACCCCATATAATTATAAATACATAGATACACACATACACACACACACACACACACACACACACACACACACATATATATATATATATATATATATATATACATATATTAAGATTAAATATATTTTTTTGTTTGTATGTAAGACACTTTTAATTATAAATCATATATGATGGTTCAACTATGAAGTTTTATTTATTATATTTAAAAATCATCAAAATTTTATTTATTTTATTTTAAAGTCAACAAAGTTTGATTCATTGCACTTTGAAATCATCAATGTTTTATTCATTGTACTATTAAACACTTTTACTACAAAAAAGTATTAACAATATCCATAGTTTTAAAAACAATATAGATGACTTGAATAAAAAATAATAAAAGATAAAAGTAGCTAAAGAAAATTTATTTATGTTTGAGCTATGTCCTATAAAAATAGATTTTGGTCTTTATTTAAAGCGTTAGATAATGCCAAGTATCATAAATTTATATTTTAATAATAAGTGAAGCATTCAAATATCAACAACACCAAAGATTTTATTATAAAATTTTTGAACCTAAATTAGAATCAATAGAGGATTATATTATAATAATATTCAAAGCATTCAAAGCATTGATATTATTTAGTTTAGTAGGTTAATATTATGATAATGTACTAAACTATTATCATAATAACCTTTTAAACTATTACCATGATAATCTATTAAACTATTATCATTGATATTAGTATCATAGTACCCTACTAGTATCATGGTAATCTACTAAGTTATTATCATGATAGTATTCAAGTTATTGAAATGTAAATTTTTTCAATAACTTGAATGTTATTCAAGTAACATGTTAATTTGAATAAGTAATGTTCAAGTTATTGAAAAAATAAAATATTAACAAAAAAATAAGTATTAATAATGGTTGTATCAAGATAATAAATTATAAATATGGATAGAATAAAAAAAATTGTAAAATCATTAGCTTTAAAATTTTTTTTTAAAAAAAAAATTGTAATTTCAAGGAAATAGAGACAATTGAAATAAAGAAAATCACAATCTTAAAAACAAAAAACAAAAATTATTATAGATCTTAGTGCAAATTATATTTAAAAACTTGATCTTACCATTAATTTGCTACAATCAATAATAATAGATGATTTAAAATGATGAAGCACAAATGTGGATCGAGCCTAACAATAATTATCCAGATGCAAAGAAATTTTTGTTGTTGATTTACTACTATTTATTTTTCCTAAAAAATATAGTTATTAGAGATTTTGCATATATTCAATACAATTAGATGTCTATAATGTAGTATATTTGGCACTACAACCAATTTGTCTTTTGAGTTTTTTTATAATAAATAAGTATGTATTATTAATATGTTTGATACACTATGTGAAATTGCAACTCTAAAATAAACTTGTCTTATTAAATTTTATACAAAAAAAATAAATTATATTATCATTTAGATTTTAATAATAATATTATTATTTTTAGTTAATTGAATTTTAATAGATGATTAATGGTAAGTAATTAAAAAATAAAAAATAAATACATAAACTATAGTTGGATGAATTATATTTGATCTCACTTATAATCTAATAAGCCATTAGGTGAAGATATTAGTTGTGTTAAATATGCTTAGAATACATAATTTTAATAAAGTTCTTATATAGGTGTATGAATATTATATTTTAAATAAATAAATATGATCTTTTATATATATAAATAATATAAAATATATATCATTTTTTTGATTAAATATCATTTTGGTTGTATTTATATAAATTTATCATCTCTATAAACCAAAATAACTTTGATTTTAAATTACTTATTATGATTTCTTAAATTATCTATTAGTACTTAAGATTTGGTCTGTTGTAAATTTTAAATTTTTTTCTATAATTTTAGTCTTTTATACAAGCAAAAATTATTATTGTCTACATAGCATGTTAAAATATGAAAAAAAGTAAAATAATTGTTATTTTTTTTTATTTTGATTCATATATAAAAAATTCAACTATTATAGATATTTTTTTAAAGTAAATAAATAAAAATATATATAATATTTTTTTATAAAATATTAATAATTACAATCAATTTTAAAAGATTTTTATGTAAAAATTAGAATGTTAAATTTTATTTAATAATAGTGACAAGAAAAAATATATTTGAAAAATAATCATATATATATATATATATATATATATATATATATATATATATAATCTTAATTTATTTTTAAAGATAGAAAAATTATAATATAAGATTAATATTGAAAGATTTATAATAAAAAAATTCATAGATATATAATTATAGAAGTTAGAAGAAATTGTGCAATATTTTAGAAAGAATTTAAATAATAGCAATTCCATTCATATATATATATATATATATATATATATATATATATATATATAATATTTAAAATTTCTTTGATGTTATTAATTAATTATTTGTAATGAAATAAAATAGATATAATTTAAAGATTTATAAAAGAGATCTTTTTTTATTCTACACAAATTAATATAATGATTTGATAATCAATATTAAATAAGAATTGGTCTTTAATTAAATAATCACCTATATTGAATTATAAAAATAATAAATTTAGGGATTTATGATTCAAAATTAAAAGTATAAAGATATGATAGATTTATGTGTTTTTATTAGAGATATGTTAGAGATATGTTAGAGATATATACTTTGAAAGTTCACAAAACCTTCTAAAACATTTTAGAGGTTTTCTAATGAGTGGAAGTTACTTAGAAAACTTCCTAGTTGGTGAAAGTGGCTCAAGAAGTTTTGTAGTTAGTGGAAGGAACTCAAGAAGCTTCCAAGTTGATAGAAGCTATTTGAGAAGCTTCCTAGTTTGATAAAAGTCATTCAAAAAGCTTCTTAGATAAGAATATATATTAGAATCGAGATTGAATAATTCTTTAGTCTTAATAATGCATCTTTTAGAGTTCTAGCTCACCTTTCTTGGTATTATTTATATACTCATCTAGATAATTTAATTCTTTGTCGATTTCTTCTTGAAACCTCTTTCTAGTTCAAGTCTCTTATTTTATATTCTTATATCCTTAACAATTTGTTAAGATTGCTTTCATCTTAAATATCAAAATTGAATCTTTTTTTATTAAAAAGTAGATTATCTTTCTACTTAAAGGTATATTAGTGCTTTAGAGGTTGCAAATTATCCTCTTCTAAATTGATATTGTCTTCTTATAGTTTCATTTTTTTATTTTTATTTTTATTTTTTTATTTTTATTTTCTTAAAATGGCTCGAGATCAAGACATTAATATGACCAAATTTTTTGAATCCAAGTTAGATGCCATCATAAGTGCTTTTACTACTTTATTTGTTAGGATTGTGGAGATTGAAGGAGTTCTTGCAAAACTTTATAATAAAGTAATATTGGAAGTATCACAACTTAGACTACACCTATCTCCAACTTTTGTACTTGAAGATGCACTACTACCTATATTGCACTAAGAAAATCCACCTATTTAGCAATGTAAGGAACTTTCAGTTAGTCTTTCAAAAAAATATGATTGTACATGATTAATGTTTCAAAGATTTGTCAACTAAATTTGATTGACATCGGTTCTACAATCTAATATTTATTTGACAAAAGAATCAAGAATTAGATTGGTTGGTATCTTGCTTACAAGGTAAGTATTATCATAGTTTACTCTCTTGTTTGAGAAGAGATCATCAATTTTAAGTAATTTTAAAGCTTTTATAGAAGCATTTGTAAAAGTATTTAGAGAACATAATAAGACTTGTTGAGCAACAGCCAAGATCAAAGCATTACGACAAGAGGTGAACTTGATATTAATCTATGTATTCAATTTTAGGCAACTAATGTGCAACATTAATTAGAATAAAAAAGCCTTAACAAGTTAATTCTATTGAAGATTAAGAGATGATATAAAAGATTTATTATTATCACTTTTGGATCTATAATTGCTTAAATCACCAAACATCTAATCCATAAAATGTGATAATTGACTATTTCAACATTGTCAAGATCAACATTTATAGGCTTTAGCAAGACAATATGTAATCTGATATAATCTTGTTACAATGGCAAGCAATTTGAATTCACATTCAAAAGTAGAAGATATGTAGGTTGATGTGATATATTTTAAAATTCTTTTGGTATAAAAATCTAAATCTATTCATACAAAGGTAATAAATAGACGACCTTTATTCTTTGGTAGTGTCATCTATGGAATTATGCCTATAGAAGTATCATTTCTTCAAATAGTTGATGGAGAATTGTAAGAAAGATTTAAAAGTTCTTCTTGAGGATAAAAAAGAGGATGAAGGACTGACAACAAAATAGAAAGAAATTAAAGATACAATGGGATTGCTTGCAAAAAAAGAAAGAAAAAAAGATAGGAATGATATTCAAAGAATTATGCAAGTACCTAAAATTCAAGTGCCTATTTTATGATCAATAGTACTTATTGTCTAATCTTCAATGACTACATCAAAAAAAGAAGATGTGGGAATTAAAGAATTTATATGCAAAATACGGGATCTTCAAATTAAACTTGTAAGATTTGAAGAGAAGACTTCTACAATGAATTCAAAAGCTACTTTTAAGCAAAGATATGTGCAAAGATGTATTCGATATGATGAAGATTTTCATTCTTAAAAAGATTGTGGTGAATTCAATGAAATGGTATAACAAAGCATTATTTTTTGGAAAGATGGAAAAGTGGCATTAAAGGATATTGGTGATTTTTTCCAAACTAACTTTGGTAAGAGTGATATAAAAGCATTGGTTAAGGATTATTTGGTAGCAAATAGGATTGTAGTAATAGAAGTTATAAGTTATGGTACTAGGATGGATGATAATGGCAAACAAGATTTTTCTGGAAATATTGAACCAAGAGGGCTTTGGTCTTTTGCCATTTCTATGATATATAAAAAGAAGATGCCACGAAAAGCTTTATTAAGGACTGCTGTAATAATTTGTGGAACTACGGGTTGGGAGGATCTTATAAAAGCTTTGTCACTGCATGCCTATATTTCTAAGAGTCAACATGAAGCCTTGATAGAAGAAAAGAAAAGACAGGATTCTAATGAGACAAGAGAAGGAAATTCTTCTAAGAAGCAAATTTGAGGAGATAAGGCTTGTGAGATGGCTTTATAAAAGTTACCAACAAAAGATGCATCAATATCATTAAAAAAAAAATCAAAGGACTTAGGAGAAACAGATAAGTCCACAACTTACAAACTTCTTTCTGATATTGAAGTAACAACAGATTTAAAGGGGATGTTTTAAGAATGTGTGCTTAATGTTAAAATTAAATTTATATTGAAGAAGATTTTGGATATTGCAAAGAAGGAATTTCATGATATCATTATTGGTAGTATTAAGCGGAAGGGGCAATTAATGAGTGAAGTTGGATCAAATCATACTATTGATGTATATGTATGTGAGGATGAAGAAGATGAAATTGGCAGTTGTTATAAACAATCAACAAGTGGAGGAAGGAGCTTTAATCAAAGAATACGTTTTGATCATTATTGTGACGAGAAGAAAGAAATTTTGAGTTATTTTACTTGAAAGCATTAGGCTAGAGCGACTATAGAGGTATTAGTGAAGATTGAAGATATGGATGAGTTAATTGTTGCTTTGATTGACTACAGTTCAAAAACAAATCTTATGTCTAAAGATCTTTATATGAAGCAAAAGTAGCAAATTGATATAGAGCATGGATGGATAATATAGGTAGCTAATAATATACGAGATGAATTATATGGTACTTGTACAGATGTAAAAATTTGGATTGGTGATGTAGCAATAGAATAAATTTTCTTTGTTCAAGATGCAACATCTTCTCCTCTTATTTTAAAAAAATCATATATTATTGCAATTCGAATAGAAATAAAAGTGCTTTATGATGATTCACCTTATGCATAGATTTGTACTGAGGATGAAAGAAAGGCAATACAATTTTTGACTATGCCTCTAAACCATGAATGCAATCAAGACAAATTGAGAGAAGATCTATTGCCAAGGATTATTGAAGAATTTACAAAATTTTGAAGAGTACCTTTATAAAGTGAGATTATAGAGATACAAAAGAAGAAATACTCTCACAAGATGTAGGTGCCTTTGATACAAGTTTTATTGATATTTTTAAAAATAGAAGTATTATATATGAGAAAATTATAGATTTAAAAAGAAAAGAAAGAAAGAGACTATATGATATTGAAAAAGAATTATATGAATTGAGAACATTAGAGGATGATGAAAGGATTTTTGATATTTATGAAGAAAATGAATTGAAAGATTTTTTAGAATTGATTGCATCAATTGGATTAAGAGATGATGATGAGGTTGTATAAATTTATTCAAGAAAAATTTATTTTATACTTGAATCTTTTCAAGTACTAGAGGTTATAATTGAAATAAAATATAAGATAGTAGATAAGAAGATGAAATCTATTACCAAATCTTTATCAAAAGATTCTAAAAAATAGATGGAAAAAGTATCAAGGAAAAATAATTTAAGGAATCCAAGGAATATTGGATATAAATTCACTAAAGAGACTTTTGAAGAATTGAAGATTGATTCTAATGGTTCTTTGTTGTTAGAAGATATTGAGTACTTCAAAAAAATATTAGCAAAATGAGATAAATCATTTGTCTTTGAATCTCATAAAATTAGGTGTGTGGATCCAAATATTGTAATTGAAATGATTATTTTCATTGTACCACATGTGCCTTGGAATTTGATGCCAAGTTTGGTGGAATTATTGAAAGAAAAGATGAAAATGAAGATTTTAGAGCCCTTTTTTGCATTATATTCTAGTTGATGGTTTACAATACCTAAGAAAATTGGATCATTATGATTTATTTAAGATATGCAAGTAATAAATGCAGTTATTATCAAGAATGTAGAAATTGGACCAATAGTAGATGAATTTGTTGAAGCATTTGCAGGAAGGGCAATCTATTTAATAAGTGATTTGTATTTAGGCTATGACCAATTTTAACTTATAATAGAAAGTAGAGACATGACAACGATGAGAATACCACTTGGATTAGTTAGAATGTATACTCTTCCTCAATGTGCTATCAATTTAGTAGCACATATGATGAATGGAATGAATAAGGTGTTGAGAGATTTTATTTTTGAGAAGACTATGCCTTTTTTAAATGATGTTCCTATAAAAGGGTGCAAAGAAGAAGACAAGGATAAAACTTTAGATAAAAGAGGATGTTGCAAGTATATTATTGATCATATTTAAGATTATGTAAAGATATTAATTTGGCTTGAAGAAGTTCATCTTACGTTATTGGATATAAAATCTATGTTTGGAATATAAAAAATTATAAATTTTGGATATTTATGTAGATTTTATGGAAGGAAATTGGATCCAACCAAGGTTGATGGAATTAAGAGAATGAAAGAGGATTGCAACTCTTTAATAGAGGTACTAAGGTTTTTGGGTGTATGTATATTTTATCATATTTGGATTCCTCACAATGCTCACATAATAGATCCATTGTATGAATTATTATATAAGGATTATAGGTTTAAATGGAAAAAAAATATATATCAAAGCAATACAAAGATTGAAGGATTTATTGACATTATCTCTAATATTGAGAAAAATTAATTATAAGTGCAATAAATCAGTGATTTTTATAGTGGATACTAGACCAATTGCTATTGAATGGATCGTAGATCAAAATGATTTAAATAGACACAAATTTGCAGTTTGATTTAGAGTTAAGATTTTAAGTACTTATCAACGTGAATATTCACAAGTGAAAAGGGAATTATGAGGAGTTATTTCAATTATGAAAGTAAAAAGGATTACTTATTTGAGACAATGGTGGTGATTGAAATAGATTGCTTGTCTTTATTTGGGATGATTATTAATTATACAATATTGGATATTATAATGTTGAAGTGGATTGCTTATATTAAGTCATTAAATCCGGAATTTAGAAATATTACGAGAAAAGACAATTCAATAGAAGATATGCTATTTTGAATAAAATATGATGGAGAAGATGAGATGATTGAGGATATTGATGATATGGGTACAAAATTTTATTCAATTTTGTAATTAAATAAGAAAGATATCTTATTTCATGAAAAAAATTATAGAAAAGAATTATTGGATATTAGACATTATTTGAGCATATTAACCAAGCATACTGATTGGCCTATTAAAAAATTCAAATAAATTACAAAAAAGGCATAGAAGTTCATATTACAAGGAGGATTTCTATATTAGAATGAAACAAATGAGTAATAGGTACCAAAAATCAAATATTAGAATCAATATTAAAATCAATTATTAGAATCAATATTAAAATCAAATATTAGAATCAAATATTAGAATGAAACAATATTTGAAAATCAAAATCAAATATTAGAATGAAACAATGAGTAGTAGGTACCAAAAAAGATCAACAAAAATTACTCAAGAAATTTCATGATAGACTATCGGCGGGACATAGAAGCATTTGGACTACTTTTACTAAATTGAAGGAACAATATTGGCGGAAGAATATATATCAAGATGTGGCTTTATTTGTAGAATCTTGTATAACTTGTCAAATATATTTAAATTTACATCATCAAGATGGTCTACATCCAACATATCCTTTGTCTATTCATTTTAAATGGGTTGTAGATTTGATTATTATGTCAATGGAATTATGACAAATGAAGTATTTAGTTTTGGCTCATGAAGATTTATCAAATCAAATGGAAGGCAGGATATTAAGAATAAAGTTTACAGAAGGAATTTGTAGATTTTTACTTGAGATAGTTATTTGTCACTATAGATGTGTGAGAAAGATCACTGTAGATCGTGGAGAATTAGATGCACATGAAGCTTGTAAATTCTTTAAAAGATGCGGAATTAAATTATTATTGACTACTACTAATAATTCAAAGAGGAATACAAAGAATAAACGTGGATATCAATCAATTATAAAAGCCTTGGTTAAAGCTTGTGATGGAAGAATAAAGAAATGGCCTCGACTTCTACCATATACATTATGGGCTGATGGAACAATACATAGTTCAATGATGGAATATATACCAGTAGAACTTATGACATGTCAAAAATCTATTATGCCAATTGAAAAACATGTGCTAACTTGGAATATACTACCTTGGGAAGATAGATTAACAAGAAAAGCCTATTAAAATTTAGCAACTTGAACAAAGATTAGAAGATGTGGAGTTAGCATTAAAATGATTACAAGAGGCAAGGCTAAAGAATAAGGCTTGACTTGATAAACGATATCGATTAAAGCCTAGAACAATTGAAGAAGGTGATTGGGTACTTATTTATGATAGCAATTTAAATAACCAACATAGTATTTTACAAAAGTTTTTAAAATGTTAATTTGGACCGTTGTCGTGGTAGAGAGAATTTGCCTCAAGAAAGTGCTGGACTTCTAGCTGCCACTAATTATTCAATCAAGATCCAAGTATAATAAAAACCTCCAAATTTATATAAAATATTTCTTCATAGGGCTTTTATACTGAATACATAAGCCTTATTTCCTCAAATCTCTCAAAACATAACAAATGCTCTAAAATCCTTATTCCCCCGTAGGAAGGAAATTTTTACCAAACTTCAATAACCCATAACTTTTAATCCAGCAGTCTAAATCTACTCCAAATTTATATGAATTATTGATGTGTTCTTCACAACTACCACCACAAATTTCAACTGTTGATTCATTACTAATCTTTAGATATTGCCAAAATCCTAGCAGTAGCTTCGAACCCTTGTTTACAAACACTAGTGTATTAAATTCTTCATATCTAACAATCTAAAAGTCCAAATACTATGAAACTTTGATGTATAATTTTTTTGCATAATAATACACCTTTTTAAAAAATTTGAGACAAAAATTCATCTAAAAACTTAAGATATGGCAAACCCCATCACTATCAACAAAATAGTCTACTTACTGCCTTGGAATTCGATCTGCTGTCTTTGACTCCCAATATCTCCTTCTTCAAAATTCCAATTGTAATAATTCTTCTACATCAGGTGTAGAGCTTGAAATCACTCTCTAGCCACACCTCCCGATCTCCAAAAGCTCTCATATAACTCCTTCAATCTTCAAAAGAGTGATAGTAGGTATAATTTGTACATCCTAATTTCAAGTACCTACTCCTCCTTCATTAAAATTCCAAATCCTTCCATTTTTATACCAAAATTTTAGCCCAAAAAACAAGATTTCTTATCCTAGTCTTTGATTTTCAAATCCCCTCTTTAAAGTCACCAAAACCCTTGTTAAGGTTACAGGCAGCCTCCTCAAAGCCCATTGGGCATGGTATTCAACCAATAGGGATGAAGTTTCCCATTCCTTGCCTTCATCCAACCATGCCTTGATTTCATCCCTCCTAATTAGCCTCCTACTAGCTTAAATTTTCATCCTTAGGCTCCCACCTTCTCTCAAGGCTTCATACTAAACATTTAGGTTCTATATAATTTAAATCCCATAACCAAATTAAGTAAAAATCTAAAATAAATTTTCTTATACCAACTCCCTTTAATTTATTTTACTAACCATTCTAATATGTATCTAAATTCATAAACATATTATGCATTTTGAGTGGATTTTACATATTATAAGTAATTACAGTATGATACTGTATGTGGTAGTAATAATCCATAACAATGCCACATATTCATTGAAAGAATTGGATGGTACAAGGTTAAAAATATCTATTATTGGAAAGTGAGTGAAGGTTTTTAAAAGACAAGATGGAAAAATAAATGTAGAGGATCATGCTGAAGATATCAATGATTTTAAAGAAGATAATTATATTGAAATAGATGAGGAATATAATGATAAAGAACTTGATGCAAAAAATGAAGAAATGGTGTAATGCCAACTATGACATATAGGTTGTTGGTGCATACCAGATGATGCACAAGTTTAGAAGAGGTAGATGTTGTGTTATAATATATTTATGTGATGAAAAATATGAATAATAGTGATTTCTATTTAATATTCAAATATCTTAATTCAATAGGAACTTAAGATATTTAAAAAAGATTTTATGAAAGCCTTTTAGATTATTTTCTTATTTTAATAGCTAATAGATAAAAGTTAGTTATTAAATTTTTTTTCTAGATTATAGAAACTCTTTTATTACTTTTGAAAAGCCATAAGTTAATAAAAATAAGATAGAAGAGATAAATAATTAGTATAATTGATACTAGGATTAAGTTGAGGATAAGCTCAAGTTTAAAAATCCTTAGAATAAGTTGAATTGATACTTGGGGATCGACCGTGTATGAGACAAGGTTGAAATTGGACCTCTAGCCACAAAAATGGCCTTCAAGGATAGGGTGTTAGGACATTTAAAGATTGGCAATTAAGGTTGAATAATTAGCTTCAAGTTTGTTTTAAAGACATTAGGCTTGTTTCTATAGAGTTTAGGAGGACTTAGCAATTGCTATCTAAAATCAAGATTTGTACTAGAAGTTAAGTTTTTATGCAATAAAATTAGGACCAACACTTTTAGCTATTGTGTACAATTGAAGTAACATCTATAGTTAAAAACTTGATAATATATGGATGATTGAGTGTGCTAAGACTAAGTAAAAATTTATAACAATCTAATGGTACAATTGAGATTTACATGATCTTTAATACAAAGAGGTATCAGAAATTGGCAGTTTAAGATTGTTTAGAGTTTTTACAATATCTAAAGATCTATCAATTGAATCAAGGTGAAATTTGGCACAATATTAGAAGACTTAAAAAATTGGCTTTATACCAATTTTTAACTAAAATTAATGATTGGAGAAGGAGAAATTGGTGCTGGGATATCTGCATCAACTTCCAAGTTGGCAACCAAGTGACATTAGTGTGATTTTTGGTTAATTTTTAACAATTTGTAAGTTGTGTTGGACTAAAACTTTCTAAGTATATAGAAGAATTATATTTACATTTGTGTAAAAAATTTTACACTAATTTGATAGTCAAATTAAAATTTATAGCTTATTGAAGTTTAATAATTAAGATTAAGATTTGCAAAGAGAAATCTAAGTTGCTTGATTGTGACAAGTAACAAAGAAATTGGGATTTATATGTCAATGAAGTTATTAGAAAGAGTGTTTTTAGCCACTTTGTATTGACTTAAGTACTCTCATATTGATATTTGAATCATATTCTTTTTATATGGATGAAACTTGTTAAAGATTCTTGAGTATATGTAAATCAGAACTTCATCTTTGATAGCCAAGGGCCTAGTGCATTTCCAAACATAATAACATATAATATGACAATAGATCAAGGAGGCAGATGAATAGAAGACTATATTTTGGACAAGATATAAATATTTTAAATATAATGTCATGCCCTTTGGACTAACAAATATACTTGCTATCTTTCAATATTTAATAAATGACATTTTTTGAAAGCACCTAGACAAGTTTGTGATGATTTATCTTGATAATATGTTAATCCACTCAAAAAATTTGAAAGAACACAAGAGGCACGTAAAATTGATATTATAAGAGCTGTAAGATATAAGTTTATATCCCAAGCTAGAAAAATATGTATTTTTTCAACTAAAGATGGAATTTTTGGGATACATTATAACTACTAAGGATTTGATGATGGATCCCAAGAAGGTGGAGGCAGTTATACAATGGGCTATTTTGAAGATTGTAAGAGACATATAATATTTTTTTGGATTTGCTAACTTTTATTGGATCTTTATAAAAAATTACTCTTAAGATGCCATCCCTCTTATTCAATTGACATGCAATGACAAGTTGGAATAGAAGCCTCAAGTAGAGAAGATATTGCAAGACCTTAAGATGGTGTTTACTATAGATCCAATCTTGGTACATCCAAACTTTACAAAAGTATTTTATATGGAGACTAATACTTTAGATTTTGCATTAAAGGTCATACTTTCACAAATAGATATAGATAAAAAATTCCATCCTATTGCATTTTATTCTTAAAAAATTTTTGTTACAAAAATTAATTATGAAATTTACAATAAAGAATTTTTTATTATTACAAATTCTTTTCAAGAATGGCATCATTTTCTTGAAAGAGCAATGCATCTTATGATTGTATATATAAATCACAAGAACTTAAAATATTTTATATCAACTTGGATTTTTAATCGCCGCCAAGCTTGATGGAATATGTCAATATCTCAATTTAATTTTGTCATCACTTATCAACTTAAGAAGCAACAAGGGTTGTTTGATATTTTATCAAGGAGATCATATCTTATACCAAGAGTAGAAAAGGCAACATTTGATTAATAATATGTAACTTTGTTGAAGCCAGAGTAATTTTGCCTTTGTGCCACTATTACATCAACACCTATTGATTCTAATTTCTTTAATAAGGTGTGAGCTACAACCACTAATGATTCTTTGATTTTTAAAATCAAGCATTGCATTAATAAAAATATTGACAAGTTTAAGCTTGAAAAAGACTTTCTATACTCTAAAGAATATTTATATATCCTAGAAGGACCTATATGACTGCACATTTTTCAATCTCACCATAACTTTTGAGCTGCAGGTCACTTTGGATTTAATAAGACCTTGGAACTTATTTCTTGAGATTTTTGGTGGCCTCAAATGTGAAAGGCTGTGAAGGACTTTGTGCTCTCTTGTGATATCTATTCAAGATTGAAGAATCCTTGACATTGTCTTTATGAACTCTTACAGCCCTTGTCTGTTTTAAAATAGTAATGGTCTTTTATCTTGATAGATTTTATTACCAATCTACCTCCATCCAATTCATTGAATAACATCCTTATGGTGGTTGATCAACTCATAAAGATGGCTTATTTTATTCTTTATAAGAAGACTACATCTAATATCTTCACTATAAAATGTAATAATATCTATTTTTATAATAATATTATTTTATTCTTATAATAATAGTCTTCTTATAAGGAATAAAATATTATTTTTATTATTATATTAATATTATTTTATTCCTTACAAGAAGACTACATAGATATTATTTAAAGTTTGATTTATAGATTACGCCAAAGAATAATAATCCAGCAGCTGAAAGATTTGCAAAGCATCTATCGCAACACCAAACAATTTTGAAGCTTCAATTGCAAGCAGTTCAAGATGCTTACAAATCATTTGTAAATAAATTCAGAAAAAATTATCTGCTTTTTATATTAGAGATAAAATATGGCTTCTTCAACTGCACATCAAAACCAAGTGGCCATACAATAAGTTGGACTATTAGAGACTAAGTCCATTTTTTGTCCAAAAGCAAATTAATTTAGTGGTATATTACTTGGAACTACCATCTTCTATACAGATACATGTAATTTTCCATGTCTTTCTTTTAAAACCTTATAGAAAGTCATGTCTTTCGAGAAGAATACAACAATTGTCACCTAATATCAAAATAAAAAATCATAAAGAATACGTGATAAAAAAGGTGCTAGATTCATAGCAAAGGTAGAAAAAATTAGAATATCTTATTCATTGGTATGGCTATGATATCAATGAGTGTACATGAGAACCGGTCAAAAATCTTGCTAATGTGCCTCAAAAGATATGGGAATTTCATTAACTCTATCTCTACAAATCCAAACATGTTTGATGATAACTTCTTGGTGAAAATTGGATCTAAGGAATATTTGTAAGAAGAAAAGAGTTAAACTAAAACTTTCATTAGTATGTAGTTATTTATTCCAAGATAGAATAGAATAATAGAAGCAAGTCAATTGCCATGTCCAATCTTCAAGTGTTGAAAGATTTAGCACAATAAGATTTAGAAGATTCACTTGCTATATAAGCTTCAAACAAACTAGTACAATTTTCACAGCCTTCAATTGAATAAAGTGAGGATGATACATTTTAGTGCTAAGTATGACTATAGTTAGTACTATTAGGAACAACACTCAATCATACAAGTCTTGATTTTAATGTTTGAGCTTGGAAAAATGAATCCTTCTAAGCTTAAGATCTTGTTTAGAAGATATTTTGAAGGCCGCAATGAAGATCAAATCTTTAGATGGGATGTTTTAATAATAGAGGTATTAGCTCAAGACCATAGGCAATTTCTTCAAGGACCAATAGAACCTATTGTCCAAGAACACAGAATAAAATACATAGCTTCATTAGTACAATGTATTCTTGATTTTTTATGTATGTAAAAAGATTTTTGAAGGTATGAGCTTTTTTTGGAACTTATTACTAAAAAAAGATTAATATTAAAAATATATACTTTGGAAGTTTATAGAATCTTCTAGAATATTTTAGAGATTTTTGAGTTAATAAAAATCAATTAAAAAGCTTTATAGTTGGTGAAAGTAGCTCAAGAAGCTTCGTAGTTAGTAGAAGGAGCTCAAATTGCTTTCAAGTTGGTAGAAAGAGCTCAAGAAGCTTTCTAGGTGGTAGAAGCTATTCAAGAAGCTTCTTAATTTGATAGAAGCCGCTCCAAAAGCATTCTAGACATGAATATATAAAGGAGTCAATGTCATAGATAAGATTTATTCCAATAATCATTTAATTAATATGGATAGATAGAAGTAGGTAAAAATAGATTAATTTCATAATATCTTATAAAAAAGCTTTTTAGAAGCTTCATAGATGTGGATTCACTATTATACATGTCTATAGGTAATTGATAGGCTAAAAACTTGGCTAATAAGCTAGCCATGTATTGCACATGTTAGTAGCTTGTAGAATAAATTAACCACATATTGTACATGTTGGTAGCTTGTAAAATAAGTTAAATATATGGTGCATATGTAGGAAACTTATCTTGCAAGTTTAATATGTATCTTGCAAGTTAGTTACATGTTGGAGGTTCTATAGAATGCCGCCACATAGTTCTTAGATAGATAGTATATATAGAGACAAGAGTGAAGCCTTTTTCACTCTTATCAACACCTTTCTTGTTTTTAATCTTATTTCAAGAGTCTCTAGTCTTCTTATCTTTGTCAATAGCCATTCTGGTTTTAATATTATACCATCTTCAAGTGATTTTGAGTAACATGAGATTATATTTTATTCTTTTATAATTCATGTTCTTGTCCTTGATAATTTGACAAGAGTAAAGATTCATTCTTCTTATTTTGTGTTTAAGAAGTGAATGGATTACCCCACTTCTACTATTGTATTTGAAGGTTGCGGATTATCCATCTTTAAACTAACAGTCTTTGCTTTCTAATCTTAATTTTTTGAAAAAATAGACTGGATCATTCTTCTTTATAGAAATTTTTTTAATTTGATATTAGAGGTTGCGGATTACCCTCTTCTAATTCAAATTGTGAAATTATTAAGATAGAAGAAAGGATCATAGATGCTACATTTAGCGAAAGTGAGAATAGATTTGCAATTATTGTAAATCTTCAAGAACTTGTGAATATTCTTAAAATAGAAATTTCACAAATCACTAACACCAATCATGGAGGCACTATTCCCATGCCTATGGAAGAAGTCCAAAGCCTATACCAAGAAGTTATACAATTGAGAAAAGTAAGTAAATCCACCTCACAAGCAAATCCAAGAAGCCTTGCTTCTATCAACATAAAGGAGGTAAAGATTAGTACGTCTGAGAAGTTCAATAGAATAAGATCAAAATTTTGAGGATTTTTACAACAAGTCAAGCTATATCTAAGGTTGTACCCTTTCCAATACTCTAATGGATTTTTTGAAGTTAGATTCATAGACACACTTCTATCTAGAAGTGCTCTTTCTTGATTTGCACCTTTGATGGAAAAAGATCCATAACTTCTTTATGATTTGAATTCATTTCTTGAAGTGTTTATGGCCACATTTGAAAAAAATGATCAAATGAAGGTAACAGAGATGAAGCTCTTATCTTTACAATAAGGATTATGGTCAGCCATAATATATGTTGTAGAATTTCAAAATCTTACTTGCGATGTAGAGTGGAACAATAAGGCCCTTATTAATCAATTTTATCATGGTTTGAAGGATAACATCAAAGACTTATTATTAATAATATCAAAAGCAGATTCTTTAGAATAATTTATTACTCAAGCCATTATATGTGATAATCATTTATTTGAAAGGTATCAAGAACATAGATTTGGTTGAAGAAAATTGAATCAATTGATAATAGAAACTCTTAAGTTTTCAGAAACTTATCTGACTAAGCTAGATCCAAATACAAATTGATACAATATATTTTAAACCTCTCACTGAACAGAAAAAGACTAGATGTTGTCAAGAAGGATTGAGATTATATTGTGGAGAAATAAAACATACTTCTCAATATTATCCAAAGAAGCAACACAATCACAAAATGAAGAATATGGTTGCTAAAAAAGATAATATGTTGAAAAATGAGCTTTTCCAGCTATAATAGGGATTTTGTGGCTAGAATCATGTACAACACCTTATAGAGGTCTTATTCTTTCATCTAATCCCTCACCTTATTTTATTATAGATATATTTTTAGAACCTAAAAATCTCAAAGTCCTTGTCTTATTAAATTCAAGAGCCTCAGCTTGTTTCACAAATAAAGACTTTGTCAAAAAATAAAAAATATCTTTAGTCAAGAAAACTAAATCTGTGCACGTTGAAGTCATAGATGGTTGTTCATTGTCTTCTAGAAATATTATCCATGAAACTATTCTTTTAGATGTAGCAATTAAAGGACATAATAGCATAGTAATATTTAATATAATTAGATCTCCCTCCAATCCAATTATTTTAGGATTATCATGGTCAAAAAAATATAATCTTCAAATAGATTGGACTTCTTGTAACCTTGACTTTTTTTATAATTTAATCTAGACATCTACTAGTTAAGTAGACATATATAATTCTAATATATTTAAATCCTTACTAATAGGTGTAAAAGCTTTCATATATGCAACAAAAGAAGGATCTTCTTTTGTTATATATGCTACATCCATTTTAGATGCCAAAAAGACTACAAGTGATATTTCTAGCCAATATTAAGATTTTCAAGATGTTTTTAAAAAGAAGAACGCAGATATTCTTTTGGAACATCGACCTTATGATTGTTCAATTGATCTTCAAGAAGGAGCTCAACCACCATTTGGACCAATCTATAGTTTATCACAAAATAAGTTAGCTATATTGAAGGAATATATTGATGATAATTTAGCTAAGAACTTCATATGCCATTCAAAGTCTCTAAGAGGAGCTCCTATCTTATTTGTGAAAAAAAAAGATGGATTGCTATAGATGTACATAGATTATTGAAGACTTAACAAGATTACCATCAAGAATAGGTATCCTTTATCTTTGATTTCAAGACTTCTTGATCAACTCATTCAAGCAAAGATCTATATAAAAATAGACCTACAAGGAGCATATAATTTGATTTGCATCAAAAAAGGTGATAAATGAAAAATTGCATTTTGAATTAGGTATAGATATTTTGAATATAATATTATATCTTTTGGACTTACAAATGCACCAATTGCTTTTTAACATCTTATGAATGATATTTTTTTTGAATTTCTTGATGATTTTATTGGACAATATTTTGATCTATTTAAAAGTATAAAAAAATATGAATTTTATGTTTGCTATGTATTACAAAAACTTAGAGATGCAAGGCTATATGCCAAGATGGAAAAGTGTGTATTTCATACTATTCAAGTTGATTTTTTAGAATACATCATCTTGAATGATGGTCTTCAGATGGATTCTAAAAAAGTCCAAACAATCATGGATTGGAAGATTTCAAGAATAGTAAAGGATGTGTAATACTTTTTGAAATTTGCCAATTACTATCAAATCTTCATTTAAGATTTTTCTCAAGTTGCAACTCCATTGATACACTTAACTTGTAAAGATAAATTCGAGTGGAGTAAAGAAGTAGAAGAATTGTTTGAAGCTTTGAAGACAACTTTTACTTTTACACCAATTTTGTATCATGTTGATTTTTCTAAAATATTTTTTATGGAAATAAATGCATCAGACTTTACTTCAGATATGATATTGTCACAAATGGAAGCAAAAGACAAATTACATCTAATAGCTTTTTATTCTAGAAAATTTTCAGCAACACAAATCAACTACAAAATCGATGATAAAGAACTCTTTGCAATTGTGGATTCTTTTCAAGAATGGCATCATTATTTAGAAAGAGCTTCTAGTCAAGTTATCATGTATACAAATCATAAGAACCTTAAGTAATTTATGTCAACTTGTATGTCGAATCATTGTCAAGCTTGTTGGAGTATGTCTTTGTCAAGATTCAAGTTCATTATTATTTATTGGCTAGAAAAAAAAAAGGTTTGTCCAATGTCCTTTCTAGACATTCTTATCTTATACAAAAAAAAAAAAAAATTCAGCTTTTAATCAATAAAGGATAATTTTCTTGAAATCAAAGCAATGTCATCTTCAAACAATGAAATCAACATTGTTTGTTGATTCAACTTTTATCAAATAAGTCTAATCAAATATATCTTTAGACCCTCTTGTTCATGAGATTAAGAATAATTCATCTAAGTCTTATGATGCTTCTAAATTTGAATTTAAGAATGATCTATTCTATTTCAAAAGATACCTATATATTCCAAAAGGTGAAGCATGACTATGTTTTTGTGTTGTGGTTTGGCTACCATGTGAAAAAATTGTATATATATATTTAATGTATAATTTATTACATAGTTAAATGAGAGTCATATCAATGGATTTTTATTGATTATAAGATGGAATTAGGTTGCTAGTTTAGAAGGGATCTATTAAAAGGATTATTATTGAGGTTTATACAACCTTGTTTCTACTTTTGATAGTAATTTTGAGATTGATTTTATATTGATATTAACTTTTGTATATCTTAAGTCACCTTTATTAGACATTGGTGACCCTTAAAATCTTAGTTTACTTCTTTTATTTAGTGTTTAAAGCATAAAATATGTAAATCTTATAAGAAGCAGGATTAAAAAAGGATTTTTAGTGTAAAAAAGATAGTTTGGCCATCTATGTGGATGAATAGAGGTGGATAGAAATCTCTATTCTAATTGGCCAAAAATCATGCCCAATGGACTTCAAGGAGGCTACCCGAGGATTTATTAGGAGTTAGGGTTTGTTTTTTAAGAGGAGTCAAATATCAAAGGCTAGGATCATAAGTTTTAGGTTTTTGGATCTGGTTTAGGTGCAAATTTTGTGTGATTTGCACTTTTTATGAAGAAGTTATAGGCGCCCAAAGTTAAGGTGTTGATTTTGAACCTATTGTCACTCTTTTAGGCGTAACTCGCGCATATAGAGAGTAATAAAGGATCGGCGATTGGAATTAGAGAGAACACTTTCTTGGCTACACTTTTTACATATGGCTTGATAAAATCCAAACTAAGGTGAAGGAGATATTGGGAGTTGAAGTCAGTGCTTACAAACTTAAGGGCAGTAAGTGACCCGCTTACATAGTGGTTACATTTTGAGCTATATCTTAGGCAATTTGATAGATTTTTGGCTCAAAATTTTCAAGAGTGTATATGTTTATGTCACAAGATTGTATGCAAAAATTTTGTGGCATTAGGATTTTGGATTTGTGAGATATAAGGAAAATAGTGCTCGGGTGTCTCTGAGCTAGGATTTTAAGCACTTGCTAGGGGTTTTGAGATATCGGACAATAAAAAACAGATTTATTATTGATTATTTCTTGTGATGAAACTTAAGAAGATTTTCTACACTTTGAAAAAAATTTTATAGAAATTGAATGGTTGGATCAAGAGTTATTGGACTGTAAAGTTCAACAAGAAATAAGTCCTTGCGGATGAATAAAGTTTTGAAGGATTTTTGTGGAAATTTGAACCCTTTTTGTACAAACTTACTTGAATACAAGAGGGTTTATATACATAAGTTTTCTTTTGTGAGATTGTTGTATTATTTGTCCTTTTTATTAAAGATAAATTATGTGTTGGATTTTTGCCATTAATTTTCAAATAAACTCTTCACAGCCAGGTATCCAGTGTATTCCCAGATAGAAGACTATGTCATACAACAACATGCTCTTGAAGCTTGTCACAACTTCCTTGCAGTAGAAAATTTTAGATATGACAAGACTTTGGAGCTAATATCAAGAGATTTTTGATGGCCTCAAATGTGGAAGGCTGTTGAAGAGTTTGTACAGTTGTATGACGTTTGTTCAAAATCAAAAACTCCTTATCATCAATCTTACGGACTTCTCCAACTATTACCTATATGGGAACAACCTTGCTCTTTTGTTTCTATGGATTTTATTACAAATCTTTCAAAATTAAGTTCATATGATTTTATATTTATGATTGTAGATCGTTTCATCAAAATGGCCCATTTTATATTATGTATAAAATCTATTATAGGTAAAGAAATAATTAAATTCTTCTTGATAATATCTATTACTATCATGGATTACCAAGGGATATTATATCTAATAGAAGGATGCAATATGTATCAAGATTTTGGAAGACTCTTTTCAAAATATTGAAGATGGATATAAAACTATTCTTAACTTTCTACCTTCAAACTGATAGACAAACAGAATAAGTAAATTAATTTTTAAAGCAATATTTGAGATATACCATCAACTATCATTAAGATGATTAAACAACTCTTTTACCATTGGCAAAGTTTGCTTATAATAATTTGATACATTTGTCTATTCAACAAATTCTATTCTTTGTAAAGTATGGTTATCATCCACAACTTGATATTTTTGACTTTTCAAAGATTAATAATCCTCTGGCAGAAGTTTTGGCAAATTAGTTGTCAAAGTTATATGCAACAATGAAGACATAATTAAAAGAAGCTCAAGAACGACAAAAATCAATACAAATCTCTATTGTAAGAAACAATCTCAATTCCACGTGGACAATAAGATATGATTACTTCATCATAATATCAAGACTAATTGTCTTTAAAATAAGCTAGATTATCGTAGACTTGGACCATTTCTAATTTGTGAACAAATTAATCCAGTTGCCTATTGATTACATCTGCCAAAATCTATGAAGATCCATCTTGTATTCCACGTATTATTGCTTAAGCCATATAAGACAATGGATATATAAGAAAAAAGACAAATACCATTGCCTCTTATAGATGTGAATAATAATAAAGAATTTGAGATGGAAGAGATCTAAGATTTGAAACAACGTCAAAATCGGCTGAAATATCTTATACATTGGCGCAGATACAATATTAGTGAATGTACATAGAAGCCATCTAGGAATTTAACAAATGCATCAACAAAAGTCAATTCTTTTTATTGACAGCATCTATCAAAATTACAATAAAGAGTTAAAAAAATCCTTGCTATAAAGCCAAGCAGGTTCAAAAAAGGTTTCTTTTTATCTTATATCACTGTCTATTATTTCTTTGAATTTATTCATACCAAAAGAAATCGAGAATCAATAATTTATAAATTTAGTTCAAGAGCCATTGTTTGTTGATTTATCGGATGGGACATTACAACTATTACACCCTTTAAGATGACAGAATAGAGATGAAGATTGTCAAGAACAATATATTCTTCCTTGGATTGATGGTAAGATACAACGTGTTTAGTATCACGATCTTAAAAAAGACTCTCGATGTTTGGTGATACTTTCAGAAGTAGGAACTATTCTTAATGGAATTTCAAATATATATTTTTTTAAAGAAGTTATGATCAAATAACAGGGTGGTTCTCTTATCCTAGTATGGATCACTATTGATGGTTGAAAAGACCTATTTACTATCTTCAAAGGGAATAAAGATCAAAGTATGTAATAAATATAATTTGGTACATCTTGGACTTCTTCAACACGTAATTACCATTCCTTGTGGAACTTCTTTCTAAAAGGGGAGATAATGTCACTAACAAGATTTATTCCAATAATCATCTAATTAATATGGATAGATAGAAGTAGGTAAAAATAGATTAATTTGATAATATCTTATAGAAAAGCTTCTTAAAATCTTTATAGATGCGGATTCACCATTATATATATCTATAGGTGATTGATAGGCTAAAAACTTGATCAATAAGCTAGCCATGTGTCGTACATATTGGCAGCTTATAGAACAAGCTAGCCATGTATCGCACATGTTTATAGCTTGTAGAACAAGCTAAGTACATGGCACACATGTAAAAAACTTGTCTTGCAAGTTTGACATATATCTTACAAGTTGGACACATATTGGAGGTCCCATAAAATGCTGCCATATAGTTCTTAGATAGATAGTATATATAGAGACAAGAGTGAAGCCTTCTTCATTCTTGTCAATGCCTTCTTTGTTCCTAGTCTTGTTTCAAAAGTCTCTAGTCTTCTTGTCTTTGGCAATAGCCATTCTAATTTTAATACTATACCATCTTCGAGTGATTTTAAGTAGTACAAGAATATATTTTGTTCTTTTATGATTCATATTCTTCTCTTTAATAATCAAGGTTAAAGAGTTCTTCAGTCTTGATAATATATCTTTTGGAATTCTAGCTCACCTTTCTTGATGTTGTTTGTATATTCATTTATGTAATTCAAATTCTTGTTGATTTTTTTTGGAAACTTTATTCTAATTCAAATCTCTAACTTTGTATTCTTATATTCTTAGCATGTTTAAGACAATACTTCTTATCTAATGATTCTTTGACAACCATATATTATTGTTGTAAAAATAAAAACCAAAGTATTAAATGATGGATCAAAATATACTCACATCAGAAACAAAGATGGTAAAAGAACAATGTAGTTCTTAACTATACGTGCTAACCATAAATATAATAAAGATTATCTATAGAGCGGCTCATTACCAAGGGTCAATGAGGAATTTAAGGATTTTTATAGGATGCTACTATAGAGCGAGGATGTAGTGGTATATCAAAGAAGGTACTCTTACAAGAAAACAAAAGTATCTTTTATAAAAGACTTGTAAAATTTTTTAAGAATATATTTGCTATACATATATAATTTAATGACCTACAAAAATGATAAAAATGGTAGTATAAAAAATTAAAAAAGATCTAAAAAGAATGGGTGTATTTAACAAAGATGATAAGATGATAGGTATATATATGGAAATAGGTTTAGAAGATATATTAGAATAACTCATTAAAGTTGAAGAAACAAATGAAGATGAAGTGGTGCAAGTACATTCAAGAGAGCTCTACTCAATCATATAAGCATTTCAAGATTATAAAGTCAAAGTTAAAACGAGGTTTAAAATTATAAAAATAAAAACAAAACCTGTATTTATAATATTATCTAGTGATTCAAACAACCAAGTTTAAGAAGCTTCAAAAAAAAAGGACTTACAAAATTCTAATTAAATTGGCTACAAATTTATTGAAAGTACATTCAAGAAATTGAAGGTAGGATCTATGGATTTTTTTCTATCTATTAAAGAAATGGAATTTAGAAATATGCTAAAGAAGTATGAAAAAAAATTTGCTTTTGAATTTTCAGAAATTAGATGTGTGGATCCAAGTATTGTGGCACTAATATTGTTGTTTACATGATGAATAGAATAAATAAGATTCTCTATGATTTTATTTTAAAAAAGACTATGTCTTTTTTAAATGATATTTTGATAAAAAGGTATATAAAAGAAGAAAAAGAAAAAATAATGGATCAAAAGAGGTGTTATAAATTTTTATCTAGTTATATTTTGGATTGTGATAAGATTTTGTTACTACTTGAAGAAGTTCACTTAACATTATCAGGAGCTAAATCTAACTTTGGAATTTGAGAGGTTGATATTGTAGGACATTTGTGTGGATGGTTTGGTCGCAAACTAGATCCTAATAAAGTGAATGCCATACAACAAATGAAAGAAGTTTGTAGTTCAAAAATAAAAATGCAAAGATTTTTAGGAGCTTGTATATTTTATTATCTATGGATTCTATATTATGCGTATGTAGCAAATCTTTTTTATAGTCTACTACAAAAAAAAAGAGGTTTAAATGAGAGAAGACATATACAAAAGTAATACAAAAGCAATACAAAAGCTAAAGCAATTATTATCTTTTCCACATGTGCTACGTAGAATAAGTTATGAGGATAAAAAATTAGTGATACTTATAATTGATACTAATCCAATAGCTATTGGTTGGACACTAGGACAAGATGATGAAGAAGGGAATTGATTTATTATACAATTTGAAACTAAGGTATTAAATGGTAGAAAAAGAAACTATCCAGAAGTGAAATGAGAATTATGGGGGGCAATGATAGCTATGAAAATTAAAAGAGATTATTTAATAAGAATATCAATGATAATAAAAATAGATTATTTGTCATTATTAGAAATGATCACCAATTATAATACCCTTGATATTGCTATGCCAAAGTGGATTATATATATTAAGTCTTTAAATCTTAAATTTAAGTATATAGCGGGCAAAAATAATCTAATAGCAGATATATTATTTTGGATTAGATATGAATAAGAAGAAGATTTTATTAATGATATTGATGATGTAGGTATTACTTTCTATTCTAGAACACAATAAGGACAGAATGAACATATTAAAAAGTTCATGGAAGAACTATATGAAGGAGAATGGATAGATATTGGACACTTTTTGAGCATGTTACTAAAGCAATTGGAATGGAATGATATTCACTTCAAGTAGATTAGATGAAAAGCCTACAACTACTTTTTACAAGGTGGATATTTGTGGAAGCAATATAAAAAGGACAGTGGTATATCACAAAGAGTAATTTATAAGAAAGAAATGTAAGAGCAATTGATCCAATAATTCTATGATAGTTTGTGGGCCGGCCATAGAGGTATTTATGCCACCTTTAACAAACTTAAAAAAAATATTGGTAGCATAATATGTATAAAAATGTGATGAAGTTTGTGGAATCATGTCAAATTTGTCAAATATATTTAGAAATTTAACACAAAGATGGATTACATCATATATATTTTTTAATAATATATTATAAGTGGATGGTGGATTTAGTTACTATACCTATGAGATTGTAGCAAATGCAATACTTAATTTTGGCACAAGAAGATATATCTAACCAAGTAGAAGAAAGAGCTCTATGAACAAAATCCATTGAAGGAGTTTATAGATTTCTACTAGAAAATATAATTTGTAGGTACAAATGTATTAGAAAGATTATTGCTAATTGTAAAAAATTAGATGCACATGAGGCAAGAAATTTTTTTGAAAGATGTGGAATCAAGCTTGTACTCATAATAGCATATAATTTTGAAGGTAATGCCAAAAGTGAGCAAGGTCATCTTGTGATAAATAAAGCCATTGTTAAAGTATATAAAAGAAGAATAAAAGAATAGCCAAGATTATTACCATTTACTCTATAGGCTGATTGTACTACTTAGAATTTAATAACTGAATATATTCTAGTGAAGCTGATATAAGGATAAAAGCCTATTATGCCGATTGAAGAACAAATATATCCTTGGAGTGTTTTACCTTAGCAAGATAATATGTCTAGAAAAGAACTTCTTGTACTTTGAATTTATTAATTAAAAAAAAGACTTAAAGATATAAAAATAATAATTATAAGATTAAAAGAGGCACATATAAAAAATAAGAACAGATTTGACAAGTGACATTGGTGAAGGTAAAAAAAAATTTAGAAAGATGATTGGATTTTGGTATATGATAGTAGCTTAGATAATCAGCATAGTACTCTTACAAAAAATTTTAAGCACTGATTTGGATCTTATGTGGTTGTGAATGTTTTAAATAATGTTACATATGTACTAAGGGAGTTAGATGGAACACATCTTAAAGTTTCAATTGGAAGGAAGTACATAAAATTCTTTAAATAATAGAATTAAGACATAATACATGAAGATGTAAGAGAAGATATTGATTTCTTTATAAATAAAGAAAAAAAATTGGATTTTAAAAAGAATATTGTTAAAGCAATTATATGATGCCAACCACAGCTTTGATTTTTCTTGGTGCATATCAAAGGATGCACACGTTTGGAAGAGGTAGATGTCATGTTGTGATTCAATTACCATGTGAAAATATTGTATATATATATTTAATGTATAATTTACTACTTAGTTAAGTGAGAGCCATATCAATGGATTTTTATTAATTACAAAATATGATTAGATTGTTAGCTTAGAAGGAATCTATTAAAAATATTATTATTAAGATTTATACAAGCTTTTTTTTGATAGTGACTTTTGAGGTTGATTTTATATTAATAATAACTTTTATATATCTTGAGTCACATTTATTAGACATTGGTGACCTTTGAGATCTTATTTATTTCTTTTATTTGATATTTAGAATACATATTATATAAATCTTATTAGAAAAAATATTAAAAATAAATTTTTAACATAAAAAAAAATAGTTAAGCCATTGACATAAATGAATGGAGATGGATAATAGAAGTCTCTATTTCTATTGGCCAATAGTCATACATAATAGGCTTCAAGGAGGCTGCTTGAGGCCTTATTAGAAATTAGGCTTTGTTTTTTGAAAATACTTGAACATCAAAGGCTAGGATCAGCAAGTTTGAATTTTTTGCTATAGTTTTAGTATAAAAATTGTGTGATTTGGATTTTTTATAAAAGAGATATAGGTGCTCAAAGTTGAGGTATTGAAATTGTATCTACTATAACTCTTTTGGATATAACTTGAGTGTACAAAAAGAAATAGAAGATTGGCGACTAAGGTTGAAAAGAGCACTTTTTTTTGTTATATTTTTTATATATGGCTTGATAAAATCTAAGCTAGGATGAAAAAAATATTGGAAGTTGAAGTCAATACTTATAATCTAAGAATAGTAAATAACCTTGCTTAATTAGTTGTTGTATTTTGAGCTATATCTTAAGCAATTTGATAAGCTTTTGGCTCAAAATTTTCAGAAGCATGTATGTTCATGTCAAAAAATTATATATAAAAGCTTTGTTATATTAGGATTTTGGATTTGTGAGATATGAAGAAAATAATATATGAATATATATAAGCTAGGATTTTTAAGATATCAGACAATTAAAAATAAATCTATAGTTGAATTTTTTTTGTAATGAAGCTTAAGAATATAACCTACATTTTAGAAAAAAATAATAAAAATTGAATGGCTGGATTAAGATTTATTGAACTCTAAAATTTGAGAAGAAATAAATCTTTGTAGGTGAATAATATTATTACAATTTGAGCCTTTTGTACAAATTAAAAGAATTTTTTTAAAAGCCATGACTTTGTGGAGGTGGAAAAATAGATATAAGGAGCTATAATAAAATTTTGATATAAAAATGAGATTTTGAAAGAAGATTATGGATTTTTCTTGAATGTTATTAGCAATCTAACTTATCATTAACTGGTTACTTGTGATTTTATAAAGAAAAGGATATTGAAGATCTTCTATATACCATAGAAGGATCTTATATATAAATCTATTTAAATATAAGAGAATTTTATTAAAATAATTTTTTTCAATAATATTATTATATTATTTGTCTTTTTTTATTAAAGACAAATCACTTATTAGAATCTTGCCAGTGAGTTATAAGTAAATTTTCTACAACTAAGTACCTAATATTTTTCTAGATTGAAGATTATGCCACACAACAGCATTCATCATAATTTCAATCTTACTATATCCAGATTTTACAAAAGCATTCTACATAGAGATTGATGCTTTGGATTTTGCACTAAAGGTCATACTTTCACAAATGGATATAGATGATAAACTCCATCTTGTTGCATTTTATTTTTAAAAATTTTTTACTACCAAATTTAATTATAAAATCCACAATAAGGAGTTTTTTCTATTGTAGATTTTTTAAAAAAAATAAAATCATTTTTTTAAAAGAACAATACATCCTATGATTGTATATACAAATCACAAGAATTTAAAATATTCTATGTTAGCTCAAATTGTTAATAGCCGTCAAGCTCAATGGAATATGTCATTATCTTGATTTAACTTTGAAATTATTTATCAACCTAGAAAATAAGAAAGGTTGTCCGATGCTTTATTAAAGAAATCATATCTTATACCAAAGGTAGTAGAGATAGCGTTTAATCAACAATATGCAACTTTGTTGAAGTTGGAGCAATTTTACCTTTGTGCCACTATTACATCAACATCTATTGATTTTAATTTTATGAATGAGGTGTGTATTGCAACCACTAATGATGCTTTAAGCCTTGATATTAAATATTGATTTAATATAAATATTGAGAAGTTTAAGCTTGAGGAAGACTTATATTTTAAAAAATATTTGTATATCTCAAAAGAAATAACACAACTATGCATTTTTCAATCTTGCCATGATTTTCTAGCTATAAGTCACTTTGGATTTAATAAGACCTTGGAACTTATTTTTCAAGGTTTTTAAAGGCCTCAAATGTGAAAGGCTGTGTAGGTCTTTATACTCTCTTGTGATATTTGTTCAAGGTCCAAGAATCCTTGACATCATCCTTATGGACTCTTACAGCCCTTTTCTATTCTAAGACGGTCATAGTCTTCTATTTCAAAAGATTTCATTACAAATCAACTGCCATTCAATTTATTTGATAGCATCTTTGTGGTGGTTGATCAATTCATAAAGATGGCTCATTTTATTCTTTATAAAAAGACTACTTTTAGTGAAAAAACAGTAAGACTCTTTCTTGACATTGTCATTCTTGACATTGTCATTCTTGACATTCTTGACAATATATATTAATATCATGGCCTATCAGATGATATTATATTTGATCAAGGATCCCAATTTGTATCTAAGTTTTGGATGTGCCTTTTTGAAATATTAAAGATAGATATTAAATTTTCTTTAACTTTCCATCTTCAAACTAATAGCCAAATGGAATGAGTTAATCAAATTTTGGAATAGTATTTATGATGCAACATCAACTATCAAAAAGACAATTGGATCTTATATCTATTGTTGATAGAATTTGCATATAATTATATTATTCATGCTTCAATTCAACAAATACTATTTTTTTTCAAATATAGATATCACTTAAAGTATGATCTACAAAGTTTATAAAAAAATAATAATCTAATAGCCGAAGGATTTGCAGAGCATCTTTTATAACACCAAACAACCTTAAAGCTTCAATTACATATAGTTCAAGATGCCTACAAGATATTTGCAAATAAATTCATAAATCAATTGTCTACTTTTTATATTGGAAATAAAATATAGATTTTATGATGGAACATCAAGACTAAGTGGCCATACAATAAGTTAGACTATTAAAGATTAGGACCATTTTTTATTCAAAAGTAAATTAATCTAATGGCATATTGCTTAGAACTACCATCTTTTATGAAGGTACATCCAATTTTTCATATCTCTCTTTTAGAGCCTTATAGAAAATTATATATTTTATGAAGAATACAATAATTTCCACTCAATATTGAAATAAAAAATTATGAAGAATACAAGGTCAAAAAAGTGCTTGATTTACGGCAAAGGTAGAATAAATTGAAATATTTTATTTATTGGTGCGGCTATGATATCAATAAATTTTTACTCCTCAATCTAAGTTATAAGATGGCCTTATTTAAGAGTTTCTTGTAATTGGTGGTGTGAAGTGAAAGAAGTAAATAGTAAATACAACAAGAATTACAACTACAAAACAAGGGAAGTAAGGATATCAAGCAAGTACACAATTCAAAACTATGTCATAATTTGTTCACTATGTTTTTATCTAATAAAATATAAAAAATAAAAGTTATATTTTGAATAGATAATTTTTTTATCTTTCTAATGGTGTAAAAAACGTATAAATCCGAATTACTATGAATAAGTTATGATAATCCAAAGATAGAAGATAAATAATGAAAAAGTTAAGTAGGAAATTTTTACCTCAAGGGTAATTTGCTTAAGAGATCATAAGTTCAAACCTCACCAAGGCTCACAAGTAATATATATGGATGTCCTAGAGGGGCCACGAGGCCTTAGTCTTATCCTCCTACCTACATCCAAGGTGCCACAACCCATATGGGACTTGTGCACCTCCCTTCTTACAAAGACTACATTAGTTGTTGGTCCTCCTATTTTCTACTAATAAAATTCATTTTTTTGTAATTTTAACTTCACCATGGTATTCAAAAATACCTAATTAGCCTAGAAAATTTATATGGCCTTCAAATCTTATTCCAATTCTTCATAATGGCTCCCAAGGTGATAAAACTCATTTTTATCAAAGTCTTCAAAATTGTTCTAAAAATTCCTAAAAAATTCTAAATAAATTCTAAAAACTCTTATAATATTTTTAAAATAATAACATCAATTTAAAACTACTTTATTCTACTTTGGTCATTTTTATAGTAATAAAATCAATTCAAATTAATTAAAAATCTTATTATTTATATAAATATTTAAAAAGACATGAAAATTCTTTCTTATGCTTCTTCTACCTACTAAGTAATATTTATATATTTTTAATAAGCAGTATATAAAGATAGAAGGCTAATATAGATATTAGTCCCAATAATTAAATATTAATTTATATAATTAAAAAAAATACTAATTTAACTAAAATAATTACATCCAAGACTTACTAAGATCCTATTTCTTCCTCGCTAATACTATTCTCCTTCATTTAGCATCATCTAAATATGTATTTATTTTTCAATTGTAGTTTTGATACTCTAAATATATTCTTTTATCCTAAAACAACTAATGAGTTAATTTGATGGTTTACAACCTCATTTTAAACAAGAATTAACATTCTCTAAAATCTAATTTTTATAACTAGATTTTATTAAAACTATTCCAATTTTAATGCATCCAGATTTTATAAAAGTTTTTTATATTGAAATTGATGCTTTATATTTTGTGCTAAGAGTTTTGCTATTATAAAAATAAAAAGATAAATAACTTCATCCAATTATATTTTATTTTAAAATAATTTCAATTGTCAAGATGAATTACAAAATCTATCATAAAGAACTCCTTATTGTAGATTCCTTTGAAGAATAGTACCATTTGCTTGAAGGTGCTTTATATCTAGTAATTATATATACAAATCACAAGAATCTTGAATATTTCATTTTAGCTTGTCTTTTAAATTGTGACTAAGCTTCATGGTTGTAATATTTTAAAGGTGCAAGTTTTTATAACAACAAATTTCAATCACAATTGTATGGCATGTACTAAATCTAATATATGCTATCTAATAATACTATCTTAATAACATCCATCAAACATTGTGACCTAAATTCTATCATTGTCAATATAAATAAATTCAAATCATATTATTTCCTAGATAATTCTTTTATGTCTTATAACACTATTATCTAATAATTCTTTTATGTCTAACAACACTATTCTTTTATGTCTAACAATACTATTAACTAAATATAACAACACTATTATCAAAAAGATTTTTTCTTCATCAACCATGATGATTTTTATCCTTCTTATATTTCTAAAGATGATGTATATTCTAATAACCTCCAAACAATAATAATCAAATAATATTTAGTTGCCGCTATTTTTCCTTATTTTGATAGTTGATATAAAACAACCAACTTCTCTCATTCCATCCAATCTCACTTGGTATATGAGATGCCATTCAATAATTTCAAGGCATATTTTGTCTCCATATGCCTCAATATCTTATTCCTTCTTTATCTTGTCTTTGCTTATTTAGAATTTTTTTGGATTAACAACCTACATGGCAATTTTTTAAAGGTCTTTGGCATCCTCATTGGCACAAGCTTGTCCTTGATTCATCCAACCACTATACTATTAAGCTATGAGATAAATTAATATTACTTCTAATAAAATAATAATTTACTTTATATTTAAAGTTAAATCTAGATTAATTAGAATTATTGAAAGAATCATATTTGTGTCAAGGTTTTAAATTATTTTAATAGCTTTATCTAATATTTGTCTTAATTTTTTATTCATAAGTATCTATTGATAAGATACCTTGTTTATTATTTATTAAGTTAATTCTTTTATTATTTTATTTTATTTTATTTTTTTTCTCTATTTATTCTTGTATTATTATTAATTAATAGATTATTAATTCTTTATTTATTTTTAATTTATTTTATTTTCATTGGTTATTTCATTCTCCATCTTTATTATTTCAGGTGCATTAATGGCTCTTATCTTACATGTGAGATTATTAATTAAATGATTGTAAATAATTCTTACTATGCCAAGTTATTTTTAAATAGCATATATAATATTATGAATTTAGAATTTAAATCAAAAATCTAGCATCCATAAGTGTTGATCCATGGATTAAACTACAATTCAATTACTTGGAAGAGGGTTTTGGATTGAGCAACAATGCTAAAACAACAACAAAATAATAGCCAAGCAAAACCATATTGAACTATTATCAAGTAGTAATATGACCATTAGATGAAAGAAAAGAGGAATGATTATATTATAAAAGAACTCAAATAAAAATATTTTAGTAAATTATCTTTAATATATAGATAATAGATAAGGAGGTAATAAAAATTGAAAAGTACTAATACTATCTTCTTATAGAAGAGGCTTCTATTTACTTTGTATGGCCATAAATAAGGTAAAATAAAGTAGATTAAAAAAATAAATGATATAGCCATCTTTAGGAAAGAATTAAAAATAGATTTTAAAAAAATTTATCTCAAAATTCCAAGAATTGATATCTAAAGAGGATCAATTGTGAACCTAGATTGAAATCAGATTTTGAGGTACAAAACTATATGCTTGTGGTAGATGGAGACTTCTTTTGTAGATTAGAGAATAGGATTTTAAAATAGACTTTAAAAGATTTTTTTAAGTATTAATTACAAGTGATTTGGATAGATATTAATTTTGCAAGAGCTTTGTAAAGTCAATGTTATTTTGAGTGACTTAGAATTTTGTGAAATAAAAAAAAGTTTATATTTTTAAGAATTTTGTGAATTTGATAGATCTATAAGTGAAATTTTGTGGATTTTTTTATTGTAATTGTATGAAGTGCATGTTATGAATTTGAGCTTGATCAAACAGTTAGATTCAAGGTTATTGAAATTTAAGGGGATTCACGTCTCAAAAATTTGGTTTTGAAGGTTAGTAAGGATTTTTAAGATATCCAATAATTTGCAAATTGGATTGAAGTGAGAATTATAAATTTAAGTAATACACTTGATTTTTTATATATTTATAAATTTTAAAAGCAATTGAATAGTGCAAGAAAGAGATATTAGCATCAAGGATGGAGAAGGAGGCTAGCCTACTTCTGAGTAGAGTTTTTGATTTATCTTCTATTTGGTGAGTTGGATTTTTTTCAAATATTTTATACTTATTGCTAATTTAGTTATTGAAAGGTTTGAAAATTTTGAATCAAAATCAACTATTCAATTATTAGTTATTGAGATTTCAATTTGCTATAGATTCTATTAGGCTTTTATTAAGATTTAATTAGGATTTATTAAGATTCATTTAGAATTTGACTAGGATTTTATTAGAATTTTATTAGAATTTTGTTAGAATTTAATAGGATTTGACTAAAATTTTATTAGGATTTTATTAGGACTTGACTAAGATTTAATTAGGATATGACTAGAATTTGATTAGAATTTGATTAGGATTTGATTAGGATTTGATTAGGATTTGATTATAATTTAATTAAAATTTGATTAAGATTTTATTATAATTTTTTATTTTTAATATTCTAAAAAAAATTTATTTTAGTATTTTTTTAGATTTTTATATAAATTTTTCTTTAAAAATTCTTTATGATTTTTTATGATTTTTTAAAAGTTTTTTAGGATTTTTTATATTTTTTAAAATAATTAATTAAAAATTTAATTAAGCTTTTTTTAATAATTAAGCATACTTATTAATTTTTAATTATAATTTATTGATAATTCTATTAGAGGTATTAAAACTTATTATTGTAATTTTATTTTTTTCTTCCATAGTTAGGTGCCTAGAATTTTCTCAAGCAAGACTTGAAATAATATGATACTGGATAATCTTTGATGTAGGAATAAGATTGGCACAACAACAATTGCAGCAAAAAAAATCAAGTTGAGCTAGATAGTTGTTGGTATATTAACAAGGCCAGAACAACAATACAACAATATAAGGAAATCAAATTAAGCTAGATAGTTGTTGGTGTAATTATACCGAGGTAGCAACAAAACAACAACTAAAAAAAAACCACGTTGAGTGGAAATGGAGCCATTTTGACTTCAACATTACATATTAACTAGGAAAATAATAAGGATTGTTAGATGCTTTGTCTAGGCAATCATACCTTGTGCCAAAAGAAGGTAAGGCAATATCTAACTTATAACAAATAACATTCTTAAAATCCAAGTAATTGTGTCTTTGAGCAACTACTACCTATTTCAAGGCAACTTTGGTCTTTTATTTCTATACATTTTATTATAAATATTTTATTGTCCAATTCTTTTGATGTCATGTTTGTAATAGTTGATCGGTTTATTAAGATGGCACATTTCATTCTTTGCAAAAACAACTATAGGTAAAAAATTTGCTAAACTCTTTATTGATAATGTCTATTAGTATTATGAATTATCAATTAATATTATATCAAATTAAAGATTCCAATTTGCATCCAAGTTTTAAAAATTACTATTTGAAATTGCTCAAATAAATATTGAATTATCTTCAACATTCCACTCACAAATCAATGGCTAAACAAAGAGAGTCAATCAAATTCTAAAGTAATATCTAAGATGTACTATCAACTTTCAATAAGATGATTGAACTTCCTATTTGATACTTATTAAATTTGCTTACAATAATATTATTTATGCTTCTACTCAACAAACACCTTTTTACACCAACTATGGATATCATCCAAAATTAGATATGCTATTATCTTTTAAATCTAATAATCCAACAATTGAAAAATTTATCATAAGATTAGCAAAGTTACATTCAATTATGAAACTTCAATTAGAAAAAAATCAAAAATAATATAAAATAATAACAAATAAATTTTGAAAAAAATAATCTTTTTTTGGAATTAATGGCAAAATATAATTCTTTCAATATAATATAAAGATCAACTAACTATATAAAAAATTAGATATCAAGGACATAAATCATAAAAGAATAAAATATCAATACACTCTCTTCTCATTCAAAAGGATAGAAAATTGCTCAAAGATGGAATAAAATAAAATGACTATTATTAAAGACAAGAAGATTAGAGACTCTTGAAATGAGACTAAAAATAAAAAAGGCATTGACAAGAATGAAGAAGGCTTCACTCTTATTTCTGTATATACTATCTATCTAAGAGCTATGTGGCGACGTTCTATGGAACCTTCAACATGTATCAAACTTATAAGTTTCCTATATATGCACCACATACTTACCTTATTCCACAAGCTATCAACATGTGCAACATGTGGCTAATTTATTGGCCAAGTTTCTAACCTACCAATTACTTAAAGACATGTTTAAAGATAAAACCGCATCTATGAAATTTTTAAAAAACTTTTCTATAAAGTATTAATAAATTAATTTATTTTTACGTACTCCTATTTATTCATATTATTTAGATAATTATTAGAATAAATCTTATGTTCATAACATTGTTCCCCCTTTTATAAAATCTTTTTTAAATATCTTGAATTTTTATTGAACCAAGATAATTGAATATTAAATAGAAATAATTCTTGTTTATATTTTTTACCACATAAACATGTTACAATACAACAATATTGTTTTTAGATCTTAGAATGTCTTTTCTACTTGTGGCCCCCATTTCAATTGGTCTTTGCATATCAATTGAATAAAAGAGGCTGCAATTGAGAGTAATTTTTTATAAAGATCTAATAGAAGTTGACAAATCCAAGAAAGCATTGTACGTCTCTTATAATCTTTATAATGGCCTACTATATAATTGCCTCTATTTTCTTGGGATCCATCATCAAACCCTCAATAGATATAATATATCCAAAAAATTCTATCTTTGATTCATGAAATACATATTTTTTTAGCTTGGCATATAAACTTGTATCTTGTAGCTTTTGTAATACTAACTTTATATGCTCCTTATGTTCATTTAGGTTTTTTGAATAGATCAACATATCATCAAAATAGATTACCATGAACTTGTGTAGATGTTTTTAAAAGATGTAATTTATTAAAAATTAAAAGATAATAAGTGCACTTGTTAATTCAAAGGGCATGGCATTATATTCAAAATATCCATATCTTATCCAAAATGCGGTCTTTTATTTATCTCCCTCCTTGATCTATATCAAGTTGTATGCTCTACAAAGTTCTATTTTAAAATAGATCTTGGCTTGGCTGAGTTGTTCCAAAAGTCTTGAGATTAACGGTAGTGGATAACAATTCTTCACCGTTATCTTATTCAATCTTTGATAATCAATATACATATGCAAAGAACCATCATTTTTCTTCATAAAGAGTATAGGTGCACTTGTTGGAGACTTTGAATGTCTGATGAAGTTCTTTGCAAGATTTTCAATAATATAATCCTTCAATACTAAAAATTTGTTTTGAAAAAGGTTATAAATTGGGCCAAAAAGTAGTTGCATTCCTTCCTAAAGATGTATGGCACAATCATATGGTCAATGCTTTGATAATATATCAGCATTTTTTTTAAAAAAATATCTTAAAATTTATTATACTACTTTAAAATAATTGCCAATGAAATCATATCTTCTTTAGTTAGAATCATATAAGTAAAAAATAGTGTATCTCTTTTGGTTAATCTTATAAAAGCCCTTATTCTAACAAATAAAGGCTTATAAATTTTAGACTTTTAATAAAGTTTTTTTTTATAGGAATTTCTATTAAAAATGTCATTCTTTGTAATTTCTAATCTATAGATGGATTATACTTTTTTAACTAAGAAAATTCAAGAATAACAGGATTTGAAAGAATCTTAATAACATTAAACACAAATTTCTTACTATAGTCTTCAAATAACACTTCTATAGGGATTGTTTCATAGGTGATAGTATCAAAAGATAAGAGTTGTCTATTTATTACTTCCACATGAATAGCTTTGGATTTTTGTACAAGAAGAGTTTTATAAAGTTTACAAAATGCCTTATTTAAGAAAGAACCGGACACCTTTGAATCCAATAACGCAATTGAATGAAGCTTTTGAGGACCAATATACAAAGAAATTATAAATCAATGAGCAAGTTAAACAGAAAGAAAAGAACCTAAATAGTTTTGTGATATTGAATTGTCCAATTGTGAGCTGAAAAATTTACCACAAGTTTTTTTATGTTTTTTAGTTGATTGAATTAGAAAAAATTAGTGTTTTTAGAATTTTTATGGATTTTCTTTATTATTAGCATTTGTAGTACTACCATCTAAGTGTCTTCCAGACAATACACCATTAGTATTATAGATGGATAAAAAAATAAAAGAATTGAGATAAAAATATAAGAATAAAGATAAATACTAAAAGATAAAAGATAAAAGATAAAAGATAAAAATAAAAATGACAAGTAAAAGATAAAAGATAAAAATTAAAAGTAAAAATAAAAAATAAAAGATAAAAGATAAAAGATAAATAGTAAAAAGTAAAATATAAAAGATTAAAGTAAAAATCACAAATAAAAAGATAAAAGATAAAAAGTGAAAGATGAATATAAAAGAAAAATATAGAAAAGTAAAAGTTAAAAATATAAACTTAATTGATAATAAAAGTGAATCAAAGAAGAAGAAATTTCAATGAAAAACTTCCAAGTAAAAGTAAAAAAAATGAAGGAGTTGGATAATGAAGGGAAATTAGCTCAAGAAGTATTAACTAATAAGTATTAAGATCATTCAATAAGGTGCTAGGAGGAAATTACAAACAATTGTACAAAAAAAATAAAAACCTAACCGAGTGATGCATCCAATCTAAGGAATCAACCCTCTTTTATTAAAATAGTTATTGTTGTCTTGTCCTTAATTGGATTCAAGCATGCTTAGATCTCCTAAAAAGGTAACTTTAGGCTCTATTACCATCCAAAATTTCAGCTCCAAACTCGCTTTGGTTTGGAAGATGTCGCTCCTCAAAGTTGGTGCTCTGAAAATGTCCAACAACAGACCCCCCTTCACTAAAACGGCTGCCACTACCTTGTCCTTGGCTGCTTGTAAATAAGCCTTAGCTTTTCAAAAACAAGACTTTAGAGCAATTCTTCTCCAACAAATTTTACTTTCAATCTCTTCTTAAAACTCTAGATCTCGTCCTCCGAAGTCACTACTCCAAACCAAAGGGGCACCTTGCCACTAAAATGGCCACCATTGCCTTGTCTTTGATCCAAATGGCCTGTGCAATATGTCGTTGGAAAGCAAACAAAAAGTCCTACAACCTTCTAAATATTCAAGTCCTAACTCTACTCTTACTAAAAGTTATGTGCGAATGAAACATAGCCAGATTTAGAAAGAAGAAACTATACTTCAAGGGAAATTTTTGCAAGGGCTTCGCCAACAAAAGATGAGAGAGAAAAAAAATGGCCATCCAAGCACTTTTCAACCAAGATCAAGGCAGCCCAAGGGTGGTGGCCACATCTCCACCCTTAAACTACAAATCCCTAATCAAGATCAAGGGTCCAAAATGATTCTAAATCCAAGCCCAATTTTAAGGCTGGATTCACCTATAACTAAGAATAGACTATCTTTTTAGCAAAACTAACACCACCAATGTATTTAAAACAAAATTTTATCCTAAGATTGACTATTCACATGTCCAAATCTAAGTTTTAAAAATATAATTCTAATCAATTTGCTAATTATAATTTTTGACTATTATCATTTTATTAAAATACTTCAAGAAACTTTTACTACTATCTTCTATTTTTAACTTAGATAAATAATAATAATCTAAATATCATCATAGTATTCTCTTCAATTAGATATATTTTAATATGGTGATTAAAATCACCAATTGCTAAACAATTTTGACTCATAACATTTAAAAGCCGATAATTCTCAAAAATTATCAAAATTCATAGAATTCTAAATTTTAGAATTCTATTATCTTCTAATAATAGATTAAACTAGTATATTTGATTTTAGTCCTAAATAGTCATCCTATTATTAAGTTTAGATAATTTTTTATCCAATTTTCTACTAATATATCAAGCTTATTTTTTAGAATAGTAAGAACATCTATTTAGCAAGAATAATCTATTTAATAAGGTATTTTGCCACCAATAAATACTAAGTAGTCTAAATTTATTATAACTATTGGTTTTTGATTGATTTTGGGATAAAAATAAAGAACTGAGCTATTTTGATGGATCACATATGGCGACCATCTGAGACAACTTGAAGAAGCAGAGAACTCAAAATCTCTTGCTAAAGAAGAGCAAGGTATTGATTCTATTGGACTACATGGTCAAATAGTTAATCACCTAATTGAAGAGTATAAAGTAAATATAATGGAAATTGCTTGAAATGGACTTGGTTTTAATGAACGAGTTAAATTCTTGAAACTAAAGTCATTCTTGCTTGTGGATGTGGGTTGTAACTAAGAAAGGTAATAAGTTGAAGAAAACTAATCATGTTATATCCAATTGTTTGGAAGGATTTAAAACAACTGTATAGCCAAATTTTTTTTTTTCAAAATCGCCTTTCGTCTTCAACAGAGTGAATTTGGACTACAAGGAATTTTTTAAAAAAATGAGAAAAAAAGTTAGAAACTAAAATCTAATTATTTTTCCGACATAGAATTAGCGTTTGATCTATAAAAGATTGATTCAACATATCGTCCTCTTCCAAGCACCTGGATTTGGATTTTAAAGCGCAAGTATATTTAAACATATCTCTTATGTTGCAACAGATGGTCTTTCCTGCTCTAATACTAGCTCAACTGGGGATAGCTTGATTGTTGACCATGAAGTTCAAATCTATGTTGTCTTGAATACAACTTATCGCATGGCCAACTAAATTGCAACATTGAGATGTTAAGTTAGAAGTAAAAAATGACATATAACTACTCACTCATTTTCTATTGATTTAGACCTAGGAATTCATAAATATCTTGTTTTTGATTTTTATTTATTTGTTTTTATATCTCTTTTGGAACTAAACTATATACCATAATACTAATGCGCATTAAGACAATGGATGCACTTGGCATCCACTAGTTGTTAATAATATTCTATTTGCTGTGGTGAAAGCTAATTTGAATCTATAGAAATAAGAATTCAAAACCTCCTTCTTCCCTCATTGGAGTGAATTTGGACAAGATAGAAGATAATAAAAGCAACATAATTAATAAAAGAAGGAATCTAGATCTACAAATGCATTAATTGATTTGAAAATTAGATTTTATATCAATTTGATTACCTCACTTGGCCATAGGAAAGATTCAAGTTGTCTATCTTGTATAAATCAATTGATGGATTATTCAAGATTCAATCTTGAAGATCTAGTTCAACTTTTGAGAGAAAAATTAGTTCTAATCTTAACTATTTACACCTTATACTTCTTGCATCTACTTCTTACGATTTTGGTTGGAAATACCTCTCCATTCAAGGTTTGTAGCTGTACTAAATTATTGGAGTAGACTTCTTTGACAAAAAATGGTCCCATCCAAATAGCATCAAATTTAGCTCGGAAATCAAGTTTCCTAGCATCTTGTATGATAACCAATATTCTTGGTTGAAAAACACGCTTCTTGTGTTTTTTATCAAAGATAATCTTTGTGCGCCTTTGGATTACCTCTATATGTTGCGCACTCATTCTTTTGATCTCATCTAGACCCTCCAATTGTTCCAATCATTCTCTTAAGGATTGATCCATAGTCATTCTCTCATTTATAGCTATCCAAAGGGATTGAACTTCAAACTCGATTAGTAAAACTGCTTCTATTTCATACACCAAAGAAAAAAGAGTGGCCTTTATAGTCACCTTATATGTGGTGCGATAAGCCCATAGAGCTGCTGATAGCTTAGTATCCCAATCCTTCTTTGAATCTTGAATGATTTTTCTCAAAATATTAACTAGGGTTTGATTGACTGGTTCAGTGTGACCATTGGTTTGAGGATGATAAGGAGTTGTCAATCTATGGTTGATATTAAATCTTTGGATCATATTTTCAATTACAGTATTCAAAAAATGGCTGCCTCTATCACTGATTAGGATTTTAGAACATCTAAATCGTGTTATAATTTGCTCGAATAAGAAATTGGCTGCATGAACTGCATTGCTATTTCTTACTGCCTTGGCTTCAATCCATTTGGTTAAATACTTGGTGGCAACTATAATATGTCTCATATCCCTTGAAGAATTAGGATATATTTCTCCGATATAGTCAATTCTCCATTTCTCAAAAGGAATTATGGGTAATGATACATGGAGAGACAATTCCATGTGTAAATCATTTTTTCCATAACGTTGACAAGCGTCACACCGTTTGGCGTAGTCATGTGCATCTTGGAACATATTAGGCCAATAATAGCTAGCTTTTAAAGCCTTTTGAGTTGTCAATCTATCAGAGAAATGACTGCCACATGCACTATCATGGCATGCAATCAAAATAGTTGGAATTTCACTTCCTATTATATAACGTATGAGAAGTCTATCTACTCTTCTCCAATATAATCAATTGCCAATAACAGCAAAATATCTATTATTCACTTTGACCTTCCGGCGCTTATTTTTGATTAATTCAAATGGTAATTACTGTGTATTAAGAAATTTTGCAATGTGGTCATACCATGTGGGCTGGATAGAAATGGTGAAAAGAGTTTCATCTACCAATTTGTCATCAATAGGAGTATGGCCTAACTCCTTCGACAATCTAGAAAGGTGGTTAGCCTGATTATGCATTTTGCCAAGCTTATATTCTACCTTGTAGTCAAACTCTTCTAATAGTAATATCTACCTAGCTATCCAACCATTCAAATCTGCCTTGCTGACTAAGTATTTGATTGCCATGTGATCTACAAAGAACATAATGGGATTTAATAATAAATAATGACAAAATTTTTTCACCGAGAACACCATGGCTAAACATTCTTTTTTTGTTCTTCTAATAGTAATATCTACCTAGCTATCCAACCATTCAAATCTGCCTTGCTGACTAAGTATTTGATTGCCATGTGATCTACAAAGAACATAATGGGATTTAATAATAAATAATGACGAAATTTTTTCACCGAGAACACCATGGCTAAACATTCTTTTTTTGTGGTGGTATAATTCTTTTCTGCGGCATTCAATTGCTTATTAGCAAAGGCTATAGGATAATCTTTTTGTTTGTTGTCAATGGATTGGCACAATGCACTGCCTACTGCTACATCTGAAGCATCGCAGTAGATATGGAAAGGTACATTCCAATTTGGTGGTTTTAGTACAAGATATGAACTCAACTTTCTTTTTAACCAATCAAAGGCTTCTTGGCATTCATTAGTCCATTCAAATCTTATTGCCTTCCATTGCAGCTTGATAATAGATAAGGTTCTTGTAGCGTAATGTGGAATCAATTTACAATACCATCCAATGTAGCCTAATACTTGATCAACTTCCTTCACATTTGTAGATGGTGGTAGTTTGACAATAACTTCTACTTTCTCGGGATCAGATTCTCTACTATTTTTAAAAACCATGTATCCTAGCAATACTCCCTTTTGAACCACCAAAAAGATTTTTTTGGGATTGAGGGCTATTCTTGTTCTTTTGCATTGTTCAAAAGCTTCTTTCACATACTCTAGGTGGTTCTCAATATTGGATTGTGTACTAAAATCATCTATAAAAATAGTCATGGATTTGTGTAACAAGTCCAAGAATGTATATGTCATAGTCCTTTGGAAGGCAGAAGGGGCATTGCAAAGCCCAAATGACATCACCAAAAAAATAAAGGTCCCCTAGGGTGTAGTAAAAGCCATCTTGTGGCGGTCTTCAGGGGCTATGGCTATTCAATTGTAACCAAAATAACCATCCATGAAGATATATAGTTCATGGCTAGCAACCTCATCTAAAATGCTATTGATGAAAAGAAATAGAAAATGATCCTTTTGCGTATTTTGATTTAACTTCCTATAATCTATACAGACCCTAAGTTTGCCATTCTTCTTTCTTACTAATACCATGGGAGATACCCAATCAGTAATTTCCACTGGTTTGATAAAACTAGCTTGGAGAAGCTTCTCCAATTCATCTTTGACTACCAATTGTAATTGTGGATTTATATGATATTCTTTTTGTCTAATTGGTATAGCTCTAGGGACTAAAGGTATTTGGTATTGGGCTACCTCTAGCGGTATACCTTTTAAGTCCTTATAAGACCATGCAAATACATCACGATACTCCATCACTAGGTTCCTATACTTAGTAGTTTCTTCATCGCTTAATTGTGCTCCTACTTTAATATTTCTGGTTTCTTTTCCCTCTTTGGATACATTTATGTATTTTCAATCCATTTGGTGCACATGTGACTACTCTTCAGAGCCTCTATACTAATCGCTAGGAATGGGAGGATAATTAGTAACACCTTCTCTTGTAGTAATTTCCGATGAGGATTTTTGAAGCAAAGGGTTGGAACTAAATTATTTCATCCTTGAGAACCTCTATGGTTTTTTCTAGAGTTCTACCTATAGCTATCCCATATGCTCCTTCTTCTTTTAACACTTTCAAATTGATGGTAAGTTCTTTGTTTATCTCAAATTCTCCCCCCAAGTTCAATTCCTTGTAAAAAATTGATTGATTCTTCTATATCTGAATTAGAATGGGGGTCTTCATTCAACCATTCAATGAATTCTCCATCATCTGTCTAATCATAAAGGCTTAGTCTAAGGCATCCTAATAGTTTTTGACTTTGATCTATTAGACCAGTCAAGGTTGAGCGTTCTTGAGCAATGGCTTTATCTCGTTTCTTCTGCGTTAAAATTGGTGATTCATCATTTAATGAAGAAGCCGTATGGTGGCTCAAGCTACTATGACTAGGTTTAATAGCAACCTTGGTTCGGTTATCCCAAGGTCCAAAAGTAATATGAGATTTTTTTCTACCCGAATCAATTATTATATCCGCTACCCTCAACCATGGACGACCCAATAACAAAAGAAATGAATCCTTAGTTGTATGCGTGCAAATGACATGGAAGGTGAGGGTGTACTGTTCATTTCCAATTAATACCTTACAATCTTTGATTTGGCCTACTAGAGTGGCAGGGCTTTGGTTTGCCATATTAATGATAAATGGTGAGGGTCTAGTAATCTTAAGGCCTAGTTTTTCCATAGTCTGTAAAGACATAATGTTTAGGCCGCTTCTTCCATCTACTATGGTATTCAATAGAATTTTATCCACAATAGAAACCTCAATTTCTATTGCTTTTACATCCGTAGGCTTCTTATAAGGTTGCATCCTTGCAACCACTTTAACCTTTGTTTTCCTTCTATGTATTATGGACATTCAGGTTTTCAACATTTTTCTTGCAATAGGTGAAATCTCTAAGAATTGTGCCAAGGAAATATCAGCCTTTAGGTTGCTTAGATCTGCCCATAAATCGTATGAGCCTATCGCATCTTTTATTTTGGCTCTAGGTAGTTGTAATATCTCTGACTTAGGGATTCTTGGATCCTCCTATGTATTGTTATCAAGATTGGTCTTAAGTCCGGCCTCAATATTCTCAATTGGAGTCAAAAAAATTTCCATTAAAGGTTCAAGGTTTATAAGTTTTTCATTTCTTCTGTTGGTTACTTTAATCGCTTCTTGAGCAATTTTTTCTAAGTCTGAGAACTCATATGGGCTTTTCATATCAGTTTCTTCTTCTTCTAATACTGGTGATATGTTAGTTTTAGATCTAGTCATAATTGCTAAAGCTGGCGTGATAGGTGGCTTTTGTATCTTGGAAGGAGGTAAACTATGGCTAATAAAATTAGATTCAAGAGATATAGGCTGGATTACTATAGATGAAGTAGAGGCTTGATGTATCCCTTCACTATTGGTTTGATTTATGAACCTGACATCCTGAGAGCCCTGATTAATAAGTTGTCATGTTGTAGTTCGGCTACTATGTGAAAAAATTATACATATATATTTAATGTACAATTTATGACATAGCTAAATGAGAGCCATATTAGTAGACTTTTATTGCTTATAGGATGTGGTTAGATTGCTAGTTTAGAAAGGATCTATTAAAAGGATTATTATTAAGATTTATACAACTTTTTTTTTTTTAGTAGTGAATTTTGAAGTTAATTTTATATTGATAGTAACTTGTATATATCTTAAGTCACCTTTGTTAGACATTGGTGATCCTTAAGATCTTATTTACTTCTTTTATTTGGTACTTAAAGTACAAAGTATGTAAAACTTATAAGAAGAAGGGTTAGAAAAGGGTCTTTAGTGTAAAAAGGATAGTTTGGCCATCCATGTGGATGAATAGAGGTGGATGATAAAAATCTCTATTCTAATTGGCCAAAAATCATGCCCAATGGACTTCAAGGAGGCTACCCGAGGGTTTATTAGGAGTTAGGGTTTTTTTTTTAAGAAGAGTCAAATATCAAAGGCTAGGATCATAAGTTTTAGGTTTTTGGATCTGGTTTAGGTGCAAATTTTGTGTGATTTGCACTTTTTATGAAGAAGTTATAGGCGCCCAAAGTTAAGGTGTTGATTTTGAACCTATTGTCACTCTTTTAGGCGTAACTCGCGCATATAGAGAGTAATAAAGGATCGGCGATTGGAATTAGAGAGAACACTTTCTTGGCTACACTTTTCACATATGGCTTGATAAAATCCAAACTAAGGTGAAGGAGATATTGGGAGTTGAAGTCAGTGCTTACAAACTTAAGGGCAGTAAGTGACCCGCTTACATAGTGGTTACATTTTGAGCTATATCTTAGGCAATTTGATAGATTTTTGGCTCAAAATTTTCAAGAGTGTATATGTTTATGTCACAAGATTGTATGCAAAAATTTTGTGGCATTAGGATTTTGGATTTGTGAGATATAAGGAAAATAGTGCTCGGGTGTCTCTGAGCTAGGGTTTTAAGCACTTGCTAGGGGTTTTGAGATATCGGACAATAAAAAACAGATTTATTATTGATTATTTCTTGTGATGAAACTTAAGAAGATTATCTACACTTTGAACTAAATTTTATAGAAATTGAACGGTTAGATCAAGAGTTATTGGACTGTAAAGTTCAACAAGAAATAAGTCCTTGCGGGTGAATAAAGTTTTGAAGGATTTTTGTGGAAATTTGAACCCTTTTTGTACAAACTTACTTGAATACAAGAGGTTTTATATATATAACTTATCTTTTGTGAGATTTTTATATTATTTTTTCTTTTTATTGAGGACAAATCACATGTTGGATTTTGCCATCAAATTTTAAATAAACTCTCCACAACCAGGTACCCAGTGTATTCCTAGATAGAAGGCCATGTCATATGACAACGTGGTTGGTTGTAAAGAACTGAACTATGATTCATATTTTGATTTAAAAGAATGAACCTAGTATTGGTCTGAAGCTCAAGTGGAGGATTTTGGTTTTCTCTATTGTTATCATAGTCATACCACAAATTAGATGGCCTCAAAATATTATCATTAGGAGGTTGTCTAGTCCCTCTATGATTATCATGTGCTTGTTGCATATAATTGCTTGCAGGCGGTGGCAAGGGAATGATCCTATCAGGTTTCCTACACATGTTAGTGGAATGGTTGCCATTGCAATTACCACATACTATCTGGCTTTCCACCAAACATTGACTATGTGGATGTTGTTTGCTATAAAAAGTATGAACCTCATACCTTTATCTATATTGACCTCCAAAATATTGATTGGCTGATTGATAACCTTGTTGTCTATAATTAGGGCCTTGAAAGTTTTGATTTGTATGTGAGATTACGTATACATGTTGCCCTTGTATCTGTTGATGTTGGAAAGGCATTGCATTACAAAACTGGACTATATGCCCTAACTACCCACACAAGGTGCACCATAAGCCTAAAGAATATCTTCTTGACTCAATTGGGGGAGGGAGAAGGTTAGGATTCTGGGTTCTAGCCAACCCTGCCATCTGTTCAATTAATATTTGTAACTGTTTCATGATATCATCTTTGAATCCTTCTTGATTGCCTTGTAATTCCTTCTTCAAGGCATCTAGCTTAGCATCCTCTATAGGCGGAAGTAAGGCAGATAAAAGGGGAGGTGGTCTAATGGCTAAGGGAGTAGGAAAGACCTTTGTTGATGTCTCTAAGGAAATATCATGACTAGAGATAGGAGCCAAAGAGACAATCGCTAAATTTTTATCTTTAGGGCAAATGGAGATAAAAAGAGGAATAGACTCATCATTTCTCTTCCACAATTTATTATACTCTTTTTCTATGTTTTCTACTTCTCTAGCTGTTGTCTTGGCTTCTATCAAGGTTGTGGGGTGCCTATCCAAAATTCCTCAAAGAATAGAGGTCTTACAAAATCTTTGGATGAAAAATTATTTCAATATATCATTATTAAGTATATCACCTACAAATCTTGAGCACACTAGCTCAAAACGACAAATGTAAGAAGAGATATCTTCCTCTCTACCTTGTCTGATTGCCGCTAGTGCTTGTAATGCAACACTTTAACCTATTTCAGGTCTAAATTTGTTAAGGAATTTCCATTGGAGCCTCTCCCATGTGATAAAGGTTCTTTCAAGTTAGTTTCAATATCATTTATATGCTTCATCTTGTAGAGTAATAGGGAACCAGACAAGGTAATATCCTAGATTCGTAACTAGGGAACTAGTCAAGGTTTCGATATACTATTCCACATGATATGATGGATCTTCTGTTTTGGTCCCATAAAACTTTGGCAAGTTAGAAGGTACATTAGCTGGTACTAAATCTTCAGGTATGACAATCGAAAGGCCCCTTGGTCTGACTAAGAGATTAATGGCTAGTTCTGCCATAGTTGTATGGTCAGAATCACTTAATCGGATGGTACTTGAATTTGATTGTAAACTAGCCAAACTCTTAGACTAGTCAATAAAAAGATGAGGTTCAAATCCGTCTTCTAAAAGCAGTTCAGGATGGAAGTAGTATTCCCACTACAAAATAGGTAATTCCAAAGTAGCAATAAGTAGTTCCAAGCTCGATTGGAGTAAACTAATAACACGTTGATGGCCTTCTCTTATACTAGAGTTAAAATCTTGAAGCAATGGATTTGAATTTGTGCGATGAATTGAGAAGGTTCTATTTCTTGTTCTAACTGATATACAATGAGAGCTTAAACGATCTATATCATCTAATAAAGGTATTAATTCTGGTCTACTCGATTGCGTCCTAGGTCGCATCTAGACTCATAAAAACTCCTAATATAAATGATTCCATTCATTCCACAGCTACACATATGTAACACTTCTATTAACTTACAATATTGATTTGAAATTTTGAAGGTTCTTTATCAGAGATACGTGCAATCCACTTATGTACTCAATTTTTTACTCATAGGCAGTAAACAAGCAATCAACAACTAGTGAGAGAATGTAAGTATGAGAATCACTTCATACTTAATCTTCCTTCATTAAATAATATATGAGACGACTTAGGATAGGAATGACCCTTCCCTACCAATTTCAGAAGAAATTTTTCTTTAAGACAAGAGAGAGCCGTCCCTCTATCCCCTTCCTTCTAAAATTAATAGATGGAAAATTATCCACTACTAGATTAACGACATCAATTTATTGAACAAAAAACTTTATTTTTGTTTCTTTTTAGCACATACATCATGAAGAATAACTCGCCTGGTTGCATCTCCAGCCAACCTGGCACTTGTTAGTCTCATACGCAAAAAGAGATCAGTTCTAATTTTAATTAATTAATTCTATTCCAATCATGAGTCTAAGATTTCAAGTTTTTATTTTAAACTATTATGCCTTGATTTTAAAAAAAGAATCCATCCAGGGTTTTGATGAAATAGCTAGGTTTTGTATATCTTAGGCATTTTTAAGCGCTCTAATCGGTCCCCTTAAATTTTTATCCTATTGCCATAAGAAAAGTTATAGAAATTTATCTCATGCCGTGCTCCTTCCTATCATGATCCCAATACTCCACCATAGCTCCATCAAACTCTATTGAATTCCCATCAACACCAATTCCAACCAACCATACAAACATCCAAAAAGAACAAAAAGAAAGAAAGAAAAAAAATCACTTCATGACCTCTTACCTTGGTGGTAAACCACTTTGGAGGAGAAAGGAGGCCCAACCTTGTTCCATATCCGGTCACCTAGGCCTCCCCTATTAACTAAAGGGCTCATTGTAACTTTACAATTGCGTGGGAGGGTCGGAGCCTTTTACCCCTTAGCCTCCTAGTTAGTTCCAAGCACAAAGAATGAAGGAGGTTCACCAAAGGCCATGTGCTAACCTTCTTGATGTCGGACTTATGTCTCACTCTCATTCACCTTCCCACCACATTTGGTATCATGAAATTTAAACTTGATTTCTCAAGAAGGTGAGAATGAATTGATACTTTGGTTCAATTATATATGAATTTAATGACAAAGGATAGATATACCATGAAACAAGCCAATGTCAATATTCCACCTCTTCACTCCAAGCTCCACTTGAACTACAATGGTTCTTCATGTGCAATCTGCATCAACAATCAACACCACTATATGAGTACTTGTAAAATACAAAGCAATTAAGAATCACCTTCCAAGTAATGCTAAGATTTATAAGATTGGATTCCCGGCAAACGCACCATAATGTGAGCTAAAAAATTTACCACAAGTTTTTTTTATGTTTTTTAGTTGATTGAATTAGAAAAAATTAGTATTTTTAGAATTTTTATGGATTTTCTTTATTATTAGCGTTTGTAATACTACCATCTAAGTGTCTTCCAGACAATACACCATTAGTATTATAGATGGATAAAAAAATAAAAGAATTGAGATAAAAATATAAGAATAAAGATAAATACTAAAAGATAAAAGATAAAAGATAAAAATAAAAATGACAAGTAAAAGATAAAAGATAAAAATTAAAAGTAAAAATAAAAAATAAAAGATAAAAGATAAAAGATAAATAGTAAAAAGTAAAATATAAAAGATTAAAGTAAAAATCACAAATAAAAAGATAAAAGATAAAAAGTGAAAGATGAATATAAAAGAAAAATATAGAAAAGTAAAAGTTAAAAATATAAACTTAATTGATAATAAAAGTGAATCAAAGAAGAAGAAATTTCAATGAAAAACTTCCAAGTAAAAGTAAAAAAAATGAAGGAGTAGGATAATGAAGGGAAATTAGCTCAAGAAGTATTAACTAATAAGTATTAAGATCATTCAATAAGATGCTAGGAGGAAATTACAAACAATTGTACAAAAAAAATAAAAACCTAACCGAGTGATGCATCCAATCTAAGGAATCAACCCTCTTTTATTAAAATAGTTATTGTTGTCTTGTCCTTAATTGGATTCAAGCATACTTAGACCTCCTAAAAAGGTAACTTCAAGCTCTATTACCATCCAAAATTTCAGCTCCAAACTCGCTTTGGTTTGGAAGATGTCGCTCCTCAAAGTTGGTGCTCTGAAATTGTCCAACAACAGACCCCCCTTCACTAAAACGGCTGCCACTACCTTGTCCTTGGTTGCTTGTAAATAAGCCTTAGCTTTTCAAAAACAAGACTTTAGAGCAATTCTTCTCCAATAAATTTTACTTTCAATCTCTTCTTAAAACTCTAGATCTTGTCCTCCAAAGTCACTACTCCAAACCAAAGGGGCATCAGACACCTTGCCACTAATATAGCTGCCACTGCCTTGTTTTTGATTGTCCATGAATAAGCCTTAGCTTCTCAAAAACAAGACTTAAGAGGAATTCTTCTCCAACAAATTTTACTTTCAATCTCTTCTTAAAACTCCAGATCTCGTCCTCCAAAGTCACTACTCCAAACCAAAGGGGCACCTTGCCACTAAAATGGCCACCACTGCCTTGCAAATGGCTTGTGCAATATGTCGTTGGAAAGCAAACAAAAAGTCCTACAACCTTCTAAATATTCAAGTCCTAACTCTACTCTTACTAAAAGTTATGTGCGAATGAAACATAACCAGATTTAGAAAGAAGAAACTATACTTCAAGGGAAATTTTTGCAAGGGCTTCGCCAACAAAAGATGAGAGAGAAAAAAAATGGCCATCCAAGCACTTTTCAACCAAGATCAAGGCAGCCCAAGGGTGGTGGCCACATCTCCACCCTTAAACTACAAATCCCTAATCAAGATCAAGGGTCCAAAATGATTCTAAATCCAAGCCCAATTTTAAGGCTGGATTCACCTATAACTAAGAATAGACTATCTTTTTAGCAAAACTAACACCACCAATGTATTTAAAACAAAATTTTATCCTAAGATTGACTACTCACATGTCCAAATCTAAGTTTTAAAAATATAATTCTAATCAATTTGCTAATTATAATTTTTGACTATTATCATTTTATTAAAATACTTCAAGAAACTTTTACTACTATCTTCTATTTTTAACTTAGATGAATAATAATAATCTAAATATCATCATAGTATTCTCTTCAATTAGATATATTTTAATATGGTGATTAAAATCACCAATTGCTAAACAATTTTGACTCATAACATTTAAAAGCCGGTAATTCTCAAAAATTATCGAAATTTATAGAATTCTAAATTTTAGAATTCTATTATCTTCTAATAATAGATTAAGCTAATATATTTGATTTTAGTCCTAAATAGTCATCCTATTATTAAGTTTAGATAATTTTTTATCCAATTTTCTACTAATATATCAAGCTTATTTTTTAGAATAGTAAGAACATCTATTTAGCAAGAATAATCCATTTAACAAGGATTTTTACCACCAATAAATACTAATTAGTCTAAATTTATCATAACTATTGATTTTTGATTGATTTTAGGATAAAAATAAAGAACTGAGCTATTTTGATGGCTCACACTAACCATATGGTCTCTACTGTGGCTGAATAGGTTTGTTTTCCTAAACAATTGTACTCTTGGTTTTAATGATGTATTAATTTTATTTCTTTAGACAATTGCAAGTCTTGTGGCCTTCCTTATTACAATATATAGACTTTTTTTCCATCCATTGCTTATTTTTTTATCGACTAAGAGGTTTAAAATGTATTACATTACGCTGCATATCTTCTACTTATGAATGTAAATTCAAACTGCTTATCAATGTAGCAAAAGTGTGTTAGATTGCATGTTGTCTTGCAAAAGTCCATGAATATTGATTTTGAAAATGTTCAAATAATCAATTATCATATTTTGTAACTTGACTAATGGCTTCATTAAGTGATTATGGATCTAGAAGCAATAATAACAAATCCTTTATATCATCTTTTAATCTCCAATAGAATTGACTCATCAAGGCTTCTTCATCCCAATTGATGTTGCATATTAGTTATCTAAAATTAAATATATAAACTAATATAAATTACATCCCTTATCACAATGGTTGGATCTTAACTATTGTTTAACAAGCCTTGTCATATTTTTTAAATGCTTCCCCAAATATTTCTATGAAAGCTTTAAAGTTGCTTAAAATTGATGATCACTTCTCAAATAAGGAAGCAAACCACAATAATGCTTGCTTTATAAACAAGGTGCCAATCAATTCAACCCATGATTCTTCTATCAGATAAATATTAGATTATAGAACTATTATCAATCAAATTTGATTAGTAAATCCTTGAAACTTTGAATATGTACCATCATATTTTTTTAGAAGATTAATTTGAGATTCCTTATATTGTTGAACAAGTAGATTTTTTTGGCACAATATAGATAGTAGTACATCTTCAAGTGCAAAAGTTGAAGGTGGATGCAGCTTAAGTTGTGATACTCCAAATTTTATATTATTATGAAATTTTACAATAATCCTTTTAATTTTTACAATCTTAGCAAATAAAGTAGTAAGAACACTTATGATGGTGTTTAATTTAGATTCAAAAGATTCAATCATATTAATATCTTGATCTCTAACCATTCTAAGAAAAAAATAAAATAAATCTATAAAAAAATAATATCAATTTAGAAGGGGATAATGTGTAACTTTTAAAATGCCTTAAGATCTTCAAAAAGAGAGGTGATCCATTCTCTTACAAGAGGGATTTAACTCCAATGTTATAATGAAAAAAATATCAATTTAGATGAAGGTAATTTACAACCTTTAAAATACTAGTATATCTTTAAAAAAAAGGATAATCTATTTTCTAATAAAAAAGATCTTACTTTGATATTTAAGGTGAAGGCAGTTTCTACAAATTGCCAAAGATATAAGAATACAAAACAAGAGACTTGGACTGGAAAGAGATTTCAAGGAAAAATTGACAAAGACTTGAATTATCTAGATGAATATACAAATAATACCAAGAAAGGTAAGCTAAAACTCCAAGAGATGCATTGTCAAGATTGAAGAATTCTTTAGCCTTGATTCTAATATATATTCCTATCTAAGAAGCTTCTTGAGCAACTTCTATCAAATTAAGAAGCTTTTCAAGTAGCTTCTACCAAATATGAAGCTTCTTGAGCTACTTTCACCAATTAGGAAGTTTTTTTTTTTGTGACTTTTATCAATTATAAAATCTCTAGAATATTCTAGAAGATTTTGTGAACTTCCAAAGTATATGTCCCTAATACTTAATAGAACATATACACCTTCCTTCCTATTATTTTAGGTACTAATCATCTTAGTTTTTATAAATAAAATATCTTTTTTTATAATTTTAACTTCACTATGGTATTAAAAAATATCCAATTAGCCTAAGAACCTTTTGAGGCCTTCAAATCTTGCTCGAATTCTTTATAATGGCCTCCCAAAGTAATAAATCATTTTTTCCAAAGTTTTAAAAATATATTCTAAAAATTCCTAAAAAATTCTAAATAAATTTTAAATAAACTTTAAAAAATATTTTAATATTTTAAAGATATTATCATCAAATTAAAGTGATTTTATTCTACCTTGGTGATTTTTTTATAATAATAAAATTAATTTAAATCAATTAAAAATAATATTTTTTATGTAGATAACTAAAAAGTCATGATGTTTCTTTTTAATGCTTCTTTTACCTATTAACTATTATTTATAAGTTTTTAATAAGTAATAAATAAAAGCAAAAAATTATTTAAGATATTGATCTTAAAAATTAAACACATATTAACACAATTAAAAAAAAAATACTAAATCAATTAGAATAATTATCTCTAAGATTTATTAAGATTCCATTTTAATGGTTTTTTACTTAATAAGACTCTTATAACTTATAAAACCTTCTAAATCCTAATCAATACTTAGATGATCAAATAATTTTTTTAATTTTTATATTTTTATATCCAAATAATATTATAATATTATTTTTAACAAATCCACCAATTAAGATGCATTGGTAGAACTCACATTGGGCACCATGATTCTAATATAGCTACAGATTTAGGCTTGATTGAATTGGATAATACCATTGAAGATTTGAATGTCTTTGAAATTTTTTGGAGGTGTCATATTTATTAGAAATATCCAAGTTTGGATACTTATAAATGTTGAAGTTTAAACTATATATCCACCAAGCAGGTATCCAAGTTTTGGACTTGGATATATATCTATTATCAAAGTCCAAACTAAGAGTCCTCCAAAGAAATGTCCAAATTTCAAACAAGTAGATATTTGTATCTTTTATTTGGTTCTACTTAATATTTATTTTTTTAACTTTGATAATTATTTGAGATAAAATATATTTTCAAATAGCTTAAAAATCAAGATTAATACTTATCAATTTTAAAACTAAAATCCAAGTAATTCTAAAAAAAATTTAAAAAATCCTAAGAAAATTTTTAAAAAAATCTCAAAAAAAACCTATCAAATCTTAAAGAAATTCTATCAAATTCTAATCAAATCTTAAAAAGCCCTAAAAAAACTCAATAAAAACCTTGAATATCAAGCAATAATTTTAATAAACTATAATTCTTAATTATATTATTGATTTATCTTTAAATTTTATTTTTGCTAGATATGCTAGTTATAAATAAATTTATAAAGTTTGAATAAGATCCAACATACAAATTGAAAACAATGACCAAAACAAAGTTCAAATATTAGACAACCTTCTTTTCTAATTTATATGTTGAACTTCTAATAACAAGATCTCATTGGTCCATGATTAATTTTTGTTCAAACTTAGCATCAATCTAGAACTACAAGTCATTTAGTAATATGAAAATTTATACTTCAATTTAACTCATAGACCTTTATAAAAAGCTAATATCTTTACTAACTCTCAAATTACCAACTATTGATATTCTATCTCACTTGAATTTTAATAATCTTTAAATTAATTAATAAAACAAGATAAAATTTTAGATATACATTCAATACAAATAAATCTATTGAAGTACAAATAATCAATGTTAGATCTAGCACAAAGTTTAAGATATAGCTAAAATTATAGATCCTAATTTATTGCTCAAAACAATATCGTAAAAATAAAACTTTAGCTTTGATTGGCTCTAATAAAATCATTTCAAATCCAATCTATGTATATTTAATATCTTTAGAATTTTTCTAAAGTCTTCTCTCAAACAATACTAGTTGATTTACAAAATAATCCCACTTTTGTTGTAAGTGCCCATTTTTATGCTTTGGGGTCTAATTTCAACCTTGTCTCATAATCAATCTTCTTCATGTATCAATCTAACTTTTTTTATGATAATTTTTGTAAAAAAAATACTCTTCATTTTAATCTAAAGTTGACATATTATTTTTAAATCTATTCTATTATATATTATTATATTTATGGCCTTACAAAATAAATAGAAGTTATTTTTATAAAAAATATAATATAAACATTAAATTTTTTACTATCTCTAATCTATTAATTATGATTTTTAAATAAAATTTCTAATAAAATTTCAATTAAGTCCTTCTATACATATTGATCTTCATCTATTTTTTCACCTTACAATTGTATAATACAACATTGCTTCCTTGATTTGATTCCAATTACTAATTTAGACGTTTAAAAAATATTCATATATTGATATCTTATTGATGGAGATGTTGCACAAGTTATAGAAGATTAACACTACATAATGGTTGGAATCCACAAAGATAGTAAGGTCTAATATATCAACAAGATGGAAATTATTAACAACCAATAGAATAGCTTCATCTTTATATATGAGCCTTTCAACCATATTATAAAATAGAAGTATTTTTAGAATGGTGGCCTTAAATCTTAATTGGCAATTAATGGCAACCCATAATTTGGACTTAGTAATTACTTTAATTGTGGATGATGCAAGTATCCTTAAACTAAGGGCAATTAAAAAGGATTTAATAGTTAAATATTATATTCTTGTTTATAACCACTGTAAGAATGACTTTGTCTAAAATCCCTTGAATGTGGATGGTGAGATTGCAGATTACACCCAATGAATGAATGAATGAATGAATGAATGATTGAGCTATCTACTATCATAATATTAAATAGAACAAGCATTGGAAGAAAGAATTGGAGCCATTGTACCTCTTTCTTGGTAATAATATTAATAGCAAAGCCACCATTGAATAAGATTTTGCATTTATGGATGCATACAAAATCTATAATTACTTTTAAGTTTTTATAAAGTTAATATAATATAGTAGTATATAAATAGTAAAATAATATTTTAATATTATTAATATCCATTAGCACAATAATAATAAGTGCTTCAATTTTACATAAATATAAATAAAATAATATAAAAAATACATACATTTGTTGGCTTATAAGAGTTTTTTTGAAATAGCTAATTATATTGCCAAAAAGAAAAAATTCATAAAATTATTTCAAAAGTATATTATAAATTCTATGTCTCTATACTAATGAAAAAATACAAATCAAACAAACATTAATCTCACCAGAAAAAAATAAAAAAATAAAAAAATAAAAATTATTTATTTATACCAAAATATATTATATTCATAACTATCTAAATAATTATCACTAAGTCACAAAACAACTATCTCAAACCATCTAAGTTTGATGCACAAACAATATGAAATTTATTCATTTATTTTTTATTTTTTAATTCAAAAGAATAATTATTTTATAATCAATTAATATATATATGTAGAAGAACTTTGCTTAATTTATAACTTTGGTAGATGGAAATTTTATAAATTATACAAGATTTTATAATTTAAGTGGGATCATAGATTAGAACAAGAAAGACATCTTGAATTACTCACCAATAATAGATAAGAAGCTTGCAACCATTTAATAAGAGCTTTTGTATTTGATTATTATGATCAAGATACATCTAACTTCATAATTCATAAATTACTTGATATTGTCCAAGTTGGCAGCGTAGACCTATCTAATAATAATAATTATTGAATCCATCAAAAGAGCAAGATTCTAGTGGAAAACCAGTTTCCTTGTTGCCACATACTCACAAAATTCTTTAGAGAGAGTATTACGCCTATTAAGCATCCAACAATAATAAGGATCAACTTCAATATATTGATTTATTACTTCACTAATAGTGTTTTGATCTTTGTTGCTTTCAGCTTCAAGAATAGATCTGGTATTTGCTTGAATATCCAAGAGAAGCTTCACATACCTCTGTACTATTTAAGTGATTCTTTCTTGAGCTCTTTGGAACTAATGGCAAAGATCTCAAATTTCCTCGAAGGTATCATTCAATTGATTTAAAAGATTGTCCTACTTCTCAATGACAAAGGATTGGAACTTATTGGATTCTTGAAATGATGCATTGTTAATATCTTATTAGTGCCTCTCCACCCTATAGAGATACTGGAACTACAAAATATTAGAATATTGAGGATAAAAATCTTCATCAAAGCAATTAACTTTAGATGGGAGTTGCATCTCTTGCCATCATCAATTGCCTTTAAGATGGCTTCAAAGCTCATTGTGACAATGACAATTAATAAAAATATATATATATATAGTGAGCAAAAATACTGAAACAAGTATTAAAAAATATTAGTGGTAGTAACATCTGGAGAATCTTAGAAACAATAAATCCTAAATCCTAAATGCACAAATAAATGATCTCTATTCTTGTCAAACCCTCATTTATCTATTTGTTGCAGGAAAAATCAACACTTAAATTATAAAATTTCTCACTTAATTCCTCACTTAAATTATAAATTTTTACCATTTTTTTAATTAATTATGCAAAAATGAAGTTATAAGTTACAACCTATGAACAAATATTATGAACTAAGCCAAAAATATTAGTTAAGGGATATAAATTACGTAGGATACCTTTATATATATATATATACACATGTATGCAACTGATATCACAACAGGAATCACAACAAACTGCTTCTCTCCATTATATACTCCAGGGAAATGTGTAGACAGACAGCGTGTGCACCTTGAGTATGTGATTTTCTGCACTACAGATTACTGTTGATGCTGCTATTGCTCCCTTTCCCTTCACCTCGTCTCATTGAAGGTGCTGGAGTCTTTGAGTTGTCTCCAAGCCCAGATGGAGCAGTCTCTGTGTCAGATCATCAACATTGTGTGATTGAAAGATGTGGATGCCGCAAGCACCATAGCTCCTTGAAATTGCCAAGGAAGATGCCACTCACAAGGAAAGTGTGTATGTGTCTTTTCCCTCTGATATTTAGGGTTTGTTCGAACTGGTGTGTTGAATGCTTAGAGTCGCTGCGACTTACCTGGACAGCAGAGTGGTGTTTACTTATCTACTCTTGGCTGTGACCAAGCTGCCAGCTGATGATGATGATGCAAGTCATTTCATCCCATCCTTCGACAATGGTTTTTCGCTGAGCATGAATTTGGAATTCATGATTGAGGAATTGTGACGTTGAGCGACAGTTGTAGCAAGTTTTGCTTACTTCTCCCTGGAAGCCTCTTTGGACAAATAAGAATCGGTTTGTCACAAACGCTGCTCACCTTGAACCCTAATGTTTTATACGTATGTTTTACACTTGCGAAGATTGGATGAGGGGAGGTGGGTTGTGGTTATAATCTGGAGCAACTGACGAATTGTTTGATGTAAGAATGGTCTCATAGGAATCGAACGAGCATGAATCAGAGAGCTTAGGGCATCTTTTCATATTTTCTTAATTTCAATAAGGAAACATGGATTGCTGGAACTTCATTTCATCTAAAATTCGCTAAGACCAAACTACTTGAAGCCTTCTTTTTTTTAACATTTTAGGGATCTTCACAAGTTGTTGCTTGAAGCATGTTCCCAAAATTTATTTTCTTTCTGGCAGGTGTATCATTTCAATGTTCAACAGTCCTTGGAAATTTGTGATTACTTAATTTGACAGTGGCTATGACGATAAGCCGCGGCAGTGTAATAACATCCCCGTCTTGTATAGTCTTTTCAAGAAAAGATGTCAATGCTGAACATCAGGGGTTTGGATAGTTTCTGATGCAGTGAACGAAAGTGTTCACCCTAGACCAATTTTAATCGTGTTGAAATATTTGCAATGAACTCACTGCGGCTCCCTTTCACTTTTCACATTAACTCACTGTGAACGGAAGTGGAAAGTAAGGACAACACCCTGAGACCGATATACAGTTAGATTCACAACGTTGTCACCCGCTGGGGCTAACGAGGAGCAATTTGGTTGAAACAACTGATAAGCTCCATTTTGTGCATGCACAACACCCCTTTGCATCGCTTTTCGTTTCGATGACATTACGACAATTCGAGTAGTGCTAGTCCGCTTCGATGCTTGATAGTTTAACCGACCGCCAAGTTAATTGTCCATGGTGGGAAATGAAACAGGATTCAAAGGATCTTCATTAGATGAATGTATACATGGACTACGTTAGTATCTTGCTTCCCAGTCGGGGTCGGAACGGATTGTATCCCTACACAACCACAAAGAAAAAATCCAAGTGATTAAATCTTCGTTCATTGTACCTGAGGCCTCTAGATCGGCCACCGAATGGCCACCGATCTCTAGAACTCGCAATGTGCGGAAATTCTTATAAGATTCGATCATGTTTTGAACTTAAACCAAAAATAAGGATGGGATAGTAATCACCCGAGGCAAATCAGTGCAAAGGTTCCAACTTCCAGCCTTAGTTTATCAATTCTTGCTCTCAACCATTAACAAGCAACAGCAGTTTGGATTTTTGTCTAGATATATCTTGGGCATCGTCAAGGGGTCTTCTCTCACACGAGGTCCACTGGACTTCACCGTTTATCATACTCCAGTTCATATTAGCCACGCAATTGAGCCAATGACAGACCACGGTGCCACCACCCAATGACAGCGTCCAAGTCCGGGTTTCACTACAACAGGCATATTTCGGCATCTTATTTGCGCCGCCATCATGGAAGTCTACGAATCTTCAAAGTTTTGATTCCCCTATTTTTTTTTATCATTGCACAGCATGAGGCTTACACTCGCCACGGTGCTTGTGGTAGATGAGCTTCATAATGGCAGTGCTCCTTTTTATTATGGCCCCTACTAATGCTCCAGGAAAAGCCTTAAAATTAGTGCCTGACCACATCCACGACATCACATTATCCGATCGACTGCTCCAGATGCGGAATGAGGGGGAAGTAGATCCCTGTCGGCTGCAGTGTGAGGCAAGACTCACAGCTAACGAGGTTAGGATAATGGTCGCCAAAGTTTGCAACATGAACATGGCCAGTCAAAGGTTCTACTCGCACAGTTCCAGAACTGATTCAGCTTGCAGTTTGGTTGCTTATTCCAAGCACTGGGCATGCAAATCTCATGTCTACTAGAACTTAATCCAGCCACATCTAGACTTCTTCCAGCGGAGCACTGACAGGAAACTGAGCGAAATGTACAACTTCGGTGTTGGGCTCCGGTGACGGAAAGGCCGAGGGGGAGAGTGAATGGGAGAACTAGGACCCAAACGATAGGCAGATTTGCAGACAAAGACATAAACTAGAGTGACTAATACTGTTCCAGTGCAGAAAAGAACAGTTGCAAGTAAGGAATCGAAAACTTACTTTCGGAACTGCAAAGTGAGCAGAGCTTCGAAGAATCCCAGCTGAGTGTGGAGGAGATTGCACAAGATGCTTGTGCTTGCGGTGTCTGAGTTGGAAGTGGTTGTGTTCCGAACACCAGTTTTCTAGTAGAGGTCTGGGTTTTCTAGTAGAGAAGGGGTCGGAGATCAGGTAGGTGCTTATCGATGAACATGTCTTTCAGTAACCCTTGAAGCCATAAAGGGCTCTGAGGGCATGACCTGAATGACTTTCAACTATCAGATGATGGTAGATTGATGGATGATTGCGCCAACAAAGATCTTTTCTATGTTTGTGGTTTGAATCCCAATCTTGCTCAATGGATTTTATCATGTGGGTGTAAGTTTTTGTTACAAGGCAAAAAGAAGTATGAGCCAAGCTAATATTATTAATCTCAAAATGACAAACAAAAATTATTATTTAATATTTATTTTAAAATAAAATTAGATAAATTAAATATATAATTTATTTATTTTAAAATATATAATTATTAAATGTACATATTTATAAAATTATTTCTTAAAGATAATAATCTAATTGTTTTTAAAGATTATAATATAATAAAATATCAAAAATAAAATTATATACATATATATATATATATATATATATGGAAATATTAAATAGATCCATCTAAATCTTAAATCAATCCACCATATGACTTTGTGGTTTGAAATTGCCCTGAGGCTCCTCTTGGTCAGCACTAGTTCCTTTCCAATAAAAGGTTTTTTTTGTCTAAGTGATGTATTTGTTAATTTAAGCAAATAACCTTGGATGTCCTTATGTTATTGGGTGCCAATACTTATTGTATATTATTTATAAGTTAAGAGAAACCTTAAAAGTTTGAGCCTTCAAGTGTTTGTGGTGCCAAAATAATAGGTCAATTTAAGATTTAGGTGGATCAATTTAATATTCTCCGATATATATATATATATATATATATATATATACACACACACACACACACACACATATATATAAGGGAATATTAAATCAACCCACTTCAAACTTAAATCAATTCAACAGTCTCCACTTTGCTCCTTGTGCATTACATAGAACTTTCCACTCCCTTATTGATTTTTCAATTTTACACTTGATGATGTGTTAATTCTATGAGGGGGTGAGGGGGATAGAAAATGGAACTCTTAAAAAGGGTTGTAATGGAACAACTCAAATAAAGAGCAAACAAGATTGGTAATTTTACATTGAAGAGAAGTTGGTGAATTATGAAGAAGGATATGTAAGAGACGTATGGTAAGAAGAGAAGTTTTTGAAGATATCAAATGATGAAAATGATTCACAGCTAGTGTGGTGGAGGCAATAATTATATTTTACTGAAAGTGGATTTATTTAAAATTTAGTTGGGTTGATTTAATATTTCCTTATATATATATATATATATATACATGTGTTTGTGTATATTTGTATATACATAAAATATTATTAAATATTAAAAATATTAATATTTAATACAAAGAATTAATACAAAGAACTAAGAATATATATATATATATATATATATATATGGTTTTCAGATAAATAAAAAATTATTAATTGAAGAAAATGAATAACACAATGACTCAAAAGAATTGAATATTGCTGTTGTAGACGTACTTAAAATAAAATAGTAGTTCATATAATGCCAAACCAAGCACAATTGTTGTGGTTCTAGACTTAGTTCACAGACTACAAATGTACAAAAAAAATAAATTACTACCTACAATTATAAGAAGAGAGTTGCCTAATTGTTGGTTTTTAAATCTCCTCATTCTTTTTCTCAGTGAAGAAACTTGCAATAAGCTATCAACAAAGAATAGCATTTCCCTCTCCTGTATATTTAACCGTTTTTATTTCATTTTCCATTAAAAATGATTATTTATCATGAAAAAAAACGTACAAACAAATGGACTTATCTTTTTATTCGATTGAACACTGTTGTCATTGTTATATCTTGTAAAAGGGACCTATTCGTATATTTTTGCCTTTGTATCCCAATTCTTATAATTACAGGAAAACAATCAAGAATGAAAAGATTGCAACAACATGAAGTGTAAAAATGTAAAAATAAGCAACACAAATTTGTGTCCAAATTGATTTGATCTTGAGCTAGCAAAAAGATTAGAAACACTCAATTTTGAAAATGGCATTGTCACCATCATAGCAACCTCTCATAGCATTTATGTTTTTATTTACCAAAACTTGTCCTAAAGTTATCACTCTTGGAGAGCAAACAACTTGAGTCTTTTAAAACTTGGGAATTATTTACCATATTAACTTGTCATATTGCATTTTTTAATTTAAAGCATTGGTTGATTCTAACAATACCTTGAAATTTACAGTTATTAGAAAACATGTTTAAAAAGCATTAATTAATTGTTAAAATATCATGAATGTGTGTTTTATGGTTAAGTTTCTTACAATAGTCACAACACAAAAAATATAAAGTTATTTTTAAAAATAAATAGCTAATTATTATACTTGAGTAGATTATTTGATGGACTTTTAGAAAATTCAAAAGAGTTTTCTTAAATTTTTAACATAAATTAAGTAATTTGATTGAAGCATCTTATTCACAAACCGTTATTTCTAGGTATAAAGTCGAAAACTAGTTAAACATGAGGATGTATGTACACAAGTAAACAACTTTATATGAAATATAAAATTAATAGTCATAAAATGTTTTTAATTTACTATCCATTATACACATAGGCGTGTGTTTCATACATGAACATATACACCCATAAACACATAGTTGAAAAATATATTTAACAAAGTAATAGTTAAAATACTAATTTGTTTTCTAAGAACTTATTGTTAACACAAAAAATCAGCATGAAGAAAATATCGTCTTAAAAATATTCTCAGCATGTACACAATATTAAACAAAAATGCTGCACTAAAACATATTATTATAACTAACACTTTATTTTTGTACATGATGCATTTACAAAATCGACCCAATTAATGATATTTTTAATAATAACCAACTTAAATTAAGTAGAATATTTAAGGAAAAGTATTGTCATTGTACATAATGAAAGTTATTCATTCATGTTTTGCATGTATAACAAACTAATCCTTTTCTTTAATGTAAGTTCTGAAAATCTCTTGACAATATCACGTTTAAAAATCAAACAAAGAATATCTATTTTTAGAAGAAAAATACCAAAACCAAACCTTTCCCGACTTTTGTAAAAGTATCTTTTAGACAATTTATCACTGTAAAGATGGAGACCATAAAACAAACTTAAGTGCTCGTTTCTTTTGAAATTTGAAGGGCTCCTTTTTCAAATGAAATACCATCACATTTCTACTGATGCTCTTTCATTTATTGAGTATGTCATATCTTTTCTGAACCAAGTACTTTCATTTACTTTAAAAGATTTTTCTCTAGTCTAAAATATTCTATTGCACTGTGATCCTGGTTTGAATTGACCTGCAGTGATTTTAGCTTTCAATTTACAAAATTCAAATTTCATTAATGTTTTGTACTACTATTTGTTAATTTCAATGATATGTTAAACTAATATTGTGCAAACATGTAGCTTAATAGTATAATTTTAAAAAAAAAATTGTAATACAACATTTTGTCAGTGCTACAACAACAAGTGTCACTGACAAAATGTTGTATTACACAATGTTGACACAACAAGTGTCAGTCAAGATGGTGAGTCAGAACATCGTAGTCCTCATCGCCTATTTTCATTCCCTTTTCTAACAACTCTCCATTCCTACTATAGTGTACTCACCATGTTAGACAAATAGAATAAACGAGCGAACAAACCCACCCATCCATCCATCCATCCATCCATCCATTGAAGCTGTCGAAGTCATCACGTCAAGCTCCATCCACGCGCGTGCGGACGTGACGTGGACGCGTCGTCGGTCCCACCCGACGAGCGTCCGTCGACATCGACTTCATCGTGGTCGGGGGGAGGGCAACGCGATGGCGCAAAGGCAAGCAAAGCTGCAGAGAGGGAGGGCGACGAATGGCGAGAGCGAGGAGGAGGAGGCTGAGGTGCAAGGGTAGCATGGCGACAAAAGCCAACTGGATAAGTGGCTGCTGTGAACCTCTCACTGTCCTGTGCGAGTCTCGGCCCTCCGCCTCGGTGTTCGATTCCATACTCTTCCAGTTCTCAGCCGTCGGATATTTCTGTGGGGTCATGTGTCATACCTGCCACAACTCTGGCTATGGCGAGGAATGTTTTGGGTTGATGGAATCCTGGTGCCAGTGGACTTTTTAATTGTGCTTTCGTTGGTATTGTGCTGCGCTGGCTGGCTCCCACTCGAGGAGAGTTTGGGTGGGTGGGCCATAGCCCTGGGTGCGATCCTTGTGCAGCCCAGGATATGATTTTTACTTTTTTTGGGACGTAAGACGAGGTGCAGCTGGGCGGGGAGTTGGCACTGTGGTGTGTGGGAATGGAACCGAGAACTGCAGCTCTGGTCGGACCTGGGAATAGAGAAGGTGGGAGTGAGAGGGTAACTTTTTGTCACAGCTCGTCATATTGGTTGAACTTGCGACGTGCTTGTGGTGGTGGTGTTGAGTGAGTGCAATTGGGGTGAAGAGTGGGAGGTGACGGAGTCGAGCGGCTGCTGATGGGAGGCCTTGTTCGTGGGTAAGAAAGACAGAGATAAAGATGGAAGGTGCCGAATGCTATGGAATTAGAGGGGCGCCGAAGGTCAGCAGCGCCGTAGAGTCGATAGTGCAATATCTTTTGTGGTCAGACTATCTGTTGTTGTGGAATCAGGAAGGTGCTCTGGGCAATTAGTGTTAAGTTGGAATAGGAACTGCTTTTCAGGGGTAGAATAGCAGGCATTTGACGCACGCTGGTGCGGAGGCAACTGAGAATTAACAGCAGCAGCAACAGCTATCAGAATTTGGGGAGTGCGTGGAATTCAGCCGGATAGGCCGAGAGGAGGTTTACGCATTCGTAGGGCAGTTATGCATGCAATTTGGGACGTAAGCGCTTCGTCTTTGCAGCGGAATTGCAGTCTCAAAGGTATGAACCCCTAGCTCCTGGTTGACACCTTGCCCGGAAGTGTTGTGAACAACTTTATTGGTCCTTCATAATTGTCATTGTTACCAATAATTTTGGACTTTTCTCTTTGCTTCAGTGTATGCCCCGACAAGTGCTCAGGGTTTTGCCGAAGTTGTTGGAATGGATGAAGGACAAAGTCTGGGACAGCAAGGAGTGCATAACTTGAGAACGAAACGCATAAAGTTTGGATTCCGTGGATATGTCGTGTATTAGAACCTCTCTTTTGTCATATCCATTGCAGCTTGTTCTTTTACGACTTACCTGTTTTTTTCTTGCCTGAAATCGCGGACGACGTGACTGATTAACTTCAGTCTGTAGGAGGGTCTCGTGATCGGAATTATCTTCTTGTTTATCAGTCCGCGAACATTTTCTCTGCTTTAGTGATTATCGAAAAAAAAACGGGCATGACAGTCGAATTGGTTTTTAGTTGGAGCCTTTTTGTTTGGTTAATTGACGCGGCGCCTGTATGCATTACCTATTGGGTTTCTCAGCGGGGATTTTCGGTGTTGCGGAGTGGTCCTCTCATTCTGGAAGGGGATTCTGCGTCTTACTTCTTATGCATCTTGAATTACGCGGTAGTGATTTTCCAACTAGAACTAAATCTTCGAGAATTCGAAAAAAGAAATAATCTATGAGTTAAGCAGGACGTATTATCTGGGTGCGTGATACCCGCCGCAGTGAATTTGAAATTCCTGAATATTTAGCTAATTGGGGTCTTCTCTCTATGCGTGACTAGCGATGACGAAGACTTTCCAGTGATGCGCACTGCTACAATCGGCATTGCTTCGTGGTGCGAAATATTTTAGAATCTAATTCTCATAATAACCTTTAAATGTTTCAGGTATCCTCTTCAGTGTTTAAACTCAATTTCACGGAGTCGCTCCATCCTCGAAGTCTTCTTTAGTTTAAGCAACGGTGATTGCTGGCAACTCGTGAAGCATTGTTTCAAGGATGGGATGTGCCGCTTCCAAGGATGGGTTGGTGTCGAACCGCAAGTCCCGCCCTGCACAACCAGGCAGGAGCATGTCCATGCCAGTTCAAGCGCATGGCAACAGGGATAATGGCTTCCACATGGTAGCTCTTGCTTCAAGCACCTACGGCATTTTGAAAGTGGATGAAGACAAAGGAAACGATTTTAACTTCGATAGTAAACCCGATTCTGCTCATGATGCTTTCTATGAGAAGCTGAAAAACTTTGATGTTCCTGAAGATATGGTTGCGAAGCCATGGTCAGAGGTTAGTCGTAATCTTCCTAAAATCCCGCCCCCAACGAGAACAGATAGTCCACGGCGAACCGATAGTCCACGACAGACAGGACGTAGTTTTCGGGGAACGGATAGTCCACGGCAGACAGGACGTAGTTTTCGGGGAACGGATAGCCCACGACTGGCAGGACGCACTAGTTTTCGGCGAGCGTCGGATAGTCCGCACCAATTACCGTCGCAGGCTGCGAAAACTGATCACGAGACTATCAACTTGTGGGAGTTGATGGATGGTCTGGAGGAAGATGGAACTGGGAAATCGAAGCCGAAATTGAAACCAGTCGATAGGGTAAGCCGTTCTCCTGTGATCAAACCCTTCGAGAGATCCGTCACCTTTTCGACTATCCACACCTTAAGTGAATTGGACTCTGAAGATCCAAGCAAGGCTATTGCGCTTGGCTCGGCTGGCCATGTTTTGAGCAGCACAGGGACTGGAGGTAGTGGTACTAAGGAGAACGGTATGCCAGGCAGGGCAATATCTATGCCTGCGAGGTCGCCTGTAATGCCTGCGAGGTCGCCTGTAATGCCTGCGAGGTCGCCTGTAATGCCTGCGAGATCGCCTGTAATGCCTGCGAGGTCGCCTATAATGCCTAAGAGGGATGACGTTTTGGTGAGGATGACGCCGCCGTCACCAGCACCTTTGCCCAAAGCTGCTACTCCAAACAGTAACTCCTTACGTCCTCGCCAACCTATCGTTACACCGATGACACTTACACCGGAAGGGAATGCCTCAATTCAAGAAGTTAGCCATGCCGTGAGCAAAGCCCTTCTTCCGCCTCCTTCACCATCAGTAAGACCTGTTTCAGATAAAATAAGCAGTGCATCTCCCAGTGTTGCACGTCCTCGACAACCTAACGTTGCACCAATGACGCTGACACCAGAAGAGAATGCTTCGATACGGGAAGTAAGTGCCGCCGTAAGCAAAGCTCTCCTCCAGCCTCCTACATCTTCGGTGCCGTCTGCTCCAGCCAAAGTAAGCGATGAATCTCCCAGCGTTGCCCGCCCTCAGCAATCTACCGTTGCACCAACGACACCGACACCGGAGAACGCTTCAGTGCATGAAGCAAGCAAATCCCTCCTTCGGCCACCTTCACCTGTGCTGAGGTCTGTCGGGACTAGAAATGCGAGTGCTACGCAGGCCCGAAACAAGCCACCAGAATTGCAGCCACGTCAATCCCCGATGTTGAAGGTGGACAAACCTCTGATGTCACTCAATACAAAATTAGAGGCTGAAGTCGAAAGAGCTCTCTCTGAAGAGCGGAGTGTAAACCCAAGGCGATCACAATCGACTACGACGACATCATCGGAGTTTGGTGTGGAAAGCAATCGTGATTCGGGTCGTGTCCGTGTTGCTACAGCGTCCTTTGGTCAGGAGGGTGCAGTTACCCGTCCAGAGCCCACTCCTGGGAGAGTTGAGGTTGATGAATCGTCGAGTCAGCCCAGTCGGCAATTGCCACGATTTGCGTCTCCCATACATGTGCTTTCACTCGCGGCCTCATTTGAGCTTGAGAATCGGAAGAATTCCATAAGCCAAGCAGATCTGAAGGTCCCTCCCATGTCGCCAGGTCCCACGATGATGAAGGCTAGTGGGTCTGGTCAAACAGGTAGACAGTCATTTTCAAAGCAGCAGTCCATGCCTAATACCTCTATGAAACCTATACCGTCCCCAGGCCCAGGTGTTGGATTGCAGTCTCAGGCTCCCATTCCTAATCTTAGTAGCCATGGCAGCTACAATGCCAACAATGCAGCTGTGGGGGATCAGAAAGGTAGTAAACTGCCAGAGAATGGTTTGTCGTCCAGTTATGTGCAAGTTCCCGCTGGCGAGGCTCCTAGAAGAAGCAAGGAGATTATTCCTCGTGCAGTCAAGGGTTTTCCAGAGGGAGTGAAGGAGATTTCGTCAGGAGCTGGTAAAAGCCCAATATGTGCTCCGAGCACAAATGCTACAAGCTCACTTTTTGTGGATGAAATTGAAGACTCGGGGATGGACTCTGATCTCTTGGCTTCTTTTGAAGAAGCTCTGGAGATGTTTTCTACAGATGAATGGTACGAGGTGAGAGGTAGCAAGAACGGGGCTACGCAAGGTTCTGATGCGGCTGAGAATAAAGGTCCTTCGCCAATGTCATCTGACAGACAAGAAGACAGGATGTTTGAAGAAAAAGCACCTCAGGGAAACGGAAATAAGGGAACAACACTGAAATCAATCGTCCCTCCAAGGATTGTGAAACCTGATCCGTGGGCCCGGTTTGAGAAGAAATGCCCACCTGCTGGTGAGGACCGTATTGTGCTCTATACGACTAGCTTGCGTGGGATTCGCAAAACATTCGAAGACTGTAATAATGCAAGATTTATCTTCGAAAGCTTTAATGTTGAAATCGATGAGCGAGATGTGTCCATTCATGCGGAGTTTCGGCAGGAATTGAAGGATCTTGCTGGAATGCCTGTACCAGTTCCTCAGGCTTTCATCAAGGGGCGTTATATTGGTGGGGCTGAGACCATCACACAACTGCATGAGGATGGCACCCTAGCCACTTTAGTGGATGGTATACCTCCTCAAAAGTCACGAGAAGAATGTGATGGGTGTGGGGGAGTGCGATTTGTTCCTTGCTCAGACTGCAGTGGCAGCACCAAGGTCGTAAACGACGCAAATGAGGTGGTGCGGTGCAGTGAATGTAATGAGAATGGGTTGATGCGGTGTCCTATCTGCTACTAAAGAACTCACAGCGTCAGTTCCTTTAGACTGTACAGAAAATTTATCACTATCATCTAGTATTTGATGTGATATCAATTTGCAGATAATTTGCTGTTGTTTCAAAGTAACAAGCGAGTTTGAAATCTAGATATGATATATATCGGCCCGTAGGCTGCAAGCTGCTACCTCTCAAACGTTTGTGTCAATGATAGCGAGGATGAGTTTGTGAGGGGTCGCTACCGATTACAGTGAGGAAAGTGAGTATCAACAAAATGGGCTGGATAGCTCTCTCTAGTTAAATACTCTGGAAGTTTTCATTCAAATTACTCTAGTGTTTGGACAAGCGTTTCTTCCGATGCTTGTCCCATTCCGCTCATTTTCACCTCTCTTTCTTCGAGGTACGTTGCATGATGTCATGATATATTTTCTCTTCCGGATTGGTGGGAGTAGTCCATGTTGACTGCTCTATCGTGTGGCTCAGCAGCTAGAATCTGTAATATCTTTCGCTGAAACACATCAAAGAAACAAAGCAATCAGAAGTCTTTCAAGTGCGTCGACCAAGTTCGAGATAACATTCCACGAGTGTCATATATGCATCTGGAGACAGTACTCAAGTCCGACTGTAAGAAAGAGTAGAAGTTAGTTCACTAGACTTGGCCCAAGATTGAAGAGATTGACTAATGCATGAAGCAATTTTAGTCTTACTTGTCTCAAGAAGGCAATGAAAACTTTACATTATCCCACTTCATTCGGGTTTTAGTCCGATGTCCTACTCTCTTACCTTCTAGTCATTGATTGAGCTTGTGACAGGTGCTTCACAATATTTGCCCATTTTACTTTTCTTACTCGGAGAAGAGAAGACGCTCTTTCGACGCTTCACAGCCAGAATGACAAAATTGCCCTAATTAACACGTATTGTAATATCCAAGCGAGATCCTTCAACATTGATGTGAAGCAAAGACTTCAGTGAATATGGTGCGTTGAAATTCGTTTGAAGAATGTAATTAACACCGTCCGCTTGATCATCGACCTTGAATGTCTTTCGAAAAAAATCTAGTTAGCCATGTCTGCCTGTTTGATTCGTAACGCCCACAACTGTTCTAGTCGTATCATCAGCACTGGAAGCTTGCGATCTGTTCTAACGAGAAAGGAGAAATGTGCTTCGCAAGCTGGGTGACCATAGATCAGCGATGTAGAGTTCAGCAACAATTGAGCCGGAAATTGAGTTGTTCTAGTGGCGTGCAGGAGCCCGCGAATTGCTTTTCAACTGCGAGCGACGTCTGTTTCGGCCATTATTGGATGCAGAACACTCTGAGGGACAGCCGCAATGAGGTCATATCCGGAAGCTACATCTGACATTAATGAGTTCCAGGAAAATCAACTTCTTACATTCTGTTGGAAGCTGTTTTTTCCTGTGAGTAACTTGATGTTGAAAAGGGAATAGTTCCGTTCAATATCGATCCTTGCTTCAGTGGTGGTCGTTGGCCAGGTCGCGATATCTTCTAGCCTTCGTTCAGCCTCTTGCGCTTCCAACCCGCACATATAAATCATAAGACCACAACGAATGATCAGGAAACATGCTCTTCAGGACAACGAAAAATCAATGCATCTAGACAGAATAAGTCTAGTTATAATACGTCTGATGTTAAGAAGGCGACAGATTCCAGCTAGTTCTGGAAGATCTCACCGCAAGAGTGAATTGACATTTGCTCCATCAGCAGAAAACTTAGGAATTCACAAAAGCCTGATCTGCCAATGGCCACTGATAAATCCCGGGTCAGATTCTTGCCAGGATGGTCGATGCTATCATCACGTGCACCTACTGCTGCATCATATTATTCAACATCACAGGAAGAGCCCAACGATGAGGATCCTTCTTGCACTTGCTGATGTGTTGTTGCTTCCAATCCTCGGCAACCTTTCTCATCACACCAACTGCAGCACCAAGCTTATGTTTGAATGTTTCAACAATTCCACCAAAACATTCAAGCAAAGATTTCTGCGAGTGAATCGACTCTTTGTTAAGAAACATCGCCGGAATTGCTTGCAGGCATGTCTTCATACTTTAGTTCGACGTAGCACAGCTTTCTATAGCGTATCATGTCACAGCTTCAAGAAGGTGATCAATGTCAGTGGGAAAAAGAGGAGAAAATGGGTGGAGAAAAGAAAGTGGAAGAATCGACGTTTACTTCAATCACGGTAAATTTAAGCTACATTGAATAATGTAATTATCGATAGATGGTCACAGAGGATTATTAAATAAATTATGTTCATAGTAGAGGAGGCTCACTTTATTCCAACAAATTTCTTTTCATTAAAATTCTATCATAAATATAATATAAGTAAAAGGTTGTATTGTAAACAAGAAGTAATTTGAGAGTTAGTTTAACAAGATTAAATTTGCAACTTTGGTTGTAAATACAATTGTGTATATAATTCTACTTGCACTCTCCAATACTTGTTTCTTGTCCCTTTTCCTTCTTTGGTCCTTCCTTGCTTATTTTTATTAGTAATTTTTATTATTTAGAAAAGATCTATAAATAGGAACTCAAAAGTAAGTTGCTTCAAAAGTAAGTTGCTTCTTAATGAATAGTTTGTAGTAGAGACAAATAGATAGACCTATCAAAGTCTAACAATCATAATAAATTATTTAGATGTTTTTTATTAAGTGGAGGATTAGAATGTTCTACATTAAAAAGAATTCTTATATAAGTGCTTCATTTTTTACATGGTATTAAAGCATAATTAGTTCTTATTCTATCTTCTTTATTATATATCTTCCACTCTCATATTAATTTTACATTGTAACTTTGAGAGCACCAATTTTTTATACCTTCAATAATAATTAATTATTTAATCAATTGATTAAATAAATAAAAACCATAATATGTGGGCTTTTGTTATAAAATGCTTGTTGTATTTCTATCAACTTTTCAAGTACATGGATGATAAATTACAATGTCTTGATGTTAGTAAGATAGCTAAAAGATTCTAACAGAATATTAAAGAGATGGATGCATATCCATAAATTTTACTAAACATCAAATATTTATATTATATTACATACAAAAATGTAAGAAAACAAACAAAATATAAAATAAGTTGATTGAGGTTTACGAATCAAAAGAAGTTATTATAAAGTTTTTACAAAAGAAAGTTTGTAAGTTCATAGAAAGTTTTTTTTAAGAGATCTTTGATATTAGAAATCAATATCTACAAGCCAAAGTGAGATGAATAAACAAAGTATGGTATTTTTTTTATTTAATATTTCATCAAAACCATGGGATCTATTGATTCAATCTATTAGATCTAAAAAGAAATATGAGATTATAGAAAAGGTTATTTAATCCATATATTTTTAAAAAAGCTACAAAAGAAAAAAAAAAGAAAAAAAATCTTTATATCATAATTGCATAATAAATTTAATAGAAAAGCAACCTTTGAAGAGACAAAACCTAAAATATGAGAAGTAAAAGCAAAAGATTGATAAGTCTAAAAGGACATATAGAACTTATAGGCAAAAGAAACATTGGAAGAATAATCCAAAATTATTAAAGTCTAGCAACAATAATATATCAAATACAAATATTATTATTATATTTTTAGTTAAGAAATTATATAATAGAATAAAAATAATAATTATAGTTTTTAAAAACTATAATAGATGTGTATATTTAAGAAAATAGAAATAAGATTTTTCTTAAATATTTCTCTATGTGTATCTTAATGGTGTATTAAAATACAAAAGTAAGATTTTGAACTTGTTGAAAATCTTATATGATTTAAAACAAGCCAATAGATAATAGAATAAAAAGATTGGATGGTTCTATCTTATATCTTAGTTAAAAATACTAAGAAAAAAATTTATATTTATTTATGATATATGTTGGTGAATTAATTCTTGTACTTATTGTGTATATTAATGATCTATTGATTGGTAGCAAAAGCTTTAAGATTCTTTTAATGGGTAAGAAAGAGTTATTGGAGCTCTACTAAGAAATTATAGAAGAGAATAATAAGGTGCAATCTTTATTTATGAGAATAACCAATTATTTCTTGTAATTGCTAAGAATCTTATATATCATTGTTGTATGAAATACTTCAATATTCAACATTACTTTGTTAGGTGATGTACAAAGACAAGCAAAATATAGTTAAGGTATGGCGCCATAAAAAAATGGCTCTAGATATCTTCTCTAAATAGCTGGCTAGATCTAAGTTTGTTACATGTAGAGATCTATTAGAACTTATTCAAATAAGAACTTCTATTTTTTGTATGGAATAAGAGTGTTAAAACCTATAAATAAAGAATTATACTACAAACCAAAAATAACTTATAAAGGCTAGTTCAACAAGATTTGAGTAGTGTAAGAGTCTACTCTTAGCTTTGATTGTGAATAGTATTGTATGTGTTTATACAATACTTCCTACACTCTCTAGCACTTACTTGCTTGTTGCCTCTCCTTTCTTCTCTAGTCCTTTGTTGTTTGCCTCTACTAATACTCTTTCTTGTTGAAAGAAACTTTTTGAAATATAGCATCATTGCAACTTATAGTTCTTTGTGAGCAACTTGTAACAAAGACAAATAGATAGACCTACTTGAGTTTAACACCCACGGCAGATTAATTAGATATTGTTCATAAATAAGATGTCTAGAATAATTTGTGTAACAAATTTCCTCACATGAGTGCTTTATTTTTTACAACAAATTTTCTTGTTAAAAATGACAACTTTCTTTTTTTATAATATATGATGTTACATTTGGAAGGGAGAAGAAACAAGGTGTATTCTCATTGGCTTTTCTTCTCTTTAAGAAGAATTCTCAAATCTTCTTCCCACTTTAACATCTCTTATTATAATTACTTGCAATATTTTCATTAAAAATTTAATTAAATAAAAAATTGTGTTAATGTGTTTTAAATTTAAAATTATTTTGAAATCATATTAAAGATCTAATTAGAATCAATCTATTAAATTTTTCATATTGTACTTTTTTTTAAAAAATCTTAATCATGAAGTTTAAAATCACATTAATTATTTCTGAAAGTACTTTTTAGGAATTGAATCATTAATTACTATAACAATAATACAGATTTAATATTTTGTGTTGTTGATTCTACCTAAAATTTGGTTTTTACACCTTTGTAAAACACATTATTATGTACATATTTAATAGTAACCATTTACAACCCCTACTTTTCTTTAATTTATTTTTAACTTTCCTGGTCAAGAATCACAAGGGACAAGGGATTTTCAAGTTAAGGCGTCTGTAAGTTAGTTATTTATCATGATGCTCAACCTCAACAGCAGACCTGAGAATACAGAATTTGGAAGCTGAACGAACAGCTGCCAAGATGCCCATTCTAATACTGTTTCAGATAACATCTAGTACTCAAACCAACGTATCCATCATTGCTGGCTTACCACATAACCAACTAAGAGAAGAAGTGGCAACTTTCAGCATGTACAAAACAAGCCCTGTAACACAGAGATGGAGCAGTGAGAGTAAATACTTAAATTATCATATTTATAGCTTGAAAAAGAGTTTTATACTACTTCAAAGTAGTAAATCCAGTTTATTTCAGTGAGGTGAAAAAAATGTAGTCAAGTTGCATCTTCTGAATTAATTTCTATACAATGCTGGTTGCGTCCTTGAGTATACACCAATTTAATGCATGACCTCGATCTTCACTCCCTGCAATAGGTCAACTCTACATACAAAGCAACCAGCTCTTATCTCTATCGAATTGACTAAGCTTCATACTTATGTGCAGCAAATAAATCCTCTCCATGTCTCTTACTCTGGAGCATCCTACCACAAGGCTCATAACAAAAGCACAACTGGCTACAACGCCCGTCTTCATCTATGAAGGCCACTTGTAACACTTCACAATGCCATTGCATACTTCTCACAAGACTGGCACGTGAACAGAACTATGCCATCTTGGTATTCAAAGAAGTGTATTTTGTTGCATCTAATCGTTGAGATTCTACATCTTCAAGGAAGGGATAGTCTGTGTAGCCAACAACAGGATCTTGTGAGTAGAAAGTGTCCCTATTGTAATTGTTCAATGGAGCATTCAAAGCAAACCTCTTCACCAGATCTGGATTAGCAAGGAACAACCTTCCATAAACAACCATATCCGCTTTGCCATTCCTAATAGCTTCATGCCCCTCTTCAGCACTGACACTAGCACCGATGAAAAAAGTGCCTTTAAAGGCCTTCCTCATGGGCCACAAGCTTTCGGTTGACTCCTCATCACCACACCCGCTTGCCTCAACTCCCATCAGGTACAGGAGGTTATACCGATTCAGAGTCTCTGCAAGGAACACAGAGAGACCAGTAGCGTCAGAATCGGTGGCACCGTATGAATGTGAGAATGGAGAGAGTTTCACTCCAACTCGGTCAGCACCAATCTCTTCTGTCACTGCTTCCACAATTTCAACCAGGAAGCGGGCCCGGTTTTCCATGGATCCACCGTACTTGTCTGATCTGTCGTTGATGCCATCTTTCAAAAACTGATCGATGAGAAAACCGTGTGCGCCATGAATCTCGATCCCATCAAAACCTGTCAAATAATGAACAAAACCAGATCAAACCACAGTTTCGGTACTATGTTGAATGATGGTCAGACCCCGTTGTCAGAATATGTAATTTGGACAAATAGCGCTATTTACACAACGAAAGCAAGTGCATGTGACTTGTTCTACCACATTCTACTTTCTGCACCCAATGCGAGACTGCTTAAATCCCCGCAAGGCTTGACGCCTCTTAGATATCCGGACGCCTCACCAGGGAGATCTTACAAGCAGGAGTCTCATGGAAGAAAAAAAAGCACAGGTTTAACCTCAAAGGGTAAAATAAAATTTGACACAGATGTTCTAAAGCCTGGTAGGACTTTACGCGGAGAGAGGCCCTCGTGGGCAAATCTCTACCTATACCACATGCAAAATTAGGAGGACAGTTTGGAGTGATGACCTGCTTCAATAGCATTGCGAGCAGCCTTACGGAAATCGTCCACGTACTCAGCAATCTCATGAATCTCTAATGGTCGGGGTGTGGAACATTCCACCGCACCATCCGCTTTGGGCAGGTATATTTTATCTGAGGTGCAGGCTTGGCTGCTCGAAGAAACAGGTGCTGCGCAGTTGGGTTGATACGCTGCACACGTGGCGATGGTGAAGCATCAGCAAATCTAACAGGCTAACCAGATCAATCTTTTACTGAAGACCACCCGATGATCTTGAACCCTCACACATTCACCTCACATGTGTTTCCTCATCACTGCTCAAGATCACTTATTATCACTATGTGTACATTGACCTTGGACTTTGTAAATAATAGTCCTTCACAAGTATTTGGCTTGAAGTCATTTACAGTCCGATGCCCATGCTTAAAGTGCAAAAACTTGACAGGCATTCATCTGTATCCAAATCAAAATCTGCTGCCAATAAAAAGTAACCACTAAATGATCCTGATTCCTCACAGCATTACAAACACATACGTCTCCACTCGAGTGCTTAGTCACATAAATTACAATTCACATGATTATAGTACAGGTTATTAAATTCAGAGCCCGTTAACATGAAGATTTCACGCTCCAATAGTTTTCCTTCAACTGGTCACAATTGATGCACATGCTTTGAGAGTAGATCGTTGGCTTACAAGTATGAGACACTCGGCCGACGTGCCATATCTGACAGAAAAATACGCCTCCCTTATCATGAACAGCCTTCACAATAGGCTTCCATGCTTCCACTTGCTCTTGCGTCCAAATCCCTGGAGTGTGTGGATACCCATTCGAGGATTCATTAATCCCAGTAGCTTCGGCTATGAGGAGCCCCCCACGTGTGGTGCGTTGCGCGTAATAGAGCGCAGCATGTGATGGCTGCGGTATAGTGTGGTATGATCGACATCTGGTAAGTGGAGCTAACACAATCCTGCAGCAGTAAAAGAAAATTATAAAATAAAACGTCGCATCAACCCGCAAACCACGCAACGTTCTGCTGCAACCACAAAATCAACTCAAAAGAAGTGCAGCCCTCCCGCCCCCCTCCAACAGCAGCAGCATCAACAACAACGGAAAAAAAACACACACACACGAGAATGAAAACCTAGCACCTCAGCTAAATTGGAATTATCGATGCCCGTAAGAACATCCCACCCAGAATTATAAATCACATTCAGACATGGAAGTGAGCTTGAAGGGTCCTAAAAGCTCCCAACCTGTGAGAAAGCTTGAAAGGACCCAGCTGATAAGGAGACAACAAGGGCTTCTTCTCCAAGCCCACCTGAGGAACTTCATTATCAACTGACAGAGGACCACTCTCCATATTGCCTGTCGCCACCGGCACGAACGCACCCACACTGTGACCCATCTCTCACGCCTCCACAGCTTCAGAACAGCACAATCGAGTCACAGCTTCCAAGCGTTTTCCACGCAATACAACCTCGACTTATCCCTAACGACACCCACTCCCCAACTGCCTGCTACAGCAACATTGAAGCTGGAGAGATTTTACATCGTTCTCTCGTAGGACCAAGATGAATGAACCTGGTCAGTGCGAGGCGACCGGCTAAATGGTTAACAGACCTCCTCTACAAGATGATGCGAACTGGTAAAATTCTCGCTTAGGGCTTGAATTTTAGCGTGACTTGCAACAGCCAACTGCCAAAACTCTAGAACACAAGCGGGCCATGAGGCAGAGCCGTCTCGGGTGGGGTCACGATTGCCTCGGCCACGTGTGGCGTGTCGGAGCATGTCGAGAATCTCAGCCTCACGCTGGAAGGCTGTGCTCCAGCCCCTCTGACGCCTCGCTGCAAAACCTGCAGCCGAGAGGAACCCACACACCCGAGCTTGACGGGCTGCAACACCACCCGCGACGAACGTAACCCTAAAATTAGAACGGCGTCGCTTGACGAAGCAACGTCGTGGACGTAGAACGACCTCGACTGGGGCCACGGACGAGATGTTATTCGCATTTTCGACGATTCCGTTCCGTTGGTGAGTTGGGCATGGGCAATTGGTAAGAATGTAGGGCTCTTATGTTCAAACTGAGGATAATGTTCCACAATACTTTGTTATGTGATTAGGTCCGTCTGAGGTATATGAGGTTGCCTTGCATATTTCTTTTCTCAAAAAGTACTATCAAACATTAATATTTGGATTTGTGGTGTTTTAAACTACAATATATATCATGATTTATTACTTGTATGTAAGCATAATTTTTTAGTGTATGAAGCTAAGCATGGTTACAAAATAATGGCATATGCTTTTTATGTTGTTAATTGCAACAAAATCATTGTTTAAAACAAATTATTTTTCTCTTAGGAAAAAGTATTATAGAAAAAATAATAAAAGTGACTATTTTTATATTACTCCACTAAATAGTTTATAAATTTTCTTCCTTTGTTAATTACAAATAATAATTTGAGCAACTAAATCTCAATCCTGTATTGTCTAAAATTAATACAAGAACAAATATTATCATGATTTTATCTTCAAAAAGAAGAGCAAGTGTTTTCTTTTTCTTTTAATTTTTTTTATATTTGATAAAATTAATATATAATGAGGTGCCTTTGCTTAATTCTTATTCAAATTATAAGATTTCAATTTTACCTTTTAAAACAAATTTTGTAGGAAAAAAATGTCTATGATTATATCAAAAATTTTAAGTCCTTAATTCATACTATGATTACCAAATCAAACTGATTCATTTGTTAGCTTAAAATCTGACTATCAATTTATCTAATTAATACTTTTCCTTAGTCAAAATTATCAACATATTCGAAATTGACTAATGTTATATAATGTTATATTCTCAGTTTAATTAATTAGTTAAAATATTTTTAAAAAATCAAAATCAAAAAATCACATAACATATTGTCTCAATATTTTTTCTCTGTTGTTATTTGGTTTTATTTGTTGATCATAGCAAAATGACCATTTCAGTTTTAGTTTTATTTTTGGTCATTTTGCTAGGTTTTAGATACGAATTAAACTGAGGCATCTTGACGAAGGTGATCTTGCACATGGCAATTTACGGAAAGGAAATTGCCAATTACATCTTTCAGAAAAAATTAATGTCCTCTTACTCAGGCAGAGCCGACATAATTTACTCCCTCAAGATGCCACGGTAGCCCCCGAGAATCTGAAGGCAAAGTGGCGATGATCCAGAAATACTAAATCGCTACTCACTAAATTGACGAAACCTACAAAATCAGAAAAGAACTGCAACGCAATGCAGCCAAACAATTACACCGAGGTCCAACACCCTAGTGAGAAGTGGAGGCCTGATGTTCACAAGCAATGTGACGAGGAAAATTGGCTCATTAGGAATACACTCTGCAGATATTAAAACTAGACGATTACAGTTAACCTGGTTGCTAGACACATACACTTGAAACTCCACCCTTGACCCCTAAGTAGTTGCCTTCCGACGCCCAACCCTGGCAACGAAACCAGCTTTGATAGGTGCCACCGATCTCGAGCATCCACACTAGTAAACAAACAAATCATCAATGTAAGTACAGGATTGTTGTGGAACATGACTTAATTTGAACATACTAACAACGTTAGAGCATCATAGTGCGTAGTACGTTATCATACTTCGAACAAAATGAATAGCGAGAAAATATTCAATAGGTCTGAAAAAAGTGCACAGAAACATGATCAAATACAACATGACTAAGCGCAGCCTACGATTACACACCTGCTCACAACGAAGAAAGAACAACCGGTTCTCCTTGGTAAGGATGGTGTCCGGACTCTTACAACCATTGCACATAACGTACTCATCTGCAACAAGATGATTCAGTGTAAATGGTGCTAGCTCTTCCCAACCGTTTCATGTACTTCCGAGGCAGCAAAAGCATAATATTGCGCTGAAGGGGTACAGCATCTCCATCAGAAACAGAAAACTAAACAAATACATCAGCCAATCCGCAGTTGACAATATCGTCAATGTCAACCCCAGAGCAAACAAATGTGAAGGGACTTACTGACATAGCGCCTTAAAATACCCTCAAAAACCTTCGGAGCAAATCGACCTTTAACAACCAGACGCTGTTGCCCGTCCAACGATCCACTCGTACCCAACTCAGCCAACAAGAAGGTCATGACGTGCTCTGGTTGCCGGTGCATACTGCATAACAACAGAAATGCTTCAATATAGTATGTTCCGACTATCCATGGCATGCGTTCTGTCAAAATTTGAAGTCTCAAAGGAAATGTTAGCCAATGAAGAATATTTAGCCTTCGACCGTAGAAGCTATAAATTGGCTGCTAGTAATCGTAATCGATGAAAGAGAACTTCCGTAAATAACAATCAAGCGCATAAGACGAAAGCGCGAGTCGGAATACATACGTCTTGCAAAGGTCCATAAAGTTGACAAAAACGGTTTTCTTGGTTCCTTCTCGGAGAACCTGAGGAGGCCTCATGATAGTACGCCTTCTCTCTGCAGATAGCTCCGGGTTGTTTTCTCTCAGAATATCAAAGACCCGCCCTAAAAGCTGCAGCCTCCCACCAAGATCATTCATACATATGCATATGGTAGCCTTCGCAAAGTAGGGTATGATCTTGTTGCAAAAGCACCGCAAAAGCAAGCCACAAAGCCAGCTGAGATTGTAAACAGGAGTTCAAGTGCTACTCCAGGAAGCTATTGCAAAAATGGATAATAAACCGGTATTCTAAACGAGTTTAAAATCCTACCTCTCCGTACTTATAGTCTCGGTCAGTTCCTTCCCAAGAATAAACGGGACCTCCCAATTCAATACCCTCACCAGGCTCATCATCATCGACTTCACCGCCGCCTGCATTAGGTTTAAGAGTCTAAGAAATTGCATTGAGATGATAATTCGCACAATCAAAATCTGAATCCTGAATCAGAAAAATGCACCTGAATACAGCTAGGTAATATTCTCCCATTATAATCTCGTTCACACACGTCATGAGCTATCATTCCACATGTACAGCAGTAAACCTTCCGCATATTGTCCTGTGAGATCCTAGTGAACAGAGAGAACTCTGACCGATAGATCCATCTTCAGCATCGCCATTCTCTTCCTCCAACGATTCACCCTCAACCTAGCCACGACAGTTACCATCGGCTGGTCAGTTAAAAAGTGTCTCTTTGAGAAAGTTAACATGTAACTATGAGTACGGATATTCTAAAAAGTCCATGAGCTGCATAGACACAAACAGCAGCACCAGCAAGATAAACCACGTTAATTTCACCCTAAGCCTCAAAATCCCCCCAATACCAATGAACAAAAAACTCACTGGTTTTTTCTTCTTTTTCTTCTTCAGACCAACAAACGACGAATCCAAGCCTACTTCAGCAGGAGCAGCTTCCTTCACAGGCACGGGCTCCTCATCTTCTTGCATACGAACTTTCTTCTTCTTCTTTTTCTTAGTAGGATCGAAGGCCCCAATCTGCTTACAATATCAAAATCCTAATTTACATTAGATCTCACTAACACTCTCTGCTGTCCTTCAGATAAAAACACTGACACGAACACCACACCTTTGCCCAATCCCTGAAATCCGCCAATACAAAACCTTCCAATTAAACAGAAAACTAGGGCTCCGACCAAACATCCGCGATCGCCACTCAAGCAACATATTTCGAGAGTGGACAACTAACTACCTCCCCTCCGATGTTGTCCTCCTTGTGATCCTGCGCAGGCTCATCATGCTGAACGTCCGCCATAGGTAGGGTTAGCAGAAGACGCGCAGAAACGAAATACAAGCGGGCAAAAGGGGCAAGAGCGAAAGCTGCAGACAGAGCAGCAAAAGCAACGCTTCGAGAGAGTTACAAAGGGGCTAGGCAAACGGACTCACGCTGAAACCCCAAACCCTAATCGGCATTTCCTAATTGTATTATATCCCCCAATAATGGAGGTTCATGCCACCGTGGCACGCCTCTATTATCCAACACCATCCCTTGATAATACTTGATAAGTGTGTGCAAATATACTTACTCTTTTTTATTTATAGGTTATGACTTCATTTTTATTTTTATTTTATTTTTTCATTACTTTTTTCTATTTTTTGATTATTTTATGTGTTCTAATTACAAGTGATTTTTGTGCTTAGGTTTATTATCAATATTTGGTGTTTATAAAAAAATCAATTCAATGGAGCAATTATGTTTCAAATTGCTGAATTATAGTATTTGTTTGTTTAATTGAAACATAATGATGTTCAACTTTGGAACTCCAATGTGGATTATTTTTGGTTTTTACATTAAAATTCTGCATTCATATTCCAATGATCCATTTTTTCCTTTTCAAGGTCATGAATGTTTTTTGAGCTTTTTACATATATAAATCCATGCCTAAGTGTACTCATTATTCTATACCACGTTGTTGTATATGCATATTCTTTACATTTTGAAATAATTTTTACATACATTTTTTTCTATATATTATCCTTCTAATTATTTAAGTGTTACTTTGGATTACAATTGTTTTTAAAAAATAAAAAAAATTGATGTTTATCAAAATAATTTATTATTACTTTAATTATATTTTGGTTTATTTTTTAATTAAATTTAAAATTAAAAAAAAACATACACATACTTGAATGTAACAATTTTGTATAACACATACGCATCAATGCATATCAAGTTTTAAGTAATGCATTGACATAAGTTGATTTTTTTTTTTTAAGTAGAACTTATATACTTATGATTGCAATTTAATAATTCAATTGAGATAAACAATTTTTTTCATTTATAGAAAATTTGTGTCAAGAAAAATATATTAATTAAATATGTGATTTTTTGTAAAGTATAATAAGTTTTTTTTTTTAGAATATATTTTTTAATGCATGTAAAAGATAATATTGTAATTTATTTTTAAAATTGTGTTCATTAAAAGTCAATATAGTTCATTGTGTTATAAGTATAACATAACATTTTATTTGTTGAAATTTTTTTAGATTAGTAAAAAATTGATATTTAATTATTTTATTTTTGAAAAAACCCTCTTCTAATCCTTAAAAATTCTATATCTGTAATGATATGCTATTTTTTTAATTTTATATTATTATTTTTATTATTTATTATTTTTCCATAATATAATTAGTACTTACAAATAACATTGTTTATTATAAATAAGTTTTAATAATATCATGGATTTTTTTGAAATTCTTTAACATATATAAAATTTAGATTTATTTGGTTTTAATTTTTTAATATATAAATTATTATAGATATTTAATTTTTTATCTATATAATATTAGTAAATTAATTCGTTTTATTAGATATAAAAAATATAAAAATTCCACAAATGATTAAAAATGTATCATTAAAAGAATTTTTTTATATATTTATATAACTTATTATTAAAAGATAAGTTGTTAAAAAAATTATAAAGAAGAGATTTTTTTAATCTTAAATATAATTTTTATTATTATATATATATATATATATATATATATATATATATATATATTCTTAAAAGTTTTAAATTACTTTAAAATATCAATATTCAATTTACAACAAAACAAAAGTTTTATTTATATTTATATTTATATAGTTATATCATTAAAATAATATATAAATTTATCATTTTTAAAACCTATTATATAGAGGATTTTTAATTAATAAAAGTGTATAATGTTTATTGAAAGAAAACAAGTTTTGCATAAATTTAATTATAAAATAAAATACAATAAGTTAAAAAATTATTATTTTTATCTAAATAATTGAGATAAATATAAAACATACTTATTGCCAAAAGAACCTTACATCTTTTACATATTTTGAGATAAGTGGATGCTCAAAATTGACATCATTGCAAAAGGAATTGGACAATTTTACATCTTTGATAAAAGTTTATGTAAGTAGATGCTCAAAATTAACATCATTGCCGAAGGAGTTAGGCAACCTTATATTTTTAACACATTTTAATATAAGATAATATTTGAAGTTGAAATCATTACCAAAAGAATTAATCGTTGTTACATCTTTGATAAGTTTTGGCAAAATAGATGCTTAAAGTTAATATCATTGATAATGGAATTAAATAACCTTAATATTCTTATATATATGGATATTTAAGATTGTCATTATTGTCAAAAGATTTAGAAAACCTTACATCTTTGACATTGTTTAATATAAGTAGATGCTTAAAGTTGGCATCATTGTCGAATTAATTATGCAACTTTGAATCTTTGAGATATTTTTTATGTAAGTGTATCCTCAAATTGACAAGTTTTTTGCTCTAAAAATTATTTTATTCTATGCAATTATTATAATTAAAAAAATTCTAAATTTTATTAAATTTTTTAATAAATATATATTTTTTAATTTAAAAAATTTAAAGATGTTATGCATGAACGATGGTCAAAATTCAAGAATTTTTAAGATAGTACTAGAATATTTTAAAGGTGCTTTATAACAAAATTATTAGATTTTAATTTTTTAATTTTTAATTTATTTAAAACAAGTTTTAAAGTTAGATGCAACTATTGATATTTTTTTAACTTACTTAAATTTTTTTTAAAGATTACCAGGTACTCAATTAAGACAATCTTATTATTATGAATATAAAAAACATTGGTCCTTTCAAAACCATCTACACTTTTAAATCATTGTCACGTATTTTAATATTTGTGTAAAGATTTATAAAAGAAGATTTAAGAAGTGATTTTTTTTTAGGAGTTTCTTTAATATTTTTTATAAATTGTACTTTAATTAAAGCTTCTAATTTTGAAAACATTGTAAATAGAGATAAGATTGATTCAACCTTTAGTCTAATCATTTCTTTTCTTAAATATTATCTTTTTTGTTCCTTTGAATATTTTATGTATTTTGATATTTAAATATTATATTATATTTTGATCTTATATATATATATATATGTATATATATATATATAAATATATATATTAAAAAAATTAATCCTATATTATTAAATAATTATAAGTTGTATCTTTAATAGTTTGATAAAAGTATATTAGATTTTAATTTTTATACTTAGATTCTTAAATTTTTTTATGTTATTTAAATTTATTAATTTATTTAAGTTAATTTTTTAAAATATGATTATAATATATAATTACATTATTATCTTTTAAATTTATATTTTTTTATTTAATTTAATTTAATTTTTTTTATATATCTATTTAATTTTATAAATTCATGATGAAATTGAATTCTCTAGTGATTTAAAAAATAAAACTATATGCCTATTTATTAGGAGAATCTTTTTAATTTATAGATTTAAATTCAATTCTTTATTTTTAATATATTCTAATTTTTATATCTTTTGATATAAAAAAATAATGATTTCAACTCATTTTTTTTTTGATAAGCTAAAAGCTTTGTAGACCATAAAATTATACCAATGCATTTTATTGTACTTCTAATATTTTTATAAAAAAATATATTTCAATAATTATAAAATTTAATAGCTTTAATAATAATCATGAATACTAAAAATGATTTGATATTAAGAAAATATTATTATAAAAATAATTTAGAATATTTAGTATATTTTTAGAATTATAATAATTGATTAATAGATTAAAATAAGTCTTAGTGGTCAAATCAATATAAAGTCAATCTATAAAAAAATTCATTCATTGATGGCATAGATTTGTACCAATAATATAAATAAAAATGGTAAATAAAAAATTATATACTAAGTTTGGATTGAAATAAAAAGTAAGAGATTAGTCAAACAACAGTTACAACAAAGATAACATAAATTTTTTAAGAAGTTGAATCTAAGAAAAAAAAATTAAATAAGATGGATGATATGCATAAACAAAGAGAATATTTCTTATATGATTAGTGAAAGAAAATATTTTGACATAAAAGAAAAATAAAAAAAAAATGATAGAAGAAAAAACTTGATGCATAGTTGGACCAATGGCAAGGACATGAATCATAAAAGAACAAAATATCAATACATTCTTGTGTCACTAAAAAGAATAGAAAATTATTATAAAATGGAATAATATTAAAATTAGAATGGCTATTGCCAAAGACTAGAGACTCTTGAAATAAGACTAAGAATAAAAAAGGTGTTGACAAGAATAAAGAGAGCTTCACTCTTGTCTCTATAAATACTATCTATCTAATAGTTATATGGTGGCATTCTATAAGATCTCCAACACATGTCCAACTTGTAAGACACGTGTCAAACTTATAAGATTAGTTTTTTATAAGTGTACCATGTACTTAGCTTGTTCCACAAGCTACTAACATGTGCAACACGTGGCTAATTTGTTGGCCAAGTTTTTAACATACCAATCATCTATAGATATGTGTAAAGGTGATATCAAGGACATGCTTCTTAGAACATTCTAGAACATTCTAGAAGATACTTAGAACTCTCTAGAATCTTCTAGAACCTTCTAATATCAAGGATATGCTTATTAGAACCTTCTAGAATCTTCTAGTGTCAAGGATATGCTTGTTAGAACCTTCTAAAACGTTCTAGAAGGTACTTAGAACTCTCTAGAACCTTCCAAAATCTTCTAGCATCTTCATAGTTGATAGAAGTTACTTGAGAAGCTTCCTAGTTGGTGGAAAATGCTTGAGAAGTTACTTAAAAAGCCTCCTAATCGCGAGAAGTTGATCAAGAAGCTTCCTAAATAGGTGTATATATTGGAGTCGAGGCTGAAGAGTTCTTCAGTCTCGACAATACATCTCTTGGAATTCTAGCTCATCTCTCTAGTCTTGATCTTTTATTCATTTGATTAATCTAATTTTTGCTAGTTCTTTTTGAACTTCTTGTTTAGACTTCTAATTTATATTCTGCATTCGTGACAGTTTGTCGAGATTGTTCTTCTATTAATATCAAAGCTTAGTTCTTTGAGACAAAGAGTAGACTATCCCTCTCCTTGGAGATATTTGAGCATTCTAAGGGTTGCGGATTATCCTCCCTTGGACCGATATTGATTCCTTCGTCTTTACTTAGCATGGCTGGTAGAGAAGACGTTAATATGGTAGAATATTTGGACTCAAAGTTAGAGGTGATCATCAATGCCCTTAACGCTCTAGCGGTTAGAATTGTTGAAATTGAAAGAAATTTTGCTAAGGTCGCTAGAACTATAAGAGTGGGAGTGGCTCAAACTACAATACAACCACCTCTAGCTAGTAAAGTACTGCCATCTATATTTCAACGTGAGAATTTGATTACACCATAATACAAAGAGCCTCGAGTCAATCTCCCAAAGAAGTTTGATGGTATCTGATCAAAATTTTCTGGTTTTGTAAATCAAGTTCAATTAATAAAATTCTTGCAACCAAAACGCTATTCAACCAAGGAGTCGTGAGTTGGATTAGTGAGGACATTGCTTATTAGACAAGTTTTGTCTTGGTTTGCCCCCTTATTTAACAAAAGATCTTCTATCTTGAGTAATTCTGAAACCTTTGTAGAAGCATTCAAAGAGGCATTTGGAGAGTATGATAAGACTCAGTGAGCAACCACCAAGATTCGTTCTCTGTGTCAAGGATCATACTCTGTATTTGCTTACATATCATACTTCAGACAACTTGCCTGTGATATCAATTGAGGAAAAGAAGCATTGGTATGTCAATTTTATTGGAGATTCAGAGATGACATGAAGGATTTATTGCTATCTCTATCCGACCTTCAAACACTCAATGAAGTAATCAGCCAAGCGGTGAAGTATGACAATCGAGTTTTTCAACGACGTCAAGACTATTATTCTAGAGCTACTATCACGGATATAAGATTTATTCAAATAATTATTTAATTAATATAAACCAATAGAAGTAGGTAAAATAAATTGATTTAATAATATCTGATAGAGAAGCTTCTTAAAAGCTTCATAGACATGGAATCACCTTTATACATGTCTATAGGTGATTGGTAGGTTAGAAACTTGGTCAATAAGCTAGCCACATGGTGCACATGTTGGTAGCTTGTGGAACAAGCTAGCCATGTGTCACACATGTTGGTAGCTTGCGGAACAAGCCAAGTACGTGGCGCACAAATAGAAAACTTCTCGTGCAAGTTTGATACGTGTCTTATAAATTAAATATATATAGGAGGTCCTATAGAATATTGCCACATAGCTCTTAGTTAGATAGTATTTATAGAGGCAAGAGTGAAGTCTTCTTCACCCTTGTCAACTCCTTTCTTGCTTCTAGTTCAGATTCAAGAGTCTACAGTTTTTTTGTCTTATAGCAATAGCCATTCTAGTTTCTTTTAATATACATACTTTCTTATTTCTATTTTATTATTCTTCTTAATAGAAGTTTCATATATTTATTTGCTTTCATCGAGTTTTTATCCTTGATAGATTGATAAGAGTGTATATTCAATATCAAAGCTTTGTCTTTTCTTGATTAAAAATGGATTACCTCTTTCTCTTGATAAGACATAAGCATATTAGAAGTTGTGGAGTATCCACTTCTAAATTGATATTGTTTATAGAATTTTTTCTTTTGAGTGTGTTATTCTGCATTTCTTAAAATGAGAGTAGACACCTTCTTTCCTATTATATTATTATGGCAGAGCTTACGAAAATGAAGAATGCAATGGCACAAATTCAAGAACAAATGAGAGAGCTAATGCTTGCCATGCATCAACTCAGTTTACCACCACAAGAAGCAACAAGATTAGCAGGAAGTGAAGATATAGAGATGGTTGGAGCTACATCAATATCTACATCAAACCATACTACCTCACCTATGATGGAATACCGTTCAAACATTAGAAAATCAAAAATTAGTTTGCTTGAGAAGTTTAATAGAATAAGATCTAAGTTTTGAGGATTCATCAATCAGGTACAATTGGTGATTGAACTTCAACCTCAAAGTTATTCTATGCAAGGATCTCAAGTTAGGTTTATTGAAATGTTACTTTCGAGATCTGCTTTATCGTGGTTTTCATCTTTTTTTGAACAACGTTGTCATACTGTAATTACTTATAGTATGTAAAAATTAGTTAAAATATATTATATGTTTATGAATCTAGATGTGTGTTAGAATGGTTAGTAAGTTAAATTAAAAATGGTTGATAGAAGAAACTTTATTTTATTTTATTTTACTTATTTTAGTTATGGTATTTAAAAATTATAAGATCTAAATGTTTAGTATGAAGCCTTGAGAGAAGGTGGGGACTTAAGGATGAAAATTTAAGCTAGTAAGAGGCTAATTGGGAGGGATGAAATCAAGCCATGGTCGGATGAAGGCAAGGAATAGGGAACTTCATCCCTATTGGTCGAATACCATGCCTAATGGGCTTTGAGGAGGCTGCCCGCGACCTTAACAGGGGTTTTTGGCGACTTCAAAAGGAGGATTTGCAATTTCAAAGGTAGGGTTGTAAAGTTTAGGGTTTTGGGTATAGTTTGAGAGGAAAGTTTAGGCAATTTGGAGTTAGGGTGAAGAAGTTATACTTGTTCAAAGTTAAAGAGTGGATTTCATATATACTGTCACTCTTTTTGGGATTTCGTAGAGTTGTACGGAGGCTTTTGGAAATCAAACGGTGTGGTTGGAAAGGTGATTTCAAGATCTACATCTATTATGAAGGAATTCTTAAGTTTTGAGTTTAGACGAAGGAGATATGAAGAGTTGAAGACAGCGCATCCAATTCCAAGGCAGTAAGCACACTGTGTTGTTAATAGTTATGCTTTGAGCCATAACTTGAGTTTTTAGACGAAATTTTGACTCAAACTTCTTGGAAAATGTGAAATTTTGTGTTAAGAAGCTATACATACAAATTTCATGGAATTTGAGCTTATAGTTTGTGAGATATGAAGAAATTTGTATGCGGGTGTATAAAGACAAGGGTTTGATGCGACTGTTAGGGTTTTCAAGATATCTCAAGATCCGCAATGAATTTGCAGTTGAAAATTATTGTAGAGGTTGATAAGAATTTATCAGTACTTCATGGAAAATTTTACTATGTTTGGACGGTCCGATCAAGAGATATGAGATGTTGAAGTTTGGAAAATTTTCCACATAAAGATATATAAGGTTTTAGAGGATTTTATCACACTTTGGATGTTGTTAGTTACTTGAGGTTTATGTATTTGATGTAATTTCTCAAAAAAGAAAAAAATATATATATAAACTTTGAGTTTTCCTCATTTTTGAAGCTTGATTGAGAAATTAGTGACAGCTAGAAGCCTAGCGCTTTCTTAAGATAAATTCTCTCTACCCCGACAACGTGATCCAATATTGGATAATTTGGAGGTATTTTTAGCAAAATTTTGATCTATGTATGGAGAACATGATACAATTTATGTTGCAACCAACAAGATTTATATCCTACGACAAGGTAATCGATCAGTGTTGTTATATGCTATATAATTTTGACAATTAGCAACTGATATCAAGTGGGATGATGTTGCACTCATCAGCCAATTTCTCTACGGATTATAATATGAGGTAAAAAAATTAATGCTCAATTTATCCAATCCTCAAACATTGAATCAAACAATTGATTTTGCTGTAAAGTGTGACAATTGACTTTTTGAGTTTCGATCCGAGAGTTGTGTAAAGGAGCCTCAACATTATTATTCAATGGCAACATCAATGTCCTCACAAAACATACATTCAAAAGTAGAAGACATGCAAATTGATGCGGTATGTTTTAAACCTCTTAGTGAACAAGAAAAGATTTGGCATCGTCAAGGAAGATTATGTTTATATTGTGGAGAACCTAAGCACACTGCTCAATATTGTCCAAAGAAATGACACAACTACAAAATGAGGAGTACGGTTGTCAAAAAAGACAACATGTTGGAAAACAAATTTGTCCAGCTATAATAGGGACCGTTGTTGTATGACATGGTCTTCTATTTGGGAATACATTGGGTACCTAGTTGTAGAGAGTTTATTTGAAACTTGATGGCAAAAATCCAACATGTAATTTGTCCTTAATAAAAAGGACAAATAATACAACAATCTCACAAAAGAAAAGTTATATATGTAAACCCTCTTGTATTCAAATAAGTTTGTACAAAAAGGGTTCAAATTTCCACAAAAATCCTTCAAAACTTTATTCATCCGCAAGGAATTATTTCTTGCTAAACTTTAGAGTCCAATAATTCTTGATCTAACTATTCAATTTCTATAAAATTTAGTTCAAAGTGTAGATAATCTTCTTAAGTTTCACTATAAGAAAGAATCAACCATAAATTCATTTCTAATCATCTAATATCTCAAAATCCCTAGCAAGTGCTTAAAACCCTAGCTCAAAGACACATGAGCACTATTTTCCTTATATCTCACAAATCCAAAATCCTAATGCCACAAATTTTTTGCACATAGTCTTGTGACATAAATACATACACTTTTGAAAATTTTGAGCCAAAAATCTATCAAATTGCCTAAGATATAGCTCAAAATGTAACCACTATGTAAGTGGGTCACTTACTGCCCTTAAGTTTATAAGCACTGATTTCAACTCCTAATATCTCCTTCACCTTAGCTTGGATTTTATCAAGCCATACATAAAAAGAGTAGCTGTAAAAGTGCTCTCTCTAACTTCAGTAGCTAATCCTTAATTACTCTCTGTATGCGCGAGTTATGTCCAAAAGAATGACAGTAGGTCCAAAATTGACACCTTAATTTTGAGTGCCTATAACTTCTTCATAAAAAGTGCAAATCACACAAAATTTGCACCTTAATCAGATCCAAAAACCTAAACCTTATGATCCTAGCCTCTCATGTTTGACTCCTTTCGAAAAACAAACCGTAACTCGTAATGAATCCTCGGGTAGCCTCCTTAAAGTCCATTGGGCATGATTTTTGGCCAATTAGAATAGAGATTTCTATCATCCACCTCTATTCATCCACATAGATGGCCAAACTATTCTTTTAACATTAAAAACCTTTTTATTATCCTTCTTCTTATAAGATTTGCATACTTTGTGCTTTAAGCATCAAATAAAAGAAGTAAACTAAGATTTTCAGGATCACCAATGTCTAACAAACGTGACTTAAGATATACAAAAGTTACTATCAATATAAAATCAACCTCAAAAGTCACTACTAAAAAAAAAAAAAAAGATCATATAAATCTTAATAATAATCCTTTTAATAGATCATTTCTAAACTAGAAACCTAATTATATCCTATAACCAATAAAAATCCACTAATATGGCTTTCTTTCAGTTATGTAATAAATTGTATATTAAATATACATGTATAATTTTTTCACATAGTAGCCAAACCACATTACCACACCGTGCAGCTAGAACCTTATACAATTTCTAGTGAAGGTCCTATTCTCTACTCAGAACCCTCTCTTTGTTTTATAATAGATGTATATTTAGGACCAAAAAACTACAATGCTTCTATCTTATTAGATTCAGGAGCCTCAGCGTGCTTTCTAAATGAACAATTTGTTAAGAATCGTAAAATACCTTTAGTACAGAAAACTAAATCCATACATGTAGAAGTCATAGATGGTCATCCATTGTCTTTTGGAGACGTCACTCATATAATCCATCCTATAAAAATAATAATAGATGGTCATAATAGCTACGTAATCTTTAACATAATTAAATCCCCGTCTAATCCAGTTATTTTAGGTTTATCATGGCTAAAAAAATATATTCCTCAAATAGATTAGAATTCTTGTAGACTTGACTTTTTTCAGAATATTATTAAACATCCTGCCGATCAAGTAAAAAGCTATAGTATAGTATAGTAAAATCCGTATTTATAGATGCAAAAGCTTTTATATATGCAGCAAAAGAAGGATCAACTTTTGCTATTTATGCTACACCCGTTTCTAATGGTGGAAAGATTTTAAGTGGCATTCTAAGCCAATATTTGGATTATTAAGACGTTTTTGAGAAAAAGAATACAGATATTCTTCCAAAGCATCATCCATACGATTGTTCAATTGACCTCAAGGAAGGAACTCAACCACCATTTGGACTGATCTATAGTTTATCACAAGATGAGTTGGCTAAACTCAAGGCGTATATTGACAAGAATTTGGCCAAGAATTTCATACGCCATTCTAAATCTCCAATAAGAGCTCCAATTCTATTTGTGAAGAAAAAAGATGGATCATTGCGAATGTTTGTTGACTATCGAGGATTCAACAAGATCACAATTAAAAATAGATATCCATTATCTTTGATATCAAGACTCTTTGGCTAATTAAATTAAACTAAGATCTATACAAAAATAGATCTAAGAAGAGCATATAATCTAGTATGCATCAAAGAAGGAGATGAATGGAAAATTGCGTTTCGAACTAGGTACGGACATTTTGAATATAATGTCATGCCTTTTGGACTTACAAATGCACCAGCTGCTTTTCAACATCTCATGAATGATTTTTTTCATGAGTTCCTAGACAATTTTATCGTTTGCTATCTGGATGATATTTTGATCTATTCTAAGAATGTAGAAGAACACGAAGTACATGTTTGTCAAGTACTACAAAAACTTAGAGATGTAGGATTGTATGCCAAGATGGAAAAGTATGTATTTCATACAACTCAAGTTGATTTCTTAGGATATATCATTTCAAATGATGGTCTTATGATGGATTCTAAGAAAGTCCAAACAATCATGAATTGGAAGATTCCAAAGACAATAAGAGATGTCCAATACTTTTTGGAATTTGCCAATTATTATTGGATCTTCATCAAAGACTTCTCTAAAGTTGTAGCTCTACTTATACGTTTGACTTGTAAAGACAAATTCCAATAGAATCAAAAAGCGAAAGCAGCATTTAAAGCTTTGAAGACTTTGTTTGTTTTTGTAGCAATCTTGCATCGTGTTGACTTTTTTAAGGTATTTTTTATGGAAACAGACGTATCAGGCTTTGCCTTGGATGCAATTTTGTCACAAATAGGAACAGATGATAAATTTCATCTAACAACTTTTCATTCAAAAAAATTCTCAACAGTCGAGATCAATTATGAGATCCACGATAAAAAACTTTTTGCAATCATAGATTCTTTTTAAAAATGGCGTCATTATCTAGAAAGCGCTTTTAATCCAATCACTATGTATACGCATCACAAGAACCTCAAGTGTTTTATATTGACACGCATGTTTAATTGCCGTCAAGCTTATTGGAATATGTCTTTGTCAAGATTCGAGTTCATTATCACTTGTTGGCCAAGAAAACAACAAGGTTTGTCCGATGCCCTTTCTAGACATTCTTTTTTTGCACTAAAAGAAGAAGATGCAGCTTTTGAGCAACAAAGAATAGCCCTCTTGAAACCGGAGTAATTTCATCTTCAAGCAATGAAATTAACATTGACTGTTGATTCAACTTTTTTGAAGCAAATTTAGTCAAATATGTCCTCAGACCCTCTTATTCATGATATCAAGAATAATTCTTCCAAGTCTCATGATTCTTCTAAATTCGAGTTTAAGAACAATCTATTATATTTTGAAAGACGCCTATTTGTTCTAGAAGGAGAAGCACATTTACGTATTCTTCAAGCACGTCATGATTTTTCAGCGGCAGGACATTTTGGATACAACAAGACTTTTGAACTTATATTAAGAGATTTTTAGTGGCTTCAAATGTGGAAGGCAGTCAAAGACTTTGTACAATCATGTGATATTTGTTCAAGATCCAAAATTCCTTGTCATTGACCTTTTGGACTTCTTCAGCCATTACCTATTCCAGAACAACCATGGTCTTCTCTTTCTATGGATTTCATCACAGATCTTCCAAGCTCAAGATTTTATGACTCTATATTTGTGATAGTAGATCGGTTCACCAAGATGGCACATTTTGTGCCATGCATAAAATTTATCATACGTGAAGAAAGAATTAAGCTTTTCATTGATAATATTTATCGGTATTATAGATTATCTAAGGATATTATATCAAATAAGAGAATTCAATTTGTGTCAAGATTTTGGAGAATCTTTTTTAAGATCTTAAAATTAGACATAAAATTATTTTCAACTTTTCATCCTCAAAGTGACGGACAAACAAAGCACGTGAACCAAGTCTTGGAGCAATACTTAAGATGTACCATCAACTACCAACAAGATGATTGGACAGCTCTTCTACCATTGGCAGAATTTGCTTATAATAATATAATATATTCTTCTATGCAACAAATACCTTTCTTTGCCAATTATGATTATCACCCACGACTAGATGCTTTTGACTTTTGAAAAGTTGATAATCTAGCAGCAGAAGATTTGGCAAATTGTTTGTCAGAGCTACATGCAGTAATGAAGGTACTATTAAAAGAAGCTCAAGAACAACAAAAAATAAATGCAGATGCGTATTGCAAGGAACAACCACAATTCAACGTGGAAGACAAGGTATGGTTATTTCGTTGCAACATCAAGACTACTCGTCCTTGTGATAAGTTGGATTATCGTAGACTTGGACCTTTTCTTATTTCTGAACAAATCAATTCAGTTGCATATCAATTGCACCTACCAAAGTCGATGAAGATCCATCTTGTATTTTACGTGTCACTATTTGAGCCATATAAGACAATGGATATACAAGGAAGAAGACAAATGCCATCGCCTCTTATAGAAGTAGACAACAATGAAGAATTCGAGATTGAACAAATTTTAGATTCAAGGCGGTGTCGAAATTGACTAGAATATCTTGTGCATTGGCACGGTTACGATATTAGTAAACGCACATGGGAGCTATCCAAGAATCTGATAAATGCATCAATAAAAGTCAATGCATTTCATCAACGACATTCGTCAAAATTAAAATAAAAAAAAATCAAGAAAATCTTTGTTATAAAGCAAAGCAGATTTTATAAAGATTTTATCCAATCTTGTATCATTGTTTATTATTTCCTTAGATTTGTTTGTGCTAAAGAGATGGAAGATCAACAACCAGCAAATTTAGCTCAAGAGCCATCATTTGCTAATTTATTAGACGAAATATTACGACTATCACAACCTTCAAGACGACGAAATAGAGATGAAGACCCTCAAGAACGACATGTCCTTCCTTGGATTGATGGCGAAATACAATGTGTTTGATATCACGACCTTGGAAGAGACTTCCGATATTTGGTGATATTTTTAGAAGTAAGAACTATTCCTGATGGTGTTCCTAATGTTTTTTTTGAAGAGAGTTATGAAGGCCTCAACAATGATCAAATAATAAGATGATCTTCTTATCCTGGTATGGGACATTATCGATGGCTCAAAGGACCTATCAACTACCTTTGAAGGGAACAAAGATCACAGTATGTAGCAAGCACAATTTGATGTATCTTGGACTTCTTCAACATGTAATCATTGCTCCTTGTGGAACTCGTCCCTAAAAAAGGGGGGGGGATAATGTCATGGACATAAGATTTATTCTAATAATTATTTAATTAATATAAACCAATAGAAGTAGGTAAAATAAGTTGATTTGATAATATTTGATAGAGAAGCTTCCTAGAAGCTGCATAGACATGGAATCACCTTTATACATGTCTATAGGTGATTGGTAGGTTAAAAATTTGGTCAATAAGCTAGCCACATGGCGCACATATTGATAGCTTGTGGAAGAAGCTAGCCATGTGTCACACATATTGATAGCTTGCGGAACAAGCCAAATATGTGGCGCACATATGGAAAACTTCTCGTGCAAGTTTGACATATATCTTGTAAATTAGACATGTGTAGGAGGTGCTATAGAATATTGCCACGTAGTTCTTAGCTAAATAATATTTATAGAGGTAAGAGTGAAGTCTTCTTCACTCTTGTCAACTCCTTTCTTGCTTCTACTTCAGATTCAAGGGTCTATATTTTTCTTGTTTTGTGACAATAGCCATTCTAATTTCTTTTAATATACATACTTCTTTACTTCTATTTTGTTATTCTTCTTAATAGAAGTTTTATATGTTCATTTGCTTTCATCAAGTTCTTGTCCTTGACAGCTATACGATATCCATAAGGAAACCAATTCTACTCAGGTGCTCCTATCAAGAGTGTGGAAGCTCAATCTCAAACAAAAGACATGCAAATCAATGCGTTACGTTTTAAGTCCCTCACAATTGAAGAAAAGAAGCAAAAATTTGAACAAAATTTGTACTTATATTATAGAGAGGCAGGCCATAAAACCAGAAATTATTGTAGAAAATAGACGCCTCAAACAACAAGACTTAGGAGCACAAGCGTACAGGAAAATAAGGACGTCTAACTACAATAGGGACTGTGCGGCTAGACATCTCAACATCTCAAATTAATCAAGGTCACTTTTTCTTAGCTCAACCTTCTCATTGCTTTACAGTACATTTATTTCTTGGTATTGAAAAATTACAAACCGATGCTTTATTAGACTCAAGAGCATCTGCTTACTTTTTAGATGAAGAGTTTGCTAAGCTTCACAAATTTCTTCTTGTGAAGAAATCAAAGCTTGTCCATGTAGTAATCATAGACAGGCGACCTTTGTCTTTTGGCAATATTATTCATGAAATTAAACTGTTGAAGGTATATCTTAAAAATCATGAAAGTAGCATTGTGTTTAATAATATTAAGATCCCTTCATATCCAATTATTTTGATGTTATCTTGGCTTGATAAATATAATCCATTGATAGATTAGAGGTTGCAAAAAGTGACATTTCTAACAAAACCTTTGAAGATCAAACCTACCAAAATAATGTCTAGAAATAAATCCTTGCTCATAAGAGTAAGGGCCTTCATGAAGGAAGCCAAGTATAATACACTTCTTGTCATCTTTGCAATACCAGCTCAAGAAGATGCAATTCCAACTTTGGTTATTCCAGAGCAATATGAAGAATTCAACGATGTCTTTAAGAAGAAGAATGTTGACATGCTACTAGAGCATTGACCATATGATTGTGCTATAGATCTCCAAGAGGAAGCACAATCACCATGGTCCAATTTACAATTTATCACAAGACAAGCTCTCAGCATTGAAAGATTACATTGAAAAGAATCTTGCAAAGAACTTCACTTGGCATTCTAAATCTTTAGCATGTGCACCTATCTTCTTTGTAAAGAAGAAAGATGGCTCATTATGAATGTGCATGGATTATTGAGGCTTGAATAAGATCACCATGAAGAATCGATATCCATTACCACTAATATCCAAACTCTTGGAGCAACTTGGTGAAGCCAAAATATACACCAAGATAGATCTTCATGGAGCTTATAATCTTGTACAAGTAAAGGTAGGAGATAAATGGAAGACAACGTTTCAGATGAGGTATGGACATTTTGAATATAATATCATGTCTTTTGGATTGATCAATGCATGAGTTATATTTTAACATTTGATGAATGATGTTCTCTGAGAGTATTTGCACAAATTTGTTGTTTGTTACCTCGATGACATTTTGATCTATTCCAAGAATGTTCAAGAACATGAGGGTCATGTGAAGTTGGTATTACAAAAACTTCAGGATGTGGGATTATATGCCAAATTAAAGAAATATGTATTCCATCAATCCAAGGTGGAATTTTTTAGTTATATTATTTTGGACAAAGGATTGTTGATGGATCAAAAGAAGGTTCAAGTAGTAGCGAATTGGGTAGTACTAAAGACAATACAAGATGTGCAATATTTTCTTGGATTTACTAACTTCTATTGCATTTTCATCAAGAATTATTCACAAATTGTAGCCCCATTTACACGATTGATATCAAAGGACAAGCTCGAGTGGAGTACCCAAGTACAAGAGGCTTTTCAAGAGTTAAAGTCGGCGTTTATGACAGCTCCTATCTTGATATATCCCGACTTTACAAAGGCCTTTTATTTAGAAACAAATGTTTCTAATTTTACGCTAGAAGCTGTATTATCACAGATGGAAAAGGGCGATAAATTTCACTCGGTTGCATTTCAGTCAAGGAAATTTTTGACAGCAAAAATCAACTATGAAATTCACGATAATGAGCTACTTGCAATAATTGATTCTTTCTAATAGTGGCATCATTTAATAGAAGGTGCTGCACATCCAGTGACTGTATATACAAATCATAAGAATTTGAAGTATTTCACAACAACTCGAGTTTTGAATCATCGCCAAGCTTGGTCGAACATGTCATTATTTTGATTCGACTTCATCATCACATATTGGCCATAAAAGCAGCAAGGACTATTGGATGTGTTATCAAGGAGATCATATCTAGCGTCCAAAGCTGAAGATGCAACATGTGATCAACAGTGTACAACTTTACTACAACCAGAATGATTTTGCCTCCGCACCACTTCCATGATCATGCTAATTGATGCCGATTTTTTAGAACAAGCCCATAGAGCATCAGCTCTGGACTCATTAGTCTCGGATGTGAAGCAGTGCTTTGACAAAGACAAGTTCAAGATTGAGGACGAATTATTATATTTTGAAGATTGACTATATATTCCAGAAGGACCAATTTGACTTCGTATTCTTTAATCTCGACATGACTTCTCGGTCGTAGGTCACTTCGGATTCAATAAAATAATAGAGCTTATTTCCCGAGACTTTTGGTGGCCTCAAATATGAAAGGTAGTAAAAAACTTTGTGCTATCATGTGATCTTTGTTCAAGATCAAAAAATCCTCGACATTGCCCTTACAGGCTTTTACAAACTCTGCCAATTCCAAAGCAATCATGGTCTTTAGTATCTGTAGACTTTATGATAGATTTATCACCTTTTGCAATATTTGATACTATCTATGTGGTTGTAGATCGATTTACAAAGATGGTACATTTTATTCCATGTAAAAAGACAACTTTTGATGAAGAAATAGAAAGATTGTTTATTGACAATATATATCAGTACCATGGTTTATCGGATGATATTATTTTGGATCGAGGGCCTTAATTTATATCAAAGTTTTGGCAGGTTCTTTTTTGACATATTGAGGGTAGATATCAAACTCTCTTCTGCCTTCCATCCTCAAACCGATGGTCAAACAGAGCAAGTCAACCAAGTCTTGGAGCAATATCTACAATGTACGATCAATTATCAACAAGACAATTGGACTACATATCTACCATTGGCAGAGTTTCCGTATAATAATTTGATCCATGCCTCAACTCAACAAACACCTTTTTTTATAAATTATGGATATCATTTAAAATTCGATTTTTTGGATAAATTTAAAGATGAAAATCCAATAGCTAAAGATCTTGCAAAGCATTTAATGGAGATCTACATCACCTTGAAGCTTCAGTTACAGGTAGCTCAAGACTCGTACAAAGCTTTTGTAGACAAATTTTGAAAGGATTCTCTTGCTTTTCAAATTGGAAATAAGGTTTGGCTCTTGTGATGAAACATCAAGACCACTCAACTTTGCGATAAGTTGGATTATAGGAGGTTGGGACCATTGTGCATTTAATAGCAAATCAATCAAGTGATTTATTGGCTGAAACTACCCACATCCATGAAGGTACATTTAATCTTTCATGTTTCTTTTCTAGAAGCTTATAGCAAATCAACTTTACCAAGACGGATACATCCACTACCACCTTGTGTTGAAATTAAGGACCACGTGGAATATGATGTGGAACAAGTCTTTGATTCGTGACAGAGATGGGAGAAGTTGGAGTATTTAATTCATTGGCATGGCTATGATGTAAATGAGTGAACTTAAAAGCCAGTAGGAAATATAACAAATATGTCACAAAAGATACAAAAATTTCATTGACGATATCATGATAAATCAAAAATCAGCCACTAACAAAATGTGAAGATGAAGCCTTCTCCAAAGGAATGTATATAAGTAAGATTCAAGTCTTATCAAAATATAACTTGTTGCATTTTGGTTTTTTGTAGTATGAAGGTATCCTTTCATGTTTCTTTTCTAGAAGCTTATAGCAAATCAACTTTACCAAGACGGATACAGCCACTACCACCTTGTGTTGAAATTGAGGACCACGTGGAATATGATGTGGAACAAGTCTTTGATTCATGACAGAGATGGGAGAAGTTGGAGTATTTAATTCATTGGCATGGCTATGATGTAAATGAGCAAACTTAAAAGCCAGTAGGAAATATAACAAATATGTCACAAAAGATACAAAAATTTCATTGACGATATCTTGATAAATCAAAAGTCAGCCACTAACAAAATGTGAAGATGAAGCCTTCTTCGAAGGAATGTATATAAGCAAGATCCAAGTCTTATCAAAATATAACTTATTGCGTTTTGGTTTTTTGTAGTATGAAGGTATCTAATCTCAAAGTGTATTTAGATATAGCTAGGGTAAATGAAGATATTGCTTTAGTGATGCCATCTCAATCAAATAGCTCACGACATTGACCTTGAGATGAAGAATTAGAAGAACCAAGAAGATGTTGTCGTAGTAGAGAGAATTTGCCTCAAGAAAGTGCTGGGATTCTAGCTACAATTAAATACTCAACTAAGATCCAAAATAATAAAATCCTCAAATTTATATAAAAGTCTTTATTTTAGGACTATTATATCCAATACATATGTTTTATTTCACAAAAACACTCAAACTATAATAAAATATTCTAAATCCTAATTCACCCGTAGGAGGGGAATTTTTTCCAAACTTCATCAACCTATAACTCTTAATCTAATTGTTCAAATCTACTAAGATTTTACATAAAGTACTGATGTACTCTTAAAAACTAGCACAACAAGTTTCAATTGTTGATTGTTTATCGATCTTTAGATATTGTAAAAATCCTAATAGTAGTTTCAAACCCTTATTTACAAATACTTATGTACTAAATTCTTCATATCTCACAAATCCAATGTCCAAATGCTATGAAACTTTGATATATAGCTTTCTTGCACAAAGATTTACCTTTTTAAAAATGTTTAGACAAAAGTTTGTCCAAAAACTCAAGATATGGCAAAACCCATCACTATAAACAAAACGGCCTATTTACTACCTTAGAATTCAATGTGCTATCTTTGACTCTCAATAACTCCTTCTTTAGAACTTCAAATGTAATAATTCTTCCTTATCAAATGTAGATCTTAAAATCCCCTCTCCAATTGCACCTCTCGATCTCCAAAAACTTCTGTACAACTCCTCCAATCCTCAAAAGTGTGATAGTAGGTACAAATTGCACACCTTAACTTCAAGCGCCTACTTCTCTCTCATAAAAACTCCAAATCTCTCAATTTTTATACTAAAATTGTAGCCCAAAAAACAAGCTTTCTTATCCTAATCTCTGATTTTTAAATGACTTCCTTGAAGTTGCCGAAACCCTTATTCTTGTTGCAGGCAGCCTCCTCAAAGCCTATTGGACATGACCATTGACCAATAGGAATGAAGAACTTCATCCCTTGTCTTCATTCATCCTCACTTTATCTTCATCCTTCCAAATAGGCCTCTTAGTAGTTTAATTCTTCTTCTTTGGACTCCAATTGCCTCTCAAGGCTTTATACTAAATATTTAGGCTCTATATAATTTAAAAGCCATAATCAAACTAAGTAGAAATCTAAAATAAATTTTCTTATACCAACCCCCTTTAATTTATTTTACTAATCATTCTAATACATATTTAAATTTATAAATATATTATACATTTTGAGTGGATTTTACATACTATAAGCAATCACAATATGACAACGTCAAAGAATATCAAAGAGCAGGTCTTTTGTGATTGTCTTTGAAGCTAAACCAACTCATGAAGGTAGTGGCAAAACAATATTTTCAGGCCGCTTTCACAATGAAGATACAAAAGTTCAAGCATAGTCTTAAGTGGAAGGTGTTGGTCATTATTGGTGGCTACAAGGAGCCATGAATCATTTGCCTTGTGAATGACAACTGGAATATATTGCAGAGACTATACGCCAAATCTTTGATTTCTTACGTTTGTAAGCATATGTCTCAAATGGGTTCTTGGAGACCTCGAAGCTAGAAGAGGAGGTGATGTCAAGGACATGCTTGTTAGAACCTTCTAGAACATTTTAGAAGATACTTAGAACTCTCTAGAACCTTCCGAAATCTTCTAACATCTTCATAGTTGATAGAAGTTACTTGAGAAGCTTCCTAGTTGGTGGAAATTGCTTGAGAAGTTGCTTGAGAAGCTTCCTAATCGCTAGAAGTTGATCAAGAAGCTTCCTGAATAGGTGTATATACTGGAGTCAAGGCTGAAGAGTTCTTCAGTCTCGACAACACATCTCTTGGAATTCTAGTTCACCTCTCTAGTGTTGTTCTTTTATTCATCTGATTAACTTAATTTTTGCTAGTTCTTCTTGAACTTCTTGTTTAGACTTCTAATCTATATTTTACATCCGTGATAGGTGAAATTGCATCTATGAAGCTTTTAAATTTTTTTTTAATAAGATATTATCAAATTAATATATTTTTATCTACTTCTATCTATCAATATTAATTAGATAAATATTGAAATAAACCTTATGTTTATAACATTATCCCCCCTTTTTAGGAACGAGTTCCATGAGGAGCGGTGATTATATGTTGAAGAAGTTCAAAATGCGCCAAATTATATTTCTTACATATTTTGATCTTTGTTCTCTTTGAAAGTAGTTGATAGGTTCTCTCAGCCATTGATAGTCTTCTATACCAAGGTACGAGGACCACCTAAATATTTGATCATTGTTTAGGCCTTCATAACTTCCTTCAATGAAAACATTTGGAATACCATTAAGAGTAGTTTCTACCTCTAAAAGTATCACTAAACACTAGAAGTTTCTTCCAAGGTTGTGATACCACACATATTGTATCTTATCATCAATCCAAGAAAGAATATATCATTCTTGAGGATCTTCACTCCTATTTTGTTGTCTTGATGGTCGTAATAGTCATAATGTCTTATCCAATAAGTCAACAAACAATAATTCTTGAACTCAATTTGTTGGTTGTTGATTTTTCATCTTTTTTGTACTAAAAAATTCTAAAAAATAGAAAATAATGATACAAGATAGAATGAATTCTTTATTGAACTTGCTTTGTTTTAAAGTAAAGATTTTTTTGATTCTTCATCTTAATTTTGATGGATGTCATTGATAAAACATATTAACTTTTATTGATGCATTTATTAGATTTCTAAATGGCTCCCATGTGTGTTCACTAATATCATATTTGTTGTTGTGTGGCATGTTCTTCTATTTGAAAATACATTGAATACTTGACTATGGAGAATTTACTTGAAACTTATTGGTAAGATTCTATTAAGTGATTTGTCCTTAATAAAAAAGAAAAATAATATAATGATATTATAAAAAAAAAATTATATTGATAAATTCTTTTGTATTAAATAGGTTTAGGATAAAAAGGCTCAAATTGCCACAAAGCCTTTCAATACCTTATTCATCTGCAAGGATTTATTTCTTTCTAGATTTTAGAATTCAATAACTTTTGATTCAGCAATTTAATTTCTATAAAACATTCTTCAAAATATAGGTAATATTCTTAAGCTTCACTATAAAAAAAATCAATTATAAATTTGCTGTCAATCATCAGATATCTTAAAAATCTTAATAAATGTTTAAAGCCCTAATTTAGAGACACTTGAGTACTATTTTCTTCATATTTCACAAATCCAAAATTCTAATGTCATAAAATTTTTATATATAATCTTGTGACATGAACATATATACTCTTAAAAATTTTGAGCCAAAAATTCATCAAATTACCTAAGATATAGCTCAAAACATAACCATTAGTTAAGCATGGTCACTAACTGCCCTTAGCTTACAAGCACTGACTTCAACTCCTAATATCTCCTTCATCTCATATTGAATTTTATCAAATTATATATAAAAATTATAGTTAAGAAAATATTCTTTCAAATCCTAGTCACTAATCTTCTATTGCTTTCTGTATGCATGAGTTATGTCTAAAAGAGTGACAGTAGATATAATTTCAACACCTTAATTTTGAGCGCCTATATCTCTTTCATGAAAAGTCCAAAGCACACAAATTTTTTACCAAAACCATAGCAAAAAATCCAAACTTAATGATCTTAGCCTTTGATATTCAAATCTTTTCAAAAAACAAAATCTAATTCCTAATAAGCCCTCGGGCAGCCTTCTTGAAGCTCATTGGATATGATTTTTGGCCAATAGGAATAGAGACTTCTATCATCCATCTCCATTCATCTACATAGATGGCCTAGTTACTCCCTTTTAGACTAAAAATCCCTTTTTAATCTTTTTTCTTATAAGATTTACATAATCTGTGTTCTAAACATCAAATAAAAGAAATAAATAAGATCTTAAGGATCATCAATATTAAATAAAGGTGATTTAAGATATATAAAAGTTACTATCAATATAAAATTAATTCTAAAAAGTCACTATTGAAAAAAATATATTATATAAATCTTAATAATAACCTTATTAGATAGATTTTTTTTAAACTAACAATCTAATCATATTTTATAATTAATAAAATCTATTAATATGGCTCTCACTTAATTGTATAATAAATTATATATTAAATATTCATATATAATATTTTCACATGGTAGCCAAACTATAATACAATACCGCATCAATGTACAAGATATTCCAGCTGATTTTGACGCTGCCTTGAATCTAAGACCTTTGCCATCTCAAATTCTTTATTGTTGTCCACTTCTATAAGAGGCGGTGGCATTTATCTTCTTCTTTATAAGTCCATTGTCTTGTATGATTTGAGTAGTAACATATAGAATATAAGATGGATCTTCATAGATTTTGGTAGGTGTAATCAATAAGCAATTGAATTGACTTACTCACAAATCAAAAATGGTCTGAGCCTACCATAATCCAACTTGTCACAAAGACAAATAGTCTTGATATTATGATGAAATAACCATATTTTAATGCCTATGCAGAATTGAGGTTGTTTCTTCTAATAAACGTCTGTATTGATCTTTTTTCGTTCTTGAACTTCTTTTAATTATACCTTTATTGTTGTATGTAGCTCTGACAACCAATTTGTCAAATCTTTTGCTGTAGGATTATGAACTTTTGGAAAGTAAAAAATATCAAGTTATAGATGATAACCATAATTTACAAAGAATGAAATTTATTGGATAGAAGAATATATCAAATTATTGTAAGTAAAATCTGTTAATAATAAAAGAATCATCAAATAATTTTGTTGATAATTGATGGTATACTTCAAATATTGATCTAAAATTTTATTTATCCATTCTATTTGCCTATCAATTTGAAGATGGAAAGCTGAAGATAGTTTTATGTCTACCTTCAATATTTTAAAAAGGATTCTATAAAATCTTCATATAAATGACTTTCCTTTATTTGATTGTTAAAGATACAAGAATATAAAACAAAAGGCTAAAATTAGGACAAGGTTTTATAAAAATCCATAAAAAATTTGAATTAAATAGATGAAAACATGAACAATATTAAGAAAGGTGAGCTAGAATTCTAAGAGATGCATTATCAAGATTGAAGAACTCTTCAGCCTTGACTCCTATATATATTCTTATCTAAGATGCTTCTTAACTGACTTCTATCAAATTAAGAAGCTTCTTGAGCAGCTTCTACCAACTTAGAAGCTTTTTGAGCTCCTTCTACTAACTAGGAAATTTCTCGACCTACTTTTACCAACTAGAAAGCTTTTCAATCGACTTTTATTAACTCAAAAAGCTTCTAGAATGTTTTAAAAGATTTTATGAACCTCTAAAGTGTAGGTTCTTAATATTACCCCCTTTTTTAGCAATGAGTTCCAAAATGAGCTTGATCTTATTACTTACGTAAAAAATCAAGAATTCGCTACATTAAAGAAGCTATGTATTCTATTTTCTATTTTTGGGTAATAGATTCTATTAATCCTTAAAATAATATTCTATGGCCTAAAATTAATACCTCCATTACTGAAACATCCCATCTAAGGATCTAATCTTCATTACAGCCTTCAAAATATCTTCTAAACAAGATCTTAAGACTAAAAAGATTCATTTTTTCAAGCTCAAGCAATATCACTAAAGCTCGAGCATTAGAATCAAGACTTGCATGGTTGAGTCTTACTTCTAATGGTTCCAACGGAGGTTGTACTTGGCATTGAAATATATTGTCCTCACTTTGCTCAATTGAAGACTGTGAAAATTATACTTGTTTGTTTGAAGCTTGTGTGATAAACAAATCTTCTGAGTCTTATTCTATCAATGCTTAAAGGTTTGACATGGTGACTAACTTGCTTCTACCACTCTATTTTATCTTGGAATAGATGACTACATATTAATGAAGGCTTTAATTTAACTCTTTTCTAATTTATGAGTATTTTTTGAATCCAATCTTCATTAAGAAGTTATTATTAAATGTATTTGAATTTATAAAAATGGAATTGATAATATTCTTATATCTTTTGAGGCACATTGGCAAAATTTTTAGTTGATTCCCATGTACACTCAATTAATACTATAGCCCCGTAATGAATATGATATTCCAATTTGCTCTATCTTTGTAGTGAATCAAGTACCTTTTAAATCTTGTATTCTTCATGGTCTTTAATTTTAATATTAGGCAATGATTTTTGTATTCATTTTGGAATATGCAATTTTCTACAAGGTTCTAAAAGAGAGACATAAAAAATTGGATGTGCCTTTATAGCAGATGGTAATTTTAAGCAATATGCTATTGAATTGATTTGCTTCTGGATAGAAAATGATCCCAATCTTTGATAGTCCAACTTATTGCATAGTTGTTTGGTCTAGATGTTTTATTGCAAAAGCCATATTTTATTTCAAATATGAAAAGTAAACAATTGATTCTTGAATTTATCTACAAATGTCTTATAAGCATCTTAAGCTGCTTGTAATTGAAGCTTCAAGGTTGTTTGGTGTTGCGATAGCTGCTTTATAAATCCTTCAACCTTTGGATTATTATTCTTTGGCATATTCTATAGATCAAGCTTTGGATAATATCCATAGTTGGAGTAAAACGATGTTTATTGAACTGAGGTATAAATAATATTATTATATGTAAACTTTGCTAATGGTAGATACGAGATCCAATTATTTTATTGATAGTTAATACTACATTGTAAATATTGTTCTAAAACTTGATTAATTTGTTCTTTTTGGTCGTCATTTTGAAGATGGAAAGCTGAAGAAAGTTTAATATCTACCTTCAATGTTTCAAAAAGATATTTTTGAAGCTTAGATATGAACTGGGATCCTTGATTAGAAATAATATCATTTTGTAGGCCAATTTATCAATATATATTGTTAAGAAAGAGCCTTGTCGTTTCTTCACTAAATACAATCTTTTTGCAAAGAATGAAATGAGCTATTTTTGTAAATCAATCAACCACTACAAAGATGTTGTCTAATGAATTAGATGGTAGTAGATTTGTGATAAAATCCATCGAGATAGAAGATCATAACCACCTTGGAATAAATAAGGGTTGTAAAAGTCTATAAAGGCAATATTGAGGATTTTTGGACTTTGAATAGATGTTGCAAGAGAGCACAAAGTCCTTCACTGCCTTTCACATTTGAGACCACCAAAAATCTCAAAAAATAAGTTCTAAAGTCTTGTTAAATCCAAAGTGATTCGTAGTTGGAAAATCATGGCGAGATTTAAGAACATGCAGTCCTATTGGTCTTTTTAGGATATACAAATGTTCTTCAAAGTATAGAAGGTCTTTCTCAAGTTTGAACTTATCCGCATTTTCTTTCAAGTGACGCTTGACATCAAGGGCCAAAATATCATTAATGGTTGCAACACACACTTCATTAAAAAAACTAGAATTAATAGGTGCTGATATAATAGTGGCTGAAAGGCAAAATTGCTTTGATTTCAACAAAGTTGTATATTGTTGATCAAATGCTACCTCTCCTATCTTTGGTACAAAATATGATCTCTTTAATAGAGCATCAGATAATCCTTGTTGCTTTCTAAGGCATTAAGTGATAAAAAAGTTAAATTGAGATAGCAACATATTCCATTGAGCTTGGCAGTGATAAAAAATTCAAGTTGATATAAAATATTCTAAATTCTTGTAATCTATATATACAGTCATAGGATACATTGCTTCTTCAAAAAAAATGATGCTATTCTTGGAAAGAATCTATAATAGCAAAAAATTCTTTATTATGGAATTCATAATTAATTTGGATAGTAAAAAACTTTCGAGAATAAAATACAATAAGATAGAATTTATCATCTATACCGATTTGTGAAAGTATGGCCTTTAGTATAAAATCCAAAGCTGCAGTCTCTATGTAGAATACCTTTTTAAAGTCTAAATGTACTAATATTGGGATTATAATAAATGCCATTTAGAGATCTTGAAATGCCTTTTTGGCTTGTAGCCCCTATTTTTACTTATTCTTATATGCCAATTAAGTATAAAAGGTAGCAACTTGAGAGTAATTTTTGATAAAAATCCGATAGAAGTTAGCATATCTATAGAAATATTGCACATCTCTCACAGTCTTTAGAATAGTCCATTGCATAACCGCTCTACTTTCTTAGAATCTATCATTAAGTCTTTAATAGATATGATATATCCCAAAAATTCCATCTTAGGTTGATGAAATATATATTTCTCTGATTTGGCATATAAACCTATATCTAGCAACTTTTATAATACTAACTTGACATGCCCTTCATGTTCTTCCCAATTTTTTGAATAGATGAAGATGTTATCAAGATAGTTTATCACAAACTTGTCTAAGTATTTTTGAAAGATGTCATTTATTAAATGTTAAAAAATAACGGATGCATTTGTTAGTCCGAAGGATATGATATTATATTCAAAATGTCCATAGCTTGTCCAAAATGTGGTCTTCCATTCATCTTCCTCTTTGATCCATACCAAGTTGTATGCTCCATGAAGATCTATCTTAGTTTAGATCTTGCCTTAGCCAAGTTGTTCCAAAAGTGCTGAGATTAATAGTAGTGAATAACAATTCTTCACCACTATCTTATTTAATCTCCATACATATGAGCATGTTATTTAATGATATGTAAAACAATGAGCATGTTGAGTAGAAAGAGAGGAACCTAAATTATTTTGTAATGTTGGATTGTCCAATCACATGGTCACTATTGTGATTGAATATTATTATTTTTTTGAATAATTGCACTCCTTATTTTGTTAATATGTCAATTTTGTTTCTTCGAGCAATTACAAACCTTATAGCCTTCCTTGCTACAATACAAGCATAAACCTTCTTCTATTTAATATTTCTTTTCTTATAAATTAAGAGATTTAAATTATACTATATCAAGTTGTATATCTTCTATTTCTAAATGTGAATTCAAAATTCTTATTGATATAGCAAGGATATGGCGGATTGTGTATTGTCTTATTGAAGCCCATGAATGTTGATCTTGTTGACATTGAAATAATCGATTATCATATTTTAAGGCTTTGTTAATGGCTTTATTGAGCAATTTTGGATCCGGAAGCATTAATAACAAATCCTTCACATCATCTCTTAATCCCCAATAAAATTGGCTCATTATGGCTTTTTCGTCCCAATTGATGTCGTATGCAAATTATCTAAAATCGGATACATTGGTTGATACAAAACACATCCCTTGATGTAATGCTTGGATCTTAGCTATTATCTAATGAGCCTTATCATGTTTTTAAATTCTTCTGCAAATGATTCCATAAAAATTTCAAAGTTGCTCAAAATTGATGATCTTTTTTCAAACAAAGAAGCAAATGATGATAATGCTTGCTCTATAAGTAAGGTGCCAACTAATCCAACCCATGATTCTTCTGTTGGATAAATATCAGATTGTAAGACCATTATTAATTGAATTTGGTTGACAAACCCTTGAAACTTTGAACGCATACCATCATATTCTTCTAGAAGATTAACTCAAGGCTCCTTATATTATTAAACACATGGATTTTTTTGGCGTAGCATAGATAGTACTACATCCTCAAGCACAGCAGTTGGAAATAAATGTAGTCTAAATTGTGGTACTCCGAATGTTGCATCATTATGAAATTTTACAACAATCCCTTCAATCTCTACAGTCCTAGTAGATAAGGTAGTAAGAGTACTTATAATGGCGTTTAACTTAGACCAAGAAGATTTGCTCATATTAATATCTTGACCTCCAGCTACTCTAAGAGAAAAAAAAAAAAAAAAAAAAAAAAAAAAAAATCTATAAAAAGATAATATCAGTTTAAAAGAGGATAATCCGCAACCTCTAAAGTACTAGTATACCTTTGAGTAAAAGGATAATCTACTTTGTAACAAGAAGGATCTGACTCTGATATTGAAGATAAAATTAGTCTTAACAAATTATTAAGAATATAAGAATATAAAATAAGAGCATTGAATTAGGACAAGATTTCAAGAAGAAACCAATAAGAACTTGAACTAAAGAGATGAGTATACAAATAATATTAAGAAAGGTGAGCTATAATTCTAAAAAATACGTTATTGAGACTAAAGAGCTCTTTAGCCTTGATTCCTATATATACTCCTATCTAGGATGCTTCTTGAGTGGCTTCCATCAAACTAAGAAGCTACTTAAGCAGCTTCCATCAAACTAAGAAGCTACTTAAGCAGCTTCTATGAATTGGAAAGCTTCTTGAATTCTTTTTATTAACTAGGAAACTTTTTGAGTTACTTTCACCAATTAGAAAGCTTTTCAACTGACTTTTAGTAATTCAAAAAGTTTTTAGAATAATCTAAACGATTTTATAAGCCTCCAAAGTATATGTTCCTAATAAATATAATGTCATGTCTTTTGGACTAATAAATGCATCCACTATCTTTCAACATTTAATAAATGATATCTCTCAAGAACTCTTAGATAAGTTTATGGTAATCTATCTTGATGACATCTTGATCTACTCAAAAATTTGGGAAGAATATGAAGGGCATGTCAAGTTAGTATTACAAAAGTTGCTAGATATAGGTTTATATGCCAAACCAGAGAAATGTATATTTTATCAACCAAAGATGGAATTTTTGAGATACATCATATCTATTGAGGGTTTGATGATGGATTCCAAGAAAGTAGAGGTGATTATGCAATGGACCATTTCAAAGACTATGAAAGACCTATAATGTTTCTTTGGATTTGTTAACTTCTATCGAATCTTCATTAAAAATTATTCTCAAGTTGCAACATCTCTTATTCAATTGATATATAAAGACAAGTTAGTATAGAGGCCTCAAGCCAAGAAGGCATTTTAAGACCTCAAAATGGCGTTTACTATAGCTCCAATATTGGTACATCTAGAATTTATAAAGTCATTTTATATGGAGACTAATGCTTTTGAATTTGCACTAGGAGCCATACTTTCACAAATGGATATAAATGATAAATTCTATCCTATGCATTTTATTCTCAAAAGTTCTCTACTATCAAAATTAATTATGAAATCTATCACAAAGAATTTTTTGCTATTGTAGATTCTTGAAGAAGCAATGTATCCTGTGACAGTATATATAGATTACAAGAATTTAGAATATTTTATATCAACTTGAATTTTTTATCACTGCCAAGCTCAATGGAATATGTTGCTATCTCAATTTAACTTTTTTATCACTTAATGCCTTAGAAAGCAACAAGGATTATCTGATGCTCTATTAAAAAGATCATATTTTGTACCAAAGATAGGAGAGGTAGCATTTGATCAACAATATACAACTTTGTTGAAATCAAAGCAATTTTGCCTTTCAGCCACTATTATATCAGCACCTATTAATTCTAGTTTTTTTAATGAAGTGTGTGTTGCAACCATTAATGATATTTTGGCCCTTGATGTCAAGCGTCACTTGAAAGAAAATGCGGATAAGTTCAAACTTGAGAAAGACCTTCTATACTTTGAAGAACATTTGTATATCCCAAAAAGACCAATAGGACTGCATGTTCTTAAATCTCGCCATGATTTTCCAACTACGAATCACTTTGGATTTAACAAGACTTTAGAACTTATTTTTTGAGATTTTTGGTGGTCTCAAATGTGAAAGGCAGTGAAGGACTTTGTGCTCTCTTGCAACATCTATTCAAAGTCCAAAAATCCTCAATATTGCCTTTATAGACTTTTACAACCCTTATTTATTCCAAGGTGGTTATGATCTTCTATCTCGATGGATTTTATCACAAATCTACTACCATCTAATTCATTAGACAACATCTTTGTAGTGGTTGATTGATTTACAAAAATAGCTCATTTCATTCTTTGCAAAAAGATTGTGTTTAGTGAAGAAACGACAAGGCTCTTTCTTAACAATATATATTGATAAATTGGCCTACAAAATGATATTATTTCTAATCAAGGATCCCAGTTCATATCTAAGCTTCAAAAATATCTTTTTGAAACATTGAAGGTAGATATTAAACTTTCTTCAGCTTTCCATCTTCAAAATGACGACCAAAAAGAACAAATTAATCAAGTTTTAGAACAATATTTACAATGTAGTATTAACTATCAATAAAATAATTGGATCTCGTATCTACCATTAGCAAAGTTTACATATAATAATATTATTTATACCTCAGTTCAATAAACATCGTTTTACTCCAACTATGGATATTATCCAAAGCTTGATCTATAGAATATGCCAAAGAATAATAATCCAAAGGCTGAAGGATTTATAAAGCAGCTATCGCAACACCAAACAACCTTGAAGCTTCAATTACAAGCAGCTTAAGATGCTTATAAGACATTTGTAGATAAATTCAAGAATCAATTGTTTACTTTTCATATTTGAAATAAAATATGGCTTTTGCAATAAAACATCTAGACCAAACAACTATGCAATAAGTTGGACTATCAAAGATTGGGATCATTTTCTATCCAGAAGCAAATCAATTCAATAGCATATTGCTTAAAATTATCGTCTGCTATAAAGGTACATCCAATTTTTCATGTCTCTCTTTTAGAACCTTGTAGACAGTTGCATATTTCAAAAAGAATATAACAATCACTGCCTAATATTAAAATTGAAGACTATGAAGAATACGAGGTTTAAAAGGTACTTGATTCATTGCAGAGATAGAAAAAATTGAAATATCTTATTCATTAGCGGGGCTATAGCATTAATTGAGTGTACATGGAAAGCAACTAAAAATTTTGCCAATGTGCTTCAAAAGGTATAAGAATATTATTAATTCTATTTTTATAAATTCAAATATATTTGATAATAACTTCTTAATGAAGATTGGATTCAAAAAATATTCATAAAGTAGAAAAGAATTAAACTAAAGCCTTCATTAATATGTAGTCATCTGTTCCAAGATAAAATAGAGTAGTAGAAGCAAGTTAGTCACCATGTCAAACCTTTAAGCATTGATAGAATAAGACTCAAAAGACTTGTTTATCACGTAAGCTTTGAATAAACAAATATAATTTTCACAGTCTTCAATTGAGCAAAGTGAGGACAATATATTTCAACGCCAAGTATGACCTCGGTTGGAGCCATTAAGAGCAAGACTCAACCATGGAAGTGTTGATTCCAATGCTCAAGCTTTAATGATATTGCTTGAGCTTGAAAAAATGAATCTTTTTAGTCTTAAGATCTTATTTGGAGGATGTTTTAAAGGCTATAATGAAGATTAGATCCTTGGATGGGATGTTTCAATAATAGAGGTGCTAACTCAAGGCCATAGGCAATTTTTTTAAGGACTAATAGAATCTATTGCCCAAGAATAGAGAACAAAATACATAGCTTCACTAATATAGTGAATTCTTGATTTCTTATGTAAGTAATAAGACTAAGCTCATCTTGGAACTCGTTGTTAAAGAAGGGGGTAATATTAGGGACTTACACTTTAGAGATTCATAAAATCTTTTAGAATATTCTAGAAGCTTTTTGAGTTAGTGAAAGTCGATTGAAAAGCTTTCAAGTTTGTAGAAGTTGCTCAAGAAGCTTCTTAGTTTGATGGAATTCAATTAAGAAGCATTTTAGATAAGAATATATATAGGGGTTGAGGTTGAAGAGTTCTTCAACCTCGACAATGCATTTCTTGGAATTCTAACTCACTTTTTTTAATATTATTTATATACTCATCTGTTTAATTTAAGTTCTTATTAGTTTTTTCTTGAAACCTTATCTTAATTCAAGTTTCTTGCTCTGTATTTTTGTATCTTTGACAATATCCAAATGTCTATACTTTGTCCAAAGTACAGTCTTCCATTCATCTTCCTCCTTAATCCATATTAGATTGTATATTCTATAAAGATCTATTTTAGTATAGATCTTGGCTTGGCCAAGTTATTCCTAAAGTCTTGAGATTAATGGTAGAGGATAACAATTCTTCATCATTATCTTATTCAAATCCTGATAATCAATGCATGTATGTAAGGAACCATCCTTCTTCTTTACAAAAAATATAAGTGCCTATGTTAGAGACTTTGAATGCCTGATGGAGTTCTTTGCAAGATTTTCATTAATATAATCCTTCAATATAGAAAGTTCATTTTGAAAAAGATTATAGATTAGGCCAAAAGATGGCTGCATTCCTTCCTGAATATCTATAGCATAATCATATGGTTGGTGCTCTAGCAATATATCAACATTCTTCTTTTGAAAAATATCTGAAAATTTGTTGTATTGCTCTAGAATACTTATCAATGAAGTTATATCTTCTTTGATTAAAATCGCATAAATAACAAATAGTGTATTTTCTTTGGCCAATCTTATAAAAGCTCTTACTCCAATAAATAAAGATTTACCAATTTATGGCTTTTTATAAATTTTTTTTACAAAGATCTCTGTTGGAAATGTTACTCTTTGCGACTTCCAATTTATGATGGAATATGCTTTTTTAACTAAGACAACTTAAGAATAAGAAGATTTGAAGGAGTCATAATAACGTTAAATACAATCTAGCTTCTATGATCTTTGAACAATATTTCTACAGGTGTGGTCTCATAGGTGATACTACCAAAGGATAAGAATTGTTCATCTATTACCTCTACATAAATAGATTTGGATTTTTGTATTGGAAGAATTTTGTAAAGCTTAATGAATGTCTCATTTACAAAATAAGTGGACACCTCCAAATCTAACAAAATGATTGTCTGAAGCTTCTGAGGGCCAAAATATAAAGAAATCATAAATTAATGAGCAAGTTGAGTAGAATGAGAGGAATTTAAATAATTTTATAATGTTGGATTTTCTAGCCATATAGTCCCTACTTTAGTTAAACATTATTGTTTGATTGACTAAACAATTGCACTGTTGATTTTGGTAATGTGTTGATTTTATTTCTTTGAGTAATTGTCAATCTTATTGCTTTCCTCACTATAATATATGTATAGATCTTCTTCTATCCGATGCTTTTTTTTTTTTATAGACTAAGAGGTTTAAATTATACTGCATCAAGTTGCATATCTTCTATTTTTGAGTGAATTCATAATGCTTGACGATGTAACAGGGATATATTGGATTGCATATTGTCTTATTGAAGCCCATGAACATTGATCTTGTCGACATTAAAATAATTAGATATTATAATTTATATCTTGGATAATGGCTTCATTGAGCAATTTTGGATTTAAAAGTGACAATAACAAATCCTTCACATCATCTCTTAATCCCCAATAGAATTGGTTCATAAGGGCTTTTTTGTCCTAATTAATGTTGCATGCTAATTGTCTAAAATCATATACATAGATTCATGCAAAACATGCCTCTGGATGTAATATTTGAATCTTAGCTATTATCCAATGAGCCTTATCATGTCCTCTAAATGCTTCTACAAATGCTTCCATGAAAACTTCAAAGTTGCTCAAAATTGATAAATTTTTTTCAATCAAAAGAAAAAAATATGATAATGCTTGCCTTGTAAGCAAGGTGACAACCAATCCAATTTATGATTCTTTTGTCGCATAAGTATTAGATTGTAGGACCATTATTAATCAAATTTGGTTGACAAATCCTTGGACCTTTGAATGCATACCATCATATTTCTCCAAAAGACTAACTCAAGGTTCTTTATATTAATTGAATATGTAGATTTTCTTGGCATAGCATAGGTAGTATTGTATCCTCAAGCGCAAAAGTTGGAGGTGGATATAATCTAAATTATGGCATACTAGATGTTGCATTGTTGCAAAGTTTTGTAACAATTCCTTCAATCTCTACAATCTTAGTATATAAGGTAGTAAGAGCACTTATAATGGCATCTAACTTGGACTCGAAAGATTCAGTCATACTAATGTCTTAACCTCCAATCATTCTAAAAGAAAGAAAAAATGAATCTATAAGAATGCAATATCAATTTAAAAGAGGATAATTCACAACCTCTAAAATGCTTTAAGACCTTCAAAAAGAGAGGTAATCCACTCTTTAAAAATTGGAATAAAGCTCCAATATTATAATAAAAAAAATATCAATTTACAGGAACATAATCCACAACCTCTAAAGCACTAGTATATCTTTGAATAGAGGGATAATCCACTCTCTAATAAGAAGGATCTAATTCTGATATTGAACATAAGGTCAGTCTTGACAAACTATTAAGGACATAAGAATATAGAGCAAGAGGTTTAAATTAAGATAAGATTTCAAGAAGAAATCAACAAGAACTTGAATTAAATAAATGAATATACAAACAACATCAAAAAAGGTGAGGTAAAACTCTAAGAGATGTATTGTTGAGGCTGAAGAGCTCTTCAGCTTTGACTCCTATATATATTCCTATCTAGGATATTTTTTGAATGGCTTCCATCAAACTAAGAAGCTTCTCAAACAGCTTCTATCAACTAAGGAGCTTCTTGAGCTTCTTCCACTAACTGGGAAGCTTCTTAAGTTCCTTCTACTAACTAAGAAACTTCTTGAGCTACTTTCATCAATTAGAAAGCTTCTCAATTAACTTTTATTAACTCAAAAATTTTCTAAAATATTCTAGAAGGTTTTGTGAACTTCTAAAGTGTATGTCCCTAACACTGTTATAATATCCCTTGATAATCAATGATAGTGATAGATATTGTCAAGAAAGAATTTAGTTATTTTTTTTATCTATGATAGATTTTATATATAATATAAATATACTATTTTAGTGAAATAATCTATAATCATGAATATAGAATCATATAAACTTGAATTTAAAAGATCCGTCATAAAATCTATAGAATAGAAGATCAATATTATTATGGAATGGATAATCATTGAAAAAGTTTGTAAGGTCAATGGTAAGGATTTTTTGATCTTAAACAAACATCATACAATTATAGAAACTTTTTAACAACCTTTCATATTTGAAGCCACCAAAAATCTCTTGATATTAGCTCTAAAGTCTTGTTATATCCAAAATGTCTTATTGCAAGGAAGTTGTGATGAGTTTCAAAAGCACATAGTTGTGCCTCACCTTCTGGAACATATAAGTGTTCTTTGAAATAAAATAGATTGTTTTTAAATTTAAACTTGAGGGTATTATGAGACTGAGATGAATTATTCTTAATATCATAAATAAGAGGGTCTGAAGACATACTTGATTAGACTTGCTTGTAAAAAGTTGAATTAACAAATAATATTGATTTTATTGTTTAAAGATGAAATTAATTCAGATTTAAGAAGATTATTTTTTGTTAATTAAAAGCTAAATCTCGTTCTTTTAGTATAAGATAAGAACATCTAGAAAGAGCATTAGATAGACTTTATTTTTTTTTTAGCCGATAAGTCATAATGAACTCAAATCTTTACAAAGACATCCTCCAACGAATTTGATAATATACATATTGACATGAAATATTCAAGATTCTTGTGATTTATATATATAGTGATTGGACTAGAAGTGCCTTCTGAGTAATGACGCCATTCTTGAAAAGAACCCACAATTATAAAAAAAAATTTATCATGGATTTTGTAATTGATCTCTGTTGCTAAAAATTTCTTAGAATAGAAAGCTATAGGGAGGAGTTTGTCATCTATTCCTATTTATAACAATACCACCCTCAAAACAAAATTTGATGTATCTATATCCAAAAAAAATTCTTTAGAAAAGTCAACATAATACAAGGTTGGTGAAAAAGTAAAAGCTATCTTCAAAGCTTCAAATGATATTTTTGCTTCTTTATTCTACTCAAGTTTGTCCTTATAAGTTAAGCCTGTAAGTAGAGCTATAACTTGAAAAAAGTATTTGATGAAGATTTTATAGTAATTGGCAAATTTTAAAAAATATTGCACATCCCTTATTGTTCTTAGAATCTTCTATTCTATGATTGTTTGGATTTTTTAGGATCTATTTTGAGACCATCATTTAAAATGATATATCCTAAAAAATCAATTTAAGTAGTATGAAATATATACTTTTCCATCTTGGCATATAATCTTGTATCTTTAAATTTTTTGTAACACATGACAAATATATAATTTATGCTCTTCTACATTCTTAGAGTAGATTATAATGTCGTCTAGATAATAACCAACAAAATTATTTAGAAATTCACAAAAAACATCATTCATGAGATATTGAAAAACAGCTGGTGTATTTGTGAGTCCAAAAGACATAATATTATATTCAAAATATCTATATCTTGTTCAAAAAGCAATCCTCTATTTATCTTTTTTTTTATATAGACAAGATTGTATACTCCTCATAGATCTATTTTTATATAGATCTTAGCTTGATTCAATTGATCAAGAAGTCCTAAAATTAAAGATCAAAGATACCTATTCTTGATGGAAATCTTATTAAACTCTTGATAATCTACACACATTTGCAACGATGCATCTTTTTTTTTCACAAATAAGATAGAAGCTATTGTTAGAGACTTTGAATGGTATATGAAGTTCTTAGCCAAGTTCTTGTCAATATATTCTTTTAATGCAACCGACTCATTCTGTGATAAATTAACTGCATTGAAAGGAGATTTAATCATATTAAATATTAATATGCTATTATTTCCTTTAATTGTTATATCTAAAGGAATAGTCTCATGAGTGATATCTCCAAAAGACAATGAACAACCATCTATGACTCTTATATGCACAGATTTAATTTTCTTGACTAGAGATATTTTTTATTTTTTCATAAAGTCTTTATCTATAAAACAAGTTGAGGCTTTTGAATCTAATAAAGCAAAGACTTTGTGATTTTTAGATTCTAAAAATATATCTATTATAAAATAAGGTGAAGGATCTGAGGAGAGAATAAGACCTTTACAAGATATTGCATATGATTTTAGCCACACGATTTTTATTGTAGTTAGAAAAACTCATTTTCCAATATATTATCTTCTTTAGCAACCATACTCTTCATTTTGTGATTGCGTTGCTTCTTTATACAATGTTGAGCAATATACATAGTTTTTCCACAATATAAGTACAAATCCTCTTAATGACATTGAATCTTTTTTTGTTCAGTGAGAAGTTTAAAATGTGCCACATTAATTTACATTGGTTCTAACTTAATCAAATGAATTTCTAAAAACTTAGGAGTTGCTATTATTAATTGATTTATTCCACTCCAGCCAAATCTATATTCTTGATGATTTTCAAATAATCGATTGTTATATGCAATGGCTTGAGTAATAAATTATTCTAAAGAGTCTACTTTTGGTATTGCTAATAACAAATCTTTGACATTATCCTTCAACCTATAATAAAATTGATTGATAAAGGCTTTGTCATTCTGGTCTACATCACAAGTAAGGTTTTGGAATTTTATAGTATATATTATGGGTGACTGTGATCCTTATCATAAAGATAAGAATTTGGTCTCTGCTATCCTCTCTCAATCACTTTTTTTAAATGTAGATGTAAATACTTCAAGGAATGAATTCAAATCATAAAGAAGCCGTGAATCTTTTTCCATCAAAGGTACAAACTAAAAAAGAACACTTCTAGATAGAAGTGCGCCTATAAATCTAACTTGAGTAAATCTATTAAGATATTAAAAAAGATGTAGCCTTAGATATAGCTTGATTTGTTACAAAAATCCTCAAAATTTTGATCTTGTTCTATCAAACTTCTCAGGCATACTAATCTTTGCCTCCTTCATGCTTGTTGAAGTAAGACTTCCTGAATTTGATTGTAGGGCCAATTTACTTGCTTCTCTCAGCTGTATAATTTTTTGGTGTAGGCTCTAAACTTCTTCTATACACGTAGGAATAGTGCTTTTATAATTGGCATTAATGATTTATAAAATTTCCATCCTAAGATTGATCATAAGCTCTTGAAGATCTATAATAGTTGCAAATCTACTCTCACTTCCACTAAGTGTAACATCCATGATCTTTCCTTCCATCTTAAATAACTTAATAGCTCTATAATTCAAATTAAGAGAGGATAATCTGTAACCTTTAATATCAAATTAAAATTTCTACAAAGAGAGATGATCCACTTACTTTTAAACACAAAATAAGAATAATGAATCTTTATTTTTGCCAAATTGTCAAGGATATGAATCATAAAAGAATAAAATATCAATACATTCTTGTATCACTCAAAAAAAATAAAAAAATCATTAAAAAATAGAATAATATTAAAACTAGAATGGCTATTGCCGAAGATAAGAAGACTAGAGACTCTTGAAACAAGACTAAAAATAAGAAAGACATTGACAAGAATGAAGAGGGCTTCATTCTTGTCTTTATATATACTATCTACCTAATAGCTATGTGGCAATGTTCTATAAGACCTCCAACACGTGTCTAATTTACAAAATATATGTCAAATTTGCAAGACAAGTTTTCTATAAGTGTACCATGTGCTTAGCTTGTTCCACAAGCTACCAACATGTGCAATAAGTGGCTAACTTATTGGCCAAGTTTTTAACCTACCAATCACCTATAGACATGTATAAAAGTGAAATCCCATCTACAAAACTTCTAAGAAATTTATTTATAAGATATTATCAAATTAACCTACTTTTATCTACTTCTACCTATCCATATTAATTAGATAATTATTGGAATAAATCTTATGTCCGTGACAGCTAACAAGACAATATTTTGCTTTAGTTTAAACAACAATATGTATCAAAGAATAAGACAAAAAATAAACTTCATATATTTTCTTAAGAGGAAGAAAAAATATAAGAGACCTTAAATCCTCATGACATTGTTTCTAGAAGTTTTAAGTAAGTAGCAATCAAAGATGAAGAAGATTTTTAAAAAGTCATTTTTGCTATTTAAATCTTAAAAAAGTATCAAAGATTATTAATAAAAGTAATAGCTCAATTTAAATATTTTAAGAACAAAGCAACAAGTATATACAACTAAAAAAATATAATGTTGACCATTTTGATACAAGTGATAATTAAAATAAGGTAGCAAATGCAAAGAGGCTTCAAACCTTCTAAATGAACCTTCACCAAAAGTTGATATAGGATCTAATACTAAAGCATTCAAAAATCTAGTGAAAAAATATTATAAACAAATGACATTAATACATCATAATATTAGTAAGAAAAAAGAAGTATAATTAGTTAATGATTTGGTGAGATGACACTAGATTGTAGGAATAAAAAAAACATAAGTATAAAGCTATAATAGAAAGATCATTGTAAAAACAAACAAGGATGAAAAAGAGAGAAAAGTGAAGAATAGTAAAGGGTTCAATTCTATCACAAACACCAAGATTGTCAAAGAAGTTGTTAGAGAGTACATAAAAAAGATGTCAAAAGTACTAGACAAGCTTAGAATGATATTGAGAGACATCACCACAAAGGTTGGAGTGGAAAAAACAAGGACAATAACTTTGGTATTTTTGACATGCAAGTGGAAGGACGACCAATATACATCATGTCTTTGCTGAAGAGAATGAAAGACCTTGAAAGAAAATTGGTTGATGTGGCAAGAGTTGTTGATAATCTCAGTTTTTATTACTTAGGTAGTAAATGAAAAAAAAAAAAAAAAAAAGAAAAGAAAACAAAGAATGATTAGACCAAATTTGATTACCAAAAAACTTGTCAGTTCAAGCCTTAGGGAGGATAAATTTGGATATAAATTGGAAGATGAAAAATATATTTAGAGTGGAAAATTTAAAACAAACAGACAATTTAATAGAAGTGAATGTAAGCTTGAAGGAATTTAAATCATTTGATCAAGAAAATGATATTAACACCAGCTGCAATAAAGCCAAAGCAAAGGGAAGAAATGGATGAAGACATAGATGATGAGAAGAAGAATTGAAGAAAAATAATTGCCATATCATAATGAGACAAAGATTATGATAAGAGAGAATAGAGAAAAATATGTGGTATAGGTGTTGATAGAAAAGATGAAGAGAAAATGATTAGAAAGAAGTTATGAAAAGTAGGCAAGGAAGAAGATGATGGATATGAAAGATCTCAAAAGAAATTACAAGAGATAGAAGATGATGACAAAGACATAACTATTTTGCTTAAGAATATTGTTAGATGGATAGGTCAACCAGATTTTCAATAAAGTTATTTTGTATCCATATGTTTTTTTAATGGTAATATTGAATACTTTAATATTCAACACAACATTGAATTTTAACATTTTAAACAATTGGTCAAGAGAAAATAAATTCTGTTCTTTATTACAAAATGATAATGTAAATATATATTGTAAATTATTGAATGTATATGTATATATATATATATATATATAAACATGTGCATGCATATATCTATCTGCCAAGACCTATGTATGTGGGCACTTTTGGACAAGAGATTAATCAATCTATTGACATGGCTTCAAGTATGTGAAACATCATAATTACAATAATGTGGAGCAGCAACGTACAATCACTAATACTCTATAGACAAGGTGCCAGAACTTGAATTCTGAGTGCCAGAACTTGAATCCTACAACATTCTGAAATCACTGTGCCTTGTTGAAATAATAAGATAATGTCCGACGCTGTGAAGGGCATCCAAAATTCATCGACTTAGGTTCCAAATGTCAGCACTGCCATAACCAGCACGTACTTTCCTACTTGTATGTGTTAAGCAAGCATATCTGCAGCTTCCTGATTGAACTTTTCTCGGCCTAATTTACCTTAAGTGTAATACAATCTTCACAAATACACGTATGATTTGCTTGCCAAGTGCTGAGAAATGTGTGATCAGTGCTTCGATTTCTTGCCACCAGGTCGTTTGAAATCTGCCCCCTTTTTCCTCTTCTCTTTCCCAGCTTTACCAACCTTCTGCTGATCCTTGCCATCAGGACGTTTAGAAGACTTCACACTAACATATCCACTTTTGGGTATTTTTCCACTACCAAGGGCTTCATCAAAATCAGCATCTGCACCAGTGATGGCAAATTGCTGCAACTTTTCTGGATCCAACACATTCTCTTCCATTTTACTACGAATATCCGCCTGCAGGGTACCACGATTTCCTACTGAGAAAAAGCGAAGTGCACAAGCACATCCTGAGAGCATCCCAACTACAAAACCACACATGAAGTCCACTGTAGCCAAGGGAATATGACCATTAAGGCCTCAAAAAGAATCACCAGAACCTTTAATATCACGTCTGTGAAGAAAGAAAGTAAAGTAATAGCATCACTTACTTCCACTTTCTTGGCGCCACTTATCAGATCCTCATCCACAGTGGTTTCATGAGGGGTCATTGTGACCTGCACATTGTGGAAACATCGTAGACTGAGAAGCCTTTTTTACGAGATAAAATTCCATGAATAACCAACAGAAAATGGCTCAATTGAAGCACCAGAGATTGAAGGAATATATTTCACCCTTTAACCTACTGTTAAAACACTACTAGCACAGCACGTTCTTGGGCTATCACTGGGCTTACGCAAGATCAACACGTAACTGCAGTGGCTGCCTAGGCATTACCTCTCTCAGTCTTGGCAGAGCCGCTTCAATATCTTTTGATGCTGCTTTGTGAAGCTGGTTATAAAGACGCCGAATTGTCTTGTTAAAAAGAGCTAATATCTGACTCCCTGGTAGTTTCAACTGCACCTGTTGATGTCACGTGACAGTAGTTATACAGTGATCGGCTCAGAGAAATAACAATGTCGATTTGAAACTCCGTTATTAACGTATGAGGGCATGAAATAGACAAAGACGACAACCGACGTCTTACTTCAGTCTTACTTTCAACATGTCGTGGCAAGTGTAGAGTAAAAACACTAACCTCAACATGCTCTAGTTGGTGATACTGCAATCCTAAACATAGCAATATTGCTGCCTGGCCATATGAAATGGATGTAGGTAATCTTTCCAGAAAATAGAGACGTGCTACCGTGGGTACCAAATCTAAAATCTGCACAGATCATCCCACATAACAAACGACGTCCCGTTAGATGTAAATCGAAACCATCACAGACCTCATAATCTTAAAAGAAACAAAAGAAATCGATTTGAAGAAGATAAAAGCAGACAGGTGACAGACATATTGCACAAGCAAATCAAACCGAGATGATTGTACTTCGAAGAGAGGTATTCCAATTACCAAAAGAACTAGAAGACAATGGTGCAATTCTGACGAGAACCTATCACATAACTATTTGAACTCAAAGGTAAGTAGTACCAGAAAGCCTTTGATATGTGCTAAGGATGAAAACTACCATCTGAAAGGCAAGAAAGACCAATGAGACTACTGCAGATGCAGAACAACGGTCATTGGATAATTATTTGAACGCACTGGTAAAGCCTTCAATAGAAGCGAGCGAGAGAGAGCGAGAGAGAAAGAAGGAGAAGACATAAATTGAGCTAAATGACGCTGACAAGAGAACTTGACTTTCAAAACTCTAGTAAATTAAATTCAATGGCATATGCCCCAACGAGCCTTCTATACATTAGAGAAGTTGAGAAGTAGGTATCCAAATCTTACCAGATGGTAATCGACTAAGTTGCTTGCATATGATTCCAATCTTTTGAGATCATAGGGAGTCAACAAAGGAGTCAACCCTCTAATTATATTCTCTGTCGATGCTCCTACCATTGTCTCCTGCTCAGTGAAGGTTATCTTGGGATCCAGAATACTGCAACACAAAAACATATCATGATAGCGTGTGTCAAAAATAACTCAGAAAGTTCAAATCCAAACTAAAAATTAATGGCTTTAGATGACAAGGGGCAATCAAATTAAGTGTTAATAGAACACCTCAATTCAACCTTGAATATTGAATAATTGTTTCCATTTCCTTCACAAAGCACATCAGAGGTCGACAGAAAATTTGATTAACATTCAGTCATGTTATCCACTCAAATTTCTTACCTCAATGCCAGAGCCGGAGCAAACATTCGAAATTGGAAGCCCAAAAGTGACATGAACCTCCTCCTAAAGTCTGCACAAAGAAGTCTCAGAAAACATGAGAATTAAGAAGTCCAAAATTCTCATCTCCGGTTTCAAAATTCCTACTCACGTGCTTGATTAGAGATGGTCCATTAACTTGAAAAACAATGATTCAAAAATCAATATTACTACAAGAACAACAATTTAAAAAAGAAAAAGAAAAAAAAAGAAAACGATATTATTGATCATCACACAGGTCCTGAAAATTTCAAAGTAATGTACAAAAACGCACCTTGATTGAAAGGACCGAACCAACCACCAGACGCCCCAGCTACCCCTTCTACATCATCACTCTGAAGAGGCTTTAGAACGATACATGTATGTTCTCCTGTGATTTCATTCTGCAAAATAGCCGAACGACACTAGTGAGTAAGAAATCTTAAATAATTATCTTTAAAAGCAACATGTACAAACTTGTGATATTTGCTAACCATATCTAATAAATGCACTAATAAACAGACATGTGCTGAGATAAGCGGGTAACGAGTTAATAACCATGACAGTAAAGTGTTTAAGCAAGTGAAGATTTCAGCCTCAATAAATCATTCTGACCAAGACGACTGTGAAATAAACTATCAACGAGAGTCATCATTTTAAAGCTGCCCTCATGATACCAGAATATAACTCAATCGCTAGAGATGCTTGATAGGAGAGAGCGTAGTAGACCACTAAGAGAAGAGAAAAAATAAATAAATACATAAATAAATAAATAAATAAAATAAAACAAACTATCTAACTTACAGGGGTCTGCCGCACGTAAACTGGAACAAACTTTCGCTTCTGCCAAAAATTGAAGAGTGCCTGAGTAATCCCGAAAGATACTCCCAGATAATGCAATTTCTCAGGCTTCCTTTCGCTTACGAGTGTCAAAATTGAGGGAAGATCTTCACGAGGTTTAACACTCTCTTCCATAAGTGAAACCTTCAAAGCAAAAAGGAATAAGAGAAAATGAGAAACATTAAATCATCACGAAGTATCGAACATCGTCACTTCTAGAGGACAAGAGTAACTAAAAAGCATATTTGTAATCATTCTTAAGTATAATTCATACAGATTTACATGTCCACACCTCAGATGCTGCTTCTGTTACTAATTTCTGAGAGTCCTTCGGTTCAGGTGCATCATCTTCAAGTTCTGTCAAATCTGATAACTGTCCTTCATAGTATCTGCAAGAACAAAATAGGACAAGCACCCATTTTAAGAACTTAAACTCGATACAGATTTGCATTAAATACTTAAGAATGATTAATAATTAGGGAAATTAAATAGCGGTAATTTCCCGAATTAGAAAGATAAAAGATGGCAAACGAACCTGGAAAGGATATCCACAGCATGGGAACCATAACCAGCCTGCAATGTATAGACAAGATTTTCAGTAATCAATACACGCGCGACGTAAAGGTTCCTCCCTACTCTAGAAAAAAGACTATCTGAAACATCATCCTAATAGTTCAAAAAAACACAAGCAAGCGGTAATTCGAGATGTTGACTCAATCGACATGTTTCAGTTTGAAAGCTGAACTTGCCCTAATTAAACTTGGATGCACAGCAATGCGAACGATACGCGCGCCGGACAGGCTAGGAAACTCGGGATCTTGAAATTGCTGTGAGATGGTCCATGGTATCATATCTCCATTAGGGAGGTTTCCTTCACTTAAGCTTCTTAATGCTGATTGCTTGGAAATTTCACCTTCTAAGCAAACCTGCACCACAAACAGAGAAAAAGATCGACTATATTAGTACAAAAAGACACCTTACCCGGACTGTATAACCAAGCATACCTGCAAGGAAGCCATGATATATTGATCTCTTAAGATAACTCCCTACTCAAGTATGTAACGTGGTTATCGACAAGACTCCCGGAGGTCTCTCCTAGAAATGAACCAAACTGGATAAATGACCAATCATGATATTGAGCCGCGAAGTACCTGGAGGACACATAGGATATCAGGCATTCTGTTCTGTGTGTCATCGACAGGTCCTGTTCCCCAAAATTGATTGGAAAAGTCAGAAAGGTGCTCAACACCTTCGATCGAGTAGGTGTATCTCGTACGTAAGAAAAGAAATGCGGTTTCATAAAATAAATAAGGACATAAAAAACCATTTGGAAAGTAAATTATAAAGGTCACTCTCGTTAAAAAGGAAACAAGTTAAACATTCAACAGATAAACGAAGTTAACTGACCAAGTAAAACAAATAGATGATGCGCTGGTGCATCAGACATAAGCTGCAGGTCATTGGGTGTGTTTTTGTAATGTGAAGCGACATATAACGCCATCATTCTCTGATCCCCCCCAAACCAAAACCAAGAACGACAGTTAAAGCCGGTGTGCATGCATGCCACACAACGATTTCCCAGATTAGAGCGGATTAGATGATTCTCTAAGTTGATTAGGAGAAATTGGGCATAAAAACTTCAGTTACCTGCAGAAACATTTCACTCTCTTTGTGGTACGAAAATAGGGCATCACGGTTCACGTAATACAACTGGCATTCTTGAGGATGTGGCAGCCTGTAACCATGAAAGAGAAAAATAAGAAGCAGGTTTATAACAGAATAGAGTAACATATTGATAATAAGATTGAAGGCATAAGTGCTAAAAATCTGCATTTGATGGCGCAATACAGATTCGTGATCCATGCAAAATTCACCAACATACAACATTAGAATAACGACACATTGGAGCCATCTCTGATTCTTCTCGACGAAAGAAACGATTCTTAAGCTTAAGATTTACCAAAACAACATTGAAAACACATGCAAAAGTGAAAGGACTTGGATCACACCTGCCCTCAATGTTAGGGATATGATTGGCGGCATCCAAACACAACAATTCATTCAACCATGCCTCAATTGGATCTCCAGCTTTGTATCTGATCGGCTCAGCCAACTCCAACTCTCTAAAGGTTCTCCCTGTCAATTTAAAACCCCCAGTTTAAATTCATAAAGAAGGAATTTATAAACTTTAGATTTTTCTTAAGTAACAAAGCGAAAACTAAACAGGATAATAATTCTAGCATGAGAAACATGAACTGTTCAGAAACTTCTAGATGAAAGATATGACCCACTTGCAAAATCAAGTCTTTCAAATATACTATTGACCATCAAAATCTACACCACGCCGACTCGCAGAAGCAGCAAGAAATGAAAAGAATTTAGTTGTCAGTAACATAGAATCATCAGAGCAACTGCTGTCGGATTTTACCAGACACAGGTCCACCATCAGTACTGCCATTAGACTGCAACTTATTGCTCTGCTCCCTCAACTGTTGTATGAGCTTCAACGACAAAGATCTTCCAGTGCCCTCATAACTGTAGCACAAGATACCATGTTAATATAGAAAAGATACGTAACGATCTTGCCAAATCACGCGTATACTTATTAAGTCCAAGAAAAAATACTCTACCAATCAGCGGCTATTTCAACTGATTCAGAAGCAGTGAACACATTACAAATTCAACTGAATAGAAGCCTTTGATCACAGGTTTCACTCTGGACTTCAACCCCCCACAAGCACCTGGGCAATTTCGCAGATTGTTCTGCACTGGTCATTATATAAGAAAAACTTACCCGTTGACAGTTGAACATAGAAAGACCAAATACGGACCAAGAAGAGCCTTCACAATTGGCAAAGGAATTGCGGCTGCTTCATCAATTACAAGTAACTCTGCTTGTGCAAGTTTTTCATGATCCTTCGGTTGAATATACTGCGACCAACCATCCGAGCAAGAACAATATCAATACAATAAACTAGGTGAATATTTAATTGCTAAAACATGCTGATGAAATGCATTCATTTCTGCGAGTTCACCTGAATAGTCTGTCGGTGCTGTCTAAAAATATTGACACGAACTATTGCTTTATTAAATGCTGGGTTTGTGCTTTCCACAAGGTCGTAATCAATATGCTCCTGTATAGGACAAGGAGGAAGAACAATTAATAAGAAGCCCCAATGCATAAAAAGCATCTAGAGCTTGAAAATAATAAACTAGTACTTTCAGATTTCTAAATCGTAAGAGTATGAACGAATTGTAAGCACTTCCTTATCAACTTGTATCTTACAATTATGAAAATTGATCATGGCATTAAAGATTGACAGAACGGAATTTCTACCAAGAGTAGATGCCGTAAAGACACCCAAGTTTCGACATCACGAGTCAGATACTACAAATACCTTATATTCCATTGCGTCAAAGCCCTTAAAGATAAATTCGAACAATGTCTTCAAGTTCTCAGGGCTTGGAGCTGTCACAAAGATATTCGAGTACCTGTGTGAAGCGTCCATGTCAGAAGTGTATTATGTGCACAATAGCTGTACAATTTCTCAGTTTCAATTGCTAGCGGTACTTGCATGAGACAATTAACACAAAGATCAAACAAGGTTCAAACACATAACCATGCATGTTGGGACTATAAATGTTATTTCAGGTCAACCCATACCCAAAGGCAACTGCTCCAGCAATTGCGACTCCTAAAGCAGCCGACTTTCCTCTACCTCGAGCTGCAGTGAGTGCCACTGTGCTGCGTAAGGTCTTCTCAGAAATAGCATCTAGGAAAGTAATGACTGCCTTTGCCTGAATTAAGAGAAAACCGTCCGAGTGTCAGGTTTGGCGTCAATTCATACCATGGCGAAAGATAAAAAACCATAAAGAGCATTATATTGATGTAACAATGCTAGAAATTACACAACAAACTAAAGCCACAATGCGATGGAATAGCACGACTATTATTCAGTTCAATGAGGTCATCTGAACGTGATGTATAGAACCAACTTTACCTTGAGGGAGACGAATCAGATCCAATTGCAAAGCTAGCTAAGTAATGAATTAAGTCAAGAGAAATCACCTGATCAAGAGTGCGACACTTCTGCACCAGTAGACCGGCGGGTTGCGTGTCTCGAAGGGAATCCTTCAACTCCTTTAAGTCCTTGTCGGCCTCAGATAGCATTTCTTCACCCTAGAGACGTGAGAAGTGCCTACTAAAAGTCAGCGAGAGCTCCAAAAAACTGCAAGGAATATTTTAAGTTCTAATTGACCGGCATCTCCCGACCCAGCGTGGCTTTGCCTTAGACAAATAACGATTTTGGATGATTGACACATTGAGCTTAAAAAACACGAGAACCATGGGATCCGACGTCAGACAGCAATAGCAGATGGTAGCTGCATGTACCTCCAAATTGGGCAGTGGAGTAATAGATTTGGTGTGTGAAGACAAGGGGAGAGGATTGAGCTCATCGTCCATCACTAAACAAGATTTGCATGCAGCCAAGGATAATATGAACCTCTCGTTGAACCGACCAACCACATCTCCATGTGACTCTGTTCGAAACCTGGCATGAACGTCCTGTCCACATTGATCATTAACACAAATTGCTCAACGCACTGTGCATAACAAGATTGGTTGCAACAAACATACACCCCAAACAAAGCACCCATAAATCAAATATTAGCATGCTGAAGGAGCGGCTGGATCTCATGAAAAAAATTCACAGAATACTTAATGTTTCGTTAGTACTGTTAGTATCAAGGTCATGCACCTGGCCTGTAAATGTTTACCATTGTCATTGTGTACAGTTTGCTTAGAGAAGTCAGTGAGCTGAGAAGAAGAATGATTATGCCACCACCCTCCACTGTCTCGATGGTCCGAGCTAGAAGATTTGGTTGAAGTGCCTCGAAGTCCTGCATTGAAATAAACCAGACTACTTCTCAGGTCATGCCACACTTAATGGCTAAGAAATAACAAATACAAGACAACTAATCTACAAATACAAGACAACTAATCTACAGACGGTCCTTTAGATAATTGAAGCTTTGAGATTGGCTTCAGTGAGAAAATGTTATGATCGAGAACAAAGCCGAAGATGCTGACCTGTAGAACACACATGCCAAAGGTGTTACCCAGAATTTTGTGGGTGTCCGCGTAATAGCAGTAACGAATGTTTGTACTGGCCATGAAAAGAGCAAAAGGGTCATCTTTCTCAGGGTCCAACAACCCTCGTGCCATCATCTTCTTAATTTGGTGCATACGTTTCTTCTTATGACTGCACATAAAAAAAGCAGCTTAGATAGAATGAGCCAGACGTGTACAGCAGATAGTCTGGCCACAACATCCCAAAGACCTTAAATGTGGTTATGCTAATAATTAATGAGAACATACAATGATTATCAAAGTGTGACAGCTAGCGGTCACAATTTCAGGGTTGGAGTTTTATTGAAATCGTTTCGTACTGCGTTTATAAGGTACTGCAAAAGGAAGTAAAAATTGAGGTCCCTGTACTGTCGGATATATGGCATAATGTGAAAACATATTGAAATCTCAACACTTAGTAGTTACCGTGTTAATTGGCACCGATATGATCCAGACGTAATATTAAGTAATCAGAACTTGTATTTGATTGAACACGAGCTACAATTAACTGGAATGAAGATGCTAAAGTCAAATTTGAACCTCATTTCGTTGGGACCAACTCAGAAGCTGAAAAGAACGGCTGCTCCGGGGAAATCCACATTACCTGCTCAGAAAGAGATCTTTCTTGTAGCACCACAAAACCGATGGCCGAGCCTTCACTACAGCCTTCGACAGCATGTAATGTAAATTTACCACCTGAAATTCAACCAACGCAATATTCAATGGGGTTGTCGTCAATTACAAGGTGAAAATAAAAGACGAGATCAATAAAACAACCCCGTACGGGCTTCTATGTTTTCGTAGCATTACTGTAAACATGTAAGCATAGACTCATCATTTAACCATCGTCGGAGTCTCAAAATTCAGAAAACTATCGCAGCAACGGAAGAAATCCAAACACAACATGCAACTGCACTCCAATTGCAGTAACAATCTCAATGGCATGCTCTGCCCGCACAACTTCAACTAAGGAATCCACATGCGCGACGACAGCAGTGAATACCTGGTCGCGTCCCTTGTCACCAACGACTACAAACATAGTTCGTTGTTTACTTTTCACTCCATTCTCTATCATCATCCGAATTCGAGGATCCACCTTCTTCCTCATTGCACCCGCACTGTAGTTCTCGCTTACAAACCTCAATTACGACTCGCTCACTCCCCTTAAACCAAAATGCACACACGAGCAATCGTTCAGAACAGCAACGGGGCGAGGAGAGGCCGACCACCCTTAACGAAAAAAATCGAAGCAACGAAGCTCGAGGGGTGTTGTCGAACTGCCCTGAAGCTCTCGTTGCTTCGTCCAAAGCCCTGAACAGCTTAAACCCTAAAGCACGGGAACTGGTCCCATTAAACCCTAGACCCCTATTCTCCAGATGCTTGTTGAGTGAGATGGCGGACCAATCACCGCACGCGACGCCGACTGGACACAGAACTCGGAATGACACACGTCTTTCTTACGCGAAGGAATGGCCCCTTCACCGTGCATTACTCCTAGTGTGGAATTCATCCACCAAGCCTTCTGTTCGTTCATCCATGGGCTCAATTTTCATGGTTGCTCAATGATTTAAGCGATGAATGGATTTCATCTTAATTTTTAGGCTGCTTTTTACATGATGAACTTGAAGTTCATATTTTTTTGTGTTCTTAGAGTAGATTAAAATATCATTTAAATAGCATACAACGAAGTCATCAAGAAACTCATGAAAAATGTCATTCATAAGATGTTGAAAAGTAGTTGGTACATTTGTAAGTCCAAAAGGCATGACATTATATTTGAAATGTCCATACCTTGTTCGAAATGCAGTCTTCTATTCATCACCTACTTTGATGCGCATTAGATTGTATGCTCTTCTTAGATCTATTTTTGTATAGATCTTAGCTTGATTCAGTTGATCAAGAAGTTTAGATATCAAAGGTAGAAGGTACCTATTCTTGATGGTAATCTTATTGAGCCCTCAATAATCTACACACATCTATAGTGACCAATCTTTCTTCTTTACAAACAAGATAGGAGCTTCTGCTAGAAATTTTGAATAGCATATGAAATTTTTGGCCAAGTTCTCATCAATATATTTCTCGAGTTTAGCCAATTCATTTTGGGATAGACTATAGATCCGTTCAAATGGAAGTTGAGCTCTTTCTTTGAGATTAATTGAGCAATCATATAGACGATGCTCTAAAAGAATGTCTATATTCTTCTTTTAAAAAACGTCTTGATAATCTTGATATTGGTTTGGAATGCCACTTGAAGTCCTTTCACGATTAGAAATAGGTGTAGTATAAATAATAAAAGATGATCCTTCTTTTACTTCATTTATAAAAGCTTTTGCGCTTATAAGTACAGATTTTGCTATACTAGGCTTATGATTTATTACTTGATTTATGAGACTCTTATTAATACTTTAAAAAAATCAAGTCTACGAGAAATCCAATCTATTCAAGGATTATACTTTTTTAGCCATGATAAACTTAAAATGACTGAGTTAGAGGAAGATTTAATTATATTAAAGATTATACAACTATTATGACTATCTATTGTTATATTTATAGGAAGGATTTCATGAATAACATTTCCAGAAGATAACAGGCAACCATCTATTACTTCTATATATACAGATTTAGTTTTTTGTACTGAAGGTATTCTACAACTTTTAATAAATTTTCTATCTAAAAAAAACAATGAGGCTCTTCAATCTAATAAGACAGAGGCTTTGTGATTTTTAGGTCTCAAATAGACATCTATTATAAAACAAGTAGAGGGTTCTGAAAAGAGGATAGGACCTATACTAGAAATTGTATAAGATTCCAATTGCACAATCCCTATTATAGTTGGACAAACTTGTTTTCCAACATATTGTCTTCTTTGACAACCATACTCCTCATCTTGTGGTTGTGTTGTTTCTTAAGACAATGTTGAGTAGTGTGCTTAGATTCTCTATAATATAAACATAATTCTTTTTGATGACCACGAGTCTTTTCTTATACAATAAGAGGTTTAAAATGTACTATGTTAATTTGCATGTCTTTTACTTTTAAATATATGTATTGAAAAGACATTGATGTTGCCATTGTATTGTAGTAACATTGTGCTCCCTTGTCCAACTCCTCTATCAAAATTCAAAAAACCAATTATTGTATTTCATAGCAAAATCAATTGTTTGACTCAATGTTTGAAGATATGATAAGTTGAATATCAATTTTTTTACCTCATTTTGTAATCCATAGAAAAAATGGCTAATAGGCACAACATCATTCTACTTAGTATCAATTGCTAATTATCAAAATTGTGAAGCATATGATATCACTAATCAATTATCTTGTCGCAAGATATGGATCTTATTGGTTGCAACACAAATTGCATCATATTTTCTATATATAGATCAAATCTCTATTAAAATATCTCTAAATTATCTAATATTAGATCATATCATTCAAAAAAAAGATGAAAATCATGATAAAGCAAAATCTGACAATAGTGTTTGAATAAACCTAACTTGTGATTCTTAGGTTGGATAACTTTGGGATTGAAGTTCAATCACCAATTGTACTTGATTGATGAATCTTTAAAACTTAGATTTAATGCCATCAAACTTCTTTGGCAAACTAATTTTTGGTTCTTTGATGCTTGAATGGTATTCAATTGTAGGTAAAGTGGTATGACTTGAAGCAAGTCAAATCATCTCTATATCATCACTTCCTGCTAATCTTATTATTCCTTGTGGTGGTGCATTGAGTTGATGCATTGCAAACATTAATTCTTTCATTTTTTCTTGCATTTGTGCCATTAAACTCTTCATTTCAACAAGCTTTGTCATGGTATTATAATAGAAAAAGAAAAAAATGTCTACTCTCACTACAAAATAAAACATTCAAGAACAAAGGAAAAAATTCTAAGAACAATATTTGTTTAGAAGTGGATAATCTACAACTTCTAATATGCTTGTATTTTATTAAGAAAAAGGGATAATCTACTCTTAATCAAGAAGAGACAAAGCTCTGATTTTGTAATTATATTCTTATCAATCTATTAAGGACATGAACTAAAACAGATGCATAAGTTAGTAAAAACTATATCAAAGAAAAATGACAAGATAGAAATAAAGAAGTATATATATTCAAAAAGAAACTGAAATGACTATTGCCAAAGACTAGAAAATATATGAGACTCTTGAACTAGACTAGAAGTACGAAAGGAGTTGACAACAATGAAGAAGGCTTTACTCTTGTCTTTATAAATACTATCTATCTAAGAGCTACATAGCAGTATTCTATAGGACCTCTTACATGTGTCAATTTTACAAAACATGTGTCAAACTTGCAAAACAAATTTCTCACATGTGCGCCATATATTTGGCTTGTTCCACAAGCTATCAACATGTGCAACACATGGCTAACTTGTTCCACAAGCTACCAATATGTGCAATACGTGGCTACCTTGTTGACCAAGTTTGTAACCTATCAATCACTTATAGACATGTATAAAGGTGATTCCGTATCTATAAAGCTTTTAAGAAGCTTCTTTTTAAGATATTATCAAATTAATTTATTTTATCTATTTCTATTAATTTATATTAAATAGATAATTATTGGAATAAATCTTATGTCCATGGCAGTTAATAAAAGTTACTTGAGAAGCTTCTTAGTTGGTGAAAGTCGGTTGAGAAGCTTCTTAGTTGGTGAAAGTCGGTTGAGAAGCTTCTTAGTTGGTGAGAGTTAATTAAAAAGTTTCCTAATTAGTAGAAGGAGCTCAAAAAGCTTTGTAATTGATAGAAGCTGCTCAAAAAGTTTCTTAGTTTAATGAAAGCCACTCAAGAAGCGTCTTAAATAAGAGTATACATAGAGGTTAAGGCTGAAGAGTTCTTTAGTCTTGACAATGCATCTCTTGGAGTTCTAGCTCATCTTTCTTGATGTTGTTTGTATATTCATCTATTTAATATAAGTTCTTGTGGATTTCTTTTGATAACCTCGTCTTAGTTCAAGTTCCTTATTCTGTATTCTTCTGTCTTTGATAATTTGTCAAGACTACCCTCATTTTCAATATGAAAGTTGGATCCTTCTTGTTAGAGAGTGGATTATTCTTCTACTTGAAGATATACCAAAACTTTAGAAGTTACAGATTATCCTCTTCTAAAGTGATACTTTCTTCATCACAATATTAAAGCTTTATCTTTCTTGTGAGAGAGTGGATCACCCCTCTCCTTGAAGGTCTTAAAGCATTTTAGAGGTTGCGGATTATCCTCCTCTAAACTAATATTGTTTTCTTATAGATTTATTTCTTTTTTCTTTTAGAATGGTTGGAAGTCAAGACATCAGTATGACCAAATCTTTCAAGTCCAAGTTAGATGCTATTATAAGTACTGTTATTACTTTATCTACTAGGACTGCGGAGATTGAAAGAATTCTTACAAAACTTTGTAACAATGCAATATCTAGAGTACCACAATCTTGACTGCATCCACCTCTAATTTTTGCACTCAAGGATGTATTACTACCTATGCTATGCTCATTAGACAATAATTAATATCCGAGCATTATGTTAAGGGGCATGCTTTATATTAGTCTATATATCTAATTTTAGATAATTAGCATACAATATTAATTAGAATGAAAAAATCTTAATGAGCCAATTTTATTGGGAATTAAAAAATAATATGAAGGATTTATTGTTGTTGCTTTAGGATTCATAATTGCTCAATGAAGCCATTAACCAAGTTGTAAAATGTGATAACCAATTATTTCAATATCGATAAGATCAATGTTCCTAGGCTTCAATAAGACAACATGCAATCTAACATACATCTGCTACATCAACAAGCATATTGAATTCATACTCAAAAGTAGAAGATATGCAACTTGATGTAGTATGTTTTAAACCTCTTAATCCACAAGAAAAGAAATGTCAAATGAAAAAAGATCTATACTTGTATTATGACGAATAAGGCCACAAGATTGATAATTGCCCGAAGAAATAAAATCGACACATTATTAAAACTAGAAGTATAATGATTCAAGAAAACAATAATGTTCAACCACAATAAAGACTAATGTCATACTGCATTTATACAGTATGTAAAAATATTATATTTTTTATTTATTTTTATTATCTATGTGTAAGTGCTAGAGGCTATTTTGGAAGATATTTTAAAGAAAGGATTTATTTTAGCCACTTAATTAGTGAATTAGGATGGCTATTTGATTTGTTCCTACCTTATTTTTACCTTAAAGTAGATTTTTTTTGTAATTGGAAGAAAGATAAAAAGTTATTTTACATTGTTTGTTGACTTTGAAATAACATGGTCTCTTGTAAGGAATAAGAAAGAAGAGTATGGAGTAAATAAGGCCTATCCAATAGGATTTTGGCTGCCCATGTGGATGTGGCATGGACTGATCTGGAGGAAAGGGGAGGATATTCCTCTTGCTAAAACTAAGGTTTTCAGTTTCAGGATATGTAATATTTGAAGAGAGATAGCTCTAAGTATACAAAAGCTTTTATAATGAAATTTAGAGAGAATGATTCTTAAATTGTGGAGATTCTAAAGCTTATTCACTTCTTTGATTTAAAGTCGTGAATAAAAAGTTACGCTTATTTAAGTATAATGAGATCTGTTGCTATCAAGAAGTGAAGGCATAAACTTTGAGCTGCTATTGCAAGTTTGATTTCAATTCTTCGTTAGTAAAATTTGAAGAAAGTGTAAAAAATTGTACTAGCTTTCTATCAAATATTTCTTAAAGCATTTGGAGTTGAAAAGAAAGAATTGTGAGCTTGAGAGTGGGAAAGGATCTGTTGCCATCTGACGAAGAAGGGTAGAGATTTTGTTCAACCACTTGAATTGGACAATCTCTTCAATCTTTCTAGTATTTTAGATACTTATAGTAGCTTATGTAAGCTTTCTATGAGAATAAAAATCTACATATTTGGAGCTTCTATGAGAATTTTATGAGCTATGAAGTGACAAGAGGGCAAATTATTACTAGCATTTGAGAGGTAGTTTCAACTAGCCATAAAATCTGAAGTTTGAGACATATACATGCGAGATTTGAAGACAAGTTAGATGATGGTGTGAGCTTTTTAAAAAGCTATTGCATGTCTAATTTGGAGAAGGCAAGTAATCACAACAGAAGCTGAAGTAAGAAGAGTTTTGCTATCTTTGCAGTTTATTGGAAATTTTTAGTACCTACTTCAATTAGCCATAACTTTTAAATGATAAGACCTCTATTTTTGAAATTTTGATAAGTTTTATAATGTATTATTAGCTTTCTATAAATTCACTTCTTTAGTCATTTTCACAAAAATTCTCAACTGTGAATTCGTTATTGATCATCAGATATCATCAAAATATTAGCAAGTAATTTTACAAGTCAAAACCAAACTAGAAACTTAAAAATTCATATTTTTAGATCTAGTTATTTAAATAAGCTCAAAATTTGGTAATACAAATACTATATCTTTGATCATTGTCACAAAATTTTTGAGCTGTGAATTCATTACTGATTGCCATATATCACCAAAATATTAGCAGGTGATTTTAAAAGCTAAAATCAAATTGAAAACTTGAAATTTTATATTTTAAGATCTAGCTATTCAAAGAAGTTTAAAATTTGGTAAAACATAATTCATACCTTTGATCATTGTCACAAAATTTTTGAGCCATGAATTCATTACCAATTGTTAGATATCACCAATATATTAGCAAGTGATTTTAAAAGCCAAAATCAAATAGGAAACTTGAAAATTCATATTTTGAGATCCAATTGTTCAAATAAGCTAAAATTTGAGATCATAAAATTTACATCTTTGATCATCATCACACAAAATTTCTACTCTAAGTTTGTTGCCAAACAACTGGTATCACCAAATCCTTGACAAGTACTTTTGAAAATCAAATCCAAATCAGAAACTTGAAAATTCATATTTTGAGATCTAACTATTCAAATAAGCTCAAAATTTGGGAGCATAAAATTTACATCTTTGAACATCATTATACAAAATTTCCGCTCCAAATTCGTTGCCAATCAATTGGTATCACCAAATCCTTATCAGGTACTTTCAAAAGTCAAAATCCTAGACACCTGAGAAGAAAATTTGTCATTTCTTCCTAATCAAAGTTTCAATTGATATGAAAATTCAGACATAGATTCTTTATAGTATAAGTGATATATACACAAAAAATAAGCTTCAAATTCATCTTGAAACTCAAGTTCTAGCTTAAAGCAAATCCTTCTATTTATCTAACTTCTTCAAAATCCTAGTTTAGTTTGTTGGTTTTAACCAGCCACATCTCACTCATTCTAGACTCATTTCTATCAATTCTTGGATGTAAAATGTTTAAATTAAAGTCTAGTTTCTAATTCAACTTCTTGATTTCTTACTAGTATCTTAAAACTTCTAATATATCTAGAAAAGTGATAGTAGGTATCATATTAGTAGCCTAAGTTCAAATAAGCATAGCTCCGAATCATGCATTTCTACCACCTAAATTCATGCTAAGAAGAAGCTCTCTCTAAATACCTCCCTAGACTTGCCAAAAAACCTTGTCCTCTTCTCTTCCAAGCTTGTCAAAGAAGTCGTAGCCAAAGTCTTCAAAGTCCAAGTCAACAACTAATAGTTTAAAGTTATAAAAACATCAAATCTAATCTTCTAAGTTAGCACTATTAATGGCAGCTAACTATTGACATCCAAACCTCCATTTATCCTTAATAAAATCCTAAATTTAATCTCAAAGTCAAAACACCTTATATCTATAAATATAATCATGAATCTACTAAAATCTAAGATTGAAAAAAAGGTAAAAGAAATAAAAGAAGTTTCAAGGCTAAATCAAAGTTAAAGTTAAGATTAAAGATAAAATAAAAATTTAGCCAAAGAAAAAGAAAGAAAGTGAGAAATTTTTCTCAAAACCATATAAAAAACTTAAATTGGTAAGAAGGAAGAAAAAACTTAATAAAATTTTAAAGAAAAAAAATTTAAGCAAGGTTTCTATATATGGATATATTTACTTTACGACAACGCTTCACAAAATTCATATAGTACAAAAATCCAAATCTATTTATGTAGAGGTAATAGATGGATGACTTTTATCCTCTAGTAGTATCACCTATGAAATCACACCTATAGAAGTGTCAATCAAAGATCATAAAAATCGAATCGTATTCAACATTATTAAGATTCTCTTAAGTCCTACTCTTCTTGGGCTATCTCGGTTGGAAAAGCATAATCTATCTATAGATTAGAACTTACAAAGAATAATATTTGTGATAGAGATCCCTGCAAATTTTTTTTTGTAAGAAGCCATTAATTGGTAAACCTTTATTTGTTAGAATAAGAGCTTTTATAAAATTGATTGAAGAAGGTACACCATTTGTTATTTATGTAACTCCAATCAAAGAAGATAAAACTTCATTGATAAGTATTCAAGAGCAGTATAATAAATTTTAAGATATTTTAAAAAAAAAAAAATATTCATATATTATCGGAGCATCAACCATACGATTGTGCTATAGATCTTTAAAAAAGAATGCAATGATATTTTGGTCCAATCTATAATCTTTTTCAAAATAAGCTTTCGGTATTGAAGGATTATATTGATAAAAATCTTGTAAAAAACTTCATCAGACATTCAAAGTCTCTAGTAAGTGCACTTATATTTTTTATAAAGAAAAAAGATGGTTCTTTCCATATGTGTATTAATTATCAAGGATTGAATAAGATAACGATGAAGAATCATTATCCACTATTATTAATCTCATGATCGTTGGAACAATTCAGCCAAGCCAAGATCTATATTAAGATAGATCTTTGTAGAGCATACAATCTGGTACAAATCAAAGAAGGAGGTGAATGGAAGACCGTATTTTGGATAAGGTATGGACATTTTGAATACAATATTATGCCTTTTGGAGTAACAAATGCACTCGCTATCTTTCAACATTTAATGAATGATATCTTTTGAGAGTATTTAGACAAGTTTGTACTGATCTATCTTCATGATATCTTGATCTACTTGAAAAATCTAGAGGAATAAAAGAGGCATGTCAAATTGGTATTACAAAGGCTGCAAGATACATGTTTGTATGTCAAACCAGAGAAATGTGAATTTCATCAATTTAAGATGGAATTTTTGGAATACATCATATCTATTGAAGGTTTGACAATGGATCCCAAGAAGGTAGAGGTGGTTATGCAATGGACCATTTTGAAGATTGTGAATGATATATAATGTTTCCTTATATTTATTAATTTCTATTAGATCTTCATAAAATATTACTCCCAAGTTGTTGTCCCTCTTACTCAATTGATATGTAAGGACAAGTTAGAATAGAGGCCTCAAGTGGAAAAGGCATTTCAAGATTTTAAGATAGCATTCACTACAACCTAAATATTGATGCATCCAGACTTTACAAAGACATTCTATATGAAGACTAATACTTCGGATTTTGCACTAGGGGCTATACTTTCATAAATAGGTATAGACAAAAAACATCATCTTGTTGCATTTTATTCTCAAAAGTTCTCTACTGCTGAAATTAATTATGAAATTCATGATAAGAAGCTTCTTGCTATTATAGATTCTTTTCGAGAATGGCATCATTTTTTTGAAAGAACAATGCATCCTATGATTGTAAATATAAATCACAAGAACTTAGAATATTTTATATCAACTCAGATTTTTAATTGTTGTTAATCTTGATAGAATATGTTATTATTTTTATTTAATTTTGTTATCACTTATTGTCTAAAGAAACAACAAGGATTATTTAATGCTTTATTGAAGAGATCATATCTTATACCAAGGATAAGAGAGACAATGTTTGATAAAAAATATATAACTTTGTTAAAATTGGAGCAATTCTATCTTTGTGCTATTATTACATTGGTACCTATTGATTCTAGTTTCCTCAATGAGGTGTCTGCTGCAACCACTAATGATACTTTGGTCTTTGATGTCAAACATTGCTTAAAAAAAATGTTGATGAGTTCAAATTTGAGGAAGACCTTTTATATTTTGAAGAATGTTTGTATATCCTAAAAGGACCAACATGACTACGCGTTCTTCAATCTCGCCATGACTTTCCTACTACGAGTCACTTTGGATTTAATAAGACCTTGGAACTTATTTCTTGAGATTTTTGGTGGCCTCAAATTTAGAAGGTAGTGAAGGACTTTGTACTTTCTTGCAACATTTGTTCAATGTCCAAAAATCCTTGATATCATCTTTATGGACTTTTACAACTCTTGCATGTTCCAGGACAGTCATGGTCCTCTATCTCAATAGATTTCATTACAAATCTACCACCACCCAATTCATTGGATAGTATCTTTGTAGTAGTTGATCGACTTTCAAAGATGGCTCATTTAATCCCTTACAAAAAGACTATATCTAGTGAAGAAATGGCAAGGCTCTTTCTTGACAATATATATTGATATCATAGCCTATCAGATGATATTGTATTTGATCAAGGATCCCAGTTCATATCTAAGTTCTGAAAATATCTTTTTTAAATATTAAAGGTGGATATTAAACTTTCTTTACCTTTCTATCCTCAAATTGATGGCCAAATAGAATGAATTAATTAAATTTTGGAGTAGTATTTATGATACAACAATAATTATCAACAAGGTGATTGAATCTCATATCTACCATTAGTAAAGTTTGCATATAATAATATTGTTCTTATTTCAACTCAACAAATGTCATTTTATTCTAATTATGGATATCATTCAAAGCTTGATCTGTAGAATATGCCAAAGAATAATAATCCAATACTTGAAAGATTTGCAAAGCAACTATTGTAATACCAAACAACCTTCAAACTTCAATTACAAGCAACTCAAGATACTTATAAGGCATTTGCAAAAATCAATTGCCTGCTTTTCATATTGGAGATAAGGTATGGCTTTTTAGATGAAATATCAAAATTAAGCGACCATGCAACAAGTTGGACTATCAAAGATTGGGACCATTTTCTATTTGGAAGCAAATCAATGTAGTGGTATATTACTTAGAATTACCATCTGCTATGAAGGTACATTTAGTTTTTTATGTCTCTCTTTTAGAACCTTATAGAAAGTCACATATTCCAAGAAGGGTACAACAACGCCACCTATTATTGAAATTGAAGACCATAAAAAATACGAGGATGAAAAGATACTTGATTCACGGCAAAAGTGGAGTAAATTGGAATATCTTATTTATTGAAGGAGCTATGATATTAATGAGCGCACATAGAAATCAGTTACAAATCTCGCCAATGTGCTTCAAAAGATATAAGAATTTCATCGACTCTATCTCTACAAATCCAAATATATTTGATGATAACTTCTTAGTAAAGATTGGATTCAATGAATACTCATAAAGAGGAAGAGAGTTAAACTAAAATCTTCATCTGAATATAGTCATCTATTTCAAAATAGAATAGAGTGGTAGAAGCAAGTTAGTCACTTTGTCAATCTTTTAAGCATTGAGAGAACAAGACTCAAAAGATTCATTTGCCATGCAAGCTTCAAATGAAATAGTGCAGTTTTTATAGCCTTTAATTAAGCAAAGTAAAGATAATACATTTCAATACCAAGTACAACTTTGATTGGAGCCATTAGGAGTAAGATCCAACTATGTAAGTCTCGATTCCAATGCTTGAATTTTAGTGATATTGCTTAAGCTTGGAAAGGTGAATCCTTTTAGTCTTGAGATCTTATTTGGAGGATGTTTTGAAGGCTGCAATGAAGATCAGATCCTTGAATGGGATATTTCAACAATGGAGGTACTAACTCAAGGCCATGGGCAATTTCTTCAAGGACTAGTAGAATCCATTGCTCAAGAATAGAGAACAGAATATATAGCTTCACTAGTATAGCATATTCTTGATTTCTTACATATATATTAAGTTTGAGCTGCTCTTGGGACTCGTCACTAGAGAAAGAGGTGATGTTAGGGACATACACTTTGGAGGTTCACAAAATCTTTTAGAATATTTTAGAAGCTTTTTAATTGATGAAAGTCACTTGAGAAGTTTTTTAGTTAGTGGAAAGAGCTTTAGAAGCTTCCTAGTTAATAGAAGGAGCTCAAGTAGCTTCCTAGTTAGTGGAAAGAGCTCAAAAAGCTTCCCAATTAATAGAAAGAATTCAAGTAACTTCCCAGTTAGTGGAATGAGCTCAAAAAGCTTCTCAATTAGTGGAAAGAGCTGAAGAAGTTTCCTAGTTGGTAGAAGCTACTTGAAAAGCTTTTTAATTTGATGGAGGCTATTTAAAAAACGTGTTAGATAGGAATATATATACGGGTCAAGGCTGAAGAGTTCTTCAGTCTTGACAATGCATCTCTTGGAGTTCTAACTTACCTTTCTTGATGTTGTTTGTATACTCATATGTTTAATTTGAGTTGTTGTTGGTTTCTTTTGCAAACCTTGTTTTGGTTTTAAATCTCTTATTTTATATTTATGTGTCCCTAATACTAGTAAATTGATCTATTATTGGTTATAAATGGATGTTTAGAATTAAAAAAGATTTAATGGATGTGGTAGTAAGACGCAAGGCAAGATTAGTTACCAAAGATATATACAAGTTATTGATATTGATTTCAATGAGACTTATGCATTCATTGCCAAATTCACCACTATTAAGACTATTGTGGCAATTAGGACAATAATAAATTTAAAAATATACCAAATGGATGTAAAAATAGCCTTTTTGAATAAAAAATTATAAAAAAATATCTACAAGGATAAATTTTAAGGATTTATATAACAAGGCAAAGAACACCTTGCATAAAAATCAAAAAAATCTTTGTATGAATTGAAACAATTATCAAAAATATGATATCAACATATTGATATATTTTTTATTAATGAAGGATTTGTAAAGAGTGAGACTAATTATTTATTATATGTGATGCAATCTAAAGAATTTTGACTAGTTTTAATCTTCTATGTTAATGATTTGATCATCTTGGCTAATAATATGGAGAAGATGGATTAGATGAATGCCATATTAGAAAAGAAGTATGAAATAAGCGATTTGAAAGAATTCTATTATTATTTAAGAGTGGAATTTATAAGAGATTGTAATATTGAAGAAATATTAAAACGATTCAATGTAAAAGAGTGTAAGCCCATTGGAATACTTTTAGAAGTCAATTTGAAGTTGATGAAGCTCAAGAATGAAGAATTTGCATAAGTTGAAGTTGAGATGCAAAGTATTCCATATAAAACAGTAGTAGGCTCATTTATATATACAATAGTGGCCACAAGAGCAGATCTTGCATTTAATATGAGTATTATGAGTCAATACATATTTAAGTCTGGACCTTTATATTAGATAATAATAAAAAAGATATTAAGATATTTAAAAGATACAAAGAACTTCAAATTGTAGCTTAATAGTAAGAACATTAATTTATAAGGTTATTGTGATACAGATTAGATTGAAGATATAAATGATAGAAGATCCACAAAAAGATATCTATTCTTTATTGGAGTAGGAGTTATTTCACGGAATTGCAAGAGATAACTTACCATTACAAGATCAACTATGGAGGTTGAATACATGGCAATAAGTGATTGTCCAATAGAAGCTTGTTGGATAAGACAACTCTTAAAAGATATTGGACTAGTATAATTAAAAACAACTCCAATTATGTATGACAATCAAGGATGTCTTATATTTGCCAAGAATCCAAAGAACCATTCAAGAACCAAGCATATTGATATTCAACATCATTTCATATGAAAAAAGATTGAAGATGGTATAATAGGTATAAAATATTATATTACAAAAGACATGCTTATTGATGTGCTTACAAAGACATTAATAAAAGATAGACACCTTGAGTTGATAAAAATATTAGACTTGAAAGCCTTTTGACAATTAACAAAGTGGAAGTGTTGAAGATGAGCAAGTACTTGGTTAATTACTACCACATAAGTTTTATCATAATAAATTACTAATAGTCAAAAAATAATAAAAGATTAAAATAAATTATTATAGTGAAAGCTAAGATTTTAGGTGGCGATTAAGTTTAAAAAAATCTAGCATTTAGTTGGATGAAATAAAAAATAATAAAGATGAATGTATATGAAGTCCATATATATTAGGTGTAAATTCTACCTATAAGTAAAGAATGTTGGAAATAAAAGTCATCTTATTCCATACTTCTCTTTGTGTGCAATCTTATTGATGTTAAATATTATGGCTTCTAATTTTTCTTTCTTCAATAATATATACAAAAAAAATGTATAATAATTTATTATTATAAATAATATAAAAAATTATATTATTAGATTAAATCTTTATAATAGTTTAGAATAGTATTATATATTATTTTTAAATTTAATAAACTATTTATTAAATGGATATAATTTAAAGATGAATTGTACAATGGTTTAAAAAGACCTAAATATTTATTAGATCTAATTGGTATTGAATATGTAAATAATAATGTCATTATATTATATCATTAATGGTAGATTAGATGATTTTTGATAAAACCTTGGAATACAATAATTTATTTTGTTATGATTATTATTTTTGATTAATAGTTAAATTTTTTTTTTAATATATTTATGATTATAAAAAAAAGATATTAAAAAAAGATATTTTAATATATTATTTTTAGATTCATTATTATTATGATAAACAACAAACTTCAATAGCAAAAGATACTTATTTTTATACAAATATTAACTATTCTATCATTTATGAATTATTTAATAAATTATTTATTTAGATACTATTATTATAAATATACTTATATATTATTTTAATATTTTAATATGAGTGAGTGATTAAAATTTAAAATCATGAATTAGAAATTTGAAATATTATTTCTTCTACAATGTTTGCTTAATCATCTTTTTAATTTTTGTTAATATTTTATAATGAAATAAAATATTATTACATATATTTTATATTTTTTATATTATTTAATATTCAACCATAATCTTAGATAAAATATATATTTTTAACATATATAGAAATAAATATATATATTAATCATCATATTACTTTCTTTTCTTTTCTTTTCTTTTTTTTTCTTTTCTTCATGCTTAAAACAAATTTTTAGAGTTTACTTTAAACATAATATTAAATATGAAACTTTGTATTCATTTTATAAGCAATCTTAGAGTAAATACATAATTTTTGTTATATTTGACTAATTATATTATAACAATTATTATTTCATCTTAATTGATTTTATTGAAAATTTTTACAAGTAATATAAAGTTAAAACTCAAGTTTAATCATAAAATTGTATTAATATTTCAATTTTTTATTATACATGATATTTAGCAATTTAATTGTTGATTTTATTTTATTTTTTTGAAAAATATGATTTATAAAGTTTTGTATATAATATTTATAATTAATAATTTTTAGGATTAATTAATTTTAGAACAATCACTTAGTATAATATTATATGATTAGAGGATTTTTAAGTTTAGAAGAAAAAGAAAAAAAGCTACAAATTTTAAATTTTGTAACTAATTAAAATTGAAAAGCCTTCTTTAATTGGCTTTATATTAAAAAAAAATAAACAAGAAACTATTATCAAGGATACAAGATTACAAAGCAAGAGACTTAAACTATGATAAAGTTTCCAAAAAAAACCAACAAGAACTTGAATTAAACAGATGAATGTCCAAACAATACCAAGAAAAGTGAGCTAGAGTTTAAAAAAATGCGTTGTCGAAACTGAAGAACTCTTCAACCTCAACCCTTAAATATATTCTTGTCTAGGATGCTTTTTCAGCACTTCCATCAAACTAAGAAGCTTCTTGAACAACTTCCACCAACTCGGAAGCTTCTTAAGCTCCTTCTACTAACTAGGAAGCGTCTTGAACTCCTTTTATCAACTAGAAAGCTTCCCAATCAACTTTTATTAATTCAAAAAGCTTTTAAAATATTCTAAAAGGTTCTATAAACTTTCAAAGTATATGTTCCTAACATCACCCTCTTCTCTAGCAATAAGTTCCTAAAAGAGATCAATCTTATTATATACGTAAGAAATTGAGAATACGTTATATTAGTGAAGCTAAATATTTTGTTCTCCATTCTTGGACAATAGGTTCAGCTGATCCTCAAAGAAATTACCTATGACCTTGAGCTAGTACCTCCATTATTAAAATATCCCATCTAAGGATCTGATCTTTATTACGGCCTTCAAGACACCCTCCAAACAAGATCTCATGACTAAAAGGATTCACCTTTCCAAAGTCAAGCAATATCATTAAAGCTCGAGCATTGGAATCAAAACTTACATGGTTGGATCTTGCTCCTAATATCTCCAACCAAGGTCGCACTTGGCATTGAAATGTATTATCTTCACTTTGTTCAATTGAAGGTTGAGAAAATTGCACTGATTCATTTGAAGCTTGTGAGGCAAGTGAATCTTTTGAGTCTTATTCCTTCAATGCTTAAAGATTTGATATGATAACTAACTTGCTACTACCACTCTATTCTATCTTCGAACAAATAATTATATATTGATGAAGGCTTTAGTTTAACTCTTCCCCTCTTATGAGTGTTCTTTAAATGCAATCTTCATTAAGAAATTATCATCAAATACAATTGGATTTATGGGAATAGAGTCAATAAAATTCTTGTACCTTTTGAAGCACATTAGCAAGATTTTTGGATGGTTCCCATGTGCACTCATTAATATCATAGCCCTACCAATGAACAAGATATTTCAATTTGTTCTATCTTCGCTAAGAATCAAATATCATTTCAATCTTGTATTTTTTATGGTCTTCGATTTCAATATTATGCAACAATTGTTGTATTCTTTTTAAAATATGCAATCTTCTGTAAGGTTCTAAAAAAGGAACATGAAAAATTAAATGTACTTTCATAGCAGATGATAATTTCAAATGATATATTATTGCATTGATTTGCTTCTGGATAGAAAATGGTTTCAACCTTCAATAATCCAACTTATAGCATGGCTACTTTGTCTTAATGTTCTGTCAAAGAAGCCATATCTTATTTCCAATATAAAAAGTAATTAGTTGGTTTTTTAATTTATCTATAGATGCCTTGTAAGCATCTTGAGCTCCTTGTAATTGAAGCTTCAAGATTGTTTGATATTGCGATAGATGCTTTGCAAATCCTTCAGCCGTTGTATTATTATTTTTTGGCATACTCTATAGATCAAGCTTTGGATGATATCCATAGTTAGAATAAAACAATGTTTGTTGAGTTGAGGCATGAATAATATTATTGTATGCAAATTCCGCTAATGGTAGATACAAGATCAAATCGCCTTATTAATAATTAATGCTGCATTGTAAATATTGCTCCAAAACTTAGTTAATTCATTCTATTTGGTTATCAATTTGGAGATAGAAAGCTAAAGAAAGTTTAATATCCACCTTCAATATTTCAAAAAGATATTTTTAGAACTTAGATATAAATTGGAATCCTCAATCAAATAAAATATCATCCAATAGGCTATGATATCAAAATATATTATCAAGAAAGAACCTTGCTATTTCTTCATTAAACATAGTTTTTTTATAAGGAATAAAATGAGCCATTTTTATAAGTTGATCAACCACTATAAAGATATTATCCAATAAATTAGATGGCAATAGGTTTGTGATAAAATCCATTGAGATAGAAGACCATGACCATCTTGGAATATATAAGGATTGTAAAAATTCATAAGGGTGATGGCAAGGATTTTTGGACCTTGAATAAATGTCATAAGAGAGCACAAAGTCCTTCACTACCTTCTATATTAGAGGCCATCAAAAATCTTGAAAAATAAGTTCCAAGGTTTGATTAAATTCAAAATAATCTATAACAGAAAAGTCATGGCAAGATTAAAGAATGCGCAATTGTGTTGGTCTTTTTGGAATATACAAATGTTCTTCAAAATGTAAAAGATCTTCGTCAAATTTAAACTTATCAGCATTTTTTTTCAAGCAATGCTTGACATCAAGAGCTAAAGCATCATTAGTGATTGCAGCATGTATTTCATTGAAGAAACTAGAATCAATAGGTGCCGATGTAATAATGGCTTAAAGGTAAAATTACTCCAGTTTCAACAAAGTTATATATTGTTAATCAAACATTACCTCTCCTATCCTTGGTATAAGATATAATCTCCTCAATAGAGTATCAGATAATCCTTATTGTTTTCTAGGGCAATAAATGATAATAAAGTTAAATCAAAATAGCAACATATTCCATTGAGCTTGGTGGCGATTAAGAATTTGAGCTGACATAAAATATTCTAAATTCTTATAATTTGTATATATAGTCATAGAATACATTGTTCTTTCAAAAAAATGATGCCATTCTAGAAAAAAATCTACAATAGCAAGAAGCTTCTTATCATGGATTTAATAATTAATTTCAACAATAAAAAAATTTTGAGAATAAAATACAACAAGATAGAATTTATTATCTATATCCATTTATGAAAGTACAGCCCTTATTGCAAAATCTAAAGCATCAGTCTCTATATAAAATACCTTTATAAAGTCTGGATATACTAATATTGAGATTGTAGTGAACATTGTCTTAAGATCTTAGAATGCCTTCTTGATTTGAGGCCCCTATTTTTACTTGTCCTTATATGTCAATTGAGCAAGAGGGGCGACAACTTAAAAGTAATTTTTGATGAAGATTCGATAGAAGTTAGCAAATCTAAGGAAACACTATACATCTCTCACAATCTTTTAAATGGCCCATTGCATAACCGCCTCTACTTTCTTAGGATCCATTGACAAACTCTTAGCAGACACAATGTATTTCAAAAATTCCATCTTAGGTTGATAAAATATATATATTTCTTTGGTTTGACATACAAACATGTATCTTGCAACTTTTATAATATCAATTTGACATGCTTTTTATGTTTCTCTAAATTTTTTGAATAGATCAAGATATCATCAAGATAGATCATCACAAACTTGTCTAAGTACTCTTGAAAGATGTCATTTGTTAAATGTTGGAAGATACAATGTGTATTTAATTCAAAGGGCATGACGTTATATTCAAAATGTCTATATCTTGTCCAAAATACGGTCTTCCATTCATCTCCCTTTTTAATTCGTACCAAGTTATATACTCCACAAAGATCTATCTTAGTATAGATCTTGGCTTGGCTAAGTTATTCCAATAGTCTTGAGATTAATGGTAGTGGAGAACAATTCTTCACCATTATCTTATCCAATCTCCGATAATCAACATACATACACAAGGAACTATACTTCTTCTTCAAAAAAAGTATAGGTGCACATATTGGAAATTTTGAATGCTTGATGAAGTTCTTTGCAAGATTTTCATCAATATAATCTTTCAATGCCAAAAGCTCATTTTGAAAAAGATTATAGATTGGACCAAAAGGTGGTTGTGTTCCTTCCTAAAGATCTATAGTATAATTGTATGGTCGGTGCTCCGGCAATATATCAGCATTTTTTTTTTGAAAAAAATCTTGAAATTTTTTATATTGTTCTAAAATACTTACCAATGAAGTCATATCTTCTTTAATTGGAGTCGCATAAATAACAAACAATGTACCTTCTTTGGCTAATCTTATAAAAGCCCTTGTTTCAAGAAATAAAGATTTATTAATTCATGGCTTTTTACAAATTTTCTTTATAAAGATCTGTATTGGAAATGTTACTCTTTGCGACCTCTAATCTATAGATGGATTATGCTTTTCTAATCAAGACATCCCAAAAATAATAAGATTTGAAGAAGTTGTAATAATGTTGAACACAATGTGGCTTTTATGATCTTTGAATGATACTTCTATAGGCGTGGTTTCATAAGTGACACTATCAAAGGATAAGAGTTGTCTATTTATTACCTCTATATGAATAGGTTTGGATTTTTGTATTAGAGGAATTTTATAAAGTTTAATGAATGTCTCATCTACAAAACAAGCCAATCTCCCAAAAATTAAAAAAGCGGTCGTTTGAAGCTTCTGAGGGCCATATTACAAAAGAATTGTAAAACAACGAGCAAGTTGAGCAAAAAGAGAAGAATCTGAATAGTTTTGTAATATTAGATTGTTCAATCCCATGGTTTCTATTATAACTGAAGATTATTATTTTCTTATGCAATTGTACTTTTCATTTTGATAATGTATCAATTTTATTTCTTCAAATAATTGCCAATCTTATACCTTTCTTCACCATAATATAAGCATAGACCTTCTTCCATTTGGTGCTTCTTTTCTTGTGAACTAAGAAGATTGAATCGTATTGTATCAAGTTACATATCTTCTACTTTTGAGTGTAAATTCAAAATGCTTATTGATATAATAGGAGTATGTTGGATTGTATGTTGTCTTGTTGAAGCTTATGAACGTTGATCTTGTTGACATTGAAATAAATGATTATCACATTTTACAGCTTAGCTAATAGCTTTATTGAATGATTGTGGATCCGGAAGCGACAATAACAAATCTTTTACATCATCTTTTAATCTCCAATAAAATTGGCTCATTAAGACTTCTTCATCCCAATTGATGCCACAAGCTAATTGCCTAAAATTGGATATATAGATTAATACAGAGTACGCTCCTTGACATTGTCATAGTAGAGAGAATTTGCTTCAAGAAAGCGCAAAGCTTTTGGCTGCCACTAATTATTCAACCAAGATTCAAATATAAAAAATCCTCCAAATTTATATAAAAGATTTTTTTATAGAGCTATTACATCTAATACATAAGTCTTACTTCTTTAAAACATTCTAAATATAACAAATATTCTAAAACCCTCATTCACCCATAGAGGGAATTTTTTGTGAATTTCAATAATCTATAACTTTTAATCTATTTGTTCAAATCTATTCAAATTTTACATGAAGTACTGATGTATTCTTAATAACTACTATAACAAATTTCAATTGTTGATTTATTACTGATCTTTAGATATTATAAAAATCCTAACAGTAGCTTCAAACCCTTATTTATAAATATCTATATATTAAATTCTTCATATTTCACAAATTAAAAGTTTAAATGCTATAAAATTTGATATATAGATTTTTAACATAATACTATATTTTCTTAGAATTTATAGATAAAAATTTGTCTAAAAGCTCAAAATATGGCAAAAACCATCACTATCAACAAAACAGCCTACTTATTACCTTGGAATTCGATCTGCTATTTTTTACTTCCAATATTTCTTTCTTTAAAATTCAAAATGTAACAAATCTTCCACATTAGATGTAGATCTTGAAATCAACTTTGTAGCCACCTCTCCCGATTTCCAAAAGTTTTCATAGAACTCCTTGTATCTTCAAAAGAGTGACAATAGATACTATTTGTATACCTTAATTTCAAGCACATATTCCTTCCTCATAAAAATTCCAAATGTCTCAATTCTTATACCAAATTTATAATAAGAAAAACAAGCTTTTTAATCCTAGTCTTTGATTTTCGAATGCCCTCTTTAAAGTTGCCAAAATCCTTGTTTTCCTTGCAAGCAGCCTCCTCAAAGCCTATTAGGCATGACTATTGACCAATATGAATAAAGGATTTCATCCCTTACCTTCATTCATCCATTCTTTGCCTTCATCCTTCCAAATAAACCTTTTAGTAATTTAATTCTTCATCTTTAGATCCCAATTGCCTCTTAAGACTTTATACTAAATATGTAGATCTTATATAATTTAAACACCATAATCAAATTAAGTTTTAAAAAAAAAATTAAAAATTAAAAATTAAAAATCAAAATAAAGTTTTTTGTATCAACTCCTTTAAATACTTTATTAACCATTCTAATATATATTAAAATCTATGAACATATTATATATTTTAATTAGTTTTTACATATTGTAAGAAATTATAGTATAACAATGTAATACTTGGATCTTAGTTATTGCCCAATGAGCCTTGTCATATTCTCCAAATGCTTCCACAAATGTTTCTATGAAAACTTCAAAGTTACTCAAAATTGGTGATCTTTTTTTAAACAAGGGAGCAAATCATAATAATGCTTGCTCTATAAACAGGGTGCTAACCAATTTAACATGTGATTCTTCTGTCGGATAAGTATCAAGTTGTAGGACTATTATTAATCAAATTTGGTTGACAAATCCTCAAAACTTTAAACAAGTACCATCATATTTTTCCGGAAGACTAATTCGAGGCTTCTTACGTTATTAAACAAGTGGATATTTTTGGCATAGTATATGTAGTGCTACATCCTCAAGCGCAAAAATTGGAAGTGAATGCAGTCTAAATTGTGGCACTCCGAATGTTACATTGTTACAAAGTTTTACAACAACCCCTTCAATTTTTGCACTCTAAGCAAATAAAGTAATAAGATCACTTATAATAGCGTCTAACTTGGACTCGAAAGATTTGATTATATTAATGTCTTGACCTCTAACCATTTTAAGAGAAAGAAGAAATGAATCTATAAGAAGACAATATCAATTTAGATGAAAGTAATTTACAACCTCTAAAATGCTTTAAGACCTTCAATGAGAGAGGTGATCCATTTTTTCACAAGAGGGACAAAGTTCTAATATTGTAATGAAGAAAATATCAATTTAGAAGAGGGTAATCCGCAACCTTTAAAGCGTTGGTATACCTTCGAGTAGAGGGTAATCCACTCTCTAATAAAAAGGATCCAACTCTGATATTAAAGATGAAGTTAGTCTTAATAAATTGTCAAGGATACAAGAACACAGAGCAAGAGATTTGAATTAGGACAAGGTTTCAAGAAGAAACCAATAAGAACTTGAATTAAACAGATGAGTACATGAACAACACTAAGAAAAGTGAATTAGAACTCAAAGAGATGCGTTGTCAAGACTAAAGAACTCTTTAGCCTTGACCCTTGTATATACTCTTATCTAAGATGCTTTTTAAGCGGCTTCCATTAAACTAAGAAGCTTCTTCAATAGCTTCTACCAACTGGGAAGCTTGTTGAGCTCTTTCTACTAACTAGGAAGCTTATTGAGCTCCTTCTACTAATTGAAAAGTTTCTTGAGTCCCTTTCACCAACTAAGAAGCTTCTCAACCAACTTTTATTAATTCAAAAAGCTTCTAGAATGTTTTAGAAGGTTTTGTGAACCTCTAAAGTATTTGTTCCTAACAACCATGAACAAGAAAGATGAAGTGGAATGCATTTTTTTTTCTTCCTACATGGCCTAAATAAAGTTGTTTCTTGAGTTTGTCTTAGAAGGGTCTATATATTTAAAAATCTTTTTTAAAAAACCATGGTTTAAAAGTCTTGTGAAAATCTTGTATTTTGTAAAGAAAAGTTATCTTTTAGAAACATTTGACTATTAAAAAAAAATTTAAGAGAAAAAAGATTACTACATTGATAATGTAATCTTATTATTATGATTCTAAATATAGTAATTTAAATCTTAATTGTGGCACTTATGACATACATAAAAATTTTAATTCTTAAAATTTAATAAATATTTTTAGTAATTTATTTGTATTGCTTTTCAAATTTTTATAAAAACTACTTCTTGAAGATTGACCAATCACAAATTTAAAAAAGAAAAATTTATGTGATGAAAAAAAAAATCAAAATCAAAATCAAAATCCATTCTATCAGCTTTTTTAATTTTTAAGAATTTAATAGTTTTATGACTAATTTTTCTTAAATACAAACCCAACTAAAAGAAGCTTTTTAACACCAATCAATCTCATGAGGCAATTGATTATTTTAAAAAATTGAGAAGCTATTATCATAAATCATCAAAAATGTTTATTAATAATTTAAAAATCATTTTTAATTTTTCAATTTTATCATATGTGTTAAATTCATAGAATGAAGTATCATATTTTAAATCATAATTGACCTAAATCATGGTCACTTTTCTTTTTACTTTATCTCCAAAAGCCAAGACTATAAAAGAGTTACTTCCAAAAGAAAAAAAATATTCATCTATTTGCTTGTGCTTTGTATTTGAGATTTTGGCAGATCATGCAATTAAGCAATTAAGTTTGAAGAAGAATATAACTTTATTACGACTCACATCAAGTAGGGTAAAAATAAGAAAGTCCCAAATTACTCACAAAATACATTTGCCAGTGAAGTGAAATTTCATTGCTCCGACTTACGATTCTTCATGAACTTTTGTACTCGCTTTACAGCCATTGCAACCGTCAGAGTTAGAATGATCAGTGTACCACCCAGATTTTGTGCCAGCCCAAGCCCTTGAAATTTAGGAGTTGCAACTGTAGATATGGTAGCAAACACGGTCTCTCCGCCCCTTTCAACAGCTGCAGGTTTTGAACAAACTACAACGGCATCTTCTGGTTGTGAAAGATTGCCTGTCACATCCTTGCCTGCCAAAGCAATCACCGTGGACTCAGAAGTTGTTCCTCCATCAGTCCGCTGAAGGATTATCAATGGAGCTAATCCCAGTAGGCAACCCACAGTGACACCTGCACGTTACGCAACAACATGAGCGCATTGAGGAGATGTTTCAAAGATTTCATTATTGTAGAAGGATACAGAGGTCTTGTAGTCGATTGTCTCATCGTTCGAAGTACAAACTGAAAGGCACGCGGGCAGTAGAGAGAAAGACCTGCAGATGCACCCACAGTCTCAGCCCACCACGCCTCCCTGGACTGCATCTGACGAGCGGAGATTTTCACGTCTGGCATAAATTTGCTACTTAAACGTTCTATGTAGCCTCGGAACGCTGTTCCTATGAAGTCCGCAACTGCATTTCCCAAACCTGCAGACTGCCACAATGCTCACCACTCAATTAGCCCAGTTTCTCTGAAATGGGAATGTTTCTGTGAAGTTCTCTGAATAACCATTTCAGCACCCCTTTTCAATTTTCGACAGAAAATCTCATTCGGCAGTGTACTTGCAAAGAGTTTAGGAACAAGACTTTGCGCCTGTAGAAACTCAACTTATCAACTGAGTGTGGAAAAATATAAATCTACCATGAGTGCAGAAAGGCCAAGTGTGATCCCGATAGAATTTTGAATCAAGTCTCCAGCAAGAATCATGATAGCATTGTCTGCACAGTGATGAATGGCAAACAATCTTAGAATGAACTGGCTGATATGTAAATGTCTGAGTTTTGCAATTAATTGCTCGTGCCTTTGAAAGCAAGGACAACAAAGAATTGTGCTTAGTAAGTGGTTCTCTAAAGCAAATTTCAACACTCAAGATAGTTACAATACCTGTAAACCCGAAACCGACCATTCCTGCAATGCAACATCCAAAGATTAGCATTCAATGTCTTTGGAATCGCATGAAATGCCAGTGATACAACTAAATTCCAATTTCACAATTAGATAATGAAAACACTCTACACATGTCGTAATTAAAACACTTGCGTAACAGAAGAACTTGGAGAATGCGTGGACATTTGAGATTCTCGCGGGTAAAAACCATATGGAAGGAGGGGAGGGGTATGTTTGCAGATGGTTGATGGGTTTTAATAAAACTTGGAAGCCTGAGTGCAACCGACAACCTCGCCAATGATCTAGGTCCAATTGAAGTGCCAGTCCACTAACACTGCTGCATTAGTTCTAACGATTTGTCAAGGATAACAGCTAAGTATTAATTGACATAATCGCTTACAGCATTAGCTTACCAATTGCAGCGCGGGTCCCCAAATGATAGAGTTGATTGGACGTTAATGCCTTGTTTGACTCTTCAAATAAATGAGTTTGCGTTTCAACAAAAGTAGCAAATTCAGCAGCGTCCACCATCCCGTCTGCATTTGTATCTGCCTGCTGAAAGTGGTCCACTGATTGCTGAGTAGCTGCACAAATCGGAGTTGTGAAGTATGATATGTCTGTCCTTGCTTCAATCGCTATTGTTAAGTATTAAAAAAAGTCCAAGGTAAAACGAATCGAGCAACCTTCTAGAAACTAAGAGGAAAGAATTGTGAGCACCGAAGCCAAATGATGAATTCGCAGATTTTTAACTCGAAAATCTGCAGAGTTCGTAGCAAAGAAATCCGACATAGGAATAGTAGCAACGGAATGCTTACCAGGGAAGAGAGCGGAAATAAGGACAGAACGAGCTGTCGGGGTCATGGAGTTGACTAAAGAACTTGCTGCTGTCGTTGCCGATGGACTTTCAGTTTCTAGCAATAATCGCATCTGATGAGTCACATCTTCAATGTTAATGCTCTCGTGCCCAAGTCCTTCATTTCCTCCACTACAGCATATGATGCTGTGCCGATGAAATCTATCTCCATTCACAGCACCTGTAACTTTGCCTTTAAGGCTCTTCGAGAAGATAACTCTTGATACCATATGTGATTGACAGATTGTCAAGTCTGTCAGACTCTGATTGATTTGATATGTTTGTGTTCCTCGTTGCCTTAACCGAAGCCGATGGCATGGCTGACGTACGTTGTATTGCACATCCTTCTCCACATGGAAACTGCCAGATGGCAACTGCTTGTCTAATGGCAAAAGCAAAATGCAACGCGACGCCATAGCCTATTCTTGATTCCTTCCCAAATTGCAAGCGTAACAAATGGACTGATAGATGATACTTCAGGTTGGAGAGTTACAACTGTCCATATTCCTCCCCAGTAACTTCTCTTTGATGGCGCATGATCTAAGTCTCACTCCTCACTCCGGAAGAATCCGACTAAAACAGTGCTACAATCGCGATTTCGAAAGCGTAAGGGACATTAAACAAACTGCGCATACGAAGCGTCAAAGATGCACAAGACAATTAGCTACATAACTGTGACCTTCCCCTAAAATCTTTGCATCATATTCTTGTACTCTGAGAAATATCCCGTAGACAACATCACATTAAAGCACGGACTCGAAAGCGACTTCGATTCGAACTAAAGATTCCACACAAACGTGAAAATGAGTTCATTAACTCAAACTGATGCCAAAGTCAATTTGCAAACTGCAGTTTCAACAGCAGGCCCTCCACTGAAATCTCACAATCGCGAGAGGAGCGATATTAAGTCAACGAGGATGTAACCTGGAAAAAAACATCGATGCCGCCGCGTGCGACAAATATCTTTACAGCCTTGCGCGAGTGATACACGAAGCCTTCAGTCTGCTGCACCCAATCCAGCTCACATAGTTAGGGATAAAATCTCTCCCTTCCGTCAGTTCCTCTTTAAGCGAGTGCTAGCATTCAAAAGCTATTTCGCAGGACTTATTCCAGTGGCTCTTTCAGCAGAGCCTATCACCCATGCAGTTTGTGCTCCACCTTATTGAGCTTGCCCTTTCCGGGTTATCTGACTAAGTAGAAAGAAAAGACACGCAAACCATAAAAAAGCAGGAAACTATTCCTCCAGTCTGTTTCAGACGCTCCACTTACAGACTCCAAGCATTCCAGTGATCTGTTCCTTGGGCATCATCGTTCTTCCATCATCCAACCACTTGAAAGTTCTGTTTCCTGAGCTGCGCAAGAAACACGGCATTGCGTGCACGTCCAGAACACGTGAATAACAATTGGCGAAATCCATGACAATGCCACTTGGCTCGTTCACTGTATCTTTGGATCGCTGTATCGACGGACGCCGGGGTTTTCCATCCAACACACAGGATCCAATCGCCCTCCTGCAGCGGCAAACACTTGCGCTCCATTGGCCATAGCCATAGCCGGATAGGGTTTGAACAGATCTGACATCTGAGCATCCGAAGGAAGGGAAGGAGACGACGCCAGCTACCTCCTCTGTGGTCAAGAAACTTCTTGGAAATTAAATCCCCTTTCTCCATTCACACCGCCATTCACTTGATCCCCTGTTCACACTGCACACACTGACTTCCATTCACTACATCGGGTGTTCACACTGCACACACTGTCTTTCGTTCACTCCATCGGATATCTCAATTTGAAAACTAGGGTTTATGACAATCTTTGTAGAGTTTCGAGTTTCCAAAATTAGAAAATTATAGAAAACTGGGTTATTATTTACTTGTGGAAAAAAAGTGTATAAAAGCAGAATTGAGAAGATGTATGTGATTTCATGTGATTAAGTTTTTGAAACAATGTTCATTGATGATTCACAAGTTTAACAAATGTTACAAAATTATAGTTAATTAAAAACTATGAAACTTTTTTAAGCAGAAAATTTTATTATATAACTTATTAAAAAATATAAAAAATATAAATTTTTATTTTATTATTTTTATTATTCTCATAGATTGTTTGTTTAGATTTATCATTTGAATAGTTTGTTCAAATTCAATAAAATCATGATTGAGTCAATAGGTATTTGAAACATAATTTCATCTTTTTTACTTTCTTATTTTTCAAATATTGTGTAGAATGTAAGAACAACAGATCACTATTTGTTAAATCATTTTTTATGTTAAGTTTCAGTATTAGCTCTTCAAATCTTTGGCATGCAGGTCATGTGTTTTTAATTGAAGAGATGTCCAAAAATTCAGAAAATACTGGTAGTAAAATTTGAATTGTATTCCTCAAATTATTACAATCATTGAGTTACTAATAATAATATATTATTAAATTATAAATGAATCATTAAGGAGTTATATGATTTAATATTAAAATTTTACTATCTAAATAATCTTCAATATATCTTTTGATTGTAACTTAATTATATGCATGTAATACAAAAAAGTTTATTGATTTTTTGAATATTAATTAACAAAAATAAGTTTAAAAAAAATTAACCATAAAATAACTTAGAAGCTCAGTTAAGAATTTAATCATTTCAAATTTTACAATATCAATTAATGTCAGCATATAAAATCCTTGAATTCTTGATTCACAGGTGGTTTTTTATTTTGACATTTTTTAAATCAATAATTTACATGTTTATATTTTATATATTTGAAATCAAGCAATTAATTTTTAATTAATCAAGTTTGCTAATCTCAATTTTCTTATACATAAATAATAGTTTTGATAAATACATAAATTAATGTTGTACACAACACTCACTTAGGGTTAGACACTGTGCATTTTTTCCACCCTACAGGATCACCTTTTTGCATATCTCATTCAATCTTCTCTCAATCTCTTTCGTACTTGTTCTTTAGATGATATAATATGATTAGTTTGATCAATACTTCACAGGAAACTTTTAATTAAAATTGAAATTTTTGAAGAAAAAATGTCATTGGACAGGTCCAAGTAAATAATAATTTAAGAAAAAACCTACAAGTAGCAAACAAGAAGATGGAGCTTGGAAGTTTTGGTGCTTTATGAATCATTTAAGGTCCACGCTTAGATAGTATGCCATCTAGTCTTAGTCAGCTATATCTATGATAAAGCTTATTATTGTGATTATGTGAAGGTCATTGAAATATACAATAAATTCAATTAATTCATTCTACAATGTTTAAATTAGAATGCCGTTGATATGAATATACATGAAAAAAATATCATAGGAAACAAATTATGTACTTAAATTGTCATGATTAAATAATGAAATATATTACTAATTGGACTAAAATAATTAAATTGTACTTGTAGCTTGAACTCTAATTCAGGTAATAAAACTCATATCAGAAACTATTTTTCAGATTTTAAATTAATCTGATAAATAGTTTTAAAAAAATATAACATAACATTCCTATTTTCAAATCATATTGAAATAAAATGTTATTTTTTTAGGAATCTCTGTATTTGGGTAAAATTAAAATTCTCTTTATTAAATGAAATATGATATAACTTAATAGAAATAAGAAATTATTTAATATTCATCAGTTAAAAATAAGTCATACAATTTGCAAAAAATAATTTCAATTAAATATGCACTAAAATAACTTATAAAAATTACTTGAAGTCAAATTTAAAAGTAATATTTTAGAAAATTTAGAAACTTTATTGCCAACATGGATTTTAAACAGTTTCATCTCAAACTTTACACAAAAAATTAATGTGAATAAATTTTGAGTGATGTTTCAAAAAATAAAAATGAAACAATTTCATATTGTACAAACTTTATTATCTAAAAGCATTCCAAAAATACAAACAAATATTGAGAATTCTCAAAATTGGTAGTTTTTGTATTATTATGCATCTTTATTACTAAAACAACAACTATCATCAAATAGTTGTTAGTCAAATAGTTGTTAGTTGTTATGTTGGCAATGATAGATACCAATTTAAAATATATAATTGATTATATAATTTAATATGTTTAGTAAATATTCTATAAATAAAGGTCCTTCTTTAACTTAAAGGTCCTACAGACATGAAAAAATTAAGCAAAATTATTTTATATTGCTCTAGAATTATTATATTATCATTAACTATTTTTTTAATAGTAAAATATATGTCTAAAATGCTATAAAATCCATTAATTAGAGTATTTGCTAAGAAGTTTTGAGTGAGTTAATATTTTGGTGACTATAGACAATAGATTAATATGATTATTTTTTTATTTGATATGACTTTATTTATATATATTGATAGAATATAAATAACTCTATGAAACTAATTAATAGGAAAAATAATTAGTAATATTAATCTTACAATATATTTAAAATATAAAATAAGTTAAAAAAATTAAATTATTTAAAAAAATTCTATAAAATTGGTACATAAGCTTTTGTTTATTAATTTCTTATATATATATATATATATATATATATATATATATATATCTTTATATATACATATGTCTTAAAATTATATTAAAATATTGGTAGATTATTCAAAAAATTAATTTAATCATAAAAGATATATTCTTTGCTTTTTATCATAAATAGGATATATATATATATATATATATTTTTTTTAACTATTATATATTAAATATATTAATAATAGACTTAAGATTTTACTTATAACTAATTCTTTTAATTTATTTTATAAATTGATTGTGTTTAATTATGTTAGCATTCTAACATTTATCTTTATTATTTATAGATGTTTTAAAATAATTCCATCATTTTAAACATTATTTTTAAGATCATTTGTAATACAAAAATAACACTAAAATATCCTTTCAAAAGTATATAAACAAGCTACATAAAAATTTTATTTGAACACAATTATTTCATTGATATATAACTATGTAAAAGTTATTAATGGTTAAATTTCTAAATTAGCCACATTATCCTATTGCTAAACATATATTCTCCAACTTATTCCATTCTTTGAATATGAACTATTATCAAAAACTTATGAAAGTATGAATAGAAATTGTAACGATTAGTTTTAGTTCACAAACTAACATAAATATAAAAAAAAAAAAAGTAAAAAAAAAAACAGTAAGAAGATGTGTTGATTTCAGCTTTTCGATGGTTCCACTACAACACAACATATACATTTGGAGTGGTCCGTGGAAGCAAAGTAGTAGGGCGCCATTCCCGAGGCTGCATGTTGGTGTTGTTTTTTGAATTGCGTGCGTGCCATGTTGCCGCTTCTCACTGTTGCCCATCGCGCCCACATCCGACCATTATCTGGCCCGATTCGCCGTACTCAGCTCCCCCCCCCTCGGCTGACTCGTTGCGTCGTCGACATAGCAGCAGAGCTTTTGAAGACATCCTCGAGTGTGTGTCCTTTTGTCTCAACAATCCAACTGTTCAATATTACTTTTGTTCTTCTTCATGACAGCCCTTTGTTTCGCCTCGAATGTGTTGACCATCGATGAACGCCAAATCGCCATTCTTGAATGTGCGGCCAACTTCGGTGACCGTCTCGGTTGCTATCTCTGGGCCAAGGATTTCATGCAGATTCATCCACCAGCGCCTTGCTCAGCTGATTGACAAAACACCGTCCAAGCAAATGTTGTAGCTGAAACTTGCGACACCCCTATTCGTCAATGTTGAACATCCGGGATTGGTTGCAACTTGCTTTCATTCGATGACACAGATTGAGATTGCGTCACAGCATGTTGTCGGGATCATGTCGAAGATCGATCGATGGCAGGAATAGAATGAAACATGGAGTTGCAGAGAAGTAGGTCTAGGAAGGCAAAAGATGGTGTCCCGGGTAATGCGAGCTGTACCTTCGAGGATAAACTCGGCTCAGAAATTCTTGCGACGCGGGACTAGCAGCACCTGTTGGATGTCAGCACGATCATGCTCATCCTGTGGCATTCTGAAAACTGCTACAAACGGGTGGAGCTCTGTTGATTACGACAACGAGAAAGCATGTTCTTGATTTGAAGCGAGTGATAGGTTACGCACGCTTTGGACAATGGATCGCATCCTTTCGGGATAATTGGTCAAGTGGTTTTCGCCGGCAGTACGAGCAGCTTCGAGGGCCTCGCTGGATACGTTCAATTTCTGCAAAAACTCCAATCACATACGGAAGATAAATTTTGTGAACTCTCAATTGAATGTATACTGCACTTGGTCTCAAAATGGTTGGTTCTGGACTTGAGCTGCATGCACGTGGAGGTGCAAGTAGTCACGAGTGTTGCTCCTAATCGCATGCACGTGTCAACTTTGCGGTAGATCGAAGTTGACATTTTCCTTATGTCCATCCTTGTTGGAACTCTTCTTCAAAGATTTCCCCTAAACAGGACATTGGCTTGCTGCTAAGTATCTATGACTGCTCCGTACTCAATTCACTTGGCAACCGACTCTCTAGAGCTTCAAAAATGCCAATGTCACTAGTTCTTCCACGTTTCATCCAAGTACATCCCAGAATTGACTCGTTTGTTTGTAGGTGGATTTTATTCATTATAAATGGCAAGTTAAGGGAGAACATATCAAAGCAGCATGAGAATTTAATACCTTCAGGACCGCAGTCATTACTGTTTGCATTATGAATTTAATTGTAGATATGCACCGAACCAGTTGTGATTCGATGGATTCACAGTGAGATAATCCAGGTGGGAGGTGATGCAAGAAATGGTGATGAAATTGAGCATTTTGTACATGTTCACAGTGTTGTTGTCGCTAAGCACTTCTCCAATTGCATTACCGCCAAAGTGTTAAAGGTTTCTTTGGTTGTATATAACCTGCTTGTGGATGCGTTTCTTGTCCCGGAAGACCTCGAACTGCATTGTACAGTTGGTTGTTGAATTTAATCGCTCGTTTTAAGATATTTTTCTTCAAGACCCTTGACATCTCCGATCTATGCACAACCTGGAAGCAATCTATCACCTTTTGGTCCCCTCTGTCTTCATCGGAGCCAGTCTTGTTTTCGCCGTCTGCTGAAAGCCTGGACCTTTCGGAGTATAAGGTCAAAAGAATGTATCATCGTGGTGAAGTATTTCTTGCTCCTTAAACTTGGTTGGCCTCTATCTGCACTATTCAAACGCCAGAGCATTATTCTCCGCACCCAACTCTACGTAGCAGGATTCATTGGCCATCTATGACCACATTACCCAACATAAAAATGGTAGTTGTTTCTATAAAGCCTGACATAAGAAAGATCAACAGCTAAATTCGGACCTGTAAACTGCTCGTTCACAGGGTATGAAAACTCCAGCACCGTTAGATGAGTCGTCGGTAATAAAACACCCTCAAGTGCAACACAAATTCCAAGGCTTGCTGCTGCAGGTTTTCATTGTATCACATTTTCATAAAAAAACTTTCAACTCTCAAGGTTGCTAGCCATCCCTTTTCTGAAATGTCCCCAGTGAAAGGGGTGAAGAGTAGCGGATTTTGGAACGGCAAGACAACGCATTTCAGCTTGTCTTTAATACCATTGGATTCTAATTCTATCAGTACTCAACCTGGTTCTGCAATGCGATGCTAATGAACTCCAGTGCATGCTTCTGTAGCCAGTCTTGCATGGTACTGATGAACAGAGTAGTTTTTGAACAGAGTTCTCTGTGAGAGGTTTCATCCATTTGCGAAGTCTTCCCCTTGATGGGAAGTCCTTCACCAACCACACTTCGACTTGGACAGAATTAGGGCGGGTCGTCAGTGCAGATCACTTGAACTCTAGAGTTGACCTAAGTCGCAGTTGAGCGTGACTGAGAGTCTGCTGTTTGTTGTACTGTGTGTCTGATGTTGATGCTGCGTTGACACCGTTTTGTTCCTGTGCGGGAGATTCTGCGTTCTGACGCTTGCCACAGTGGTATAGCTCTAGGAGGCGAGCCGGGAAAGTGTGGAAGATGACGACGGGAGCTTGTTACATGTCCATTTAGGTAGGGAGCGAGAGCCAGAGCCAGAGCGCGCGCGCGAGAGAGAAATGTCGTAAGGTCAGACGTGAGAAATAATAGGCATCTTTTATTAACTTGCTGTGAGCAAAGAATATCATCTTGAGTGCATAACATGAGAATTACTTTATAATAACGATGCTCAGTGAAATACATGTTGGGGAGTTTAGGATGGATTTGCTGGTTACATGCAGCAAGCGAGACATTGTGTGTTTGCAATATTCGTTACATTCACTTCCAGATGAACACAGTACTTGACAGATGAGCTTGGGAGAGAGGTTCTACGATGTTCACGTGCGATGCTGAAGAATCGAGTAAGTGCCAAGATCATAGCACTTCATCTTGTTTACGTTTAGGATCATCATCTGTGATGCCTGTAAAAAGTAACGGAAATCTTAATCAGCAGAGCATGCTAGGTGTATTCTGCCAGTCATAACCAGGCTGAACGTCTAGATGGAGTATGCCTAACTAGAATTTAGATTTTGTCATTTCTCTACGGGTGGTACCCGGAATTAAAAACTGTACAACGTATATGACTCTTTAAAGCTTTAACTAACTTCTCTCCGCTCAATTTGACTAAATGTACAACTCTGAGAAATTGCATCACGAAACAAGTTGACCGGCTCTATAATATTGTGGCCAGATACCTGTTCTGTGAGGGTGCACTTTTCTTAGGCTCTCTAACACTTTTCGTACCCATACAAAGTGAATGTGTAATTTTGTACCAGTGGAACTCGTCGACCCCTTTAGAGTCTCGAATTACGGAGCAGGTGGTATCTATTGATTGATGACGAGGTGGCGATCAAGAGCATCCAGCAGCTTTACCGCAATATACCCTGCAAATGTGGATGATCCCTCCAGGATCTGCACTTATCACCCACTCAAACAGGAACCATTTCTTTGTGAGTTCTAAATTATCTGGACCCTAGTTCCTTTATACTCAAACACATAACCGCGAATATCGTTCAAAGAAATCAGAAAAAAGAAAATACACAAACATTGATGCTCTACCATTTAGTAGCAACGTTCTAGCAAAACTGACCTTAGTATTGAAGAGGAAAACATCGTGTTCGCCAATGGTAGCGCCACTGGCTTGAAGAAGATCCAATTGGAGCTCTTGTAGCACGGCGATGACATCAAATACTAGGCAGGTTTTCCCTCTCCTCTGGTTTACTTTTATTGTCACCTCGTCGTGGACTATGCGCACATCCACATGTGTTCCGTTTTGTGAAGTTCTTTGAAGCCAGGAAGATCTCAGTTGTGAGCCATCCGCAGAGAAGGTGTCATTGCCTTTTTGCATTACAAGATGCCCGTTAGAAGCATTTTCAGGCGTGCAGGCCCCTGGATAAGTGTCTGTGGCGTCCATTGATCGCCGTCGCTTAACGCCACTGGAATCGCCCGCTGCTCGCCTCTTCTCTTGCACCAGCAGCTGCAATTCTTGAACTGTCCTTTTGAGTTCTTTCACGTACTCAATAGCATCTGCTACTATCGATGCCCTGTCCGCCTGCCATCACGGCATTCGTGTTAAAGTCCTTTAATAACATTGATGTGCCTTGACTTACAAATGCACTTGGCTCTACTTTAGAGTTGAAAACCCTTCCCGTTAATGTTTTTGTGGAAAATATTAGGGTTCTGTAATCAAATACCTTCGTTGGATTAGGCACTAATGAGCGTAGAGTTTGATATTTCTCATTAAGGTATTCTCGCCTCTGTCTCTCGGTTGCAAAATGGTTGACTCCCCGCGGCTCTCCTTTTGCCGATGCAGCTCCGAGCTCCCGCTTGGATCCATACACTACATTTTTGCCGCTCAAGTCTTCTCTCTCCTGGTCCAGATCCACTAGAATAGCAGGTCCACCATGTCTCGAAGCCTCTGGAGTATTTCCCCGCGATAAGTTGTGGAAAAAGCCTTGTGAGGAATTTTGTAGGTGATGAGCAAGAAGAGGATCAATGCCGATGCTTCTGTTATCAGTATTAACTGGACCTGAGATTGTGGAAGTCGAATACAAGGGACCTTTCCCTCTGATGCCTGCTGTGTATCCAAAGCTTGGTATGAGAGATGTCGAGGTACTTCTGGGAAACTGGAAGAGATTTAGTAAATCAGATTCGCCGGGGAATTTTGCACCGCTGCCATATGGAGCGTTTCGAAAGCGATCGGCACTGTAACTTTGATTGAACGCATGCGCTTCAGTTTGGGCCTGGTTATATATCTGGTGTACCTGTTGTTGCTGCTGAAGGTGGACCATTTCTTGTAAAACGTGAAGACTGTCTTCCCAAGCCCCGTGACTTGCTGTTGCTGGAGCCTGACATAAGTTGGCCTTGAGTGTTTGCGATTTGTACTTCTAAAGAATTTTAAAATCTTGAACTGTGACTTATAATGTACAGGTCTTCCAAGTTCCAACTGATATTCAGGAAGCATATACATGTATATCTAAACCCTTCCAATAAAATTTATCTGAAGTGCAATATACCTGGGAATTAGCATCCGATGGTTGAGCCTGCTGGGTTTGCGAATGTTGTTGGAGCATTTCCTGAAGCAGATGATTATGATCATCCCCAACTTCGTATGCAGTAGAGTTCAAGTCTCCCGTAAAAGTACCCGTCAGGTTTTGCTCCACGGCTGGTTCCATTCCACTTGACGGTAACTCTCCTAACCCAGGGAAGCTCGCTGATGGATCTAGTCTATCCATTGCTCCACCAAAATTCAGCATCATGTTGCGTCCGGCTGCCTCCGGTGCTGCACTTTCAACCTCAAATGTCGATTCCTGGGTCCCATTGAAGTACCGCGAATCATCATATGTCATATTATTTTGGCTGTTATACCGGTGCATGTTGTATTTAGGTCGAGATGGCCTCGAACTCAAGAGCTGGCTGGAAACCTGCAGGGACAGTCCATAATACAGCCATGCATACAATGTAAGCTCTTAGCATTTGTTGCTGGAGGATTGGGAATAGACGTGTTGGTCAAAGTCATTATTTTACTGATCTATGCTTAGGACACCCTAGTGATGAATTTTCAGAAGTTACATCATGTATGATTCGTAAAATGTATGTGTCACTGAACTCACGTATTATTTCTTTTTGATTTATAGCCAATCGACCGTTCCGTGATTTGTGTGTACTAACAAATAGAATTAGTCAAATCTTGTTGTGCGGGCACGGAACAAAATTTATGATATTCATTTACGAACTGTATCGATTTAATTTTTTGAGGTCTTGTTAGGGACGATTACTATCTGGTTAGATATGTCCAGTGATTCGCTGGTTACCGGCTGGTCCAAAGCAGCATTTCACATCATAGCCTGGCTGTTAATTAATGAAGAGTACGGAGGGTTGATATGTTGACGCACGTTGATTTCGTGATCAAGGATCTCTGGTGAGGTAGGCGTCTTAGGCAGAATCGAGGGACTCCTCTCGAGGTCGCTTGCATGACTCCTTGCTCGCTCTTGTAACTCTCTTTCAGTCTGCAAGGCCCGGCTGCAGACCAATCAAACACCCTCATCAGTCGATAGCGGTTGGAATCCGTCATGACCATATGAAGAGCTGTGACAATCCACGTTTGTTTGATTCGACACTAATCTGGGACTCATAGGATTGTCCACTGGTGGTCGGAGCAAAGTAGGATAATACATAACACACTATTGTGAGGGAATTAGTTCAATTGTAACCGACTCATCTCAGTAACGTCTACGTATGCTGATTTTGAAGAGATGAAAGAGAGCATCGATGCTAATGTCATAACTGGATCACGGTTTCTAGTTATTAATTTTCTGTACAATTCTATGTTTGGATCCTTTCGAGAAACAATTGTACGACATCCACGAGTACTTACAAAGAACCACAATTATTCGAAGAACCAAGCGGTGGTAAAGAAAAAAACTGTATTTGATGTCGATAGGACAGACTGGCTAGTGTGGAAAATCGCCCGAACATTGACAACGTCATTTTGAAGTCAGCTAAATTGTAGATCGTTCTTGGTTAATGATGTTACATAAGCGGGCTCTAAGGACTCATCTTCATCTTGGTTCCGATCATGCAAGAAAGAAAGCTTTCAGTACTAACACAGGTCTAGTGCAGAGATAATGTGATCGTATCCCTGCAGGAGAGTGAAACCTTGAGTACTCTAGAGTCTAGCCACTTGAGGCTAAACATCACGATGCCAGAGCGACCTTGCACTGGTGAGAATCATGAACTTCTTACAATCAGCGGATTACGCTGGTTAGTTCAGAAGGCACATTAATCTTTTAAGCAGAACTAAATTCGTTCCTTCCTAACACTTGAGAAGGTCTACTAAGCACGATTCGGCTAATCTTTTAGTTTAATTATCTATATGCCCGGATAATGGTAAAGCAAGTTTTCACTTGATCTCTAATCTGGAGTCTGACTCAGTCATTCGAGGATTTAGATCGCCAGGATCGCCTTAGAAACAGAAAGTGAATGACCTACAAGTGAATTAGTTCAACGCAGAGTTGGTTTTTTTTCTTCTTTTTTTTTCTGTTTTTCTTTTTCCACACATCGAAAAGCGCTAATTCAATAGACTTGGGGTCGGAAGTACAGCTATAGTTTCTCACACCAATATCTGGAAAATTTTGATCTAGCCAAGTTCTTTCGAAAAATAAGCTACAAGTCGCTTCTCGTCGCTATTATGTTCACAGTATCAATCCAGCGAGTAAGAACCTCGGCTCTTCAAGCGCCCGCACAATTCTTCACAGGGTTACCAACCTTGTGTAAAGATGGACTGAGAAGGGGTAATCAGACAAAGAGGGCTTAACCACATCGAAGGATGCTTCCAGGTTGTTGACCTCTGATCCATTTCGCAGGCATTCTCTACCAGCCTTCTGAGCAGAGAGTGTAGTCTGCGGACACATTGACGTGCTCTTAAAGAAAACCTCCGATTCAATGAACGATTAGGCATTCAAAGACAGCCTACGGTACTGAACATCAACAACTCAAGACACGGAAGAGCTTCTCCTAACAAAAAGAAGAAGAAAAAACTCCAAAAACACCTGGAACACAAGGTAATATGTAAGTCTACAGTTAGAAACTAGGGGCTCCAGTGGAGATCAGAGATGGAACAGGAAACATAACAAAATACAACACACAAGCTTGAAGCCATAGTTTCTGGCGTCTATCCACTGCGAGGTTACTTCCAGGAGAGGTGGGTGAGCACTCGGAAGCGAAGAAGACCAGAGCAAGAAATGCATAAACCTTGGCCGCGTCGCCTTCTTCTTTGCGACTGGAATCACTAAAGCTGCCCCTGACACATCACCTTGATCAGCCCTAGCCCGTCGCTTTGTGCATCTGATATCGTCTTCCCGGTCCCAGCAGCACTTGCTACCAAAATCCGACGGTGATAGCTGACGGTCAAGACGCCGTGACCCTACCATGAGCCTCGGTTGTCGCCCATGTTCCCCTTTTCGCCGTCACTGGTATGCATTATACACTATCAGCCTTGAATGTCCTGCTCCGCGATAACTCTTTCTGCTCGTTTTGGATCAAGTGCCGCGCCACAGCATGCAGGTCTTCGTCTATACATAGCGTGATGTTTCCGACTTCGGTCACTTGAGAGATTACATCTCATGCCAGGTACCGCGTCCGTCTTTCATTGCGGGCCATTCTTGCAACCTACCTTCGCGAGTCATAACCTGGGTCGTCCTCTTCCGACTTGCACATCATCCCTGGCTTAAATAAGCGGCGATATTCACCTGGTCCTGCCTTGAAATACGCTCCAGGTGGTTCGGATCCACCTCGTCTCCTCATCCCCCTGAACGCCGTCCTGCAGAGCCGTCTACAAATTTATTCTCCCAGGATCATGTGTTAATGCTTAGGATAGTAATTATCAACATACGTTCCCTTTCTGAAGCTTTTTAGGTACCCTGTCACATTTCTTGCTTTCTTATACTTTCGAGTACATTATAGTGGTTACGGTAACTGTCGCTGAGGTATCATCTGTATTTAGGGGTGGCCGCGATCGTAGCGCGCCTTTAAAGTATCTACATGTACAAGCTTAATACAGTGAGTCGCAGCTGACGAGAACTGGTGCAACATAACGATGTCAAATCAAGTGCAAGACCAAAGCATGATCAGGTAGAATCCACAGCCGGATCTGGCCAGTGAAAAAGATATACAAGACAATGTGTTCATTGTCTGGACAAAGGAGAACCAGTGCCGGGCCGCGTTACACTGTTGGTAGACTGAGACTGGTTCATTCCTATCAATGAATCAGCTGGAGAAAAATTATTTGAGACGAAACTGTCAAGTACTACAGACAAGCTTGACATGCTCACACTGGTGTCCACATGCATCCATTATCATTGTAATATTTCTACCACTAGTGCTGGCCTCAGTCTGTAGAATTTTAGTCAAGACAGTCTCAAATTCTTCCGTAGACCTTAAGCGACCTTTGTTGTGTTTACGTAATGGGGTGGGGTTGCAAAGTAAACTGTGTACATCTGGGACAATTCAAATCATGTCCTCAAGGGTTTGGAGAATTGTGCGCGTGGTTTGTGCCGTTTTTTGCTGAACTTGTTACCGGAAAATGCTCAAAAGGGCATTTATTGGGGAGCCTAGGCAGCCACACAATGTTGCTGACAACCCTTAGCAAATGACTGCTAACTGCATCTTTAAGCACTTAGATTCTTTGAAGTGAAAAAACTCATAGGGCTGACCAGGGTGGTTGATTAACATGCGCTGCACCTCTTGGGGAGAGCGCTGAGTGAGCTGCCAGGTGAATAGAGAATGGGCCACCAGGTCACCCCCAGGCTGGTACGATGTAGCGCATAAACGCTTGAGATCAAAACTGAGATGTTACATCATCGTGAGTGGCTTCCAGCTACTTCTGTAAAGATTCTATACTTTAATTCTTCGTTACTCAACTGTACACCGCCATTTCAAATCAGAATGTCCTCGCACAACTTGTTAAACTTGAGTAACATAATTTGACTTAGGTCTAAGGATTAATGCTGGGGTGGTCCTGGAATGTAGACGCTGGGCCGGTCCTTCAAACTATGATAGACAGTTGCTTTCAATGGCCTTATTAAGAAAAGGATGTAGACCACTGCACAGACATACGGTTCAAGCTGGATGACATATGTATTAGGTAAGCTGTGGCAACGTAGATAGGACTGCGTAGTTACATTGACTCCAGCCGAAGGACAAGAAACATGTGGCAACATGTACGTATGCAGAAACATACACCAAATGCAGACAATTAATCGGTCTTCAGGAGACAGCAAATTTCCACTGTGAATCCCAACCAGAGATCGCTTCAGCGAAATCGACCTGCAGTGCACACTATAAATTCCCTTTTTGCAGTTTAATAAAACCAAGCGGAACTCTGGTGATACTCATAAGTCATAACAAAGCATTCAACTTACTGCATAAGTCTATTAACCAGCTAATGGAAAATCCAGTGTGTTCTGGTGACCCAACCAAAACCAACGCAGAGACTCGACCAAAACCTTATCAACGAGGCCCCAGTTTGAATTTGACCAAATTGACTCTCGCCAGCAAACAAGATTTGGCTACTAGTACACCTTTAGAATGGTCTGCTCATAGTTTCACTGTTTCATTCACATCGTACTCCATGATACACAAGTTAGATTGAACCTTAACATGATGATGGCCAAGTCTTCAGAGAAGTACCCCCATGTTCGAGCTTCAACTCACACCCATACATGTGGTTCACTGGCTAGAGCGATTCGGCACCAGAATATTCAGCTAGACTCCAAAGCACTAAGAGCTGTAACGGCCATCCAGGCGCAACCTTGTCGGATGCATGATAAGGCTGTGCTTCAAGCCCAATCGGCTGCTACAATTTGGAACCTTAGAACTTGATCTGAAAGGTTCCAGTGGGGTCATCTGTGCCACTGTTTATTTACCTGTGCCAAGTATACAAGTACAGTTAGAAGGATAAGCATTGGCCCCGTTTGTCAAGCTCGATCGAATGAATGTATGTACCAACCAACCCTGGGTAAGTTGGTTTTTATGTATGATCTCGCCGAAGCTCGATAAGCTCGTCGGAAGTGCGATTAGTACTGCGGCGTTATGTCTGTCTCAGATGTAAAGACACGCAACTTTGCGCACAATTGTAACCAAGCAAAATCCACATTCCAGGTTTTCCCAGTCATAAGGCCGCATCAGCCATGTAAATTGTGGCGCCCTAGAGACGGTGAACAATTGCTGAGGTTCTGATCCGACATGGAAGTTACCCGCTGCTCAACACAGAAAATGCTTTTGGGTCCTTTCACTTCTTGTTTCCCCCTTCAATTAATTTTATGGTTTCTGCTGGTTTCTTTTTCTTTTTTCTTTTTTCTTTAGTTGTTTACGTTGTGGGACAAGGATGTTCTAGATGTGCGTTGCATGTTGATGATTCATTGTGCGTGCTCTTAATTGTTTGTTTATTTATTTATGGTTAAAATTAGTTTCACTTTAAAACACGCTTTTGTAGTAAAAATAAAAATCATGAAAAAAATAAATGTTGATATGAATTGTTCATTCATATCAATCAAAGTGGAAACTTATATTGTCAACCATGGAAACAATTTATTAGAATTTTAATTCACTATTAACTTCAAAGATATATATATATAATACTATAATTTAAAAAATCCAAGTAAATATTTTGACCAATACAAGAACTTATTTATGACTTCTATTGGTTACTTTTGGGAAAATCTTAACATATTTTAAATTTATAAATTATTTTTAATATTTCTACATAAATAAATAAGTCTATATATATATATATATATATATATATATATATTATTTTAAAATATATACCTATTTTATCACCATAAAAGTTTTGTCTATTAAAGTTAAAAATCCAACCTACTGCAAGTGATTAAATATCATTCTTTCCATGGAAAATACTAAACCAATTATAAAAAAAATTCAATAAACTACAATTTAACTCTAAACATGTAAATACAATAACATGTTCATAATGAAAATCAGTTTAAAAAATAATTCAGAATTATAGTACAATGGTTGAAATCATATTCCAACAGGTCTTTGCAAATTTTTTATTTATTATATTTTTTAATTTATAATTAAAAATTACAATGAAACTTTAATAATTAATGAAGTTTTGTAAGATGGGTAAAATTTTATATAATTAGTTGCTTAATTTAGATCATATATGTAGAATACATAAACAATAAACATTATAAACAATAAAATTTATACAACTAGAACTTGAAGTGTTTCTATTCAAAAAAAGTATTAAAATAAAATCATTGATCTTTTGGATATACATTAAAAAAAATTATATATAGTATTACTACAACCAATCCTATTTTATGGCAGAAAAATTCCTTGATAATATTGTCTAAGTATTGTATTGATATTATGGCATTATGTAAAGTAGTGACTTCTTAAAAAAATTTATTAATGAAAATTAAAATCCAAAGTTAAGAGAGATTTAAGGAATGATATTAATTTAAAAATCTTGATCTTTGTAATATAAATACAATTCAAAAATCAAAAGATATTCAATAAAAGATATTTTATAAAATGTATATTTATTACAATAATGCATCAAACTTTGTAAGTAAACAAAGCTAAAAATAAATACCTTTGTAATGAAGATTGTTTTAAAATTTTATATTATACATCTTATTATTTATATTCTTAATAATATTAAATCCATCATCTTTATTTTATTATTATAGGATCAAATCATATGCAATGAAATAAAAATATTAAAAAAATACTTTGATATAATATTTTAATATTTATGTATAATATATTTATGTAAAAAAATTTATATTGATTACTTTATATTTTATATCAGGACTAATCTATATTATTTTAGTGTTTTAATTATTAAAAAATATTAAAAAATCATTATTTTGTGAAGAAGTACAAAATCATAATCTTAGATTTTTAATTTTTTAAAATTTTAATTAAAGCACAATCTACATATATAGTCGTTTTTTACAAAATATTATATATTCTTGGATTCTATGAAACAATCATAAGGTTATTTGTTTTTGCACAAGTATCAAGTAGATGTGTATATTTCAAACTTTTTAGAATACTAATTCTTTAATTTTATAATTCTTATAAAAATTGGAATTAAACTCTTAAATATATAAGAATTATGTAAATTACAATGATAGTAGCGTGCAATGATTACATTTTGCAATTTTGCAATGAAGAAAAATATACCATATAAACATTGAAAGAAACATTGAAAGAGATGCAAAGCACCAAAGCCAAATTAAAGAAGAAAAGCAACAACAAAATGTACAAACAAGAGCAAGTATGCCAACAACAAAGAAACATGTCCCTCTTTATATTTAAACTTTCTATTTAAAAATAGCTTTTAACACAAGTATTCCACTAATTATATTTATATAAATATAAACATATATGTAGAGAGTTTACTTCTATATTAGAAATATTGTCAATACTGTAAACATTATATATATATATATATATATATCTATATACACACACACATTTGTGCCTTAAAAATATTTTTGCAAATATTCTCTTTTTATGCATGCAAAAGCCATGTAAAGTGCTTGTAATATAAAGTTCAATTCTACTAAAGCTTCACTTGAAGTGCATGTAACTAATTTCTCAATGAACATAAGGGCTCATTTATCTCCTAAAGCTTTATCTCTATCTTGAATTATTCTATATATATATATGTTTTTTATAATCAGTTCCATAGTAAATGAAATAAAATAAACATTAAACCTCAATGTTTTTTGGACACAACTTTCTTTGATTAAAAGACCGTCAAACACCTCCAATAGTACAAAATATACTTAAACCACTATTGTGTGTAATTCTTAAAGATGTTAACATTGCTTATTATTTATTTGTACAAAATTTGTGCATTGAATTTTATCCAATATTAGAAACTTCACAACTTCAATAGATCACAACCAGATCCTCAGTTTCACACGAAAATAAACAAACAAACAGACAATTGTCCAATCTATCAAAACTGTTCTTTTTCCACAAGTTCTAACACTTGACATAAGAAGCTTAAAACTAGTTCCGAATGAAACAAAAAATAAAAAAATAAAAAGAACAGAAAAAAAAAAGAAAAGCAAGATGTAGTGTCATCCATCGTCTTCATGTCAGAAATACGTATACAAAAATACGTATAAACATACATCAACCAGGAGAAGCAAAAATGAGAGGCTATGAAATCCATGAGGGAGGAATGGGGGGCGAGTGTGCATGGCATGAAGCCCGACGGAAGCAGCTATGGAGCTCGATGCACGCACACACACCCAAACCCACGCACGCAAGCACGCACGCACGCACGCCGCAACACACATACACCGGCGATGTCTCGGTGCCACCTCTTCCTCGAGGCTTCACTGCGCTTTCTTACCATTGCTTCCAATGTTTTGGTGCTTCTGGCTCGCGACAGTGCGCGCTAAGCAAGAGTTGCCGAGGTCATGAACGGAGGTTTGGCTGTCAACTTGTCTAACAACAACAACAACAGCGGCACCGATCACCTTTCCCAGGAAGGAAGAAGAAGCAGGAAGAAGAAAGGACGGGCGGGAGGACCACCACCGTTTCCTGCAGCGTCACCGTGATGTGGTAGTGACGACGACAGGGAACAGCCCCGCGAGAAGGAAAGGCAAGCCCAGGCTTCGTCTCCGTCTCCGTCTCCGTCGCCATCGCCACCCCTGGCTACGTGAGTCTCTCCGGAGGGTTATGAAGCTGCCTGGGCGGCACTGGCGGCAGCGGTGGCGGTTGCATCAGCGTCAGCGGCCGCGGCTGCTGCAGCTTGGCTCTCCACATCAAGGAAGGCTGATCCACCTGGGTTACAGCGTTGCATCCTATCCTTTTGCTTTCTTTTTCTTTTGTTTTCTTTTGAGATAAGGAGGATAGTTCCCCCACTCTTTTTGTGCACTAGGCCATTTGGTTACTACTTTTTCCAGGCATGAAGAAGAGTAATAAAATGGCATTTGAAATGGTGAGTTCTGAGCATCCAGGATTAGAAGGGTAAATAGTATATCCCCCCCCCCATGGTATTGGATATATCTATGTGCTTTTAATTAATTTGTTCAATTAATTATTTTGATCTTATTTTTGTTTGGGCATGTAGAGATTAGTAGTTGATTTTGCAAGGCTCTAAACATAGCACCAATGTTTGAGGGTAGGGGTTTTCTATCTTCTCTTTCAAGGCCATCAGAGGGGTCTTTTCACATTGCATTACCCATTTGACTAGGACACTTTTGAATTTGTTGGCATTATGTGTAAACACCAGATGTGTACACCAGTATGTGTATATATATATATATATATATAGTTAGTAATAAAGTGTGAAGAATACCCCACGTCCCAATTTATTTCTTTGTATCTGAAGCCTCTTTATCTTTCCCCCTTGTCTTCTCTTCTTTGTTTTTGTTTTTATTTTTCCTTTGAAAGAAAGTCCTGGAGCTGACATAACACAATACAATACTCAACACTTTTAAACTCTCCTTTCTCTTCATCCTTCTCTTTTTCTGATGAATCCAGTTGACCCACCAATCACTTCACTACCTCCTTCTTTGATCCTTCCTTTCTTTTCTTTCTTGTCTTCCTTGTCCCCATCACCACATGATGTGATTGTTGGGGGGCAGTTGGCCCACCCTTGCACACCCTTGAACTCTATCACATATATATATATATATATATATATATATTATATTATCCTCTTCATCATAATTGGCCAGGTCCACGGGGCATGATTCCAACCCAGAATGCTCTCACCTCCACCCTCTTTCACCCCATCCCCCCCCCCCGACTTCCGTCAGGAAATAAATAAATAAATATAATAGTAACAAAAAAAAAAAAAAAAAAAAAAAAACTAACAAAACACACATTCATTTACACAAGTATGTGTGAATTTATGCTCCATTCCATATTTAAGTGCAATCAGAAAATTGCAACTGACATATATTTATATATATATAGAGAGAGAGATGTATATATATATATATATATATATGGCCACTCTTTCAGGGACTTTAGTTATTGCTTTTTTTTTTCCCCTCTATTTCTTTTGTTGTTTTCCTTTCTGGGGTTAAATTAAAACAGCTAAAAAGGGACCAAGAAGGCATTGGGATGGATCCAGTTTCTTATAAAAATTACTGAATGATTCAACTAAATAGTATGATTTTTGTTTATTTTTTTATTTCTTAAATATAATTCTGAGATTAAGGAGTTTTCAAGGTTGGATCATCAGCCAGTTGCATGTGAAGGGTCATTCCTCCTACAAAGTAAGAAACATTCCTATTGTGCCCTGAGAACATCATATCATTATTGAGGACAAAGGAAGGAAAGATGAGGGAAGGGGAGAGGAGGGGGTTGGCCTCTTTCTTTCTATAAGATAGAATAGAATAGAAAGAGTAAGAGAGTAAGAAATGGGTCTGTCCTCTCTTTGACACTGATGACTCCAAGCAAGCGAAGTGGCCATTTCCACATGTGAAAGGAAGCCACCACCTCCACCATTTTACCATAAAAACCAAGCCGGTCCTTGTCCAAATGTGGCTATTAAGACTTCTCACACTATTTATTCCCCTTGCACTCCTCTCTCTCCCTCTTTGCCCCATCTATTATGCTCCTATAGTACCCTTTTCCCATTCCCCTCAATTTCACAAGCTAATGGAGTTATATATATATATATATATATATGTGTGTGTGTGTGTGTACACAAAAGAAACAAAATAAAAGAAAGGCAAAAACAAAACTACCCAAGTAGCTGTTCCATCTTGGCATATACCCCAATTGTTAATGATTGAAAACCCTCCAAAACAAAATGATTTGGCTAGTAGCCCCTCCCTCTTTTGGGAACCAGGGAAGAGGCCATCACATTGTGAGTACAAAAAAGGAATCGATAGCCATGGGTGGGTACATTTCCTTGGCTAATTATCCCTCCACGTACCCACTCTTGTACAAGCTAGATGTCCCCAAGTACACTCTGTGGAGATCATTCTCAGCTTCTCAGCTGCCCTTACCCTAAAATCTTCAAAAACAAAAAAAAATCAAAAACAAACAAGAAAACAAAACTCAACTCCACCACCACCACCTTTATGAAGCCACCTAATCTGGTTTGATATGGCAAGAGCAGCATATTTGATGGAGAAAGAAAACTCCTCATTCCTTTCTATTCTTTTCTTTTCTTCTTCCGACTTCTTCTTTTCTTCTTTCTTCTTTGCCGTTGACAAGCAGTCCATGTTAGGAGTTGGTTGTGAATGCTATCCTACTTGCACCTGCTCCAATGATAAAATATCTGGGATTGTTGGAGTGTCACACTGCCAAGAGATCTTCCTGGTGAGAACTCCATGTACTGGGAACAGAAGAGGAAGGAGAAGAAGAGAAGCAGAGACGGAGAAGTGGTACTCCCCCAGACAAACTCTGCCAAAAGCCCAGTGCAGACAATATGCCAGTTTAAACAGGCAGGCAGGCAGGCAGGCAGGCAGGCAGGCGTGGTCCCAAACCTGAGTATTCCTCACTAGCCCACAATTAAAAACCAGCTTCTGCTTCTCTTCCCAACCTGAGTCTCGTGCCCTGACCACACCGCTTCCTTCCTCAACCTGAGTTTCACTCCCTGAGTACCTGTTTGCGTAGAATTCCAGTTTTCTGAACATGCAGCTTATGGGACGGAGATATGAGTTGATATGCTTACTTACCGTGGATATGAAATTGCTGAACCTTGGACTTTGCGTTGGATGGTTGGGATAACTGGAACGATTCAGCAGTGTGTGGACAAACATCAAAATTTGTAAAGTTTGCAAAGGATGGAAGCTGCAGTCAAGGGCTCGGAGTTTTAGTTCAAGAGGCATCTCGTTTGAGAACCTAATGGGCGAAAGTTGGTGAATGTTTGAGGTGGCTGCCAGCCATTACTAGGTTCCATTGAGATGGCTCAACAAATTGCTCATTTTCTCTTGTGAATCAATGTCTTTAATGAATGTATCTTAAAATTGTGGCAGTGTTTCTGATTAAAATGCTTAGCATTTGGTAATGCAATGCTGGCCTCCCCAATTCCGAATAAATGTGGACATAATACTGTATCCTGGTATCTTAATTGCAAACATCCTCACTGATTGGCGCCTAGAAAATTAATTCTGGAATTTTGTAGGAGAGTTTTTCGGTAGTGGTTTGGGAAGAAGAAAGAGTTTTACATCTTGAGGGCATTGGTTTGACCTTGTTACTGTCCAAAGCAACGACGTGGACTGCCCACCGCCTTCAGCGGTTATAGACGTGACAGTTCTGCATTCAAATTGGGTGGAAACGGCTTACTTCAACTTCTGTCCAGAAATCCATACTAGAGAAAAGCACTGCCTTCGAAACATGAGCTCCCCAAGTGAGTTGACAGATGAAGCTGCCTGAGGTTCAATGTACTGTCGAGTTATGTCACAGAGTTGCTCCAGAAAATAGGAAGTCTCTTATGAAGCAGTCGCTTCCACTGCATTACCAAGGTGAGATACAGCGCCATTAAGACGCCACTTACTAGTGCTTCAAATAGCATGAAATGCGATGACATTATGATTTCATAAAATATAATACTCGAACTAAGTCAATTTTGTGTACACACCCTGCTTGAGAAATGTCATTTCCTGGGCATATGATATCATGCGCCCTGGGATGCACTACCTCTCTGTTAGCACAGCCAAGTAAATCGCATAGAAATACCTCACTTTGTAAATTCTAGTATGTCGTGAAGGAGCTCATAACTCAATTACTTTATCACACGAAAAAAAAAAAAAAAAAAAAAAAAAAAAAAAACCGATTTTATGCGCAAGCTAATCAAAACCGAAGTATGAGCTAAATGATTTGATTACAGGATCCCCCGCACCATCGAATTGGTCCCACGCTTCCTTTCATGATTCGACATACGCTGTGGCATCGAGTCTCATCGAGGAACTTGCTTGACATATGATCACTTTTATCATACATACTTGCAAGGACGTATGTGTGAACACTGGCGCGGCACCTGAAATACTCGTGGTCTTCAGTTAAAGGTTGCGATTCTACAGCATACAGGGTTTTATTGCTCCAAAACAACAGAAAATATGTGTATATATATGAAGCAACGGTAGATCGTACCTGCGCCAAAATCGCAGCTTATCAGAATTTCCCTCCCCGTGAAATGATGAAGTGGAGGTTAAGAGACTGTTTAAGCTGCATTCTCTCAAAGAGTATTACAAAGAATACAATGCAATCCAATTGAAACCTGAAACATTGAGGAGCTCATCAATGTGAAATTCATATCATTTTAATAGGAAGATGAACTGTGTTATATGCCGAGTTGGCTTAAGAATTACAAGGTATCATAATACATTGTGGTCGTTCGTCGGAAATACAAATTGATACCTTCAGCAATGAAATGCACATTAACTCTAAACAATTTAAGCCATGGATAGCAAGCCCGATTCCATTAAAATCCCAGCAACTCAAATTTGATCGTATGAAGTGAGAATAAACGTACTTAAAGTGGATCAGGTATAGGATCCATTGATGATGACGAAGCAAAGATCGCCAGAAAATATAGCATGAACTCCAATAGATCAATGGTAGACTCACCGCATATCCCCGTAACAAGCACCTGTACTGTGAGGACGCTGAATGGATCTCCGCAAGTCAAGGCTCCGCGAGGCAGCTTCTTCATCTTCAGCATAACGTAGTACATACACACACGCTAAGAATCCCATCAACAGCACCTGTAGAACTCGTTCGACGCAGACAACGTGCAGACGAAACACGGGAATGGTAAGTTGGCAGAATCAGCTAACAAGCACAGCATCATCCTCACCCAATTCTTAGAAACCACTCAACCCCACCTCTACTTCCGGCCAGAATGTACCACACATTCACGTCGAAGATCAGCAACCCTCATCGTTGTTCTGAAGTCTTGCGTGTGAGGACGTTGAGCGCGTCAGTGTCCAATTCGACCACAGAAAATCACTTCATGAGTCCACCAATCCCCAAAGCTTCTTACACAGGAATTATAAAGCAAGAATTGCGCGTTGGAATGGAAGACCCAACGCGTGATCTCCGCTGTCCTGGAACGGGACAACGAGCCCCATGTCAGATTAACTGGCAGAAATGATACAAATTGTGAAACCACAATAAAATGCTAAATAGAGATAAACATCATTACAAAGTGCGCTTCTGGAACAGACTTGTTTCGGCCATTGTCTACTAGACGATGAATCAAGAGGGAATTTCCACGCTCGCAATGCAAGACGATTGCAGAATCAGAGTCTGGAGGCCACGCTCACTTTCCTCGGCTTGTACTTGCACGGGATTAGGTTTGGGTGTCCACGGGCACAGAGATGTGAACCCGAGGCTTCGCTTACCGGGAATGGAGCCAGGTATAGATTGATTGAACCGGAACTTTATTATTCTAGTTCACAGTCTGATGACAACAGTAGTTCATGTGGCACCTGCTTGGCATGTCTAGCGAAACATGTGTAACATGTTAAAATATATTAATTTTCTTTTCTTGTCATGCAATTTTTTATGGATTTTTCTTGCTACATTATCAATTGTTAATTTAAATAGGGTTATAATAGTTTGTTATTTTATTTCTTATGTCTTATACCATAAATATTCTATATAAATATATATTAAGAATTTTGAAATCATTAAACAAAGTAAAATATATATATGTATTTAATGAAACAAATTAAATTATGTATTATAATATTATGTATTTAAATAAATATTCTTCATTTATAAAATTTCTAAGATAGAATCTAATTTAGTCTTTACAAAAAAAATCTAAATCTTCTAGTATTTTTTTAAGATCTAGTTTAATTTTTTATACTTTTATATCACTATTGTGGTAGCTAGGATCATATACAAGACAACTAAGAGGAGAAAGGAGGAAACAATAATCTATAATTAACTACTTATGTTATCAAGACAATTGTAAAATACTACCTTTATATCAATGGTGTGCCAATCTAGATAGTAGTTAAGATATCTTCTAATTAAGTCCACTTTCTTCTAACTAAGTTTTAAGTTTTATTTAAAAAGATTGCTTATTCTATACGTTATAGAAGTATGTTAAAAGTCTTAAAAATACTTTTAAATGTAAGATTAAAGTTAATTATTATTAGTACTTTTTATTTACTTATTTTAAGTTAATTTGAATACTAATTCTAAAATATATTTTATCTTATCTTTTAAAAAGGAAAGAAAAAAATAAAGCTTAAAATTAATTGTTATAAAGTATAATTTATTATTATTTTATTATAATCACATCAAGCCACTAGTTATGTAAGATATTATTTCATATTAGTTTAAAAAAATCCATCATCTTAGATAAAAATTACTTTAAGTATTATATATATTATATAATATTATACTTGTCTATTATGTTCACAAAGTTACTTTTAAGCTAAATAAAAATGACTACTATCATAACATTTTACATAGTCTTGAGAGATCTTTACGTGGTTGTCGTGTGTTTTGTTCAAGCTTATAATTCTAGCTTAAATTATATTCAACATAACAAAATTCTACACTTACTTTTATAATTGTTTTAATAACATTCTACTAAGTACCAATGTTTGAAGTAAAACTCTAAAAATCAATCTATGTAACACACAACCAGCATAAGGGAGCTTTAGACCTAAAAATCCACTTTAAAAGGTCATGGTCAAAGAGTCTTATAAAAATCCCTTATTTAGCAAATAAAAGTTATTCATTAGAAGCCTCAACATTTGAAGATAGTATAAAGTAAAAAGAAGCCATGGAACAATTTTTATTATTATTATTTCACTATTAAATATGACAACATTCTTATTTTTTTTTATAAAATTCAACAATTAATGACACAATTTTTTAAACCTTAATAAAAATCAACTCTTAAAATAGACCCAATACAAACATTATTAATAAAAACAACACTATTCAAAAATTTTAAAAAAAAATAAAAAAATACTCTCTACCCCAGTTTTTACTAGCATATACGCTTATCTAATTTTCCTAAATATAAGACCAAACAATATTTCAACCAAGCACAATCTTTCAAAGTTGCAACCTTTGCCTTCTCTTCTGATCACAAAGACCCCTATAGGATGTTTCTAGTTCTCTATACATCTAATAATCTGATATCGTGAATCATCACACCGACGCAGCTGGCGCCGCTGAAAACGTTGAGGAGCATCCAGATTCGGCCGACACTGCAGCGGTGGACCTAGTGGTGGATCTGACTGTTGGTAGGCTGACACATGAATGTGGTCAAATGTTGTGGAAGAGAGCTTGATTGTTGTAAATATATAGTGGCAGTTGGCTTTGAAATGTTGGCTTTGTTGTCAGTGCAGTTAATGCTCTGGATGCCCAATTCGATCTCGCAGGATGATGCCGACTCGCTGATCCAGCCTACTTCTTCCGCTTCTGATGAATTCCACAGAATTGGACTACATGAATTCAACAGAAGCGGAACATGGAGCTGAACTTCCGTGGGACAGTCTGTGGGTCACATTATGTTTAATGGATCGGTTCCAGAAGGGTGAGAAATTGTCCCGGAGCTCGTTGCACGTTGATTGTGGAGTTAGGTTTTTGGGGTGATGCAAACAGGTGCTCAAATTGGGCCAGTCAGTGATGTGTGAGTACAGAGGGTGGTGTGAGCACGAGACGATTAGAATTACGTTTCAGTGTAGCGATTTCGTAAGAAGTGTAGCTCTACAAATGCGAAAACGTGAATGTAATGCAAAATTAACGGTCGTCTTATGCAACTCAATTCTCTACCCTGTAGAAATGAGCTACTTGAAGTGATGAGTAATTTCACGCAATTTGGAGTACTCTTCGACAAAGGTTTGTGAGGACTATGTGGTGCCATTGGCAACCAGTCTTGCAACAACAAAGGAACTCCAGCTTGGTGTCCTTTCTTGACATACGAGATTGCATGACCTTGGTAACTGTGGTGGATTAAAATTACTGCCTAGAGGACTTGAATGCTTCTAAGCCGAGCTCAGTTTGCAGGAATAGTAACTCCATCGACCCTTCATGTCATCGAAGCGTAGTTCTGGCACTAGGATCAAATGATTTCTCTACAAGGTTATAACCACTGTCGATTGCGTGTTCGTTTCAGTGGGGGCTACTGTTTGTACAAAGTCAGGACCAAGTCTGTTTTCTTTACTTCTGCAAGCCTCGGTAGAGGAATATGTCATGGTCCCGTGAGCTGCTGACAAGGTGATATCAAGTCACCGAGTAAAACAATTTTATTGTAGCATAATGGCGGTGGCTGTCCAACCTCGAAAGTGTTGCAGACCTAGCAGGAGAAGAATTCCACACTGGAAGAGAAGTTTCAGAATGGAATGTGGGGTGAAGAGCTCTTCGGCCAGATTCAGTGGTTTCTGGACGTGAAATCATTCCTGCGAAGCAACTCAAGATGTCTAAATTTTATTTTATGTTTCTGACCAGTTCGTTACTCCATTACACTGTCATGGGAGCAACAGCAGTTAGTACTTGCAGGAGTTAACTTAACAGCATGCAAAATGGGATCAAATGAAGCTCGGATTCAAGCAGACCTTCAAACAAGGTGTTTTTAGATATCAACATCGACAGAATAAGATCCGTTGATGACAAAGCATAGACGACTTCAACACAGTTGCATAAACCTGTCCTATGGTGAGAAACCTTCTCCCAATCCGCGAAGGCAATGTGTTTAATGATTTGACCTGTAAGAAAGCTAAAAGAGCAAGACATGGTGCAAGCGAAATTTGCTTTACATCCAAAAGAGTAAAAAATCTGCGCTCATATGCGGACGCCCCACCTATCTTCTACAAACCCTGTTATCTTAATAATATCTACAGGATTTATGAATTCGCAAAGGGTAGAATCATCGGGTAGATGCAACCCTACGGTACTGACCAACATGTTAATGACTTCCTCAGCGCCTAAGATTAACAGCTAGCACTACTTCCTACTGGGAAGAATTTGTAAATGCCTCACAGAATGTAACCATTCAGAAGAGACTCTCTGTCAAACTATACATGAGTACTCTCAGAATATGTTCATCTGTCGTGACGGCATCAATTCGATAGCAAGGTGGCACTCCTAGTGCAAATTCAGCCACTACCATTCAACTTGTCGGAAACTTGCAGGTGTCATGACCTGTGATCACAAGTTCAAAGGGTTTTGCTGAGTCTTTTATCACCATAACCATTAGCAACAATGAACGTGAAAGAAGAAATTCGAGTACTGTCGCAACATCCTGTTTAATAGAACGTGCCCTCATAGAGCAAATATGTCAGGACTAAGAAGCCTTCAATTTTCTGCTGGAGAAAATTTTACTACAGAAATGAACCAGAGCAAAACCAAATTTAACCTCAGCCTTGTTAAGGACAAAGCTACCAAGAGGATGGGGCGAGTGCACAGCACAAAAACTGGGTTGGAACCAGAGATAGCAAGCGCATTCTGCCACTCTGCACTCTCCACCACCTCCTAAGGCCATGGCCATGTCAACATGAAGATATTGAATTGCTTAAGTTGCCAACTTACTTGGATCGGTGGTGGTGAGCGTTGCGGCACCACCAAAGTTGCAGGATCCTCCTGCGGCTTTCGTCCTCTGGTAGTAACTGTTGAAAGCGTATGAAGAGTGGTCGAGGATGGTGTCAGGATTGAAGCAGGAGCCTCCGACTTGCAATGGCTGGCAATCCGCACCTCCTACGCCGCAAGCAAAGTCGAGAGCCGCCTGAAGCATCGGTTGGTTCATTCCAGGCTTGGCAACGCACCAGGTTCCGGTCGTTGAAGGAACGTTGCCTGGGGGTAATGTGGGAGGAGGAGTGGTGGTGAAGATGGGGTTATCTGATAGTGGGGTGTACTGACCGTCCGAGAGAGTTCCTGTCATGTCAATGCTGTAGACGTTGGTTCCGTTTGGATATAAAAGACCCCAGTGTTTTTCTGTTCCTTGTCCCGTCTTTTGGTTTTCGTTGAAGAGCGCGAAGATGAAGGTAGGTATGTAGACTCCGGGCTTCAATGGAGTGCCAACCTTCGAAGTCGACACCATTTTCCTGACAAGTCTTCGGTTGTAAGTTGCGGCGTTTGCGAGGTTGCATCCCAGTTGGTTTGCATCACCTGCTGTGGGCCAGCCCGTCTCGCTGAGTGCCAGCCGCACTTGACCATACCCAACCTTCTCAGTCGCCTCATTGACAGCATCAAGCTGACTATCCAACAAGTTGTAGTATGCTTTTCCATTGTCGACGACCCCAGGAGTTGAGGCTCCGAAAAGCGCATAATTTAGGGGGATGTGATCGGGATCGCTTGCCCAGGCGAAGTAGGGGTACACATTGACGTATAAGTGCGACTGGGAGTTGTAGAGGAACTTCAACAGGGGCTTCAAATAGGGGCCGACGAGTTCTTCTTTGAAAGCGCCGCCTGAGGGTGGATAGGACGAAGCTAAGACGTCAAGGGCCACCGCGGTGGAGAGCTTGATATGGTCCGTTAGTTTGTTCTTAGCCAGGCTAGTATGGAGATTGTTGACTGCCGGCATGAGCTTGTCCCAAGTGGACTTCATAGAGGGATAGGAGAAGAGCTCATTGCCTACGACAATTGATACAATGTTTGTTGCAGGATAGTAAGACAGGACGTTTTTCTTCACCCACTGATCCGCTGCCCACTGGCTCTGCGCAACGCTGGGAATGTCTTCGTTAGGCAGACCACTGACAACTTCTAGACCCGTGTTGGCGAGCGCGCTAAGAACTGTGGCATCAGAATTGAAAATCTTTACGCGACCTATTTTCATGGTCCTGATTTGCAGGATGGCTTCGTCAGGTGCTGGTAAGTCGTCGGCAATGCGGCCGTAATTTATGCCCATAACATGATTCTCCATTCTGTATGTGGACCCTGCCAGACGCAACTCACACGCATTGAGAGGCCAACGGAGTAATGGAAGGTGTGTTAACCTCTCAGCCATTTCGCGACCATACTTAGTGCGCATGTCTCTATAAACGACTGATTGAAATGAGTTCCTCAAGGCTGATCACAGAAATGATGGCCTAAGAACTTGGTATCGGCATCTAAACTCAAAAGTTTGAAGGAAAATTTATATATATATATATGTATATACACACACGTTTTACTCTATCCTCGAATCTTCTTCTAGGAGGCGACAGACATTGCTGATCACTCCCTGCGTAAGAATACGTTCATCATCAGTACAGGGCAACCGAATTCACTTGGAAGGGATGCAATGCTACCTCTATTTCCGCCAGCAGATAGCTGTTGGCACGATATCAGCACAGCACACAGCAGCAACACGGTGAGGCGCCCAAGAACATCAAGTCTTCTGAAACCACACGGCCTTCTTCCAGCTGCTTCCATACTTCCGAGAGAGCAGGAAACGCCGACACCACGCCGACGGTCAACCCTGAAAGCCTACCTCAAACTCAGAGTATCCGCAAAGACAGTAATCTTCTCCACCGCGACCAGTAGCAGCTCTTGACTCCCAACTCCAAAGCTCTTCAATTACAGAACCTAAGTCATCGCATCAACGCCCCTTACTTAATATAATCACACAATCAAGCCTTCACCTGGAGACTCCAAGCTCACAGAAACCTCTTAAGATATCCCTAGAAAACGAGATCCACAGGGGGAGAGACGACTCAGTACAATCTGACCCACTGATATAATAAGAGTTCATCCTCCACATTTGACCGGGTGCGACTCAAGTCAGTACCCTCTCACGAAGCAACTGGGTTCCCCTCCAGAAAACTCATGAGCTCATGTGCCATGTACTGAATCCACTGGTAACCCAGGTGCCTGCTACTGATCCCCCCAACGTTACCATACCTGGAGGAGGACTGTACCACGACCACGCATGGCACTGCTGATCTGAGACTCCTGCCATGACACACACCTGCCATGAGACTCGCTGCGTCGTCACAGCAACGAAGCTAAACACACGCATCCTTCAGGGACGGCCATGCAGCGGGACCACTCTGGAAGCCGGTGCTACTCAAGCAATGACAGCGGTAGGGGAAGGAATCCGTCGTGAAGGAGATTCACACGCTTTTGCTTATCTTTGCTGAGCGTGTTGCAGGCGACCTTGCGACGGGGTTGGTTCGACATCGCTTGTGTCCATGGGCATGAGCCTGTGCTGTCAGATTCCCCACCTGGGTTTTGTAGTTTGAAGCTCCTTGTTTGTGTCTCTGACGACGAGGCTGCCGTTGTCGCTGCCACCCTTTTGCAGTGGAATCCTGCAGACAGTCACTAATCAATCTGTTAATTCAGTGCTCTTTGCTATGCCGCTTCTGAAACGATTAGAACATCCACGTTCTAACCTTTTGCAATATTCTTGATTCAATGTCTCCTCTTGTTGTTCCTTTCATTAAGCTATCATTTATGTGTTTCGTTGTTTGCAGGAGTAGAACTCAGAGTATGTGGGTTTTCTTCCGTTTAGATAAATACACTTTTTCGAATCACAGACTCTTCCAGTGGATTACTACAGTGACACTGACTTTAATCAGTGTGGTGCTGTGTGCTCTTGGTTATGCTAATCCTGAAAAGTGCAGAATTTTGTGCGCATAACTTTACAATGCAGTTAATTAAGAGCTTAGGAATGTCTCTTTGTGTAGTGCTCTTTGTTAAATTGTTATCTGTGCATTGCTATGTTCGCTGTATTAGAGCATAAACTACGTTAATATCCTTTGTTTTTTATTAGTGTATTTTTTTGAACCAGTAACTCTCTTCAGTTATTTCTTTTCTGAATTAGTATAGAATTGTTTGAAATGTGAAAGAAATAGGTTAACTATATTTATAACAAATAAAAAAATGCAATAAAGCTTGTTTGAAGAGGAAAATTAAATCTACACTTTGATTATTGAATAATCTCACAGTGGACCTTTTGAAAAGTTTAATGCTAAAGATTTTTAAAATATTTTTTGGTCTATGTTTATTTGAATACAGTAGTTATTACATTTTGATATTATATTTTAATACCAAAAATTTAAATGTATGTTTTTTAAATTTGGTGTACTCATAATTGGATTCTTTGCAAAGTAGATAGTTAATAGAATAGATAGATAATTAAATGGTATTTAAATTACTTTCTATAGATAAAATTAAATCATGAAAAAAAAATACATATACAAAGATACCTCATTTAATTTAATCGATGGATGGAATTTTTATAAATTATGCAAGATTTTATAATTTAAGTGGGGTCATGCAATTTTATAATTTCCAAGTGATGTGAGTGATATTTCCAGGTGCTGAGATGTCGCCGAAGCTCGCGACATCGATCGACCGTCACTTGCAGCAGCAGATGAGGTGTTAGTTTGTTTGGTGGCTTCCTTGGTTGGGTTCGAATGCATCGGTGCCTGGTGCTGCAGGTTGAGATAATCAAAAGCCGATCTGTGTTGTGAAGGTGCAACCAGGATCGTCGTTGTTTTTTTAATAGTCTCATGTCGATCCTCAAGGAATAAGCTTCCCTGATCGGGAGCTTTCACTCACGTGGTATTATAAAAAAGTAGTAGTATACACTAATGACCTCTATTCTTGTTGTATTCACATTCATATTCACATTCAGCAGGAATTAGCACTTAAATTATAAAAAAATTTACTTAATTTCTTGATTATATTATAAAATTTTACTTTTTTTTATTAATTATGCAAAAAGTGAGGTTATAAGTTTATGACGTAGAAACAACCTTTGTTCTAGCAAATATTATCAAGTAAGGGGTATAAATTAAACAAGGTATATTTATATTTATATATATATATATATATACAATACAAAACAAATTATCAAAAAAATATCAAATATAATTAAATTTTTAACCTAAAAATTATTTTTTTTAAAAGATTTTAATATGTATGTCTTATTTTATCAATCTTTGAAATTTATATTATATCAATCTTTGAAATTATGAAAAAAATATATACTATTTAATATATATATTTATATACATATAATACTTTTAATTCTTAAAAAATTTGTAATGCTTAAGCTTATTGTAATGCTTTCCTAAAATTAAACAAGTATTTTTGTTAATACTTCTTGTTTGAAATTGACAATGCAAAGTTGATTCTTTATTAAAAAAAATTAGTGTTGTGATAGCAAACAAATACTAATTAGATAGATTAGAAGTTAAAAAATAAAAACTTTTATAAATATCATTTAATATATATTTTTAAAATTATAATCTACAATTGAGAATTATTTGAGGATACTATTAAAATTTTATGTCAAAATTTTATGACCAATATTTTTTCAATTAGTATCATCCAAGCTAATGATTTAACACCACAATTTCATACACATCGTTTCAATCTTTTAAAAAATCAAATATAATATAATAACATGGATGACTATAGTGAGTGCATTTGTTACAAGTGATATTCATAACAGTGCAGATGCTATACCTTAATTTTATGTTGCAAGCAAATCATGCATTTAGAAATTTTCCTTCGTCTGTTCCTTTCTTTCTCTCTCTCTGAGCTTCCCTTCCTACTATGTTTCCACACCAGAGTTTGCGTCGGGAAATGTCATGAGTTGCTTATATTTATTTGGTGGAGCTCCTACGCCGCGAGAGCTGCAGACATCGCCACCGCTGTAATGAAGAAGCAGCAGGAGCAGGGACGGACTGGCGGAATACGAGGCTTCCTTTCCCGTCATGTGCCGGATCCATGATGTAAAGCACTGGGTATTTCCATACAGGTTGAGCTTATAGATAGATTGCGTCATGGCGTGATGGAACTTCAACGTCTTCCCCATGATGGACAAACAAAAACATCCCACACTAGTTTTCACTTTTACTATTACGAGAGTGCATGTGAATCTCTGGCGTAACAGAAGCAACATGGAACAATCGTGAACAAGCTGGAACAAAACACATTGCACAATACGGAATTCAACGAGGAGGCTGAGTGATGTCAGTGCTTCTGTCACCTTCTGACTAATGGTAGTTGGGTTGGTGACGCTTTGTTCTCCGCGGCGGATGCGCCTGATCTCATCCTGATAGATGTATATATAAACTCTGCAGGGCAACATAGGGATTCACCATTGTGCGACTCTTGCTGTGGATGAATTGCTTCTTGGCATTTTCTAGATTACGCTGCTCGCTTTTACGAAGTCACAGCTTTATCGAGTTCTTCCCAGATCGGTCTCAGCGAGGACATGTTCGGATATAGAGCCAAAATTTTCATTCCCAATGTCATCAGCTGTGGCGCTGTGGCCGTGAAACTCACGAAAGGCTTCATTGGGTTTCATCTCACCTGCATCACACCGAAAGACCAAACCTTTGCGGTCATGAAATACGATGCAAACAAGTTCCTCCCCAGCGCCGGGTCGGTGATTGCTACGGTCTTCTTGGTGAACGAAACCGAATTTGGAGCGGAGAATATCAAAACTACCAAGACCGCTTTCAAGGCTGCTTTCAATAAGGATCTTACTGTCATCGTAAAGCCGGGCGGAGTCCCCCTGGAAACAGATGTGTGGGTGCATAAACCTGCGGATCCTAAGGGCACTGGGTCATGGATAGGAGTGTGGAAGCACGTCAATGCACCCCCGACTGCGTTAACGACAAATAATCCTAATGTGATGAGGATCAAGGCGAAAAGCACCACCATCTAGGTGGCAGCCCTCCAGCAATTGCCGGCAGACGTCAGAACCGGTAATTACAAAGGCACATATCTGAATATTTAGTAAGGATGTGGACATTGTAATGGCATTCTTCCGTCTCTTCCTTGAGATGTGCCGAACGGAAGATAGCTTAACTTTTCTTGGATGCGGATTCCTTCCCCCAATCTGTGTGAAATTCAACAATACGTTTGAAAATCAATCTCGTGTGCTAGGTATCAATGCAGTGCACTTGAGGTTAGTAAAATTACGAACCTGTTATCAAGTACGCATGCTGCAATTGACAAGTTTCTGCAGTAATGAGTGTCACTTAAGCTGACCACATCTGGAATAAAAACTTTCTGGTGGTTCACACTGTCCGAGCTCTCTGTGGCTCCCAGCCCTGTAATAGAACGCATTTTCTCTCAATAAAAGCTCCCATGAGTTGCAAAACCGCACTTCCAAGTACACTTTATTACAATTTTGGTGTTGGCATCTTACTCCTGAACAATGGCGTTCGGCATATGCACCAATATTCAAGGCACATGCATTTAAACAAAAAAATTCACTGCTTTTGAATCAAAACTGACAAAGCAGATAGCTTAGAAAGGTCGAGCTGCGTCTTCTCCAGCTTTCAAACTACGGAGGACGTTCTTCTATAAGAGCAACCAAAAATAGCACAAAATCAAGACCTTCAGAGAAATCTGCTAAGCTCATTCTGTGTCTCATGCTTGCAAATTACCGATCGAGCGCAGCTCGCCGCGGAGATCATGAGTTTTAAGTCGCACGATACAATGCACCTTCCTTCATTTCTCGGCTAGTTGAAGTAATGTAATCGGAAGGATGTGTGAAATGCGCTTGTCTTGTTTCAGGTCAAGCCTTCTGAACGAGGAGTTGTGGCAGGCTGCTGTAGAAAATTGCTCAATGAATTGGCAATCCTAGCGTTGGCGACATTACACCACATTGAGGACGCATCTCATGAGCTAAAACACTCTTAGATCGACAAGGCTCGTGGTTTTGTCCAATCATTGCCGATGCACCCACGCAAACGCCATCGCTAAGCAGATCCAACCCACAACATGAAAGATAGTGCACTGTTGTCCTCTACCAGGTCCGGGATTTTTCTATCAAAAAGCCGCTCCTAACGAAGCACGGTTAACAGCAACCTGCTTTAACATCCCCAGCTTATATTATGCCATGGTCATGAGCCATATCTACACCCACGACAATAACAAGAATGATAGATGACAATGAGCATTTAGGAACAACAAACATTTCCTGAGAAGAAGCAAGGGCAACCACAACACACAATGAGCCACTTATTTTGATGCTCTCTCCGGAGCAACAAAAGCAGACTGAGAAAATCCATGCAGTGCGTGAGATAATGTTCTGATGAAGACCAGCATCGCAAGCAATTGCTTCAGAATTTGAGGCTATGGGATTGAATAGCAGGCGAACAGATTGAGTACGCCCATTCAGACAAAGTTAAACTGAAATTCCATGCGTCACTCTGCTTTGCCGAAGCAAACCCTAATCCTGTGGCCATTCCCAGGAAGATGATATGTTCCTTTCATTGGGACCTTTGTTCACAACAAAATTCTATACAACGTTATGTACAATCCAAGGAATTCAATTGAACACACTATCCAAATTTATATGCTTAAGTTAATTAGAATTCTGAAGTGTGTATGTTTCAAAACCTTAATACTTGATTATGAGTGTCAAGTAGGATGATGGTGCATTTGTTATTCAATATTTATAATTAGTTCACAACTTTTTGTGACCAAAAATTAATCATTTTTGTATTTGGATTTGGAAAAATGTCACTCAAAATAAACTATAAAAAATTGTATTGATTAAATCTTATGTCTTAAATAAGAGCTCATATCATTTTAGAGGCTTTTTTGACTTCATGAAAGAAGAGGCCAATATTTTTCTTAAATTATATATATATATATATATATATATAGCATAAATATTCTTATATATGAAATTATATATTTATAAATATTATTTAAGATCTTAAGATTATATTCTTTATTTGAACAAATATATATTAGAAAATTATAAAGTTATTATCTATGTTATAAATCTTATTTAAAATATTAAATTATATATTTATTAATAGTAATTTAAAGGCTTTTAAAATACACTATTTATCAACGACACAAGAATACAGAGCAAGAGATTGGAACCAGGACAAGGTTTCAAGAAGAAATCAATAAGAACTTGAATTAACTAGATGAATATATGAACAATACTAAGTAAGGTGAGTTAGAACTCTTAGAGATGCATTGCCAAGATTGAAGAACTTTCTAGCCTCGACTCCTATATATACTTCAATCTAAGATGCTTTTTAAGCGGCTTCTATCAAACTAAAAAGCTTCTTAAGTAGCTTCTACCAATTGGAAAGTTTCTTGAGCTCCTTCTACTAACTAGGAAGCCTCTCAACTCACTTTCACTTACTCATGAAACTTTAGAATGTTTTAGAAGGTTTTATGAACCTCTGAAGTGTATGTCCCTAACATCACCCCCTTCTCTAGCAATAAGCTCAAAGAAGAGCTCATACCTTTGAAAGTCTTTCTACATACATAAAAAATCAAGGATACGCTATTCTAATGAAGCTATATATTCTGATCTTCGTTCATGGACAATAGGTTCTATTCGTCCTCGAAAAAATTACCTATGGCCTTGAGTTAGTACTTCCATTGTTGAAACATGCCATCCAAGGATCTAATTTTCATTGTGGCCTTCAAAACATCCTCCAAACAAAATCTCAGACTTAAAAAGATTTACCTTTTCAAGCTCAAGCAATATCACTAAAGCTTGAACATTGGAATTGAAACTTGTATGGTTGGATCTTACTTCTAATGGCTCTAACCAAGATTGTACTTAGTATTGAAATGTATTATTTTTACTTTGTTCAATTGAAGGTTGTGAAAATTATATTGGTTCATTCAAAGCTTATGTGACAAGTGACTCTTTTAAATCTTATTCTCTCAACACTTGAAGATTTGACATGGTGACTGACTTGCTTCTACTACTCTATTCTATCTTGGAACAAACGACTACATATTAATAAAGGCTTTAGTTTAACTCTCTCTTTCTTATGAGTATTCCTCGACTCCAATCTTTATCAAGAAGTTATTATTAAACATGTTTGGATTTGTGGAGATAGAGTTGATAAAATTATTATACCTTTTGAGGTATATTGGCAAGATTTTTAACTAGTTTTCATATACGCTCATTAATATTATAGTCTTGCCAATGACCAAGATGTTTCAATTTGCTTGCACCTTTACCATGAATCAAGTACATTTTCAACCTCCTATTCTTTATGGTCTTCAATTTCAATACTAGGTAGCAATTATTGTATTCTTTTCAAAATATGTGACTCTCTATAAGGTTCTAAAAGAGAGACATGAAAAATTGGATGTACCTTCATAGAAAATAGTAATTCCAAGTAATATGCCATTAAATTAATTTTCTTCTAGATATAAAATGGTCTTAATCTCTAATAATCCAACTTATCGCATGACCACTTGGTCTTGATGTTCTGTCGAAGAAGCCATACCTTATCTCTAATATAAAAAATAGGCAGTTGATTTCTAAATTTATCTATATATATCTTATAAGCATCTTAAGTTACTTACAATTGAAGCTTCAAGGTTGTTTGGTGTTGCGATAGATGCTTTGCAAATCTTTCAGCTGCATGATTATTATTTTTTAATGTATTTCATAGATCAAGCTTTGGATGATATACATAGTTGGAATAAAATAGTGTTTGCTCAATTGAGGCATGAATAATATTATTATATGCAAACTTTGCTAATGGTAGATACAAAATCCAATCGTCTTATTGATAGTTGATGCTGCATCATAAATACTGCTCCAAAATTTGATTAATTTATTTTATTTGGCCATCAATTTGAGGGTAGAAAGCCAAAGAAAGTTTAATATTCATCTTAAATATTTCAAAATGACATCTCCAAAACTTAGATATAAATTGGGATCCTCAATGAGATATAATATCATCTAATAGGCTATGATATCCATATATATTATCAAGAAAGAGCCTTACCGTTTCTTCATTAGATGTAATCTTCTTATAAGGAATAAAATGAGCCATCTTTTTGAATTTATCAACCACCACAAGGATGTTGTCCAATGAATTGCATGGCAGTAGATCCATGATGAAATCTATCAAGATAAAAGACCGTGTCCATTTTAAAACAAGCAAGGCTTGTAAGAGTCTATTAGCGCGATATCAAAGATTTTTGGACCTTAAACAAATGTCACAAGAGAGCACAAAGTCTTTCATGGTCTTCCACATTAGAGGCCACCAAAAATCTTGAGAAATAAGTTCCAAGGTCTTATCAAATCCAAAGTGACCCACAGTTGGAAAATCATAGGGAGATTGAAAAATGCATAGTTGTGTTGGTCCTTTTGGGATATGCAAATGTTCTTCAAAGTATAGAAGGTCTTCCTCAAGTTTGAACTTATTAATATTTTTTTTCAAGCGATACTTGACATCAAGGGCCAAAATATCATTAATAATTATAATACGTACCTCATTGAAGAAATTAGAATCAATAGGTGTCAATGTAATAGTAGCATAAAGGCAAAATTACTCTAGTTTCAACAAAGTTATATATTGTTGATTAATTGTTGCCTCTCATATCCTTGATACAAGATATGATCTCCTCAATAAAGCATCAAACAATGCTTATTGCTTCTTAGATTAATAAATGATAATAAAATTAGATAGCAACATATTCTATCAAGCTTGGTAATAATTAAGAATGAGAGCTGATGTCAGGAATACAAGATAATAGGATAGCAAAGAGGCAAGAAAAAGATTACAGAACTAGAATGACTTCAAGAAAAAAAAATTAGATTGACAAAACAAAGAACTAGATGATTGATAAGAACAAGGAACTAGATTAATATAAAGAAACAAGACAACTCTTTGGATTACTCCAAGATTTATATTAGCAAGATTGAGGTGTATCTTGGTCTTGCCTCTTATTTATACTACAAGGTCTATATCCTATTGAACCTTCTAAGAATATTTTATAAGATTTTAGAAGATTGAGAAAGGTTCTAGAAGATTCAAGCAAGTTTGAAAAGATTAAAGAAGATTCTAAAAGATTTTAAAAGACTATGGGAGGTTCTAGAAGACTAAAGAAGATTCTAGAAGATTTTAGAAGACTATAGAAGATTCTAAAAAAGGTTTTAGAAGGTTTTGGAAGATTTTAAAAAACTATAGAAGATTCTAAAAGACTACAAAAGATTCTAAAAAATTACAGAAGATTTTAGAATATGATAACTTGAAGTATATCCATGACATCACCTTTCCTTCTAGCGACGAGTTTTATGAGGAGTCAAAGTGATTTGATGATCAAATCACATACGTAAGAAATCTAAAATTTGTCAAAATAAAAAAATAACATATTTTGTCTTTTATTTGTTGGTTATCAATTCAATAAGATCATTGAAGTAGCATTGATCATCTTTAGATATAACTTCTGTTATATTAATGTCCCATCTAAGAATTTGCTCTTCATTGTGACCTTCAAAATATCATCCAAACATAATTTCTGATCCACCTAAAGTCATTCTTCCAACTTCAAGAAATATTATCAAAGCTCAAGTATTTAAATCAAGATTTTTGTGATGAGGCAGTATTTTCAAAGACTCCAAACGTGGCCTTACTTGATATTAGAATATTCTTTCTTTGCCTTGCTCGTGTTCTTCAAATCTAGCATATTGTGAAAGTTGTAATGGTTCATCAACTGCTTGTGTGGTAGAAGAATCTTTTGACTCTTGTTCTTGCAAATTCTTTGAAACATGAAGATTTGATATGGTAATTAATAAGCTTCTAGCAGGATCTATTCTATCTTAGAAAAAATAATTATATACAAGTGAAGGTCTTAGTGTGGCTCTCCTTTAATATTGATCTTCTGTCGTTGGTAGAAAAGTATCACTTAGAAGCCAAGAGATGTTGGTGTCTACAAAAATCTTCAATGATAATTAAATCTAGGTTTTTTAAAATATCATTGATAAAATTTACAAACTTTTTTAAGTGCATTTTTAAGATTATCTGAAGATTTTGATATTCTTTTCTTAACTCCATAGTCCTTTTAATGAATGAAATATTCCAATCATCCATATCTTATATGCAAATTTAATATTTTATCCACTTTGTATTCAAGCTCTTAATTGATTTTAACTAGGATTGGTAGTAGAAGAGTTCTTCTAATAATACTTGATTTATAATAGATTTCTAAAAGTAAGACATAGAAGATTGGATGAATGCGCATGCTATTTGATAATTCAAGATGGAAACTTATGAGATTTACTTAGTGTAAAATTATAAATGGTCTAAATCTTTGATTGTCTGATTTCCTTGATGGTTGATTTATTTGTATATTTTACCAAAGTAACCAAATATGATTTCTTATATTGAACTTTGATTGGTTTTTATAATGAATATCTGCATAGTCTTTATATTGATTTTGAATCATTTGCAATTGAAATTTTAATTCTTCATAGATGGCTTTCAAGTAGGTAGCTTGATTTTTTATAGCAGGACTTTTTATATCTTCAATTTAGAATGGATCTGTTCTAGGGTGGTATCCATAATTTGAAAAGAATGGAGTTTACTTTATCGAAGAATATTTGGTATTATTATATACAAACTCAACCAATGATAGGAGGTCCATCTAATCATCTTATTAGTAATTTATATTGCAATGAAGATATTATTTCAAGATTAGATTCACCCCTTCTATTTGACTGTTGGTTTGAGGATAATAAGTTGATGAAAGATTAATCTTGACCTTCAAAAGTTGAAATAGTCCTTTCCAAAAAATTGATACAAATTATGGTTTTTAGTCCAAAATAATGTCATTTGAAAAGCCATATATTCAATAAATGATATCAATAAAAAGCTTGGCCATTTCCTCTCCAAAAATAATCTTATTGCATAAGGTAAAATATTTCATTTTATTAAAACAGTCTACCACTACAAAAATTAAATCTTTTCCATTAGAAATCAAGAAGTCTATAATAAAGTCCATGGATAACAATTGCTATGGGCCCTTAAAAACTGGAAGTGATTGGAGAAGTCTATATGGTTGGTGTCTTAGGACCTTTGCTTGAGTACAAATTTTGCATGATTAAATGAGTTCTTTCATCAATTTCCACATTTGAGGCCACAAATAATCTCTTGATATTAATTCCAAGGTCTTGTTGAAGCCAAAATGTCCAATTGTTGGAAGGTCATGTCATGCTTGAAGAATCTAAAGTCTTGTAGGGTCTGAAAGAATATACAAAAGATCTTTAAAATACAACAATCCATCTTCAAACTTTAAATTATTATTTTCTTTTACTTACCTTTTTTTTAAACATTGTTGAATGTTATCAATAAATATATATGTCTTCATTGCTCTCTGGATTTTTATCTTAAGAGTTGTATCTACATATACAGATATTATTAATGTATTCAATTGCAAATTATGACTAATTTTTGTTGATCCAATACAATGTCTCTTATTCTTGGTGCAAGATGTGACCATCAAGAAAAAATATTTGATTTCTTTTGAAGTTTTTTTGGACAATATATAATCACAAAATCAAATTGGAATAATGACATGCTCCATTGTGCTTAACAATGATTCAAAACTTGGGTACTTATAAAATATTCCAAATTATTATGATCAATGTATACCATGATCTTGTGTTAAGCCCCCTCCAACAAATGGCGCCACTCTTCAAAAGCAACAATAATTGCTAATAATTCTTTGTTATGGATGTCATAATTGATCTTTGTAATTGAAAATTTTTGGGAGCAGAATGCTACTAGATGTTATTGACTATCATCACCAATTTGAGAGAATACAAATCCAAGTACAAAATCTAAGGCATCTATTTTCAAAATGAATGGTTTTATTGAATTTGCATGGATAAGTATAGGGGTTGAATTGAAGGATTTTTTTTAGCTTCTTGAATGCTTCTTTAGCCTTGTTGTTTCAAATAAATTTCTCCTTGCCTATGAATTGTGCTAATAGAGCTACAATCTTAGAATAATCTTTGATGAAGATTCTATAAAAAATTACAAATTCTAAAAAATATTGTACATCTTTGATTGATGATAGTTGTTTCCGCTCTATAATAGTTTGTATTTTTTTTGAATCTATAAAAATTCTATTTTTAGATATAATATATTCTAAAAATTTGACTAATGATTGATGGAAAGACTATTTCTTTAATTTGGCATATAATCCATTTTTTTTATAGTTTTTCCAATATCATTCGTACATAATATTCATATTTTTATTTATTCTTAGAAAAGATCAAGATATTGTCCAAATAAATGACTACAAAGTCATCTAAGTATTCCCGCAAGATATCATTCATCATATGTTGAAAGACTGCAAGTATATTTATAAGTCTAAAAGACATAACATTATACTCAAAATATCCATATCTTGTACAAAATGTTGTCTTTTATTGATCTCCTTCTTTGATCCTAACTAGGTTGTAGGTGCCTCTCAAATCAATTTTCTTAAAAATCTTTGTTTATTCTAATTATTTCAACAATCTTAAGATTAATAATAATAGATAGTGGTTTTTTATAGTTATCTTATTTAGACCTTGATAATCAATACACATACGTAAAAGAACCATCATTCTTCTTCACAAACAAGATAGGAGCTCCTACATGCAATTTTAAATGTCTAATGAAATTCTTGGCTAGGTTTTCATCAATAAATTCTTGTAAGATTGTAAGCTCTGTTTGTGAGAGATTATAAATTGGACCAAATGGAGGTTGAGCATCATCTTGTAATTTGATTGCAGAATCATAAAGATGGTATTTTGATAATATGTTTGCTTTTTTTTTTCAAATACATCTTCAAAGTCACGATATTGACTAGGAATATCTTGTTTTAGCTGCTCCATTGGATCTTTCATCGAGATAACATACAATGCAAATATAGCTTCTTTTTTAGTTTCTTATTTAAATGCTTTAGCTCCAAGAAATGAAATAATACCTTGTTTCTTCTTTTAATATTTAGATCTTGAAGAAATCTTTTGTTAATTCCAATCAATATTAAGATCATATAATTCAAATCAAAGAAGTCAAATAACAATAGGATTTGTTAGACATCAAATGATATTGAAGATAATGTATGATACTTGATCTCCTAGTAATACTTCTAATTGTTGGATTTCTTCAATAACATCCCTTGATGCAAGGTTTTGTCTATCAATGGCTTTAATAGATGTGAGATGGGTCTTCTTTACAAGTATTAAGTTGTACTTGGTTTCAAAATCTTTATCTATAAAGTATATTGAGGCTCTAGTATCTAAAAGGGTTTTAGCAAAAATCTCCTCTTTTAAGGTTCTTATATGTACAAGAAATGTAGAACAAGATGTTGGATTTGGAAATAGAAAGAGATATTTTTCTGGTATTTTAGATTTGGAGTGTTCAACCGCAAGGTCTCTACTGTGGCTAAACATCTTTATTTTTTGACCTCTCCAATTCAAATATTATACCTTGTCCTTTGAATTTTCTAGATTTATTTGGACAGCTTGTTGCCTTCTGATTAGGTCTTCTAGAATATAGGCATAAATTCTCTAACTAATGTCTAGTCTTTTCTACTAGCATTAATGGCTTGAATTAGGTTGCATCAATCTGCATGGGTCTAAAATATGTTAATGGCTTCTCCAATATTCTTGAAGATATAGCACATGTATCTTGATAGATATTGTTGAAAATTAATTGCCTCTCCTTTTGTAATTCAAATAAGCAATCATCACAAGTAATAGCTTGAAACATGAATTCTTCTAAGCTTTCAATTCTTAGCATTATAATGAATAAATTCTTCACATCCTCTTTTAGGCCATAATAAATTCAAGTCATAAAAGTCTTATCATTCCAATTAAGATTACAAGTAAGTTATTGAAATTCTACGACATAAATTACAGTTGAATGTTGTTCTTGTTGTAGGTTTTGAATCTACCTTTTTGCCACCTTCTCTCAATCACTATTTCCAAATATAAGTGTAAATATTTCTATAAAAGCTTCCAAATTGTATAGGATTAGAGAAAATTTTTTCAACAATGGAGCAAATCATGATCGAGCACTTTTTGATAAAATAGTGCCTACAAAAGCAACTTGAGTGAATCCATCCAAATAACGAGAAGGATATAGTTGTAAGTAAAATCATACTTGTTGCACAAATCTTTGAAAGTTGGATCTTGTTCCATCAAATTTATCAAGCATATTAGCCTTTGGCTCTTTTATGACAATCCTTAGAACTTTTAAAAGAATTATGTGAATAGCATGTCTACCGCTTGCTTCCCTCAATTGAATAATCTCTTATTGCAAACTATGAATCTCTTGCTTAGCTTCTTCAGATACTTGCTCCATTTGTGGTTTCTTTTTTAGATTGCAAAAGAATATCATTTCTTCTCATATAATATCCAAAAGAGCTCAAAGATTTGCAAGAGTTTCCATTCTATTCTGTGTTTGTGAGGATGCACCTCCATTAACCTGATCTACTTCCATATTGACAAACAAAAAATCAATAAGTCATCAATGTAGTATTTTTTATATTTAAAAATAATATTTTTAAACAATATTAATTTAGAAGAGAATAATCTATAATTTCTAAAATACACTATTATATTTTAAGAAAGAAGTAATCCATTCTTTTCAAAGAAAGATCAAATTGCAATAAATAAACATATTAGTCTAAAGGAGGATGTAATAGTATCTTTAAGAAGAGTGGTAATCCACTTTCTATCAAGAGATTAAAGCTTTGACATGATTATTTAGATAATCTTGCCAAACTTTCAAAGATACAAGATAGCACGTTAGCAAAAAAATAAAAAAAAGATTATAGAACTAGAATGATTTTAAGAACAAAAAATTAGATTGACAAAACAAAGAATTAGATGATTGATAAAACAAAGAACTAGATGATTGATAAAAATAAGGGACTAGATTGATATCAAAAAACAAAGTAGCACTTTGAATTGCTCCAAGACTTATATTGACAAGACTGAGATATATTTCAATCTTCCCTCTTATTTATACTATAAGGCCTATATCCTATTGAACCTTCTAAGATACAATGTATCCCAAAAATTTCATCTTAGATTGATGAAATACACATTTTTTTGGTTTGGCATACAAACCTACATCTTGCAGCTTTTGTAATACCAACTTGACAATCTCCTCATATTCTTCCAAATTTTTTGAGTAAATCAAGATATCATCAAGATAGATCATTATGAACTTGTTTAGATGCTCTCAAAAGATGTCATTCATTAAATACTGAAAGATAGCGGGTATATTTGTTAATCCAAAAGGAATGATATTATATTCAAAATGTCCATACTTTGTCAAAAATATGGTCTTTTATTCATCCATATTTAATTCGTATCAAGTTGTATGCTCCACAAAGATTTATCTTAGTATAGATCTTGGCTTAGCCGAGTTGTTCCAAAAGTCTTGAGATTAATAGTAGTAGATAACAATTCATCACCTATATCTTATTCAATCTTCGATAATCAACACACATATGTAAAGAACCATTCTTTTTCTTTACAAAAAATATATGTGCATTTACTGGAGACTTTGAATGCTTGATGAAGTTCTTTGCAAGGTTTTCATCAATATAATCTTTCAATGCCAAAAGCTCATTTTGAGAAAGATTATAGATTGGGCTAAAAAATGATTGCATTCCTTCCTGAAGATCTATAACACAATTATATAGTTGGTGCTCTTATAATATATCAGCATTCTTCTTCTGAAAAGCATCTTGAAATTTGTTATACTATTCTGAAATACTTGCCGATGAAGTCATATCTACTTTAATTAGAGTCGCATAAATAACAAACAGTGTACCTTCTTCAACTAATCTTATAAAAGCCTTTACTCTAACAAATAAAGGCTTATCAATTTGTGACTTTTTATTAAAAAAATTTACAAGAATTTTTATTAGAAATGTTATTTTTTACAACCTTCAATTTATAGATGGATTATGCTTTTCCAACCAAGATAGTGCAAAACTAATAAGATTTGAAGAAGTCTTAATAATATTGAACACAATTTGGCTTCTATGATCTTTGAACGACACTTCTATAGGTGTGGTTTTATGGATGATACTACTAGAAGATAAGAGACATGCATCTATTACTTTTACATGAATAGGTTTGGATTTCTATACTAAAGGAATTTTATGAAGCTTAATAAATGCCTCATCTATGAAACAATCAAATGCTCTTGAATCCAATAAGACAGTCGTCTGAAGCTTCTAAGGGCCAAAATACAAAAGGATTGTAAAACAATGAGCAAGTTAAGCAGAAAGAGATAAACTTGAATAATTTTGTAATGCTAGATTGTCCAGCTGTATGGTCTTTACTATGGCTAAACATTGTCATTTTCCTAAATAATTGCACTCCTAATTTTGATAATGTGTGGATTTTATTTTTTCGGATAATTATCAATCTTGTGGTCTTCCTTGGTATAATATGGGCATAAACCTTCTTCTATCTAATGCTTCTTTTTTTGTAGACTAAGAGGTTTTAAACATATTGCATCAAGTTGCATGTCTTCTACTTTTGAATGTGAGTTTAAAATAATTGTCGATGTAGTAAGAATATGTTGGATTGCATGTTGTCTTGTTAAAGCTCATGAATGTTGATCTTGACGACATTAAAATAATCAATTATTACATTTTATGGTTTGGCTAATGGCTTCATTGAGTGATTGTGGATTTAAAAGTGATAGAAATAAATCCTTCACATCATCTTTTAATCTCCAATAGAATTGGCTCATTATGGCTTCTTTGTCCCAATTGATGTTGCACACTAATTACCTAAAATCAGATAAATAGATTAATGTAGAGCATGCCCCTTGATGCAATGCTTAAATCTTAGTTATTGATCAATGAGTTTTGTCATATTCTCCAAACGCTTCCATGAAAACTTAAAAGTTGCTCAAAATTGGTGATTTTTTTTCAAACAAGAGAACAAACCATAATAATGTTTGTCTCGTAAGCAAGGTGTTAACCAATCCAACTTGAGATTCTTTTGTTGGATAAGTATCAAGCTTTAGGGCCATTAATAATTGAATTTGATTGACAAACCTTTGGAATTTTGAACACGTACCATCATATTTTTCCAGAAGATTAATTTGAGACTCTTTATATTGTTGAATAGGTGGATTTCTTTGGTGTAGCATATGTAGTATTCCATCTTCAAGTGTAGAAATTGGAAGTAGATACAATCTAGCTTGTCACATTCTGAATGTTACAAAATTATAAAGTTTTGCAACAACCCCTTCAATGTCCGCAATCCTAGCAGATAAAGTAATAAGAGCACTTATAATAGTGTCTAACTTGGACTCGGAAGATTTGGTCATATTAATATCTTGACCTCCAACCATTCTAAGAGAAAGAAAAAATAAATCTATAAGAAGACAATATCAATTTAGATGAGGATAATCTATAACCTCTAAAATGCTTTAAGATTTTCAAGAAGAGAGATGATCCATTATCTTACAAGAAGAACAAAGCATTAATATTGTGATGAAAAAAATATCAATTTAGAGGAGGATAATTTGTAACTTCTAAAGCACTAGTATACCTTTGAGTAGAGAGATAATCCACTCTTTAAAAAAAAAGATCCAACTCTAATATTGAAGATAAGATCAATCTTGACAAACTATCAAGGACACGAGAATATAAAGCAAAAGATTAGAACTCAGATAAGGTTTCAAAAAGAAACCAACAAGAACTTGAATTAACTAGATGAGTACGCAAACAATACCAAGAAAGGTGAGCTAGAACTCTAAGAGATATATTGTTGGAACTGAAGAACTCTTCAACCTTGACTCCTATATATACTCTTATCTAGGACGCTTCTTAAGTGGTTTCTATCAAACTAAGAAGCTTCTCGAGCAGCTTCTACCAATTGGGAAGTTTCTAGAACTTCTTCCACTAACTAAGAAGCTTCTTGAACTACTTTCACCAACTAGGAAGCTTCTCAACTAACTTTCATTAACTCAAGAAGCTCTAGAATATTCTAGAAGGTTCTGTAAACCTCCAAAGTATATGTTCCTAATACTATTATTATAATTTATCTATTTATAATACTTTGAGTATAAAAATTAATATTTTAAATAAATAAGATATAAACTTATTATATTTAAATAAAATATGATACTATGGTTATTTACATATTAAAATTTATAATAAAGATTTAACCACCACTTATAAATTTTTTTTTTTTTTTTATTTAAGCTAGTAATATCTATTAATTTCATGTATAAGAACTTTATAGATTTGATATTGGTAAACGTGATTTTTTTTGTGTATCTAGATTTATTTAAGATAATAATTCTTATTAAATTATAATATTATGATTATTCCATCTTTTTCAAATTTAATTTAGTTTTTCTTTTTTTTTCTTTTTTTTCTTTTTTGTATCTTACTTAACTTAATCTAATATATTTATTTGATACAAAAGATTATATTTAATTTATAGACTATATATAAGATTAGTTTTATATTTTTTTATTTATATATATATATATATATATATATATATGTGTGTGTGTGTGTGTGTGACAGAGTATTTATTTATGTGTCTTTAAACATATAATTTGATCATTTTTTTAAACTCATATATTTGTTATGTAATATGATTTGAAAATTATTAAAGATTTAGATTTTGTTCTTTAATCTATCTATCTATCTATCTAATTAGATAGAAAATTTACATAAATATAAACAAAGTCATTGCTAATTAGAAGTTATATTACAACAAAAAATATATATATATATATATATATACACACATATTTTAAAGAATTATATATATAACTTATTGTTGTTAAATTTTAATATGAACTTAAAACTTTTGTACAATATATTATATTTTCATCAACATATCAAAAGTCTTAACAACCACAAAGTACAAATCTTCCATGATCTTGCCAGTTAAAAACCTCTTCCAACCTCCTATTTCAATAAAGGGGCACTTTTTGCAATTGAAATGTCTAATTCATTGTAGGGTGTTTCTTCTTTGAATAATTTAATCATAAGTTAACCTTATACTTCTCAACAATCAATAATGGATCTTTGATTTATTTTTTTTAATTATTTTTTTCTGAATTGTCTTTTCAGTTTTTTAGTCACAGTAACACCTATGATGTCTCTATTCTTTACCAGTGATATCAAACACAATGTTTTCTATATTTTATTCTCCAATATATGTTCAGTAGCTTCTATAAAAACCTTCTCCTTGGATATGCCTTCTGACTCAAGCATTGAACATCTTCGTGCACCAATTCAACTCTGTGCAGCACTTTGAAGTCACATTTGTGCGATATTAAGATCCATCCTTCAACAATAATTAAATTCATGTTACACATTCCACAAGCCAAACTGGTGGTCAATGGTCAATCAGTAAGGAATATTTGCTACCGTGAAAACAGGACCCACTGATTGCAATTACCTATTCCACTAGCAATGATATCAATTCTCCCACTCACTTCCATTTGAATTGTACCACTCTCAAGGAAGATTTAATCAATTAGCACATATCACCAGAAAGATGGCATGTTTTTATGCTGTTTCAACAAATGTTACTATTACTGCAGTTGGTGAAACATCGCATGCAACGTTCTGCCTCATTTCTAAACGCTTCTACATAATGATTTGATTACAAAAAGATACATTTTCACAGTGGTCCATTTCTTGTGAGAAGTTTTGGCTTTAAGTGTTTCGATATTTCTTACTCATAGAGAAATTGCACTTCGGTAATCTCTGCATCATTTTACAGTAGGTAGTGGACGTTGGTTAGTGTGAAGATGTACGTTAAAATATTGACTGTGACAAGAACCCCGTACAATCGGATTAGAGTTACGATTGTCATCAGAACTCAGTGGGTGATGTGTAGACAAAGTAGGATCTACACCAACACAATTTGGAAGAAGAGGCCAAGCCCACACTCCGTAGGAGTAAGAAAGTATTTAAACAAGTTGACGAGGTACACCGTGAAAGTGGACGAGGCGCACCAGACCGCCACCAAGATTGCAATGTAGGAGTAAGGCAAGACTGGATACTGAAGCCAACTTATATTGCATCGAGGTTGGACAAGGTATTTACCGAAATTCAGGCAGCAGAATGCTGAACTTGAAACAAATCGACAGCAACTACATATGCTAAGTACCATCTATACAACGACTTGCTTCGAATTTAGAAACGTGTGAACCAGAAGAAATCTAAGACACGACGCGCTGAAACAGAATGTCCTGTTTACAGAGGATGTTACCGTGCTTACAACAGGAAACTAGGGCCCGCAGTGTGTATGGTGGGGCTAAATGCCAGTAACGTGAAACCAAAACGCGTGTACTCTACCTTCTGATCGCATCTAAGCGTCCTCTGGATCCTCCTCGTATTCGCCCTCCTCCTCCGCACTTGCATCTTGATACTGCTGATATTCGGACACCAAGTCGTTCATGTTGCTCTCCGCCTCCGTAAACTCCATCTCGTCCATACCCTCGCCGGTATACCAGTGCAAGAAAGCTTTCCTCCTGAACATGGCCGTGAACTGCTCACTCACTCGCCTGAACATCTCCTGGATTGAAGTAGAGTTACCAATGAAGGTCGAAGACATCTTCAGACCCGTCGGAGGAATGTCGCACACGCTCGACTTCACGTTGTTGGGAATCCATTCAACGAAGTACGACGAGTTCTTGTTCTGCACATTTATCATCTGCTCATCAACCTCCTTCGTCGACATCTTGCCTCGGAACATCGCCGACGCGGTCAAGTACCTTCCGTGCCGGGGATCGGCAGCACACATCATGTTCTTCGCGTCCCACATTTGCTGGGTCAGCTCAGGAACTGTCAGCGACCTGTACTGCTGGGATCCCCTTGATGTCAGGGGTGCGAAACCAACCATGAAAAAGTGAAGACGCGGAAACGGAATCAGGTTCACCGCCAATTTCCGCAGGTCAGAGTTCAGCTGGCCGGGGAAACGCAGACAGCAAGTAATACCGCTCATCGTTGCGGAAATCAAGTGATTCAGGTCACCGACTGCAGAGAAAAAAATTCATGTGCGTGTGATGACACAATAGCTATGGGGAGTATTCAGAACACAGCCATAACCATCAATAAAAGGACTAAGGCAGACAGTGTAAAATAAACGAATGCGGGAATCACTTCATTGCACTGAAAAAATGTAGAAAATACTACTTACACGAAGGGGTGATCAATTTTAAAGTCCGGAAACAAATATCATACAGAGCCTCGTTATCCAACACCATACACTCATCAGCGTTCTCCACCAACTGGTGAACGGAAAGAGTAGCATTGTAAGGTTCCACCACAGTGTCAGACACCTTAGGCGACGGGAACACTGAAAATGTCAGCATCATTCTGTCGGGGTACTCCTCACGGATTTTTGAGATCAGAAGAGTTCCCATTCCCGATCCAGTCCCTCCTCCCAAAGAGTGGCAGACCTGGAACCCTGCACAATCGCACATAGAATTTTAATCATCTCGCAACAGGCCTCGTACAAGAAGAAATGTGATTCTATTAATCAAGAAGAGAAGTACATGCCTCAGAAAATGTCAGTAAGAAAAAATAGTGTTCCAGAGATAGATCAAGAGAATACAAACCTTGCAAACAGTCGCAGCTCTCAGCCTCCTTCCGCACCACATCCAAAACAGAGTCAATCAACTCAGCTCCCTCGGTGTAATGTCCCTTCGCCCAGTTGTTACCCGCACCAGTCTGACCAAACACAAAGTTATCCGGGCGGAAAATCTGTCCATAAGGACCAGACCGAACGCTGTCCATAGTTCCAGGCTCCAAATCCATCAACACTGCGCGTGGCACGTAACGGCCGCCGCTGGCCTCATTGTAATACACATTGATGCGCTCCAATTGCAAGTCGGACAGACCCTGGTAGGTTCCGGTAGGGTCGATCCCGTGCTCCTCGCACACAACCTCCCAGAACTTAGCTCCGATCTGGTTCCCGCACTGCCCTCCCTGAATGTGCAAGATTTCCCTCATCTTGACTATGCTCAACCTCACAAAGGAACAACAGACCTTAGTTCCAGCACCAGAAGGTGTCGCGGGAACCTCCAGATACCACTGGCAGCAAGGGGAGGGAAGACAGTCCTGCAAGCACACTGAGGCAGATTGAGGCAGAGGGAGAAAGATAAAGGAACCCCCTGCCCGTGGGCATAGGTGTTTCTCATGAGAGAATTTCTCGAGACCGTTGGATCTTACATCGAACGTTCAGCGATTCTCGGGCAGCTCACGGTAAATTTTTGGTTTCAGAGAGGCCAGTCTAGTTTTGAACTTACCGCTAACAGCAACAGAACCGTTCTCAAGGTCAAGGTCCAATCTTAAGGTCTACGGTCGAATGGGAGGGTTGCTTGATTTGAATTCCTTCGACGAAGTCTATCTACCACGGGAAACGTTTTAATGCTGTTTGTCTTTGAGTGGAACATCTACGAGTAAAGTAGCCTAGTTCGTCTTGCGGGACTTTATAGTTTTTTACTGAGGAGTAGAAATGCTGTATCACAAGAGAGCCAAGCCGCTTCAAATTTCAAAGTCGGCCGAAGTGACAGTTCCGGACCCGCTCGGAAGCTTCGAATCAGACCTTGAAATCGCCGTCAAGGCTAAGAATTGTGAACATTGCATGAAGCCTAGAGGATTTCAAATTTTACTCCGCTTTCGGTGAGTTGTTGCAGGCATTTCCTCACCAGCCAATGGCTATGCTCGGCTTTCAATACCATCTCCTCAACTCTTCTTTCGTGATTCTAGTGCCGCCATGTGTGACAAATTCCTCAGGATTATTAGAGATCTCATACCTGGCTTCACGGATACCCGCATACATCCCTCTGTCTGGATATAATTAGTTAGTGTTTCTTTGGAAAACAATCGGTCCCGCACACGACACATTCCGGTGGTTATTTAGGCATGAATTATTCGGTCTAGCTGACGAGTATAATGTGCAATGGATCTGGATCTGTCGATGAGGTGCCGTCATTAAAGGATTTCTAAATTAGTTGGTTCATTGCCCTGCGACTCGTTCTAAGGGCTTGGATTGCTACAATGCCGCTAGAGTGAACTAATGCCAAGTGATATGAGGTGTCCATGATCCCTACGGCGCTCGGGCCCGATGGAGCAGGCCACACTTGAAGTGGCAATTTGGAAACCTACCTTCAGAGCTCACACACGACGACGTTCGGGGCCCTTCTCGATTTAAGACACATCCTGCGATAAACATTCGAGTCCAGCAAAACCGAAGTCGGCGTCGTATTTTCCTTTTCTGCAGCGTTCATTGCAAAGCTTGTATGATACTTTGAGAACCACTTTAATGAAGGCATAATCTTAAGCAGCTGGGTGTGACCAACCCACACATTATTGGACAGGTGAATCTGAACTATTGATTAAAAATACATGTATGTCAAAAAAATAATACAAGGTTTTGTTTCGAATATTCAAAAGAATACTGCTTTTAAATGTGTGTACGCATATCACTATCATTATTCATTCAAAAACAATGAAACAAACATAATGCCAAGAATATGATAAAAACACATTGTAAGGTTTAATTTAAACAATACGAATCTTCAATGTATGATGAATTGGTAAATATCTTAGTTTAAAATGATATTGTCTTAACATTTTCTAAATAAGTAAATTATATCTATCCATCTGCATGTATGTGGGTATACATACTTTGTTCTATGTTAACAAAGTTGATTAATTAAAGATCGCAACTTAAAAAAACGTGTAATATTTTGAACTGTTTGTTCTTATAACCAAATTTATGAGTAAATATATAACTGCATGTGTTATGTTTTTTAAATAAATTTATGAATTGTCTACAAAAATTTGTTCCTTCTCTCATATGCATAGAATTCACACAATAATTCTTTCAACTTGCAAATAAAGTAAAAAAATATTCCTTTACTTGCGAAACTGATGTGATAAACTAGTTTATAAGTATAATCTATCCATAATTATTGTATAAATTATTAGCACTAAAATACTCTAATACTTATTAGTAGATGTTTTATACAATAGCATGACTAAAAAATAGTATCACTAATAATCAACCATAATATAATATAAAATTAGTATATATCATTTTTATTTATATATTTTTATATATAAAAATAAAAATAAAGAGTGGATGTTATTTTTATAGTATTAACTTATTTAGTAATATATTTTTTAACATTCAAGTTAACTTATGTGCATTTAATAGTTGATGTTCAAATGCTATGTCATTTTCAAACAATAAGTTTAAATGGAAATGTATTTTTATTCTAATATATATAAAAATCCCAACAAAATAGGAAAATATATATATATATTACTTACTTCTTTAAATTACATAAATGTGTACATATCAAAGAAGTATTGTTAGTATTGATATCCATGGTTTTATTAATTTATTCTAAATACTTGATTTTTTGCTTAAATCATTTACATTTTCACATATATATATGTATGTGTGTGTTTGATTATTTCATTATTTTAACTTATTTCTATGACTTTATCACTTAAATATACTTATATTTAGTTATTATATATATATATATATATACATATATATATTAGCATTGACTTCATTCATGGTAAAAGATCTTTGTATTTTAAAATTTTATGTATACAATTGTATATATTTATATTTAAACTTTATGCATGTGTACTAGTTGAAATATATTTAAGGAAGTACTAAATATAAAATGAATTCTTTTAGAGAATCATTAGGTAGACACCTCCTTGTTACTTCATGGACACCTTCCTTTTGCAAGTATAAAAATACTTAGAGATTCATTATAGAAGTTCCAAGCAACCACAACAAAATAGCTAACTAGACTTACAATATATATATATTTATATTGTTAAACTCTTGTCTCTATAGACCAAGACAATGTAATCAACTTTTACTTTTGAGGAACTGCTAGGAAATAAAAAAATAAAAAAATAAAAAATATATACATATTATAAGTTTTGTTAGCTATTTTATTGTTGTTGCTCGGAACTTCCATAATAAATATGTAAGTATATGTTACATTTGCAAAAGGGAGGTGTCCACCTAACATTTTTCTTTTTTTATTTTATTAAACTTTGTTACAAGAATTTATTTTACTTTTATGATTTCTACAAATAATTTGCTGCAATTAATGTTATCATTCAATATTTATTCCATTCTTTTAAACAACCACAAAGCAAATCAATATGAAAAAAATTATGCAGTTATTTTTTGTTTACAATTATGTAACAATTTTGTTTACAGATGTGTACATGTTTAATGTTTTAATATTTGTTAATTTTTATACCTTAAAACTAGGTTGTTAGATTTTCAATTTAGGAGTTGTTCATTTTAAACTTATACTTACAACTTTAATAATATTTTTTAATATATAAAGTTCAATTTATAATTTTAATATAGTGTGTGTTTAGATATATATATATATATATATATATATTACATACATATGTAATTCACATTTGTTTTTCTAAAATTTCTCAAATACAAAATGTGTATGTCAACTTTTTTTTTGTGCACACTTGATGTTGCAAGTATTACTTGATAACATGTGCATAAATATTAAACCACTTAAAGTCATCATAATCACAATAAAACTAAACCTCAACTACATCAGTTTTATTTTACACCACCATCATACTGTCAAAAATATTGAATTCATCAAATCCTATCATTGACCGGTGGGAAAGGGCGGAGAGTGAGCGGCGAGCAAATTAGGGTTTCAAGGGGAAAGGACAACCAGCATGTGGCCATGGCAGTGATGGGGAGAGGCTCGCAGGCTGGCTGGCCATCACCCAGCTCACATGGGGCTGGAAAAATCGTCTGCCGCAAACTGGTGGTCCCTCTGTCTGGCATACCCCAACCGGCGGTGGTGGGCGTACGACTGCATCATGACCGCGACGGGGCAGCCGCTTTGCTGGAGCGCTTTGTGATGGTCTGAGCCATTCATTGCCCCTCGTTGATCAAGCGAAGCTCTCCATCGTCGAGGTGGGGAGAGAAGGATTATTGCATCGATGTTCGGAGCCCCATCTCATTATTTGGGCCCCTAGTCATTGCTGGAATCATACCACGAAGGCCCTCCGACCGCGTGATGGCGCTTGTCATTCCTTGTGGCACCGCCGATCTCGAAGGCCCACGCATCTTTACCGTATCCGAAGCCAAGGTACAACGTTTCAATTGTTTCGTATACGAATCATGTAGTTCCGCAACCCTACCTCTTCCGTACAATGATTCAAGGGGTTGGGAAGCTGTAATTGCACTTCTTCCCAATTCCAGCGCATCGATTCATCTATCTGAGTCGATGGAAGTCCAGAAAAAACATGGTTTAGTGGGGTGAGTACGAAGTTGATGATCGCTTTCTTGGGGTAGGCGGAAAAGGAGGTATGCAGTACCTGCAGACACTGTAATCTTCGTGACCCCATGAGACTGCAATAACAGAACCCGGTTCCATTTGTATACTGTACATGAAAAAACAAATACTAAATGTCAAAAAAGGCAATATTCGAGATGATCTCGGCTAAGGTAAAAGGGGTTAGCCACTCAACCAAGTACTAAGCTTGTATTCTTACGCAGGGAAGGAGCGGAGGAAAATAAAATCGGCACTGTTGCGTCAGATCAGAGACATGTTCCTGTTGCAGGCCCTGACTGGACGTGATCAATGCGTTTGGTTGACCACAAGTGCGGAACTTTTGTTGAGGGATTTAGGAAGTAAGGTAAGTTCTGGATGGGCATACTGCAGATATGTGACTGCAAGGGCGAACAGCATTACAGTCGTGAAGGGAACGAAGAAACGCTTGACGCAAGAAACCTAAACCCTTGAAGCTGTGAATTTTTGAGACTAAACATCGATTAGATAACTAACGAACGAGGAAGTATTCAGGAGACAATGAAATGCTATTTCTGAGACGTACTTACCAAGTCAAGCAGAGTGTACATCCTGTGGTCTAGATAGCGACCAACCAAAAAGTGGTGTACATGTACGGTATTACTTAATGATGCATTTTCAAGAGAACTGAAAAGAAATGGAAGATTTCCTTACTTTAGTGATCAAGAAACCCCTTCGAACACAACAATGGTGTGAAATAAAAATGAGAAGGTTTTTTCAAGTCTGATCATTGCAAACTTAGATCGAGTCACTTGTTATGAACGATCACCCTTCTGCTTTAGAGTCAGGAGCGGAGGCCAGAAGCAACGGACTGCAATCGTAACAACTGTAAAAGTGCCGAGCAGCTGAAATAGGGCCGTTACTTCACCGCCATGTTGTCAGAAAGTTTCTTGGGCTTGGGACTTTGTAAGGTTCTGGTGCCAATAGTCAGGGATGTCTGCTACATCCTACGTGGTGCAGGAGTAGACAAGGGACACGTCAGTAAGCCCTTTTGGTTTACCCCAATCCATTTCTGCATTTCTATAAAAATAAGAACGTTTAAAACAAGAGAATGGAATAAACTCTCACATCCATGGTCAGAAAGCAGTGATGAAAGCAAGCTTCTTTCGAGTTTCAAATCGTAGTTATGGTGAACTCCTTTGCTGGAGCATGTTGAAAAGGATCTGATTGATTGATACAAAGCGACGTCAACATCTTAAACAGGAGAGAGGGACACTAACCACATGAAAGTTCTGTACTACCAAACCGTGTACATTGTGTGAGTGGGTTGCGGCAACAGTTCTCTTGAAGTGTTTTGAAGCATTACGATGGTCTGAAGCTTTTCAGTACGGTAAAGGTGGGACTACTCACCTGAAACATAACAATGAGGCTTTCAAGAACTGCAGTACTCTCATAGGTGACAGCATCTACGCGGTCCAGGGGATAATATTAATTGCATCTCACAGAGAAAGGACGTCTTCCAAAATCCTCATATAGAGATGCAGAGGAAGAGTGCACCTTTATCTGCTTTAACTCTGCGCATCGGTTTCTGATCATCACCACTATTTCCTGCAGATAATAACATCCTCACCCATTATTGGACTAGCTTCGCAAACTGTGGGCTCGCAAGGGGCTGGCTATATTTTGACCATACATACGGCTGCACAGAATCGGTACCTCAAAGATGGCCCCAGCGCACTTTAGGTTTAGCGGTCATCTGCAAGAGGGAGTAAATCAATTAAAAGAAGAAATGACTGTCAAACAGAATGAACGGGACATAGGATTTGAGCTTCTTCGTCCAAGCTCTTCCTTCTGCTGGGCTAATTTCCCCTACGGCTGGACAGTTACAATGTCGGAAGTGACTGATTCAGAACCGGATACTTCAATGACCGCTCTGAACCCATAATGACTAGGAGAGCAAGCGGAAATTACACATATCTGATATCAATGCAACACGAAAACGTTAAAGCATACATTCACCTGAGATGGTGTGATCAGAGTGCAGCAAATCTTCAATCCTTCTCAAGCTTGTTAGTGCAATTCAACAATCGAGCAAAGTGGTCTCACTTACCTCAACCCTGATTGTTTAAAACTGAAAGCCAATTATATCAATCTCGATGCAAAACCAGGTTTAGAGGGCGATGCGGGGTAAAACAGACGGTCTTAAGAAATATCCCAGAATAATTATCCAGCTTAGTAAAAGATTGAGCGAACTTCCTGAAGCTCTTTGCGAGGAGCATCTCCAGGAGACGGATTTGCAACGACATTCTCTTTGGTTATGTTTCATAATCACGTGGGCAGTGGTGCATTTCTAAATAAAGATTGCCGATGCTGAGGAGGAGGATTCAGAGTCCATAAAGTTCAAATCTTTGATGTGACTCCAGTAGCTTTCATTATATTGGTGATCATTGACGAGAGCTACATCTTTTCTGAATCACCAACCTGCTGATGCGGACCGACGCTCTTACCCATAATAGGCATGGTCGGATTGTTATTGCAGCTGCATCTTACCTGCCGTCTCAAGGTGGAGAAACTTTAGCCAAAACAACCTCCGATTAAGTAATAATCACTGTAAATGCATGCGATAACTTAAACATGCTTAAAACAGGTAAATGAAGTCTCTCCTGCTGATCTTGTTGGTCATGAAAATCTTATACAGCATCCATTACTGGCATAAAAATACTAGAACCCCAAAGTATGCTGAGATGATTGCTCCACAATGTTTTGATGTCGAACACTTGCAGGAATTTCGAATTCATGCACAGCACCCACATCTTTAACGAAATAATCACGAAAAGACGATCAGTAACAGTGTTGCATAACCTCTCTCCATTCAGATGAACTAGCTACCGCTTCCAATCTACCTTCTCATTTTCAAAAAATTATGAACCGCAACCAAAATCAGGTGATCGAGATCAATACTGAGTAGACATTTAGCATCTGTTGTCCTCGCCACAACTTTGAAGATGATTAACTGATGAAATGTTTTAATCTTCATATATATTCAACTTGAATTTCCTCTGAAACAGCAAAGCTAAGACCATGCCCACCGTTCCTATCTGTTACTTTCTCATTCGCAGTGAATTTGTGACATCCTCGATTTCTCCCTCACACAACTATCGAATTCCCATGAATAGGACATCAAAGAGTCGAGACCATCTATCCTCATTACAAAAACTACCTAAATTAACATAATTTACCGTAAGCTAACGTAACGTGACATCTTCAGCGGCCAATGCTCGCAATGCTTGCCGAGCATAATCAGCTTCACATAGAAACTACTACTGCGTACAACCATCTAAATTATAACCAGATACTAACGAGAAAAGCAAGGACGCTCAATTCTAGATTCCATAAACTGCGCACCTGATAGATACGGAATAGCAGATTTTCGTCCGCAGCGTCAAGCTCTTCATCCTCTTTCTTACCACTTGTGAAATGATAGCCAAGTCTCCCCTCTACACAACCACTCCACGCAACCTTGAAGACAACAATGCAAACGATGTCCATTTCAAACAATCAAACTTTCATTCTAAACTCAATTCAGGCCATCTTCACAACGAACAACAATCCTAAGTACCACGCTAACGTGTACCAAGGATCAGGATCGTATTTCTGAGATAAAATTAGTAGAGCAAGGCGCGAGACCAGTGGTAGCAGACAAAGAAATTGTGAAGTGTGTATGAAAATGGCACCGCAGCTGTGTGAAGCAGAAGCATTTTAACGCGACGATGACTACGACGAGGTTCAAATCGAATAACGAGAGCGGAGCATGAACCAATGGAACGCAAATATGAACGTGGTGGAGAGGCGATCGCCATAGCTAAGAGCTCTTCCTCATGATTCCAGCTCACTTCAAATGGCGACTCCGCGCTTTCCCGCTTGGCTGAAACCATCCTCTTCGATGAATGAAACAGATGGATGTAAATTAAGGGGCCGAGCATTCATCCTTAAGGGCACTGTTTCAAGCACAACAATTGTTTGTAATGTTTGTACTTTGGACTTTTCCACGACAGCCTTCTTTCTTGGAACGTGCGCGTTTTCAAACTTTCAGTCAAACACTGGAAAAGTTTATTCTAAAAAAAGGTTATCTTTTGAACTAGTCAAACATAATGCGGTTGATATTTTATCAACATGTGAAACTTAATAATATGCAATATGATAATGAATCACGACGCAGTGTAACAATCTAATATTCATAGAGTCTGATTTTTTCTTAAAATACGTTTTACTACAGTATCTTGAAATAATGGACTCCAGTGTAAATATATATATATATATATATATATATATGTTAACTAATTAAAATTCTATAAATATTTTGTACGTACTTTTAATCTTTGTTGAAATGTGACTTTATAAAACAAATAACCACACTTTGCAATACACTTTAAACATATCTTAATAGAAAAACAATTTACAAACCAATAAAACAAACAGGAAATTTTTTTAAAACTTTGTAAATGAAGTTTCTCAGGTTGAATAAAATTTTAATTTCTTATGAGAACAAATAATAATAATAATAATAATAATACATTGAACATCATGTTACAATTATTTTTGCAAGTTTATAAAAAATGAATAAGAATGAATAACAAATCAAGTCATCTTATAATACAAGTGTATATTAGAGAGTGGCACAAAACATAAATAAACAAAGTAATCAACATATTTAAAGTATTGTTTATTTTATTTTTGATATTAGGCTTATAATTTTAAATTAATAAATACAACAACAATTAAAAAAATCTGAGTTTAAGGTATACTGTATGGCATACCACATGTGATAAAAAAATTATATATATATATATATATATATATATATATTGATAAAATTGTATTTTGGTATTGATTTTGTTTTTACAATAGGAAGGTGACATTTTTTAATCTCCATCAGTTTATTAATGTGATATATCCAATAAACCTAAGATTTTATCTCTTAACACCTATTTAAGTTTAATTTCCAACACCAACTATAACCCTTTATATTAAAAAGACAATGAAGAATAAATTTTGAAGTCAATATGGTTAAAAAGAATGTCTTTATTATTATTATTATTATTATTATTTTGCAAAATACATGCTTAATTATTGGCCTATTATCCTGATAAAAATACATTTAAAAACTACAAGTCTAGACAATTATTAATTATGTACTGCTTACTGAGCTCATTCTTTAGGAAATTAATTAGCTAGTAAAATGCAACAGTTAACAAATTATGTCTCAAATTTATGAAATGTAATAGTACACAATAAGTACTTTACTGATTTGGATATTAAAGAAAATAAAAACAATGTAAAATATTGATGCAAGCAACTGTGCACCATATATTATTCTGAAAATCAAATGAAAAATTAGAGACATATATATATTTAGTTTGGTTTTTTGTTTTATTATATAAATATACATGCTTTTTCTTTATTGATATAACTTTTTTGGATCACTAACTGCAAGGTTGAACTAAGATCTATAAGAAGGAACAATTACAATACTAAATTGATTTATTTCTTTCAAATATGGTGCTAGATTTCTTCTTGAGCACTATATACTTATAATAAATATACAGAAATTATCAATTTTATATATTTGAATTTTTTTATGGTTATCATAAAAGACTATGAACTTTTAATACTGTCAGACTATTAATTGAATTACAATAATCATAATATTTTAGTTCGAAAATACAAATATTGTGATCAAAATCATGTTACTAGGTAAAATATATTATTAATAAGAGGTAGCTTGATATTGTATATACAAAGTTCTTTTAAAAATTAATCGTACTTGTTATATTACATATTACAAATTACATATTACAAAAAACTATTTATAATCATGATTTCAATTTTTAGCAATTTCAAAAAACAACACTTTTATTTCAAGGAAAACATCAAATTTTGAAACTCTAAGAAACACGTGATTAAAACATATCCTTAAAGTTGTTTAAATAAAATTAAAAATGCTGTACAAGATTTATTTTTTATTTTTATTATTATTTATTTTTTGTTAACTTGTATAAGAAAAACCAATGTTTTTTTATTTTATTATTTGAATAACAAACATATGGATTTTCTATTGGTGGTTTAATAGTCTTCAAAAACTATGCCACTAGCATCCTATCATAGCACTACAAAATAATTTGAACTAATTTAATGTAAGTTTCAATGTATGAATGATTTGACTATACTTCTAATTTTGAAAAACTCTAAATTTGTAATGCTATTTTTATGGCAATAATATTTGTTTTATTCAGAACAATCTTCAATTTGTAGTGAAATATAAATTTGTAAAAGTCGAAATTTGTAATGCAATTTAATTTTATAAAAGGAATTGAAGATTGCCATGTATGAATTTTAGTTTTGTATTTATTAATTCCTCAATGCACTCAAATGGATAAGAATATGATGTATATCTTTTTATTGAAAATAGTAATTACTCATTGCAATATGTCTTATAATTGGCCAATAGTAAATTAGGTAATATATAAAATTACTGGTACTTGTAAACAATTATTATGTTTTTTTATTATGACTTATGAATATTGTTTATAGTGTTAGAATTCATTTATGATATGTGTTACAAGTTTAAAATATTCAAATAATATTTAAGAAGGAGAAAACAATAATGTACTAATACAAAGAAAAATGTCATTCCTTGTGATTGAATAAGAAATTTTCAAAATTTATAATCATATATAGGATGACTTTTCAAGAGGAAATAGAGAAATAAAAATAAGATAATAAACATAAACTGAAAAATATGATGCTTGTCTATGATTAAATTTTAAAAGGTGTTAGAGTTCAAATTGTAATAAACTTTGAGTATAGCTTCATCATGTAATAGCTAGAACCTTAATTTTTTAAAATTCGTGTTTAAATAACTAATTAATTAATTAATAGTATTAATTTCATAATTTAAAACAAATACTTTTACTAATTATAGATCTAAACACTTGCATGACAATTCTGAAATATTCTCCCAGAATTAAATTATGTTACGGTGATTTTATTTTTTGCCTACAATTGATAAGCTTTATGTCAAAATCCTAAGAGAAGTATGCTTATGACCACTTCATAAGAATAATACGTTTTTATTCTGGAAAAAAACAGAAGAAGACTGAAAATATGAATCAAATTAAAATTTGGAAATCACAATTAACAGTAGAAAGACAATCTTATTACACATGGATGAAAAGCTTTGGATGGAGGGATAGATGTATGGCAATAATCTTTCTTTTATTCAGAACGACCTCCAATCGCCTCAAGTATTATACACTATTTATTCCATGGATCTTACAAGATCTGATAAGCTCTTACAAACCCAACAATAATCATGTGATTAGGGCGAATTAAACACCTTATTGAAAGCCCTCCTACTCATCTGCTTATCACAGGCCTCGTTGAGGGCCCCATTACAAAAGTCACAAGAAGCACAGAAACCATTCATTCACAACTCCCACATTCATTCACAACTTCCACATTCATCCTCACCATCATCCAGGGAACGGGTTCAGGAAGGGCAGAAGGGGGCGGCCGGCGCAGCACATCTTGACCAGCGATGTGCTCACGACTACCTGCTCCCTTACCCAGAACCAGACCTGCAGCAATAATCTATTCAAATCGCCGGGGAGCTTTCATTCATCCAAAAAACCGCCTTCCTCGTCCATTTTCAAATCATCCCTTATTCCATATAACCCAACCATCGAAGTTTGATGATAACTGTGGTCATCCATCCAGGAGCCACCTTCGAAGTTCGATGAAGAAGGGAGTGGAGACTTGTGGGGGAGGAGGATTGTTTGAATGTGTAGCTTCAGGTCTGCCATTGCAACAGTATTGTAATTTTCCAATTCAGTTTTGGGAATGCGGAGTTATTCGAGGGTTTAGACAGTAACCCGCGAGATGCACACATTATAGGCGGTTTTTAAAAAATATTCGCTGTATTTTTTGGGTTTTTATTTTTATTTTTTAATTTATTGTTTGTGTTATTGTTGTGGTTGTTGTTTAAAAGCTACTTAGTTAAGTATTTAAGAAGAAAATTTTTCGTGCGCCATTTTGGTGCTGTTTGGGGTTTTTGGAGACTGGGAGATATCGTGATTGCTTGCTGCAGTGGGAGTGAGTTGAAGGATGATGTGGATTTGAAGCGCAAGTGCGAGGTTGCCAGGAGTTTGGTTGCATATGAATTCTCATGTAGAGGGGAGGAGTGAAGAAGCGGCGGCCACGCATCTTGTGTGCGTTTGGGGGTAAATGATAGATCGTTTCTCGGCGCCAGTTGATCGTGGCAAAAATTTCAAGTTTTTTGTAGTTGAAGATTAGGTTTGGTGAATCCTCTTCTGTGAATTGTTCCTTATCCTCCACGGTTTCCCCTCCCGCCAGACGTTATTGGAAATGTTATAGTTCCTGTCAGTTGTTGTATCTTTCAGTGGATGGAGGAAGCATAATCAATTTGATCGGCTGCCATCGTTGACTGCAGTATGTAGTCATCTCTTAACTTAGATTTTGCTACTCGGCTGCCATCGTTGAGGAATTGCAATGGAAGCGTATGATTACAGAGTTTAAGTTGGAGGTTTTCAGGGGTGATAGGTTTTGGTTGTCGATCTCAGGATTCAGAACTTGGTGGGAATTTGGTTCTGTGCCTGAGTGGATGATGCTGTGCTCTCTTCATTCTGTTCTCCGAGTTGGGCAATTCCAGTTATCGTGATTTCAAGCTATCAGCTGACTCGCGGGCATTACGCGCTGTACAATAGCGTGCAGTTAATATTTGATTTTTAACCAGCAGTCCTGGGCAAGGCAGTAGTATTTGATGTTTCGTTCCAAGACTGTGCGCACGCAATGATATTTAAATTCACGTAAAAAGTCGATTGATTTCCACTGGTACAATGCACGGGGCTTGGAAGATACTGTCTTGGGCTGCGGGTAAAGGGGATGAGGAAGAGGCCTCCAAATTTTCTTCGGGTTCGGACTTCACTTCCCCGGTGAAGAATTCATGGATTCCAGGAGTAGGACCTGACGAGGAAGAATTCGTAAATACTCCTGGTCAGGTCGAGGACGAGAAGATGCCAGGGAGCCCTACTTCCAGTAAAAGCTCCAGTGCCAGTGGTCATGGACGAAGTGATCCGAGCAGCAGTTGGGCTGATGCTGACATTGAAAATTCATCTCAAAGTTCATTGTTAAGTTTAGTAGAGGAGCCTGAAGATCCTTTGGCGCAGCGCTTTCGGAAGTTTCTGTCAGATGCTGAAGCTGCAGTGACTCCTCCATCTCCGAGCTATGGTAATATGCGCTTCTTGATGTACTCACATGTTGGAATCACAGTTCGCAGTCATCGATTTGAATTGAGATATTTCCAAGTATTGTGTGTTGGTTTAACTAAGCAGTCGTGAAGAGAGCTTCAAAACATGTTATATTGAAGCCTGATCAGTTTTGAAATTTTATTGCAGGGCCAGAAAGAGTACGTGGTTTTGAGAAGACAAGATTGAGAAAGAGGGGATCGGCTCCTTCAGCTGGACTGAAACAATCACAGATGGAAAAACTTGAGAAGCTGATTCCCTTAGACAAAGGCTGGGATCATCTGTATCCCAATGTGGTGGAGGAGCTGTTCTCTTGGCCCTGGATTGACCTTACGGAGCAGCAACTTGCATTAGGGAAATTGGAATTTAAAAAATTTATGGTCACGCTGAGCTGTCTTGGAGAGTAAGTTTCTAAATCTAGACTTGAGTTTTCATCCTCATCGAATTTGCTGCGGGTCAAGTTTTTCTGAAAAAGCATGTTGTAGTTTGTAATTCTCTCGAACATTGAGCATGGGTATCACTGTCAAGGAGATTGAAATAAAAATGATGGTGCAGCTTAGGTCTTCCACCGGAAAAGGTGCTAACGCTGGAACAAATTAAGAAGCTAGAGAGATTGTCTTTGGAAGATATTCCTGGATACGTTTCTCGGGAAGTTGCGATCAGCAAAGGTGTTCGGAATGAAGCCTTTCCTTACATCAGGGTAAATTCAAATCCTCTGTTTCTGGACCAAGCTTTTTGCAGTAATCAGTCTTATTGTTGTGTTGAAGATTTTCTTATTTTCTTTTGTTCATAATTTGCTACTGACATGTTTAATATATACGACTACTTGCCTCTAAGCTTATAGCAGGTCTATAAGATACGAAAAGTCCATGTTTGATTGCTTTTGAGCAGAAACGCATGTATTGATAAGTCATTCACTTCAGCGACGTGTTTACCCTTCTTTAGGCATCTGTTGCAGGAGGCACGTTTAAGTTAACAGGGTTTGAACATGTTAGAATTCTATTCACCTTAACCACTAGTAACTCAACTGGGTGGGCGGAATAGAACTCAAAAAATTGTCATTACTGTCGATTGAAAAGGTTTTTATCTGTTCGAATATTCTAAGGACATAGTTTGCTGATATGCGAAATGTTGACAGAAAGATTGGCTGACTAAGGGGCTATTTTCATTCGAGTGTAACGTCGATAAACATGGCGTTTGTAAGTTTAAGGTAAGTTTAAAGCACCAGTATGATTTAAACAATGGCCTATCGATAACGAGACTTGCGGATTTTACTGTTACTGATTTCAAATTTCGTGCTCCTTACCTCATCTACAAAGCATCTTTTTTTCAGTGTGTAAAGCCAAGATCAACAAGTACTTTGCTGCATCGGATATTTGGCGACGACAGAGTCATGCCTGTTTACTTTAATGAGTTTCCAACTGAAGACAAGTTTCAACTGGTTCGAGATGGTATTTTAGTCGGCCTGCGACGATACCGACTCTGGAGTATGTCGTGGAATAACCTACAACTATTGAAGAGGTTGTGTGTTATGATATAGAGGATAGAATATGGTTGCTCATTTTAAATGAGTACTTCGTTTACATTTTGGTTCAACTTCTTTGAGTATGACGCCGTGTCGTGTTTTTTACCCAGGTTTCAAGGATTCTGGAAAGGGTGACTTCAGAAACAGAACCAAACCCTATGGTAAGAGTTTTCTACACTATCCTCGTGATCATAGCATGTAGTTTACACTTTCAGTTTATTGTACTACAAGAAGTGAACTAGCTTGTTGCATTGTGGTAATTGCCTCAGGTTGTTCAAGAAGTGATAGGGGATGAAATTCCACCCTTTTTTTTACTATCACCATACAAATTACCTTTCTACAGTAGGAGAATTTGATGTTGAGCATCTTAGGTATTCAGAGGCGCATATGCTTTCTGGGGGAAGATTTGTAGTTTTCCTTCTTTTTTAATTTCCTTGATATAGGGAATAGGTAAGATCCTTTGTAACAAGAGGTTTTAAACCGAATCAGTCTTTAATTACTATAGTTGTATACATGGCGTAGTTGTATTAAGCAAGATTCATGTCAATGGTAGATACAATACATGTGTTCTTATCGAGTAGTATACATAATCTCTAACTTGAACTACCTCTTTTCATTTGATCGATAGATAGGTCTGTCCAAATGTGTACCTTGTTAATGGGACTTGATTGTGGTCTATACTTAGTCATGGTGGAAATGTGTATTGAACAGCTAAGGATTATCAAAGAGCTGTAAAATGCTTCTTTGTCTGCACCGAGTCTTTAGCAGATGTCGATCTTTCTGATCCAAATTTCAAGTATTTCACCCGAATAGAGGCTGCTCGCTGCCACATAATGCACATTCATACAATGCCCACAATGCCTAGGTTTGCCTCCCGGTAGGTGCTTTGAACCTGTATCTGTCCACAGTCTGAGCTAGCCTCCACAATGAATTCAATGAATGATTCGTCGGTATTAAGTCCTGAATAACCTTCATTTATCTCATTTTATTTTATTCGATTTTTTGGTATAAATACAATGGACATGTCGATCTTTCCCTTTTAACTTACCTAGTTCTTTATCCATCGGTTCGGTGCAACTTCGGGTTGAGGGTTCAGGTTACAACTGGCACTTTCCAAGTCTGTTACAGCCAACCTTAATTGGGATGAAATTGAAGTCAAACAGATCCCGGACATTCTTTCAAAGGTACAGCTGTTACAAACATATCGATTTTTCCTTCCTCTGATGTCTGATATTTAAGTACGAGTATGTTTTTGGTGCAAAAATCTTCCCAATCCATGCTGTCTGGTATTTTTCTCGGAATCAGAGTGAAATATAATCGAAGTATCCCTTTTGGCTTTCCTAGTTCATGTGCTTCAACGCACTTTCTTGTTGCATTACCTAGTCGTTTCATCGTTTGCAACTATTCGCAACAAATTTAGAAAAGTGTGTTATTTTCCAGTGCCACGAATTCTTACTTGAATGTAATCGTCTTGCAATGTCTTGACAGACTTTAGACAACTCGGGGAAATTTATGGCTCACACAGAAGGCACATCAGAGATCTCACCTGATGTTGCAAGGCTCTTACCATGTTCTGTCTTTAAAGGAAGAGTTGGTGAACCAAAGGTGTGTTTGCTACGTGGATGAACATGGGAATGGTTGACCTGATTTCATCGTCTTTTTAGACAGTCTCAGCAAGCAGTAAAATTAGAGTAAGAAGTTCGATGAGTGAAATGGGTAGTGTACCAGAAGCTGAACTGGAGATTCGACTAATTTAAAACTGAATAAATCTGCACCTCTAATGATTCTTTGTTCACAGGGTTATCCAACATTAGTGCAAGGCTGTCTTTTCTGGAAAGGAATGGCAATAAAGGGTACTTGGCAAGTGAATCATCAGGTATTTGAGTTTTCTCATTGTTTCATCCGAAATTGGACCATGGCCGTCGTCAGATTGCTAATCACTGTCGAAATTGGCTTGGATGCTTTTCACACGCGTAGCCTGTAGTCACTCTCTGGTTCATGATAAGTTGGTTAACTCTTTGTTGTATTACAGTGTGTTGGACAGAATTGGGTTACTTGATAAACGAAAATATGCATAAGCGTGGAGTTGATGATTTCATAGCTCAATATGTTCTGGATTTTATTTTGTTTTTCTGCAGTTGAAAGGGCTGCAAATCCTGTACCGACCATCAATGGTGAAGGTCACAACTGACCCTGTTTTGAAAGACATTCCCACTATCAAAAGTTTTGAAGTTGTGAACACCAATATGTGGTATGTGGGTTGAAGTTCCCCTCTTGTGCATATCTTAATTTTTATTATCAAGAATTTGTTGTGAGGGATATCCATTTTATCGACGAAGTCAGTGTGTGTGGAAAATAGCAGCAGGTATTTGCTTTAGTTTAAGTATCATATTCAATTGACGATTTAGGATGAGATACAAGTTTACATTTCTTGTTTGATACGTTACTTCAAATCTCTAGCCAGATTTTAATGAAGACATTAAAGTTGTGTGTTTGTTGTTGCCAGTTACAAGCTAAAAGAGGAGGCAAGGTTGTCTCAGGATTTGATTATTCTTCTGTCCATAAATAACGTTCCAGCTTCGTTCTTCCTGGAACTCGTGGAGAAAGCTCTTGAAAATCTTCGCACTTTCTTTACTGTGCGGGGCCAAGTCTTCAGAGGTATATAGACGTTACCTTTGAGCTCTGAAGTGTCTTTTCTGTCTTGGTCACTGTTTGTTGCAAGGTTGTTATGTTCACTCGTATTCCAATGCTCTGGTGTTCTAGTCTAATATTTTGTCAATCATGTGGATTATACAGAATTGAAAAGTTGTTCCCCAGACTACGCTGTTGGTGACCAAACACTTCGTATGATCATGGCAAATATTCCCATGAGCAACCCTCAGATGCAAAACAATCTGAAGAAGATAACGCAGGATAAGATCACACTTCTGAGAAAAGGTTGTTTGCCTCTGCCCCAGAGTTATTATCTCATGGGCACTTCCGATCCTACCAAGGAGAAGGTTCTGAAGCCAAACGAGGTTGCGATCGTTAAGTAAGTAACCTCTCTTGAGCCCCTTCAGACAGACAAAGATTTCGTAACATGTCTTTTTTTAACGATTTGGAATGTGCAGGAATGGCGAGAAAGTTTTTGGGAAGGTTCTTGTTTATAAGAATCCCGGAAAGCATTGGGGGGATGTGCATATCTTTGATGCTGTATGGGACGAACGACTCAATCCGTATGTGGGCCCTACAAAGCACTCCATCTTCTTTTCTGTTCGAGGTAATCGGCCGGTTGTAGATGAAATTGCCAACAGTGACCTTAGCGGCGACCTCTTTTGGGTTTGCTCCAATGCACAGGCAAGTGGTTTTCTGTCCTGATTTCTACATCACAAATGGACACGATGAATTATTGAATGGATTGAACTTTTAGTTGCAAAATGTTTTTGAGGTCGTCGTTCTCAAATGTTATATTTTGCAAGCTCAGAGTTGTTTGAATTTTCTGCAGTTGATCACTTTGTTCACTCCTAGCCTACCTTGGAAGAGAATAGGGGAGAAAATAAACTATCCCATTGGGGATGGCCCCAGCAACCTCACATCCAGAGCTCTTGAATATACGCTGTTTGACAAATTCTTGAAGAGTCGTTTCACACCTTAGTAAGAAACGCTGAACCTTTTTGAATGAAAATTCTGTGCTGGATCTTGAATATAATAGTCATGTATAATTGACCTCTAGCGGACTGGCTTACGAAGTTGCCTCTCGAGCAAACACGAACATGATGGTCTAACCGTGCTGGCTGGATGATTCCTCAGTAAGCCTATGTTGCAAGCGGGTATATTTTGGACAGCACATATGGATCGGTACTTGTCACTTAAAGACGCGGATGAATATTCAGACGAGTTGGAACTGATATCAGAATCACTTGAGGAGTTGATAGATATATTTTACAGAGCCTTGGATGCTGATAAAACCGGTGAAGAGCTCTGTCTACATCGACACACATTTGCTTGGATGTCTGTATGTATTCTCCTCCCTCTTTCTCTCTCCCTCCCCCCTTCTGTTGGGCTCTTTGATTACAGTTCATGAAGTTAGTTCATCACAGTAATATTGAAATGGATTACTGTAAGCCAGGCGGTGCCTATCAATGCGAAATTCAAACCCTTCAGAATCAGTCAACTACATCTTGGTTGTTTTTAAGAATAATTCATGCTCAATTCAGGTCAAGTTACCTAGAAGGTTGGAACCGGATTGCTTTCCGCACTTCCTGAAGGAGAATCAGACCAACAGAACTTATTATACTTCCACTAGCATACTTGGTCAAATATATGATATGGTTGTCAAAAATGTTGACGGCATTGGTTGCAAACCTGAAGGTATGTCTTTTCGCTCTCAAAAACTTTTTTCAAGTTGGCAATGCTAGAAGAGTTAGCATGTTCATCTGATACTACAGTACTCTATGGAAGTGGTAAATTAGCCCGTTGATACATGAAGGCATTATCAGCGCAATAATGTACTGTATTGATTGTTTTCATGGAGAAACAAGCAAGTCTCTCTTTATTTACAAGCTTATTGTGGAGTTTCTCCCCTTGTTGCATGTGTAGTCCAAGCACGTCGCACTTGTCTAACTTTGTGTTTTTTGTATGCTTAACAGAAACTGTTGCATATGATCCCAAATTCGAGTATGGGAGGTTTGACAGATACATGGAGAGATGGCGGGGTCTCCTTCAGCAGTACAACAAAGACATAAAGGCTGCGATCAAGAACCATGAGGAAGATCGAGTTATTGCTTATTATCAAGAGGTTTTTCATCTGATTAATGCTTCACAGAATTTTTTTGTTTCTTTAGCTACGATTGTTTAAGGGTAGACTAGATCGCTGTGAACTTATATGATAGAAGCGAAAAGCGAAAAGGGAATTGAATTTCAGGATGACGCAATCATTCAGTCGTAATTTGTCAATTAAGAAAGGTTGAAGCACGAAACTTTTAGCTGACCCACTACTGTCTGCCGCGCAGATATTACAAGGACAAAACAAGTCGATTACTCAAATGTGGGAGGAAGCCTCTGCCCTCTATGCTGTGAACCACGAGCATGCAGTAATGACTTTGCGCAAAGGACAGCTGCCCTCACTGCATTGTGCATTGACTGTTGCATTGAAGTATCTGTGTGAGATATATGCAAGCAATGAGGAACGGAAGCCGTATACTTTATCAGCTTCTGCCAAGGAGGATATTTTTGGTCCCATCAATTTTGAATCATGAAATTTTTCATTCCTTCTGTACATAGTTGTATGTAGTTGTACGGTTGTGAAGTATAGAGTTGCAGGTGGTATTTTCCTCGGAGCTTGTTAGTTTCGGGATGAGTTTATTAGAGGGGTTGGTGATTATTTAGTCACTGTATATTGTTGGATTCTGACCCCAAGTCATGGTGTCAAATGAAATGCCTGTACTGGAAGAAATGTGTTATTTGTTCAGAATAAATTGACAAGTCTCATCATTTCCTTAAAACTTCAATTCTCTCCTTATAAGTTATCATATGTGTGATCAGGTTCAGTAAAATTAAAAAACCCTTGTGTCCCTAGCAATGTGAAATGTATGTCTAAATTACTAGTTTGTCTCAAGCAAAATGTTTTAGTTCTGATTTTTTGGTAATGTTTTTATGTCAAAAAATCATAAAAAATAAAAATTACAATGGTGTATAATCTTTGAAGAATTTAATAATAAATTTAACATATTAAGATATAATTAAATAATTTAAAATATAATAATTAAAGTGACAATTGTCAAACTTCTTATTTACTTTCTTTAAATTCATTATTTCTTTTTTCATCCATAATTTGAAATAATCCATTAATCTCTTCAAATTTATTTAACTTGTTATCTAATCAAAATAAAAAATTTTAACCACAAACATGAATCATCTCATCTCTATGCCTCTATAAAGTTTTAGTTCTATATATATTATTATTACTTCTTAGGTCTTTACTTTCTATAGAAAAATCTTTAAATTCTTAATTGGTGGTACTCCAATGCTAATTAAATAGTAAGGTCTTTTTCTTTTTTATATGAGAATTTCTATTATAACAAAATACTATGCAAATATGGCATTACTATAAATTAATCACTTCTATGAATCTATTATGTATCACCAATAAAATAACTTCTAAGATAAAATATAATCTAATTAAGACTTACTACCAATGTAATGAGAAACTAGTAAAAAACAACCAACAAACATATCAAGCTGTTGTACTTGATAAATTCTAAATAAGTTATAAAATTTCAAAAAACTCAAAACAACATTGTTGTGTTATAATACAACTATATGGTGAAAGATATGAGTTCTATTATAAAACTTCTACTTATTAATATGGATTCTATTATAGAAAAGCCTAATTAAAAAGATATATTAGAAAAACATAGATAATAGACAAGGAGGTAGTAAAAATTAAAAAGTGCTAATGCTGCCTTCTTATAAAAGAGACTTCTACTTATTTTGTAGGGACATAAATGAGCCATATTAAAATAAATGAGATAAACAATTTATTTAGGCATCTTTAAAAAGCAGTTAAGAATAGGTTTTAGCAAAATTTACCTCAAAATTCCAAGAATTGATACTTAGAGAGGAATGGTTGTAAACTTGGGTCAAAATTAGACCCTAAGGCACAAAACTACATACTTATGGCAAATAAAGAGTTCTTTGGATTGATTAGAAAGTAGGATTTAAGAGCAAACTTTAGGAGGTTCTTTTGAGCATGGATTTTAAGTGATTTGGATAGATATTGATTTTGTAAGAGCTTTACAAAGTTAGGGTTGTTTTAGATGTCTCTAATTTTTGTGAAATAAAATGGAGTTTATATTTTTGTTAATTTTGTGAGTTTAGTAATAGATCTATAAATGAAAATTTGTGGACTTGTGATTGTAGTTGTGCTAGATTTATAATATAAATATGAGCTTGATCAAATAGTTAGATTAAAAGATATTAAAATTCAAATAGGATGGAATCTTAGAAATTGGATTCTAAAGGTTAGTAAGGGTTTTTAAGATATTCAACAATCCACTAATTGGATTGAAGTAAAAATTGTATTTATGGATGGTAGTCTTGATTTTATTTATACTTTTGAATTTTGGGAGCAATTGAATAGTATAAGAAAGAGATATTAGTATTGGAAGATTGGCATCAAGGTTGAAGAAGAAGGCTGGCATACACCCAAGCGATTTCTAGATTTATTTTTTATTTGGTAAGTTGGATGTTTTTCAAAAATTTTGTGCTTGTTTTTAATTCAGTTTTTGATAAGTGTGAAAGTTTTGAGTCAAAATCAATAGTTTAATCATTAGTTATTAAAATTTCAATTTGCTATAGGAATTACTTAGGATTTAATTAGGATTTGATTAAAATTTGATTAGGATTTAGGATCTAATAAGAGTTGATTTAGGATTTAGGATTTAATTAGGATTAATTAAAGATTTAGGATTTGATTAGAATTTGATTAAGATTTGATTACGATTTCTTTAAGATTTCTTTTAGATTTATTTTTTATTTTTTTATGGTTTCTTTAAAATTTCTTTAAAATTTCTTTAGATTCCTTTTTAAATTTCTTTAGGATTTCTTCAAGATTTCTTTAAAAGTTTTTTAGGTTTTTTTTATATTTCTTTTATAATTTCTATAAAAATTCTTTTTATCTTTTACAACCAAGTACCTAATGCATTCTCAAGCAAGACTTCACATAATACAATAATATATAAAATTAAAAATAAACCTAAACTTCAACTTAGAATAATATCATTAAATAGAATCAACTAAAATCAAAGATGCTATTTGATATTGTTAATAAGAGTACTTTATAGTTATTATTTTTTTAACTCTTTTAGTAAAGTTTATTATAGATGTAAGATTTTCTAATATATTTGATAATAATGTCAAGCTTGAGCACTCACTTATATCAAACTTAGTCAAAGATGTGAAGTTGCCTAATTTATTTGGCAACAATGCCAAGCTAAAGCACCCACTTATATTAAAAGTAGTCAAAGATATAAATTTGCTCAATCCTTTTGGCAATAATGCCAAGCTTAAACAATCACTTATAATAAAAATAGTCAAATTTGTAAGATTGTCTAATTCATTTGGCAATAATGTCAAGCTTGATCACTCACCTAAAAAAAATATAATCAAAGATGCAAGGCTATCTAATTCATTTGGCAATGATGCCAAGCTTAAATACCCGCTGTTGTAGTAGAGAGAATTTGCCTCAAGAAAGCACAAAGCTTCTGACCGCTATTAATTACTCAACCAAGATCCATAATATAAAAAAACTACCAAATTTATATAAAAGTCTTCTTTATAGTACTATTACATCCAATACATAAGTCTTACTTCACAAAACTTTCAAAATATAACAAAATATTCTAAAACCCTCATTCACCCGTAAGAAGGGAATTTTTTTTAAACTTCAATAATCCATAATTTTTAATTCAATTTTCCAAATCCACTCAAAATTTACATTAAATACTAATATTTTTTAAAAAACTACCACTACAAATTTCAACTATCAATTTGTCATCGATCTTTAAATATCGCCAAAACTCTAATAATAGCTTCAAATCCTTATTTACAAATATATATGTATTAAATTCTTTATATCTCACAAATTAAAAGTCCAAATGCTATGAAGCTTTGATGTATAGCTTTGTAACATAATAATACACCTTTTTGAAAAATTTTAGACAAAAATTCATCCAAAAGTTCAAGATATGGCAAAAACCATCACTATTATTAAAACATTCTACTTATTGCCTTGAAATTTGATTTGTTGTTTTTGACTCTCAATATCTCTTTTTTTAAAATTTCAAATATAGCAATTCTTCCTCATTAGATGTAGATCTTAAAATCACCTTTTTAGTCACATCTTTTGATCTCCAAAAGCTTTCATACAACTCCTTATATCTTCAAAAGAATGACAGTAGGTACGATTTGTACATCTTAACTTCAAGTGCCTACTCTTCCTTCATAACAACTCCAAAACTCCTAATTCTTATACCAAAATTATAATATAAAAAAACAAGCTTTCTAACCTTAGTCTTTGATTTCCAAATGTTCTCTTTAAAATCACTGAAACCCTTGCCTTCATTTATCCATGCTTTGCCTTCATTCTTCCAAATAAGCCTCCTAGTAGTTTAGTTCTTCATCTTTGGCCTCCAATCTCCTTTCAAGGCTTCATACTAAACATTTAGGTCCTATATAGTTTAAACACTATAATCAAACTAAGTTTAAAAAATCCAAATAAAGTTTTTTACACCAACTCTCTTTTAATACTTTTCTAATCATTCTAACACATATTAAAACTTATGAACATATTATATGTTTTAACTAGTTTTTATATATTATAAGGAATTACAACACAACATTGCTTATATCAAACTTAATCAAAGATATGAGGTTGCCTAATTCATTTGGCAATGATGTCAAGCTTGAACACTTATTAATATCAAAGATACTCAAAGATGTGAGATTGCCCAATTTTATTGGTAATAATGTCAACCTTAAGCAGTTGCTAATATCAAAGGTAGTTAAAGATGTGAAATTGCCAAATTCATTTGGCAATGGTGTCAAGTTTGAGCACTAGCTTATATTAAAAGTAACAAATGTAATGTCTTTAAATTTGTTGATATAATACTTTGAAAGTATATCACTTATTATATCACAACAATATTTCAAATTCCAAAGTATTTTTCTAAAAGTCTCTTTGTAATTCAATTGGAAGATAGCTTTTTTACACCAATTTGGTTTTCTATTAGATTTCTACTAGAAAATAATATTTATTTAATATTAGAAATAATTTACTGAGTAAAAGTTCAAATTCCAATCCATCATTGCTACAAGTCATTAGATAGTCAAAAGTCTTTGTAACATGTTTGATGTTCTTACATAAATTTGTATATTGGTTTTTATTCAATAAGTCTTTTCTCTTCAATAAAATCTTAAATACTCTAACATAGACTTAAGATACTTCCCAAGTATCCTTACAAATACCATGATTGTTTCATATTCTATCAATATCTTTAACATAATTATCATGTTGTTCCATAATGCTTAAAAATCTTGACATAAAAAACCATGTAAATAGCTCCAAATCATAAATATATATTGCTTGATTAATTCCAAAAGATGTGCCATGATGAATTGGAAATAAATATTCTAATTTTAATCTATCACCATATATAAAAACTATAAATTAGATTTATTTTGTATTTCAAGAATATTTATCAAACACTCTTTTATCTATATTGTTCTATAAAGCATAAAATTTCGTACCCTACACATTGAATATATGATATTAAGACTAAATTTTTAATCTTAAATAATCTTAAAATTAATACTTAATCTCTTCATATATTTAAATTATCTAACATCAACCTATAACTTTAATGTAAACCTTACTAATCTTAATCCTTAAATAATCTCTATCAAAATAAATCTATTTTACAAACTTAGATATATAATTAAAACAATTTTACAACAAGATGCAAACATGCTCCAAAACATTTACAATTAGAATGCAATATCATAACATCAAAAAATATTTTTAAAAAGCCACTATAAAAGCATATTACAATTTGAATACTTGGTCCACAAGCCTCATGGTCTTTAGAAAGCTTTTGCATGGCCTTTTTGTTAGCTAATATATACAGAAATAAGACTAAAGCTATCCTTAGCCTCTTTAATGCCTTGTATTTTTGTTTTAGCTTAAGGCTCTTTAGTTCTTCATACTTAGCAATAACCATTCTAGTTCTTTTTCTCTAATAGTTATATATCTCTTATATATATATATATATATATATAAAAATATACACACACATATATATATATATATATATATATATTTTAATAATACACAAGTATATTTTATTTTTTAAAATATACTTATATTCATTAATTTCATATTTTTCTTTTATTTTTATTTATTTTTTAATCCAAGTAAAATTTAAAAAACTATATTTAATATTTATTCATTATTTTTAATTTCTTTATTAAAATATCACATACTCAATATAAAGAATCTTTTCAAAATTTCATAAAATCATATTTTTTTTCTCTATAATTAAATTTAAGTCTCATATAGATTTTTAAAAAATCTATATATTATATAGAGGTATCCACATTCTGTGATATGACATGGAATCCCTTCTCAGACAGGATGTTATCCTCAGAATAGCTACATTCAAAGGATGATATACTATCTACACAATTGCTAATATGCTCAAGAAACACATATAGGCTCATGATTGTATAGCACAACACGAGAAGCGCAATACAACTAATGTAATAATGGATCATGTGATGGATGACAATAGGAACATTAGACAAAGAAATATTATTTTATCAAGACAGACACATATACATTTATGCTACTGGTGTATAAATGAGAATAGACTATTAACTTGTATTATTTTAGTATGTAAATATATATATATATATATATATATATATAATAATAATGTTTTAAATATTTAAGATTTTTTATATACAAAAAATCAAAAGAAAAGAAAAGTAGAGATTGAATTAGAAGAAAATGATAAGAGGATTTATCAATCTTGTTGCTTATTACTGCTTTCTTTGGTGATTCAAATACTACAAATTCTACATCCATTTCAAATTAGATCTAGTAATTTAAATTTGAAAAAATCCAAACTACTATCTTTAATACTTTTTTGTATTGGAACTCCAAAAGAATTAAATCCCACTTTAAATCTTTTCATATTCTTTTGGTACTACCAACACTCTTTGAATGGAAGTGCACAATACTACGACCAGTATAAATTTAAATATTACATTACCATATGAAATTGAGAACACTTTGGCAAACACTAATCACCACATTTAGTGAGGCTTCAGTCATGTAATCCAATGTGACCCAATTTAGATCAAAATTTTAAAAAACAATAATGAATGCAAGGATCACACAGTTATTCTAGTGAAAACTTAAGATTGACCTCCTTCACATCCTCAGTTGGTTTTCTGCATCTTCAAAAATCAGTTCGGCAACCTCTCCTGGAAGTTAAAGTTTTCAGCATTTAAACCAAGTGGATTCGATACCAAGTGACTAAGAATTACTTACACAGCCAGGTGCACAACACAGAAAAAAGCAGTACTAAAAATTAATTCCTCTACGCAAGTTTTTTGTACATAGCAAAGACAACAGGGGGCCCTACTCTTCATCCAACAATACTGTGTTAATACACTTGAATCATCTGAATAATCTTTTAAAAAGTTGCTATCCTATTACAAGTATCAGGATCTGGTGTAGCTTTGATTAAGCTTGCACAAGACCAGGCCATTGAATCTCTTTCAACTTTACTTTCACTTGCATTGCTCCTGATTGGACTGTAACTTCCTTTTTGCTAGTTTTGACTTCAACAACTTTGGCATTTCGACCAAGCTTGGGCACATAAACCATGTCGCCAACGCTTGGGACAGCACCTTTAGAAGCTTTAGCGTTGGTTGCAGCTTTCATGTTCTGTTTCGCTTGCGTCGCCTCGGTATTCGTGTTTTGAAACGACGGAGGGACCTTCAAAGGCACTTTGGTACTACTTTTCACATCTCGTGTAATTGCATGGAGCTGGGACCTTGCAGCTCCTGCAGCTGCCGCTATACGGTCAGCCCTCTGCACGTCAAGCATGTGTTGGTTTTCTTGGAGCTTCTTCGAAACAGCAACCAGCTGTTGCAGAAGCCTTTTTGAATCCCTGCACATTTCCAGAAGCTTTTCAACATCTAATATGTTAACTGATAATTCAAGTACCCTTGTTGAAGCCTTCTGAGAGAACAACTTTGTTGAGATTCTACACTTACGTGATTTGAGAGTCTGCTGTTGCTATATCTTGGTCATAGTCACGTTTTGCCTGTTCGAGCTCCATAATAACCTGAAGTATTTAATCGTGACACGAAAATCAATCTTCTGAATTGATACGCTCGGCGTAATAATAGACAACACTAGAGACGCTTAAATTAATGATACTCCTTGAAAGCGTATATTGATAGTCATCTTACCTCACTAAGCTGAGCGCTGACAACACCATAAAGAGTCCTAGCTTCATCCAGAATATCTTTTGGTACACCAAGTCTCTCTGCAATGTTGATCGCATTCGATCTACCTGCGTGACCAAGCTTCAGTGTTAGAGACGAAAGTGTGGAAAAAAACAGAATAATTCAGCAACAACTTGGGATTCTACACGCATGCAAGCACAACATGATCCCCAGGCGACAGGCTATAACAGTAACATCATTATCTGCAGAGGGCGGATTTGTCTGAAGACTCACCAGGAATGCCCCAAAGCAGCTTATACGTGGGTCTTAGCTTTTCTTCGCTAAACTCCACGGACGCATTCTCAAATCTTGAGTCACTGTATTTAAGAGTCTTAAGCTCTCCATGATGAGTCGTGGCCATGGTAAGATATGAACCTCCTTTGCCACTTTGAGCGAATGATTCAAGTAAGGCCATTCCAAGGGCTGCCCCCTCCGTTGGATCTGTGCCTGCACCTACCTAAAGAAACTACAAACAATCATGCACCCGTAGTAGAGTTCTTTGTCTTACAATAAAACACTAATATTTCATTTACAAATCGTCACCAGTAGAAAAAATTAATATACAAAGAAGAAGGAGTCACTGACCTCATCTAGTAGCACCAACGAGCTGCCAGTTGACACTTCTTTGATCCGCTGCAAGATTTTGAAAACAGACATACCTTCTCAATTCACAAATTTAACGAATGGATCCTTTGTGTTGAAAACACACGACACGCATACACTTCAAGCAACATATAGTCGACAAATAACTACTAATGCCTACATGTGCACCGACATTCTTGCTGAGTCATTTACTCCAATAACACCACATTTAAAAAGCAAACTTCACCTGAACAATCTCTTACCTTGATGCGGCGCAGGTGACCAGAGAATGTTGAAAGGGATTGACTTAACGACTGTTCATCACCTATGTCTGCTAGTACAGCATCAAACCACGGCAACACAGCCGGTTCCATCCCCAGCACAAAAAGTCCTGGAAAAGTAACACTATATTTGGTTACGCCTAAATCTTGCAGCGGATCAAAGAAGTGTGGCGAACTCGAGAATCCTGATTCTGATATGCGAAGAAATATACATGGAACAAAAGCAACTGAAAAAAAAAGTAAGGACCTGATTTAGCCATCAGAGCAGCTAAGCCTACGGTCTTAATAGTAGCAGTTTTTCCTCCAGTGTTGGGACCGGTAATCGCCACAACTTTTGTTTCACCAACTACCCGCACATCGATCGGCACAGGCGCGTTCTCCTCCAATTCTGCCACCTAACAATCACCTTAGGTTCACCCTTTCATTCATCTAATACAGATATGTCTAGAGAACAAGCTACTGTGCACAGGTGCAAACACGAGTCTAAGTGCTGTAGCAAAAAATATGCCCAACGAAACCTTAAAAACCAAAGACTTGAGACTGCATAGCAACGAATTACGACGATATTCAAGGCATGTGCAGCAAAAAGCACCTCAGCTTCTGCTTCTCCAACTGCGGCCTTTGCTTCTTGAAGAGCCGTCATCATCGTGCCTACCCTTGACTTCAGCCTTCCGAGGTTCTGAGTAAACGACGGTCACAGTATCCTTAGATGTCTGATAAAAATATTGTGTTATTATTGCATATCAACTTCAAGAAGGATCATGGTTCAATATACCTAATGAATACAACTGCCTTGCGGGTCTATTGATCGAACAAATACCTTGAGATGTGAAAAAACGAGCACCATAGCAAGAAAAATCAGGGGCTCCATTTAACGAGGATATAACATTATGTCCGGTAAAAACATATCGAGTACCTTTGACTTCGATTTAAGTGCAGCTTTGGCATCTCTTAGAGCCTCGCGATGTCGTTGTACAAGCAGGGGATGCCTAGCTCTTCGCAATTGCAGTCTAACTTGGCTTTGAGATTCGGTGTCGATAAATGTAGGTTTGGTGGCCCCTAACCATGTGCTGTACCTCGCACGAGCCATTATCTTCCAATTACAAACAAGAAAACTAAACATAAGAGGTCAATTATAAGGTATCACGATTCTGACGGTACAGTTAACTCTTCAGATGATCAAAGGAAAATAAAGTCATAAGATGGATCAACATTATCAATTATCTGAAGATCACGTACCACATCGAGGCGGACTATAATATTGAGACAAAACTGAATGTCGTCTAGGTAAGGCCTCAGCTGCACAGCCCAAACAAAAACGGTCATAAGTAGTGTGCAAATGAAGCGGAAGCTTCCATTACCTGCAAATTACGAGAAGTGAATTATACTCACGAGGGAAAAGAATAGTTCAGCTCTAAAAACCCAAAACCCGTTACCTGATCAGTTAATCTCGAAAGAACATTGTACTCTGCTTTGGCAACCTCCGCTCGAGCTTCACTGAGCTTGTTGTTCAGGGGTACTGCACCAGCTGGCTCTATGTACGAAGTTGCTCCAGAGCCACTGGTCATTCAATAATATATAATAATGAGGGTGAGACAGGAAGCACTACAGAAAACCTAACATCTGAAACCTGAGAGCCACGAATGGCAAGGAAAAGTAGCAAGAACAGCACGCGGTACCTTCGTAAAAGAAGCCCTGGAACATTGCTGCGGTTGTCCGAAGCCACCACCAAGCACATTCTTCCATCCACTTGCACGACCTCCTGAAAGAGCACGTGAGTTCTTTTGGATAGTGTTAAGAGACCAATTATGATTAACAAACTAAATCCTCGTACGTATTTGCGAATCAACGGACAAAAAACAATATGTTACCTCAGATTGACTATTGGATCCCTTGTCGCGTGATATTTTGTTGAAAAGCTCCCGAAGCTGAAGATGTCACAAGCCTGGAGAAGTTAGCACAAAAAATCAAACTCAGATGAAGAAACAGAGAGGCGAGTTTCATTACTCAAAATCAAATCTAAAGACATACCCGTTGCTCAACTGAACGTTCTTGTATACGAGCTTTCCTGAGCTCCGGACTCTGCACACGCAATACTCAATGTTTTTAGTAAAAAATACTGCTCAAGGATCTACAACTCAAAAACATAGAACAGCTTCCAGCTTTGAACAGAGAATTCACTCCAGGTTATGGTAGTACAAGCTTACAGCGCTATCCTTGACTGTGCCATCCTCGTCTATTATCCTCCATATGCCCTTCTCAAGCTCAGGATGCGTCGCTATGGGACCGAGCTGCCAAAGGTAAGTAGATCAATTTAGGTGCATCAAACCTGCAAGCTCATTGTCCACATTAATCCCACGAGTTTGAAAAGACGTAGTCTACGTTGCAGTATGTCCACGAAACTATTTCGGGAGACCAACCATATCCACGATTGGCTCCAGAACACTTTGCCTGTCCTGGAACTCCTGTGCAGTATTCGAGACCTGGCGCCGCACGTTCCGGCTCGTTTGCAGAAGCATTGCGACTGCCAGGGTCTCAACTCCAGATACTATCATACCCTTGCGTATGCGCAGAATGCAATCCTTCACCTGCATGTAGAAAATGCATAGAACAGTGGTCATGGAAAAATATTCCTCTTAATATTTTCTATGCGAAAGTAGCATGAGGTTAAACGGATCCTCGTACCACTTGTGTTCGCAACACGCCCAACTCGAAGGGGCCGCCAAGCAAAGAAGTAAACTCCACGCCAGCACTCGTCAATTCGAGCAAAGCTTCACTCGCTTCCCTCGTTGCCGGAATCTCCAACACCTGAAGCTGCTCTTTGGCCAATGTCGTTGCAGCAAACGAAGCCACTGCACGACACACTCGGGGCCACTCCAGAAGCTCCAAAGTCTCCATAGCCGCTGATTTCTCTTCATCCAGTGCAATCCCATCCTTCTCTTGCAGTGTAGATTGAACACTGCAAACCCTTTGGTCATGGCATCCGAAGCGTGAAGGGGAATTACTCGCCCATCCAAATGCCACATTACCGAGACCTAATCTTCCCTGGAATTGCGCTGCTTTCAGTAGCTTCCAACCTCTCCTTGAGACCGCTACCACCACAACTCGCTGATCCCAAGCTAGTTTCTGGCGAGGACTGCTTCTAAATTGGTAATTCGACCCAGTAGAATAACTGCACGACAGGGTTGTTTCATTGACTAAACCTTTCTTGTGATTCTTGAGAGCCGGGGCAGTAGTGGCGGGGAGAAGCAGGGGTTTAGCCATCGGAACCCAAAGAATGACAGATCACATCGTCAACTGAATTCTCGGTGAAGAACCCCCGGACCCTGAATCCACTACACAACCCTCATGCGAATATTAAAATTTTAGAGTATCCAATTGAGCTCGTGTGTCGCTGAAAAGATGCAGACAATTCAATGAGCTCTTACAGCGCGAAGTTGGGCGCAAGGAGAAATTCAACAGAGCAGGGGAACAAATACACTGCTGGAGCGAGGCGCTACCATAATGCTCATCAATCGCAGCTGCATTGACGTGAAAAATCTGCAAGAAAATTACAACTCGCAATTGGCAACCGGACAAAAAACCTAATCGAGTTTTGAAAGCTGGACGAACACATATTCTAAGGCCGGGCTACCATTCTCCCACCAATACCAGCTACAAAACTTCCACCATCGCCACAGCAGCCAGAAAAAGGGATAACCAGAATCACAACCGCACAGCTCAAGTATTCCGCTGAAGAATCAGCTCTCCACGCTCACCGGCCTGGCTCCCAACACACAAAGCCACCACCAATCAGTCTAAGCTTCACAGTAAAAGCCAGCAAGACAAAAAAATAAACAAAAAAAACAAAAAAAGCAAAACAAAAAAGGTTAATGAAAGTAAAGGGAGTCAATAGTTATGTGTGTCAACTGGGACCATGGAAACGACCCCCTGGACCAGATCAATCCACTGTGAGCTTATCCTCCCAGAGACAGACTCTTCGCACTCACCATTTTCTGCTCACCGCCACCTTCACTGTTTCAACCCGTGTCATTAGATGCAATTGCTTGCCTTTTCTTTTTTATTTTTTGAAACACAAGGGAGTGAATCACTTTGCTGATTAATGGTGTTTATAGAATTACAAGGCTTTAAGTTAAGGTAATGATATGGGTATATTATACATACTTTGTGAGCTGGGAAGTATTTTGATTTTATGGAAGTATCTTAAATTATGATAGCTAGTTTGCCTTCTCAAAATTACAACTCGCAATCTTCAAGGTAGTGTTGTTCATTTTGAGGTCTTCTTCAAATTAAGGCTAGGATTTTTGTCAATAGGTTCTACTATCATTTATAAAAGTATATCAAATAATTTTATTTTTCTTTTTGTCAAACCAATTCTTTTGTCTAAAAATTAGGTCATTTTGTTGTTTTTAAATAGTTCAAAAGCAAGAATCTACAATTAGAGGCTAAAGGATTTGTATGTATTTGATATAAGTAAGTTCATAATCAAATATAACTTGTTGTAGATTAAGAGCAAGCCAAAGGCATGCCCATGGCCTATGTTTGTTGAGAACATAGAGGATACTTATATCCAAGTCTCATATATGTTGTATTGCTAGATATTTGCAAAATCCATATAAAACCATTTCTATAGTTGTATAAGTACAAAAGAAGCAAGTATTATTAGCAATGTTATCAAGTTTGTGTCTCCATGTATTTATTACTATGTTCTTATATCAAATAAGCTAAATAGATGCTAATTAATTTTTTTGGTAATCTTCTTTCAAATGAAAGACCATTTCATATTGTAATTTTAAAATAGTATGTCTTTTTATTTTTTGATTTGAACAAATATTAGTATGATGCATCTTTTTAGAATTTTTTTGATTTTATTTAGCAATATACTCATCTAAAGAATAATGGTTACTTTAAAAAAAATCCATAAGATTAAATTGTAGCTTGGCTATTAGGCCAAAGAAAATATATTGGTTGTATCTAATTAATTGGGAGTTCTATTATATTATGACCCTCTATTAAAATATTTGTGCTAAGTCCAATTGTATTGAATTGCAAGACCTTTGTAGCTTATTAAGTGCATTTGAAATCAATTCTTTTTTCAAAATATAAATAGCTTTGTTGACTATGTATAAATTTTAGTTCAAATTATAATCTATTGATAATAGGTCATCATCAAAGCTTTCATCTTTGTATAAGGAAAATTAGAATATATACACTAATCATATAATTATCAAGGACACAAGAATATAGAGCAAGAGACTTAAACTGGGACAAGGTTTTAAAAAGAAACCAACAAGAATTTGAATTTAATAGATGATTACACGAACAAGACTAAGAAAGGTGAGGTAGAACTCCAAGAGATGCGTTGTTGAGACTAAAGAACTCTTCAGCCTTGACCTTTATATATACTCCTGTCTAGGATGCTTCTTGAACGACTTCCATTAAATTAAGAAGCTTCTTGAGCAGCTTCTATTAACTCTGGAAGCTTCTTGAACTCCTTCCACTAACTAGAAAGCTTCTTGAGCTCTTTCCACCAACTAGAAAGTTTCTTGAGCTCCTTCTACTAACTAAAAAACTTTTCAATTGACTTTCACCAATTATGAAGCTTCTCAACCGACTTTCACTAATTCAAGAAGCTTTTAGAATGTTTTAGAAGATTCTGTGAACCTCTAAAGTATATATCCCTAACATCACCCTCTTCTTTAGCAATAAGTTTCAAGAGGAGTTCAATCTTATTATATATATAAGAAATAAAAAATACGCTGCATTAGTAAAGCTATATATTTTGTTCTCCGTTCTTCGGCAATGAATTCTATTGGTCCTCAAAAAAATCACCTATGGCCTTGAGCTAGTATCTCTATTGTTAAAATATCCCATCCAAGGATCTGATTTTCATTGCATCCTTCAAAACATCCTCCAAATAAGATTTCAAGACTAAAAGGATTCTCCTTTTCGAATTCAAACAATATCACAAAAGCTCAAGCATTGAAATTGAGACTTATATAGTTGGATCTTGCTCCTAATGGCTCCAACCAAGATTGTACTTGGTGCTAAAATGTATTGTCTTCACTTTGCTCAATTGAAGGCTATGAAATCTATATTGATTTGTTCAAAGCTTGCGTGGCAAACAAATCTTTTGAGTCTTGTTCTTTTAATGCTTGAAGCTTTGACATGGTGATTAACTTACTTCTGCCAGTCTATTCTATTTTGAAATAAAGGACTACATATTAATAAAGGCTTTAATTTAACTCTCATCATCTTATGAATATTCCTTAAATCCAATCTTCACTAAGAAGTTATCATTGAATATGTTTGGATTTGTAGAGATAGAATCAATGAAATTTCTATATCTTTTGAGGTGCATTAGTAAGATTTTTGGCTGATTTTTATGTGCACTCATTAATGTTATAACCCTGCTAATGAACAAGATATTCCAATTTGCTTCACTTTTGCCATGATTCAAATATCTTTTCAACCTTGTATTCTTCATGGTATTCAATTTTAATATTAGGCGGTGATTGTTGTAGTCTTCTCAAAATATGCAACTTTTTATAAGGTTCTAAAAGAGAGACATGAAAAATTAGATGTACTTTCATAGCAGATAGTAATTTCAAGTGACATGCTACTAGATTGATTTGCTTTTGGATAGAAAATGGTTCCAATCTTCAATAGTCTAACATATTGCATAGCTGCTTAGTCTTAATATTCTGTCGAAGAAGCCATACCTTATCTCCAATATGAAAAGTAGGTAGTTGATTCTTGAATTTATTTGCAAGTGCCTTGTAATCATCTTGAGCTGCTTATAATTGAAGCTTCAAGGTTGTTTGGTATTGTGATAGATGCTTTGCAAATTCTTCAGCTAGTAGATTGCTATTCTTTGGCGTACTCCACAAATCAAGCTTCAAATAATATCCATAATTAGAATAAAACGGTATTTGCTGAATTGAGAGATAAACAGTACTATTATATACAAATTCCACTAATGGTAGATATGAGATCCAATTGTCTTATTGATAGTTAATGCTACATCCTAAATACCGCTCCAAAACTAGATTAATTCATTTTGTTTGGCTATTAATTTAAGGATAGAAAGCCAAAAAAAAATTTAATATCTACTTTCAATATTTTAAAAAGATATTTTGAAAACTTAGATATGAATTGGAGTCCTCAATCGGATACAATATCATTTGATAGGCTATGATATTGATATATATTGTTAAGAAAGAGCCTTGTTGTTTCTTCATTAGACGCAATCTTTTAGCAAAGAATGAAATGAGCTATTTTTATAAATCAATCAGCTACTACAAAGATGCTATCTAATAAATTAGATGGCAGTAGATCTATGATGAAATCCATCGAAATAAAAGACCATGACCATCTTAGAATAGGTAAGGGTTGTAAGAGTCCATAAGGGCAATGTCAAGGATTTTTGGACCTTGAACAAATGTCGCAAGAGAGCACAAAGTCCTTCACTGCCTTTTATATTAGATACAACTAAAAATCTTAGAAAATGAGTTTCAAGGTCTTATTAAATCTAAAGTGACTTGCAGTTAGAAAGTCATGGCAAGATTGAAGAACGCGCAGTCGTGTTGGTCCTTCTAGGATATACAAACATTCTTCAAAGTATAGAAAGTCTTCTTCAAGTTTGAACTTATCAACATTTTTTTTCAAGCGTCATTTGATATTAATGGCCAAAGCATCATTAGTGGTTACAGCATGCACCTCATTGAGAAAACTAAAATCAATAAGTATTGATGTAATAATAGCGCAAAGGTGAAATTGCTCCAATTTCAACAAAGTTGTATATTGTTGATCAAACACTGCCTCTTCTATCTTTGGTATAAGATATGATCTCTTCAATAGAGCACTAGACAATCCTTATTGCTTCTTAAGTTAATAAGTGATAACAAAGTTAAATCGAGATAGCAACATATTCCATTGAGTTTGGCAGCGATTAAGAAACCAAGCTGATATAAAATATTCCAAATTCTTATGATCTGTATATACAATCATATGATATATTACTCCTTCAAAAAAATGATGCCATTCTTGAAAAGAATCCACAATAGCAAGAAGCTTTTTATTATGGATTTTATAATTAATTTTTATAATAGAAAATTTTTCAAAATAAAATACAACAAGATGGACTTTATCATCTATACCTATTTGTAAAAATATGGCCCTTAGTGCAAAATCTGAAACATCAGTCTCCATATAGAATGCCTTTGTAAAGTCTAAATGCACCAATATTAGAGTTGTAATAAATGCCGTTTCGAGGTCTTAGAATGCCTTTTCTACTTGAGGCTCCTATTTTAACTTATTCTTATATGTCAATTAAATAAGAAAGGTGGCAAATTGAGAATAATTTTTGATGAAAATCTGATAAAAGTTAGCAAATCTAAAAAAACATTGTATGTCTTTCACAGTCTGCAGAATGGCCTATTACATAATTGCCTCTATTTTTTTAGGATCCATTGTCAAATCTTTAGTAGATATAATGTATTCCAAATTTCATCTTAAGTTAATGAAATACACATTTTGGCATATAAACATATATCTTGCAACTTTTATAATACCAACTTGACATGTCTCTCATGTTCCTCTAGATTTTTTGAGTAGATCAAGATATCATCAAAATAGATCACCACGAACTTATCCGAGTGCTTTCAAAAGATGTCATTCATTAAATGTTGAAAGATAGCGGGTATATTTGTTAGTCCAAAGGACATAATATTATATTCAAAATGTCTATACCTTGTCCAAAATACAATCTTCTATTCATTTCCCTCCTTGATCCATATCAGGTTGTATAGTCCATGAAGATCTATTTTAGTATAAATCTTAGCTTGGCCGAGTTGTTCCAAAAGTCTTGAGATTAACAGTAGTGGATAATGATTTTTTATCGTTATCTTATTCAATCTCCAATAATCAATGAACATACAAAAGGAACCATCCTTCTTCTTTACAAAAAATATAGGTGTACATGTTAGAGACTTTGAGTGTTTGATGAAATTTTTTATAAGATTTTCATGAATATAATCCTTCAATACTGAAAGTTCATTTTGAAAAGATTATTGATTAGGCCAAAAAATGGTTGTATTCCTTCTTGAAGATCTATAATACAATTGTATGGTTGGTGCTCTCGCTATATATCAACATTCTTCTTTTGAAAAATATCTTGAAATTTGTTATACTGCTCTAAAATACTTGCCAATAAAGTCATATCTTCTTTAATTGGAATCGTATAAATAAGAAACGATATATCTTCTTCAGTCAATCTTATGAAAGCCTTTGCTCTAACAAGTAAAGGTTTATCAATTCGTGATTTTTTATAAATTTGTTTTTATAGAGATCTCTATCAAAAATGTTACTCTTTGCGACCTCCAATATATAGATGGATTATACTTTTTCAACCAAGACAACCCAAGAATAATAGGATTTGAAAGAGTCCTAATAACGTAGAACATAATCTGACTTTTATGATTTTTAAACAACACTTCTATATGCATGGTTTTATGGATGACACTATTAGAGGATAAGAATTGTCCATCTATTACCTCTACATGAATAGGTTTGGATTTTTGTATTAAAGAAATTTTATGAAGCTTAATAAATACTTCATTTATAAAACAAGCGGACGCCTCCAAATCTAATAAAGCAGTTGTCTGAAGCTTTTGAGGGCCAAAATACAAAGAGATTGTAAAACAATGAGCAAGTTGAGCAGAAAGAGAGGAACTTGAATAGTTTTGTAATGTTGGATTGTTCAATTATATAGTCTCTATTGTTGTTGAACATCTTTATTTTTTTGAATAATTACACTTCTAGTTTTAATAATATATCAATTTTATTTTTCCACGCAATGGCCAACCTTGTAGCCTTCCTTGCCACAATATAAGTATAGACCTTCTTCCATCCAATGCTTCTTTTTTTGTGGACTAAGAGGTTTAAATTGTATTGCATCAAGTTGCATATCTTCTATTTCTGAGTGTAAATTCAAAGTGCTTGTCGATGTAGCAAGGGTATATCAGATTGTGTATTATCTTTTTAAAGCCCATGAACGTTGATCTTATTGACATTGAAATAATTGATTATCACATTTTATGGCTTAGCTAATGGCTTCATTGAGAGATTGTGGATTCAGAAGTGATAATAAAAAATTCTTTCTATCATCTCTTATTCCCCAATAAAATTAGTTTATTAAGGCTTCTTTGTTCCAATTGATATTGCATACTAATTGCTTAAAATTAGATGCATAAGTTGATGTAAAGCGTGCCCCTTGATGTAATGCTTGGATTTTAGGTGTTGCTCAACAAGCCTTATCATGTTCTCCAAATACTTCTATGAAATCTTCAAAATTATTCAAAATTGATGATCTTTTTTCAAATAAGAGACTAAATCATGATAATGCTTGCCTCATAAGCAAGGTACCAATCAATCCAACATGTAATTCTTCTGTTGGATAAGTATCAAGTTGTAGGACTATTATTAATTGAATTTGATTGACAAACCTTTGAAACTTTGAACGTGTACCATCAAAAGACTAACTCATGACTCCTTACGTTATTGAATAGGTGGATTTTTTTAGCATAGCATAGGTAGTACTACATCCTTAAGTCTAAAAGTTGGAAATGGATGTAGTTTAAATTATAGCACTCTAGATATTGTCTTGTTACAAAGTTTTACAACAACTCCTTCAATTTTTGTAGTCCTGGTAGATAAAGTAGTAAGAGCACTTATAATGGTCTAACTTGGATTCAAAAGATTTGGTTATATTAATGTCTTGACCTCTAGCCATTTTGAAAAGAAGAAATGAATCTATAAGAAGACAATATGAATTTAGAAGAGGATAATCCACAATCTCTAAAACCCTTTAAGATCTTCAAAGAAAGGGGTGATCCACTCTCTCATAAGAATCTAATATTGTGATGAAGTAAATATCAATTTAGATGAGAGTAATCCGTAGCTTCTAAAGTGTTGGTATACCTTCGAGTAGAGGAATGATCCATTCTCTAATAAGAAGGATCCAACTCTGATATTGAAAATAAGGTCAGTTTTGATAAACTATCAAGGACATAAGAATACAAAGCAAGAGACTTGAACTATGATAAAGTTTCAAAAAGAAACCAATAAGAACTTGAATTAAACAAATGAGTATACAAACAATATCAAAAAAGGTGAGCTAGAACTCCAAGAGATGTGTTGTCAAGATTGAAGAATTCTTCAGCCTCGACCCCTATATATACTCATATTTAGGATGCTTATTGAGCAGCTTCCATCAAACTAAGAAGCTTCTTGAGCAGCTTCTACCAATTGGAGAAGCTTCTTGAATTCCTTCCACTAACTGGGAAGCTTCTTGAGCTCCTTCCACTAACTAAGAAACTTCTCAACTGACTTTCACTAACTTAAGAAGCTTTTAAAATATTCTAGAAGGTTCTGTGAACCTGCAAAGTGTATGTCCCTAACAATCACTTTATTGTATAGAAAAAATATCATCTATTTTTAATACTTGAAATTATAAGGCCTTTCTATTAAGAGTTGTATATATTATATAAGAATAGCATAAAATATTATAGGAGGTTTTTAAAAATCAAAAGATTGAATCTGATAGCAATCATATTCTATTCTATAAGGATTTTGGTTTGCTAACACCAAAGATGTTTTATCTATTATATTCTAATCTTATAGGAATAAATGATTTAAAAATAAAAAAAAAATAAAAAATAAAAAATTAGATATTTTTTATTCTATAATAAAAAATTTAAAATTTTATAATAATTTTTAATTAATTGTGTTTTAAGCTCTTTTTCATAAATTTCTATATATAATAAAAAAAAATCTAATCTTTAGTGCTTTACATATATTTTTAAAAAAAATGGTAATTAAGTAGATATTGAGATCTAATAATTAGTATCTTTATAAGATTTTTTTAACTTGGATCATATATTCTATGAAATTTAGTAGTATAGAGTTATCCAATAGAAATAATTCAAGTATCCATCTTATTGATAGAGCATTTAGAGTAATTATAGAATTTAATAGATTAAATTTATTATTTTTAATTTATTAATTGATTATTTACTATACTATTCATATTTTGTAGTTTTTTTTTTTTTTTTTTTTTTTTTTTTTTAATCTACAAAAGATATCTAATTAATTTATTGATTTTTTATTATTTAAAAAGAGTCACTTTAAATCATAAGAAAGTAAATAATTGAGATAAGTATAACATAGTTTATATTAAAAAATTCCAACCAAATAAAATTTTATAGAATATTAATATTTGAATATTTATTTTATTTATTATACAAAATAATTGTCAATTGTTATATAAGAGAGCTCATGACCAAAGTAGATATCCAAGAAAAGACTTAGTTTAGAGTTGTTGGGCTATTATAATAGATATTTGTTGGTTCATTGGAATTTGGAGTTCCTATTAAACCAAAAATCTATTAATTTTTGCTAGTTAATATTTAGACTTGAGGAGTTATTTGAAGGTGGTCATAATATTGATTCTTATATTAATAATTTACTTAATGTCTTCCAAAAAGATAATAGAATTATCCAAGTATTGGCTAATAATTAAATATTATCAAATTAAAGGAAGTTAAAGCATTTATTAATAAGGATTGCATTGATATAAATTTTATATAAAAATTAAGTATTTTTATAATAATTAAAAAGAAGTAAGAGGTCATTGAAAAATCTTGTTTTACTAAAGTAATTAACTTCTTTATAACTGCTTCAACAAAATTTTATCTAACTAAAAAATCTTTCATCAATTATCAGTAGTTGTTTTTATGATGTGCCAAAAATATTTAAAGGATTTAATAGATACACCATTAAGGCCACGGGCATTGTCTTTAATTAAGGTTTTAATAGCTTTATAAATTCTTCTAATATCAAAATTATTTCTGAAGAATTTCGCATCATGCCTTCAAATTTTCTAACATAAGATGTTAAAAAAAAATTAAAAAAATAAAAAAATCCTTTAAAGTAAGTCTGGAACAATTTTTTTTTCTTTGTAAATTTATAAGAAGAAAGTTAAACCAATTTGAACTATATCTTGAGGATTATAGATAGATATATTTATTTTACTTTGAAGAATATTAATTCTTATTTTAGATTTTATTTTTTATTTTTTGAGCTCACATTGAAGACTAGTATTATTAGGATTAGCTTATATCTTCTATCATGGATCTCTACGCTTATTCTTCCTCTCTCTAACACCATATTTTTATTCAAAATAAATTTTTATAAAATTAGATTTCTTTTTTTAAAATTATTAATATAAATTTATTTTTTATATGATCTAAAATATCTTTTATAGAAGTTAAGACCATATCCTCTTCAAAGTACCAATATATAATCTTTAAAAAGGACTAAATTGGATGATAAGATTAATTAGTAGATTATCTAATAATATTTTATTTTTAAAAATCTAATAATATTATATTATTTTGAATCTAATAATATAAGCTATAAAACTAATGAAAATTTTAGAAAATATTATAAATTATATATAATCTAACCAATAATTATATTTTCTTTTTTTTTTGTTTTAAGAGAATTTAATAAGATTAGAAAAAATAATTATAAAATAAGTCTAATTCTTATATTAATCCTTTTTAAGTTGTTGTTTTATCAAAAAATATATATTTATTGTAATAAGAAGATTTTTCCTTTGATCTTTTTGTTCTATTCAAATCTCCTCTTAATATGTGACCAAAATTATTTAAAAGTATAGAGTATCACTTATTCCACAAATATTTGCTATTCTAAAGTTACATATAGATATATTTTTTTAAATCATTTATATAACTCTATTTTTTGATAAATTTTCTACATAAGAAATTAAATGACTAATAGAAGGACTAATAATGGTAAAAATATTATATTTTCATTGTCCATCTTCAATATGGTTGTAACCTTGTACAACCTCTAATATATATTAATCTTCCTCTTTCTATAGCATGTGTCCAAATTCCGTTGCATTTATAACACTTAGTTTATATTTTTGTAATAATACAATATCACAAGATGGCTGAATAAATTTAATGTAGTTAAAAAGTTACATTATCTTAATAGAATTGCTAAGGCTTCTAACATATACAAAAAGGCTTGTAATTTTTATAAATATAATAATAATAAAATTAAATTTAAAATATATATATTTAAAAAATAGAGGTTCTTTTTATTAGAAAACAAATGGAATTTGGACCAATGCCATTTGAAATCTCTTTGTAAGAAATTTGTTCTTTTAATTTGTTTCTTTAGCTAGATCCTTTTCATATTATTTATGTTCTTGCTTTTATAATAGAAAAAATAATATTCCTTGTCTTATAGGAGAGTGAAACAAACCTTTTTTTAATAATAATAGTTTTTTTTTTTTTTTTCTTTTTTCTTTTTTGCCCAAGAAGTCATCTTAAGCTAAATTGCCATGCAAAAGAATTAAAGAGGTTGGATTGTGGTAACAATGGTTGTAAAAAGTATGGTGGTCTAGTTCACTTGGATGGTTTTTATTTAAAGTCTATAGGAGAATTTTAAAATTATAAAGTAACCTTTAGAGGCTATATTGAGGTTTAAAATATCTATTAAAAAAATATAAATTGGAGGTTCTTCATTCTATTCTTCTTATATCTATCAAGAGAATTAGTTGACAAATTAAGAAGATTTTCTTGTGATTTAAGTCCCTACTTTTTTATTGGATTTATATTTAGATTCAAATTTAAATATTATATGATTATAAGATTGACAAGATTGTTATGAATGTTAATTAGGAACTTAAAACGTAAATTATATATAATATAAAGAAGCATTAGTATAATATGACAATAAGTTTCAAGAGATTATTTTTATCTTCATCTTTGTTAATTGATAATGTTATTTTAATATGTAAGTATTAGATATAATAAGGACTAATATTAGAAATATAAGTATAAGTGCTAATATAATTCTATTAATAAATTGACAATAATTCTTGTTATTATTACCAATATAATATTTTTTTCTAAAAAATTATAATAATAAAAATAAGATATTTTTTTAATAAAGATTAACTCTTTTTTAAGTATGTATTGTCTTTCATGTTTACAAAAAATAAAAAATAAATTTCAATGCTAATACTTGATGTATATGTGTATTGTTAGTTGTTGATTAGAAATAATAGAGTTGTATTTTTTTGCCCATACCTAAAAAAGATTAACTCAAGATAGAAGTGTTTTTATATCTCTAGCATATAAAATATATTGTCATGTTGGAACATGACTATAGGGTGAAAGAACAAAAGAAGACAAATACTACAGAAGAGCTTAATTGAAGACTTATTAATAAAATTACTTTAAAAAATATAGATAAAAAATAAGAAGGTAGTAAAAATACTTAGTATTAATGCTGCCTTTTTATTAAAAGTCCTTTTAATTACTTTGTAGGGCCATAAACAAGACAAAATAAGACAGATTAGCAAAAATAATACTATTGGTACCTTTAGATGAAAGAAAATGATAGTTTCTATCAAAAATTATTTAAAAAAAACCTTGAATTGATACCCAAGGAAGGGTGGTTGTGAACTAGGATCAAAATCAGATCCCAAGGCACAAAACCATGTGCCTATGGCAGACAAGGGGTTCTTTTGTTGATCAAAGAGTGGGATTGGATAGTAGACTTTATAGGAATTTTTTGAGCATTGATTTCAAGGTTTTTGAGTTTTTAATGACTTTGTGAGTGCTATGCAAAGTTACGGTTTTATTTGAGTGACTTTGGTTGTTGAAAAATATAGTAGATTCATATTTTGGAGAATTTTACAAGTTTTGTAGCAAATTTGCAAGTCAAAACTTGTAAGATTGTGAAAATAGTTTTGATAAATGTGTATTACAAATTATAGATTAATTAAATGATTAGATCAAAGATTAATAAATTTAAATAGATTAAAATCTTTGAAATTGGATTTAGAGGGTTAATAAGGATTTTTGTGATTTTGAGCAATTTTTTAATTAGATTGGAATGCTTCTTTTTTGAACTAGTAGTCAATTTTGTATTCAATATTTTTTAAAAAGTTTAGAATATATAAGTGATACAAAAAGAGTTATTGATGCTAAAAGATTGACATCAAAATTGGAGAAGGAGGACAACTAACAGTCAAGTGGATTAGGAGCTTTTTTTTCCAATTTATATTTTGTATGCTTGTTTTTAATTAGCAAATTAAAAAGTATATAAATTTTGAATGAAGATCAATGGTTAATTTAATAATTAATAAAATTTTAAAATTACTATAAGATTTGATTAAGATTTGATTAAGATTTGATTAGGATTTAATTAATATTTAATTAGAATTTGATTAATATTTGATTAGGATTTGATTAGGATTTGATTAAAATTTATTTAAAATATCTTTAAGATTTTATTAAAATTGATTAGAATTTCATTATGATTTACTTAGGATTTTATTAGGATTTTCTAAAGATTGGCTAGGATTTAGTTAGGATTTCTTTAACATTTATTTTTTTATTTTTTTATGATTTCTTTAAGATATCTTTATAATTTCTTTATGATTTCTTTATGATTTCTTTAGGATTTTTTTAAGATTACTTTAGAATTTCATTAGGATTGTTAAGGATTCAATTAGGATTTATTTAGGATCTTATTAGGATTGTTAAATATTCAATTGAGATTAATTTAGGATCTTATTATGATTGTTAGGTTCTTAATTAATTACAAAATACAAGTTTACTTTCCACAGCCAAGTGCTCAATGCATTTTCAAACAAAATAACAGATAATACAATAACATCTAGTAGAAGCAAGCTTGTATAAAAGTAAAAGAAATCAAAACAAAAACAAAGGTTCTTAATATTATTGGTTAATATATATATATATATATATATATATATATATTTTTGTAAATAAATAAATAAATAAAATAAAATATAATTATTTTAGTATACTAATATTATAGATGCTATTTTACTTAATAAAGTATTATTATAATTTTAAAAAATAGTCTATTAAATTTTAAATTAATTTTGAATATAAGTTGAATATTTTATATGTTAGATAAGATAATATAATGACTATTGAATTTGTTTATATTTAGAAATCTAAAAATTACATTCAAAAAATCTCAAAGAAATTTGAAAAAAAAAAAAAAAAATGGAATAGTTTATTGATTTTTTATCTAATGATAATATTAATTAATATAATTATTTTGACTCAAATAAGTGATAATGATTTGTAACAAATAAGATAGTTTGAGCATTGATAATAACCAACATAGTCCAAGTCTACAAGGTTTTTAATATCCTTTTATATCTACCTATGTTTTTTAAAGACTTCACTTATATCTAATTAATATAAAAGCCATATCTCCAATATGTTGTGTATAAGTCATGCATCTAATGGCCTATATGCAAATATATTTATTCACAAATTGATCACATATAAAAGTATTAGATTAAAGTTTCATAAATAACAAGACCAAATCTTATTAATAAAAAAAATATATGGTCAAGTGCCTTAGTATAATATAGGATACTACTAAGGGTGGTAAAAATAATTATTGTAGATATGTAGCATGCTACAATAGAAGTATCAATAGAAAACAAAGTTTTCTATTTTACTCAAAAAATAATAATCTTATTTAAATTAATAAATAATAATTTGGAATATTGGCAATAGAAATTGTAAAACTTTCTTAAGATCTATAGGTAGAAGTTATATGAAATTTAGACTTCTTATTATAATTTAAAATAAAACTTAAGATGTTAATAATATTAATAACTAAATATCCAATAAGACAAAGAATTATGTAGATTTATAAATATAAAATATTAGAAGTAAAGTGATAAAATGTTTTAAAATAAAAATATAATTTTTTTTAAAAATATATGAATATATTAATATATATATTTATTTTATTTATTTATTTATACCTAAAATATTATTTAAAAAACTATATCTTCATTTCTTTGATCAAATATTTAAAATTAAAAAAAATAGTATCATAAATCTATTTTTGTTTGGTATAGAGCATGTTTTTATGAAGATTTTACAAATAAAAGTGTACATCTTAATTATTTTACTTTATTACATTTAAATAGCATGAGTGGTAATAAAAACCCAATGATATTGTTTTTTGTTGTAAAATAGAACAACAAATTGAAGTCCTACTTTATAACTTTATTTTAAAAAGTTTTTTATTTAATTAATTAATAAGTTTTTTTTAACATTATTTTTTAAAATCAAATTATCTTAGCTTGAATTTTTTAACTTGTACACCAAAGTTATTTGATTTACGCTAATTTTTTGTGTAATTAAAAGTTGTATAATTTGAAGTTGTGAAGCACTTGTAGCCCTTAGTTTTAAACATCACTTTGAATATGAGATCTCTTATTTTAATCCTTTGTTATCTTAGTACCTTCTTAGCTAATATTAACAATCCAAACACTTCCATAAAGATATATCTAGCTGCCACCAATGAAACAAAGATTTACATTATTTAGAAGAAGGAACATACACTTATATTCTCTAAATCTTTTAAGGCATCTTAATAACTACAACTAGTTTTTAAAATATTATTGAATTTTTAATTTTATATAATAATCTTTAATATATACATATGTTTTATATATTGATTTATTTATGCTTATGTTTAATAATATTATTAAATCTTAAAATTTTCTTATAATTATTTATATAGATAATTATATAAATATTATTGTAAGATTTTAATGCATAGAATGCAACAATCTGCCATTACATCTTTATGTTACACAATGTATTTATTTCTGATACCAAACAATGCATATGCATGAAGTGATAACTTTATGACTCATTCTACTAAGATACTTGGTTGTGGTATGATACACCCAGCATCACAGAAACATCAATTTCTTTGAAGAGGTTGGATGTACTGTAACCTACTGCATGCTCCATTGTCAAAGCATCACCAGTCAAAACATGTGCATGCACAACCATGACTTTTTATAATATTTCATGGAGGAGACAAGAAGACAAGAAGGGAGGTTGGATTTTGAATCCAATTGTTGCTTGGAAATTATATTAAAAGCAGACAAGAAGAGAAGACTTGGTGTAAAAATAAATTATAAGAAAATTAGTGTAAATAAGATTAGAAAAAGAGAAGTTAGTGTGAAAAGACAAAGTGATTAATTGCCCATGTGTTAAAAAGACAAGGTGGTTAAAACCACCTTAGGTAGTTAAGGTAGTTAGAAATAAAGTAATATTATTATGTTTAAATAATATTAAATAAAACTTACTATAAGATAGCTATAAATAGCTATAAATAGTTACAAATTATATTTTAAAATATTATAAGAAAAATCATAATAAAGAGATTACAATTGGTATTTTATTATTTCATTATAAACTTTTGATCTATTAACAAGTTATAAGTGTTACAAGGAAGATTTATGAAGATTTTTGAGATTCTCAACACAAGGAAAAAAGAAGCTTAGAAGACAAACTAATGATGACAAGACAAGGTCCATTAAGTGAAAATCATGTTCTACTTCAAAATAAATGACATCACCGTTCACAAAGACATGAAGAAACATAAAAAAGAGATTGAAGAACAAAGATGTCAAAGATAGGTTTAGAGTTTAAATGACTGATCTTGACTTCAATATTAACTTCAGTTCTAAGGAACTTACATCAAGACCACAATTTTTGGAAGGCAAAGAATGATCTTCTCTTCTTAGACATCTAGATTTCAAGTAGAGCAGAAGCTTGAAATTTGCATTTTGAATAATTATTTTAGCTGGTTGGTTTCAGCTTTTTAAAACCTCCAAGTATGTTGCAGAAAACTCTTGGTTTCTTTAGAAGAATTGATCTAGCAGGGGGAGGAATCATCTTCTCACTAAAGAAACCAAGCAAAAGAAAACAAACATCTGCCCCAGAATTTTGCTGCCAGCAAAGTGATTATATTCAGGACATTTTTTAATTCTGATCCGAGAGATTAGTCCATGTTGGTAACCGGTGACATAAATGTTCAGCGCACCTAAACTATGAGTATCACAACTGTACTCGTAGAGACAGGGAGGTTCGTGCAATGATCCCGACGTGCATCGGCCTCACAGCATTGCAGCGTTCATACAGTAAACATCTGTGTGTATCGTGCTAAGATATTTGCTGTAGCTTGAAACTGTCGTATGATCTTCGATGCAAAAAATGTAGCGCTGATAGAACCATCATGTTGAATTCAACGTGACAGTAAAGTCTGTTCTTTGCATGTGTGCGAAGCTACAGCTTGCGCTCGAACTGCTGATTTTGCTTGCAGCCCACCACCAACGTTGTCGTTTAAGAGGCGGGGAATATTCAGCTCCTGTTCCTGAAATCACCCCGCACCATGGTTCGAGAGGTGTCTACCTATTGTCTCTTAACCAACATAGTTTCAGCTGTTCCTTGGGTACTGCTTAATCCGCGCACGAAGTAGCAAAAGTGGCTGCAGATTTAGTTGTTGTAATCATAAGAAGGATTTCATTTTCATCCTGCATTATTGACGAATAGCAAATGTTGTCTTGACAAATTAATGATTTCTGACTCAAGGCTGTATTTTGAAGGTTTCAATGTTCACCTTTTGTGTGTGATCTGGGATTCTTTACTGTTGCAAGTACGAACATCTCACCTTCGTCCAAAAGAAAATTAAACCGAAAATCAAAGATCAGTATACATCACTCTCAGCAGTACAATACAGCAAAAAACTAAATCCTAAAACGTGAACCAAAGAACATTGCAGTTGTGATTTTCCTTGTTTCAAGTTTGACAGATGATTTCCAGATTGATATTGCATACTGCCACGTTGTGATCGTGAAGATGGTTACCAATTTGAAATTTGTAGTTAATACGATATATTGCGCTGCAATACCTTGAATCGTGTGGTTGACACAGAACAAGTTGAGTAATGTCAACTCCAACCAGCTGAAATAGTTAGCTGAATCAGGTCAAGACGCAACTCAACCGTCACATCTCGAATTTGCTTGGTGGGATTCACATGAGCGATTCTTTAACACTAGATAATCATCGTCTTATCATCTGTATCTTAGGTTTCTGATTCTGATAATAACAGTGTGGAGATACAGTAAACCATGTGATACAAGGACTTGGATGGGGTATGTGTACGCTTGTTGGGTACTTCTCCGGATATCGTAATGATTGTGGTTCAATCACTTTCGGACGAACTGTTTCGTTTCAGCTTCCCATGTTTGGTGTCACGAAATTCCCAATCGACCATCGGTAGGCAATTTTGAACTGTTCTTTGATTCCAAGCAAAGACTTGCATTTACAGGACGGTTTTCTCTGAGAGGTTAGCCTTGCGACTGCCCACGCTAAAATTAAGAAGGCAGCTCACTTATACCTCGCAACAAAAGCACATCAATCAGGCACGCTACCTTCATATACTAGTGTCGAGTGCAAACAAGCTAGACGTTAGAAAGCCGATCTCTGCCAGAAGAGTTTATCAAGGCATTCGAAAACTGGAGGCACAGACTCGCGAACTCTCTATCTATATGGCATACACCACTACAAAGCAGGCGACTCAAACAAATGCGTGCAGATCGAGGTTTGTTCAAGACTATAGAACATCAAGAGAATAACCACAATTACCTGCAACCAACACTGCCTGCTATATTAAGAATAATATTAAAAATAAAATCAAGTAAGGAACATTACGCCTCGACTCACATCCCTTGCCTCCAGAGCACAGAAGTATTGGTTAACGCAACCGCGTGGTGCAATTACTGTAGTTCCTCCCATCGAGGGACTCGTATGCCACCACCTAATCCTGGCACAACCTATGAGAACCAGGAATTCCTGCAGGTATCCCAAAAACACCCCACAAGTCCACACATCAATGCCAACCCAGCCTCACTCCAAAACCAACCTATGGCTGCTGATTGACGAACTCCGTGCCTACGATCCCATGATGCCAACTCACAGCGTTGGAGTAAATTAAACCTCCATGACAAGTTGCAAGGCATGAACTGCACAAGTTGCAACCGGACATCATCAACACAATGCAGTCAGCCATGCGATTGGAGTAGCTGATAGATCCGATGGCACAGCACAGAGAATAGACAACAGTGGTCTGCCCTTTAGACATTGGTCTATAAATGGACACATTATGCTGGTGCCGGGATTGTCTACATTTGGACCACAAATGGATGGAGGACTTGTGGGGCCTGAGCTGTGGATACCCAAAGCAGATAAGACCGCCGACTGAGTGGCTCTGAATAGTATACAGTGTCTGATTTCCATGTTCAGAGCTGGGGGTTTTAGGGAAAAGCTGGTAACTAGATGCATGTTTGTGGAGACCGAGAATAGTGGTGAAAGAGGACTCGGGCAAACATTTCAGTAAATAACGCGACTTATGTCCATCTGGATCGTCGGTAATCTCCCAAGCACCGATCGCACCGCCACCGTTTCGTAGGCAGCGGCAATGCCGTCCCAGCATTGAACCAAACTTTATGTACTGAACGCATTCTTCGCTTTCCTCTTTCAATGCTTCTTTCCGACTCCAAAACATTCTGTTTCCCCACTTTCTTCCTTCAATCAATCACCCAATCAGTTTCCAGTCCTCTACTGCTGCTGATTCAGGCCTAGTTCTCATCAAGTTATGTAAAACTAACAAGGAAACGTAGCAAGTGACTGGTCTTCGAATTGAGTCGTCGGAGACGCAGCCGGCCCGGATCCCTCTCTCCCCTGAAAAAAAAAACAAAAAAAGTCACCTCCAACACAACGTACACCGAAGTCGTCCATCTGCCCAGGAATAGATTCTTCTCATGTCAGCAGCAACATCACAAACTGATCACTCGCAGTTTCATGGTCCCTTCGTCGATCTCTGGGGTCTTCCATTGTCGTTACCATCGATGGATTCTCAAGCAAGACGTTTTCCGAGTGCAAGGTCTGATTCTCCACGGAACCATGCTGTCATCGAAGTGTCGCATTAGCAAGTAATAGCATGCCATGCAACTCCATGTTGCATTCACTAGCAATGCAATGTTGTTTTCCTTAAAGGAAAGTGTTGACTGTTTGTTAAGTGCGAGCGAAGTTGGGTTCCATCACACACTCGCTGAGATGCTGTCACAAAATAACAGAAGTGGGGAGTTTTTTGTGTAATTCTTGTGAGTTCAATAGCTCTGTGGTTGACACGCCAACCTTGGTTACATCCCTTCCTTTGCTCATTAAATGGTTTGTTAACGAAAACCCACAGTGGATGTTATATATATATATATATATATATATATTTATACATATACAGTCACAGTTTTTATGTGATAATTTCAAATTTTGAGCATAAAAAAAATTGTAACACGTGGAACATGCTTTCAAGATAAATACTGTATCATGCATGTGAGTACACAAAAGTCTCGAATTCCCAGTTGAGATTTTAACCATTGAAGTTGGAGCAATTAGTTTAAAAAATTATTTTATTGTCAAAAATACATAAAAAGTATAATTGTTATATTTAGTATGTTAAATGCTATTAAACACTACTATCTACTTGTTTTTAACATATTGTGTTCTTATTGAGTTTGATTGACAGCAAATGAACCCTAAAATAACATTTTGTATTTTATGTACATTTTAACATCTTCAAAAAAAAAAAAAAAAAAAAAATCTCAGAATTAAAAACAATATTCTAAAAAATCACCAAGGTAGCATTGTAATGCTTTTTGGAATGTTCAAATTTTGTATCACATATTATATGCAATAAAAGTTATAAAAAGACAATAAAAGTTTGTAACACTTCTAAACACACAAAATAGTATAAAAATAAAAGATTACCCTACTAAAATCATGTTAGACCATAAAATAGTTCAATACAAGACATAAAAAAGTGCCTGTGATTGGTACTAATTGTGCAAAATCAATCAAAATACTTTATACTATATATTTTTTTATTAACTGACTACTAAATTGGCTGTAGTAGATAATAACAAATTCTACTAGTAGTTATAGTGCTGCAGTTAATGTTTCATTTTTATTTTTAAAACTATATTTAAACCTCTTAATTTCCATGAACTTTAATACATTGTTACAAAAACTTAAGGCCAATTTGAAAATTATGGAAATTTTTTAATAATTTTTGCAAGAAAATTGAAGGAAATCCATAATTGAAGTTGACAAAAAAAAAACTAGACAATAATATGTTCATAAACTGATATTATATTAATATCCACCTTGGATCACAAAATAGTTCAGAATATTTTATTTCAAAATGATATTTTATATGCATTGGAAGTATGATGAACATATGATTCCCTAATTATAACTACACTTCTGGATGAACTGGTTTTACAAGTTATAAGATTTTAATTGAAATTTTGTTCGTTTAGAGAAATGTGTGAATACTTCAACAAAACCAATAGGGCTGTAGTAATTGTAGGAGATTGGCTTTGTGGATTTATATACTCGTTAATGTAAACAGATAAAAATAAAATAAATGTATTGCATTTTATATGTCACTTCTATTTATTTTGAATAACAATATAGTGTATAATGTCTTTTTTAATTTATTACAAACTAACTTCAACATATTTATGAGTAAACAATTCAAATTTGATTTAGAAACTGCCTTTGACAATTCATGATGCCTAAATTTTTTTACTTTAAATTTAATTAATTAACTTTAATAAAATGAGAATTATAATTACTAACAGCACAAATTATAAGCAGGTTTTTAAACAACATTGACTTATTGGTTAATAATAATTTGGGATATGTATGTATATTTATATACACATACATAAACACATAGTAGAAATTTTAAAATATGTATAGAAATATGTGTACTATTTTATTAAGTATTTGATTTGTTGTGAAAAACATCATCATTGTTTGTACATTGTAATTGATACGTCAAGATAGTAAAGTATTATTTGATAGAACAATTATATTTTTATTTGTAAAATACTCTACTTTAACTTACAAAAAAGTATTATGTGGTTTTGATACATTATAGACTTAAAATTGGTATATATCTTACAGTGCACTTGTGGTTGTAGGTTGATATTGTAGATATTTGCATATCATGACTACTAAGATCTTGTTGATTCAAGAACCAATCTACAGAATGAAATCTTTTCACTGTGCATAATGAATTATAAAATACATTATAAAATAGGGTTGTAAAATACATTCATGAAACACAATGTAAGAGAAGTTGTATACTTTGTACTCAACTGATTTTGCAGACCAGGTACGCAACTTGCAATCTGATGTTTTTACTTCATCCATCACTCATCCATGCATGTTTACTGACATAGATGTGGGGTAGATGCCTCAAAAAAAAAAACAAAAACAAAAACAAATTAGATATGATTAACAATTTAGGGTTTATTAGAATGTTCTTGTGCAAGGAGCCATCAGAATTTTCTATTCATCCAATACCAGGTGCCAATTAGGTACCTATCTGTACTCAACTAATTTAACACAAAAGACTTGCTAAACTATATAACTAATACATTTTTAAATTTAAAGATTAAAAGAAGTCAATTTGATTTTTAAATAAAAATATATGAATAAATAATTTAAAACATAAAATAACATACTTTGAATTAATATGTAGTATTTCTACAGTATAATAAGTAGAACAAAATATTAAATCCTACAAATTCAAAATCTTATGCTTGAATCATTCTTTGACCTTATTAAATTATTTATTTTGAAGATTTAAAGTACATTCAAAGATGTGATTCAAAATTGCATTTTGTGTTCCAAAAAAAATAAATTATGGTGCAAGACAAAATTTTAACCATTTCTAATGTAGATAAGTTAATTAAAAAGAAAGAATTGTAAAGAATTATATATATATATATATATATATATATATATATTCTTTAAAAAAATCTAATTTATTAGATGTCACAACATAGACATCATAATATTTTAATTTATTTTATTGTACTACACACAATTTAATATTTAAATTTATTTGTATTAATTCTTGATGCTAAATGTGTTCTTGTGTGCTTATTTTGTTTTGTTTTTGTTTTTTTTCACACAAATATATATATATAATATCATCAATCAAATTATATTTTATTATTTTTACAAATTGAACTGTTTCAAAGAATAATTATTTTATTGGATTACCTTATACAGTTTTATTACATAGATGTAATTTATTTATACATATCTACATATATAATTGAATGATTATTGTTTTCAAAGTTTTATATTTATTAAAAAATGTATATAATATATAAATGCATTTATTAGTAGAATTTGTGTGCTCAACAACACAGTTTTCTACTAGGTTTCTACTACCCATTACAATTGCTATCTGATTGTACTGTCCTCCTTTGCTTTCATGTGGTTTAGACACAACTGGCTGAAAAGCAATGAAAGGAAAACACATGATTCTTCCCTCTAAGGTCACATGTTTTTTGGACTGGATACTCGGATGTTCCATCAAAGCCTGATGTCATGGTGCCTTCTCTGATTGTTGTCAATTTCTTTTGATTTTTTGCTTTACATCTGCATGCAAAAACAAGTAAATATTTTGAGAATCTGGAATATAATCTTCATACAAAACTATGTATAGGAAAATATTGCTAATTGAGAATATTGGGAAATGAGCCAAATAAAATGTATTTGTATACTAACAAACACAAAATTGCCCAAATGTTGTTCAAAAAGTATTTAAATCAAAGCTTCATGCAATAATTGATGATCTATTCTAGAACAAAATTCTTGAAAATTCTCTTTCATAAGTGCACACAATTAAATTTAAAAGTACAGATTACATTTTTTTTTTTTTTTTTTTTTTTTTTTTTTACATATGATAACATTTAACATTGTTAATTTGGCACTAAATGATTATAATGACATTTTATATAATCTGTTATTTTTTTAAAAATATATTTTTTATATAAATATTTGAGTTTGTGATTCTATACACACAAAAAGATATGTTTAAAACATATTCATAAAGGATAAAATTGAACAACTATTAGAAGTTTGTATTGTAAAGCACAAAAGAAATACTAATTATATACACAATAAAATCAAAATAATTATATTCACAATTCTCTTATAAGCATTTGTCAACAAAAATTTTAAAATTAATAAATAAAAATATATGTAATTTAAAATTAAAATATATAATTACTCATAATAAACAAATTATTATTATATAATTATATTTTATATTTTATATTTTATTATATTTTGATAATAAATAATATTTTTATTTTATGATTTTTATATATTGATTTTTACATCATAAATTCCTTATAAAATTACCTATAAAAAATAAAAATAAGAAGGAATGACAAATATCTTATTTATTTACAATACTTAAATAATTAAATATATATGTGATAAGAAGAAAACATTTTTAAAAACCTTGGTAAGTATTTTATTCACATATTTTTCAAGCATGTTGTAGAGGCTGATGCAAGCTTCACTTTGTTGCTTTTTAAATTCATACAATATATATATATATATATATATATATATATATAGTTTTTTTTTTTAATTGCCAAAACGTTTAAAAAATCATCATCCTTGCTAACTTCACATCTTCATAGAAATAAACCTTTATCTTTTAAGTACCTCAACAACTTTATTCTACTTCATACATTATATTTTTCATAAACTCTAAAGAATCTACTAAATATTAATATTATTAATAACAAAATCTACTAAATATTGTTAATAACAAAATATTAATATTATTATTAATATTTGTATACATATTAATAAAAAATTAGAATCAATTATTTCGTTAATTTTAAAAACATCACAAAAAAAGTACATGAAATAATTTATGACTTATACAATGTCTATATAGTAATATAAGTTATATAAATAAGACACAAAAGTTGATGCAAAGTCCCATATTCAACCACTACAAAAGCTTGGACTCTAGCAAATTAAGATAATTTTTTAAGCAAGCATACCTTACTCTTTTTTTAATTAATACAATGAGAAGTTACACCAATTTGTCATTGTTGATAATTGTAGAATACATGATACATTGATTACAAGACATACCTTATCAGTCATCTCCAACTTTTGTTATTTAAGCTTAAGATGTATATAACAGAGTGACATTGACTTTTGTATAATTTGTGTAACAAGGACAATGCATCTATGTAAGAAATGTCAAACAAAACTTATAATAATTAAAGCTTACACATATTGCATGCATTGTTGTCCAAAACTTTTAAATACAAAAAATAAAAAATAACCAATTTTTTTAGCAGTATATGATATTTTTAATGAGGAAATAAAATTATGTTTTAAGTACATGTGTCACTTCTAATGGAATTGTGTGTTTTATTTTTATAATAAAAGATGAAAACAAGATATTTCTACATTGTTTTGTTTTATTTCATATTACCTACAAAGTAGACAACCTCTCACATACAAATGTTCTTCTTATTATATCATCTCATCTTGCATCCACATTTCTCTAGTTTAAGATGCATAGACTAAAGCAATGTGAATCACACCTCTCATCTGGTAGATTGTTTGCAGTCAATCCATATGTAACAATGCAAATTGAAGATACAATTGAAATTGTAAACATCTCTTAGAAAACTTATATTTGTATTTTGATAATACCACCAAAAAGAACCTCTCTTTCTTTTTATGCATGTAAAATCCTCATGAAGTAATTTTGATTTCAAGTTCAACTTTGCATATAGTTTGTCTGAAGTGAAATAAGACAGCCTATTTGTTTCTCTTAATTTATCCTCCATTTTATCTCCCCATTCTAACTTATAATATGGACATAAAATAAGTTAGTATTGTTGACATTAATGTACCAAAAAACCATGAATTTTTTTATAGTAGTTTTATTTTTTAGTTATTTATCTATAATCATTAAAATCAAAACATTTTTTCCAACAATTTGTGTTCAATCATGATTTTAAAGTTCAAAATAGTTGATGAAGTTTACATTTGAAATTCTATAATTTGTAAAAAGATTAAAAGAATAACATCTCATGAAACTATTTTTTACTTTATTAGGTGAACTATTATTTAATGAACTTGTATCACATATATTCTTGGTTAGGGATAAGATGACAATACATATTTAAAAACAAGAATAAAAAAACATAAAATACATGTTCAAAATAAATGTAGATAAAAACACATTTATATCATAACAATAAACCATTGGCAATTCCAACTTAATGGGCTATTTCAAGATTAGAGACTTTTAATCATTTCACCTAAAAAAAACATAAAGGTCCAGTCTGCAAACTTCATTTTTTAAAACTTCATTTTGCAAAAAAAAAAAAAAACAAACAAACAAACAAACAACTGAGATTCTAAACCCTAATTTGAACACAACCCATTCTACAGTTTCATCCACAAGAATATTGGGGTCTACAATAAATAACATCAAAGATATATTAAGCCCAAAGTAACAATGACATTGTTTGGTAAAATCAATGGTCACCATGGATGATTGGGATTAAAAGTATACGAGTAATTTGAATGATGCATCAATAGCTATCCTTCTCTATCAAAAATGTACAAAACCTATGTGAACATGATGTTGTGCTTGGCAGTGCACTTGCCAAAATTCCACACAAATATCTGATAACAAATGAGGAATACTAAATATGGTAGTGTCAAAGAGAGCCAAACGAGGTGAATCCGTGCAATGCCACAAGGAAATGTTGATTCCGGAAAACCCTGTCCACATATGCAATAATAGAAACTAGAAAAAGGCTTTGGATCTACCTACCTCCGCACCTAAATCCGAGGCTGGATACCATGGAGACTCGGTAATCAGGAGCGGAGTTCGAACTTGGTGCACATGTGAACCCCATCATACGTGCCTGCTCCCGGGCCTACGCCCCCGCCACCAACCCCATTCCCTTCATCCTTTATCCATCCACACGGGCACTATACTATTCATTCATCCATTTTCACGTTGGTTCCCTCGCGGTTCCCATTCAAACCTCCACTTCTCCGTTCGATTTTGCAGCATTGTCGACTGCTTCCACGCTGCGTGGTGTTGTAGTGCACTGATTCAGCCTCATCGCCACTGTCCTCTCACACTGTGATCGCTCTGTTTCGATTCCGAGGCCTGTCCGACGTTGCATTGCAGGTGCAAGCGGCTTCAGCTCTCACGTGTTTTCTGTTTTCTCACTCAGTCGTTTACGTTGGATCCTGTGTAGCTTTAGTTGGTGGTCGCGGTGAGCTGCTTTCCGCTGGAAGAGAGTTTCTGTTGGAGGTTGAGTTTAACTGGAGGTTGTACCGTTTTAAGGGATGAAGCTTTTCGGAATGCGGCTGAGTGGTCCTGATTTGCTATTTTGGTCATCGAGTTCGGGGAGGAGGGGTTGACTCATGGGGAGTCGCTCTGGGCTATGTGATTGCAGTTTGCAAGTTGTGCGGAGCATGTGGAACTAATTTGTGAAGGGGTTTTGAGCAGGTTGGGTTCCTGATTGGTAACACGAGTCTTGGATTTGGTGGCTTCAACACGTTAACACGGCGAAGCTTGGTTGTCTAGCTCCGATGGGGTCTTCTCCAGAGCCAGATAGTTTTTTTCACAAGGTTGAGAATGGTATTCCGGAAAAGGATGGAGTGCCGTCGAAGGGACCTATCTACAGGAGCTACTATGCCAAGGATGGTCTAGTCTCTTTGCCCGCAGGGATGCAATCAACTTGGGATAGTTTCGCGTGAGCATCTCTTCTTTTTGAATATTTTCCTACGTTTACCTTAGTGCCCCGGACACTCTTTGATTGATTGTGCTAGTTAATTGAAATGAAAAACATTTTGAATGAGAATGTCGACAGAGCATTAGAACATTAGATGGGATATACGTTTTCTTGAATAATTGAAATCGTCGATCGTTGATGTTCGTTTGAGCACAGTGTAATCTTATATTGCTCTGCTTGGAAGGTCTAGGCGGGCATTTGCAGCGCACATCGATGTGTATGGAAAGCAATTCCACAATAATTGGACCAAATAATGCAATGAAGTATTGCCACTCGGGAATGCATAGAGTGGAACTGTATCAAGTGTTAAACATTAATTTTTAGAGTGCGTCATTGTGAAGAATCGGTTGGTATAGTGGTTAGTCTACCATAAACACTTTGTTCATGACGTTGTGAATGGTAAAATTGTTTGCAGTAGCTACGTCCAAACCCAGCTATTTTGCATTTCTAATTAGAGTGCGCCATGTATCAAGTAGCTGTTTTCGCTCTGATAAGTTCCAGAATACAGAGTATGAAGAACCTAGGTGTTGTCGTCACCAGAATCTTTGTTGGTTTTGGACGTTTACAGTATGCGGTGTCACGGGTTCTGATTGGTTTCTGAAGCAGTCGTGAAAATAGGCGTTTCTTGGCGGTCGTTGTAAATAGCTGGTGTATGTGGCTAGCGTACTGCACTTCTGAGTATTTGTCGACATTGTCTTTACTGCTTAGGATCTGATCTTATTGTTATTTTTATTCTTGCACACAGTTTTTTGGGAAATATGAAATGAGAAGCTGCCAAAGTATTGGCTCATACTTTGTCATGGAACAGAACCTATAAATTTGCCACCTGGATGTTCTAATTGTGACTGATTCTGATTCCTTTATCATTTCCATGGCATTTGGTCTCATGAATAAGGGACTGTGCGGAGTCGACGGGTGGGTGATATTCACATGATTAAGGAAAGTGTTCTTTTGTATTGCAATATGCAGAGCTTCGGTAAAGAGATATCCTAAAAATAAAATGTTGGGACATCGTGAAATTGTTGATGGCGTGGTAAGTCTCTAGACTAATTCCTTCCATCCTGCTGGGTAGGTGGCTGCTGAAGTCTTGTCAGTGTTGAAGTTTAATGTGTGCTGACTTCAAATCGAGCAGGCTGGGAAGTACAAGTGGTTAAAATACCCGGAAGTATATGATACAGTGGTCCAGATCGGTTCTGCTATTCGTCACGTTGGCGTACAGCCGGTTTGTTCCGTTTACCTTCTGCCAATGTGTTTGTAGTAAATGCTCGACGATACATGACCTTTCTTTGAAGTTAGTGAGGACATCATAAAAAGTACTCAATATAATTATCCTTTAATCAGAGACCCATATCAAATTAGCTGGTAAACTTCCTCATGGGACGTGGATCTGTTCTCTAGTGATGTGTGAATGGGAGCATTTCCTCACAGAATGTCACTTTGTTTCGTCCAGAAAAGCAAAATTGGAGTTTATGGCATAAATTGTCCGCAGTGGTTTATGGCCATGGAGGTGTGTAATTCTTTTATTTTCAGATTTTAAGTTCTGCATTTGTAACTGTTGCACCTGCTAATGAATCAGGCAGCACGCTTAACAGTAAATTCTTCGCTGTTAAATGCTCTTGTTACTGTTCGGGCTACATAAGTAGGGTGCAGCAGTCTCTATTATTGATACTCCTTTGTTTCCCATATATTGTTTTTGCTCGCTAACTATTGTATGCTGTTGCTTTATCACAGGCATGCAACGCCCAGAGCATGGTGTGTGTCCCTCTCTACGATACTTTGGGTACTCTTTAAACCACTTTTTGTATTTCCGGTCGTGCGGGTGGCCTCCTTAATTCTTATGAATCTTGAAGTGATATTATCCTGAATGGCTTGTGCATTCTTTCTTACACTACGTTGCTTCCCGCAAATTCCTTGTTCTTCTTGTTTACACGCCTGGCTCCGTTTTCCAATAATTTGCAGGTAATGAGGCCGTGGAGTTCATCATCAACCACGCAGAAGTATCTATGGCCTTTGTGCATAATACGAAGCTTGATCTGGTATGTCTAATTCTATAGATGTGTGAACATGACAACTTCATGCTGCCTCTTCTAATTCTTGCGCGAATGTATTTGCTTCATTGCGTGTGTTAACGGGGATTATTCCGTGCTTTTGTTGTAGGTCCTCGCCTCTCTTTCTAAGTGCATCGAAACTTTGAAAAGTAATACTTCCATCCCACTTTTTCCATCGACGCTCAGGGTTTTTAGCCTGGCAGCCCCACTGTTTTTGTTGGAGTGTATCTGATTTTTTATTTTTTATTTTTTATTTTATTTTTTCCTTGCTTATTTTTTTTTTTTTGGGTATTCAAAGTTATTGATGTCGTAGACTACGAGGTCATTATCGCTTCAGAGGCTCTTCACATGGTTAGGGTGTTCCTGCATTTACATCAAACTTTTATTGTGCGTTTATCGTATTGTTTACACCTGATCTTACCCTTCTACACTGTGACTGTGCAGCCATTGTGAGCTTTTCAACTTACACAGATGCACAGAAGGCAGCAGCTTCAGCTGAGGGTGCAGCACTTTACTCGTGGGATGAATTTGTGAAGCTGGTAAGATTCCTCCCTAGATTTCTGTTTTGAAGTATTTGATGGAGTTCTCAGCTTTTAATGTTACACATGTTGATAGCAGCTGACTCGTGCTTCACTTGGTGTTCAGGGAGCGGAAAATGTTTTTGGCATAACACCTCCAAGTGCATCTGATATTTCCACTATCATGTATACCAGTGGCACAACTGGTGAGCCCAAGGGAGTGATCCTAAGCCACGAGAATATCTTGAGCTCCATCGTTGGTCTTAATCATTTTCTGGAATCAAGGAAAGAGTCGGTAAAGACAAAATATCCTGCTTTGACTCATTGCTGAATCATCCAAATTCTCCGTTATTATTGAGTGAATTTTTTGTTCTGAACGTGCGTTTTACGAGGTTGTTTAGTGCTTCGGAGCCCAGCAACGTGTGAAGAGTTAGTTTATTTAAATTCTATTTTCAATTAGACTTTGTTTACATGTGGAAGTGTTTCCCTGCCATCTGACAGAGGGTCATGGTTGGCTCTTGATATGTGCAGCATACTTCTAACGAAATCTACTACTCGTTTCTTCCTCTGGCCCATATATTTGATCGTGTAACTGAAGAGTTTTATGTTTTCCTCGGAGCTTCTATTGGATATTGGCAAGGGGTGCGTTTTCAAACTGTTTTTATTTATCGCTTGGTTTCATGAATGACGTTTTTTTTCCATGAAAAGGAATGTATATCATCTTTCAACCTAGAGGACTTCCTAAGTTCTGATATACAGTGGTCGCCATGTTGTCGAGCTGTCCACGACCTTTTTTCTGAGAAGCATGGAATATCTGGTAACAAACAATTTTTGTGTGGTTGCGTCCTGATTATGTTGATTTGATTTTCAGGATGTGAAGAAAATAACTGAGGATTTAGCGGAGCTAAAACCAACAATTTTCGTTGCAGTTCCTCGTGTCTTCGATCGAATCCATGATGGTAGGTTTCCCAGCACGACATCTCCATTTTCATGTCTTTCTTTATTCATGTTTCCTAGTTAACCACTCCTTCATTTAACTACTAACAGGAATATCCGGAAGGATTTCTACTGCTGGTGGATTTAAGAAGATGTTGTTCGACTTTGGGTTAAAAAGGTAAGAATTATTACATCCCTACTATTTACAATTTAGGCGTTGAGTCAATAATAGTATTTTGAATTCATTGTCAGAAGTTGCAACTGGTCCTCTGATTTCATATGACTTACATGTCCTTTTAACTACATGTTTTAGAAAGAAGAAGTCTCTGTTTGATGGTCACAAGCATGACAAAGCTGCTCCATTTTTTGACAAACTCGTCTTTAATAAGGTCACTTGCATACCTTACTCGTTACCATCTTCACAATTTCGTTTGACTCGTTTGTTGAAAAACTATTTTATTTTGTGTTATTTACCATGTTTCTTCAGGATATATCACGCCACGTGGCTTTTTCATCACATTTCGAGGTGATTATTTTTCAGGTGAAAATGGGCCTCGGAGGTAATGTCAAGATCGTCATATCTGGGGCTGCACCCCTTGCTGGTCACGTTGAGGAGTTCTTGAGGGTTGTCACTTGTGCACCAGTTGTCCAAGGCTATGGTATGCTTTTTACATCGTGTCACGTTCTTGTTTGCGGAATTTCTAATTTTGTGCTCTCCTGGAATAGAGCTTCTTCCATAACAAACCTGGTCTCGTGATATTGCTGTACCTTACGGCGGTTCTTTTCCTCTCTTTCGGCTGACTGCTAATGCTCCAAGTTTACACGAGCAACTGTACATATCAACTTTTTATTGATAATTTACTTCTTATCTGCAGGGTTAACTGAGTCGTGCGCAGCAAGCTTCATCCAGGTGCCGAACGTGATCAGTATGCATGGAACTGTTGGACCGCCCTTACCCAACATCGAGGTTCGATTGGTGTCAGTACCTGAGCTAAATTATTATGCTGATCCTAGTGATCTTAAGGAACCTGCCAGGGGTGAGATTTGCATGAGGGGCAGTACTTTGTTCTCCGGTTACTACAAGCGGCAAGATCTTACTGATGAGGTCCTTGTCGATGGCTGGTTCGCCACCGGTAATGTCTGCTCTTAAATCGACGTATTCTATTAAAATAATTTGGATCTAGCTTTTTCTTTCAGTGAGTGTCTTTTTGTTTCGTTGGAATTGTTTAGAATAACACTTTGGAACCGCTGTATAGGATTTACATTCTGATTCTCTTGGTAAAACTGCAGGTGATATCGGAGAGTGGCAAAAAGATGGAGCCTTGAAGATTATCGACAGGAAGAAGAACATCTTCAAGCTGTCACAGGGTGAATATGTTGCTGTCGAGAACCTTGAGAGTATTTACGGTCAATGTGAAGCTATCGATCAGGTATCAGAGCTGTGACTAGCTCTTGCCTCTCGCACAATGTTCCATGTTATTTCAACGTTTGTTGACTCCAGATTGATGATCATGCTCTAAAGTCTTCTCCAGCCTTGCAAAGCTTTACTGACTACTTGGGGTAGTAGCTCATTTTGCACTATTCACATGTGACATTGAACTGATAAGTACTTTCATTGATCAGATCTGGGTCTATGGGAACAGCTTCGAGTCCACACTACTAGCAGTTTGTGTTCCTAATCAACCTAAACTCGAGGAGTGGGCTAAATGCAATGGTGTTGAAGGAGACTTTGCTCAAATTTGCAAAGATCCGAAGGCCGTAGCGCACATTATGGCTGCTGTAAACGCCACCGGAAAGGAAAAGAAAGTAAGTCTTGATGGATTCAAATCCATGAGCAAGTTTACTAAAACGAAAACTATGTGACCTCTGCTTGCTGAAAACTTGTCATGAAATCTTATTGTTCAGAGGTGCCACTGGATCCCCAGTAATATTCTAAGACGAAGGTTTCTGACGATCTTCTCATAATATGGCAGGTTAAGGGCTTTGAGACCATAAAAGGGATGGTTCTGGAGCCTTTGCCGTTTGACGTGGAGCGTAACCTAGTAACCCCAACCTTCAAGCTCAAGAGACCGCAGTTAAAGGAGTATTACAAGGTGCGTGAACTGTTTTGATGAGCATTTAGTAGGCACTCGTCAATTGCATATCATTCAGAAGTTGCTGATGTATGGTCTTAAATTGGATTTTGCAGACCCAAATTGATGAGATCTACGCTAGCCACAAGAAGTAATGAAAACTGGTCGAAAGATGACATCTTTCTACTCCTGATGGTTTCCTCAGGAGTTCCTCAATATTCTCGTTTGTCAAGCATGCGCCTCTATCGTCTTCCACTTGTGGTTTTGGTCTTTTAGATCTTAGTTAATTGATTCGAGTGCGTGTTTGCTACTCGTCATTTACCAGATCTATGTATGGTCCTCCATGCAGGCGCCCTACTGTAAATTTCTCATTTTTACCATGTCTGAAACCAACCATAGATGAATTCGATGATTGATTCTTATTACATTAACTGCTCATGGAAATTACTGATATTTGCGTTGCCCAACAAAGCAGTTATTTACTTAGTTTGCATGTAACCTTTTCCTCACTTTGCCTAAACACATACCTTATCATACGACAAGGTTTTTATTATCTCAGTTCGTTTGATAACAGAACCTGCTTCAGACGATGATACTTTGATAAATCTGTCCTTGAAACAGCTCTGGGTAGCCTCATAGAATTTTATGTTTGAATATGTCGTTCACTTCTCTGTTACCTTCCATATTGTGTGTCTTTCATCCAACAGTCAACGAACATGACACGGTGCATGTAGGACACCATCTCCCGACCTCAGCAGTTGACTTTTGATTGTGTGCGTGGATTGGATCTAGTTGTCAAATCGTTTCTCCAGATTTTCAATTACTCTATGCTGTTTGTACCAACACCTAAGCATAGGGATCATTTGTACTGAAAGACTTTCAGAATACTATGACAGGGAATGGTAGAAGATGAGAATTGAACAAAGAAAGAAATACTGGAAGTTGCTCATGGGCAAATAGCTCTTATTTGGTGATTAATACAAAGCTGAGGCAATGGAGGAGTTTACTGGATTCTCCTGCAGACTCACATAGAAGATGGCCATAGAAAGAGTCAAATCACCTGAAGGGAATGATTATAAGAAGGGCTGATTATATATATTAAATTATCCTTGAAATTTGTACCTTCAATTAATAATAAAAATTAAATAAAATTGAGTAAATAAATTTTAAGTTTATTTATTTAATATTTAAGAAAAATATATATTACTAATGAGAGTAATATGACTAATATTAATATGAATAGTAATAAGACTAATAAGACTAATAAGAATATTCTTAAATATCACAACTTTGTATATTATTGCTTTCTATATAACTCTCTATTTCATTGTTTTTCTCTCAATTACTATTAAATATTAATATATAAAGGAATAAAAAAGAAACATAAATAGAAATAATTTATAAATATAATAGAAAGAAAAAAATAACAAAAAAAAAAGAAGAAACTAAGACCACATAAGCAAGCTAAGGCTTTTCTTATAATAAATGCCTATATTACCTACATAAATATAAGTAAATAAAAGTAAGTAGAAACATATTATGCATGTAATATCCTCCTTAAGAAACTTTGAAGAAGTTTTCTAGACTTGAATTAAATTTTTAGACTCCTATAGATATGTCACATGGCTATTGAAACTTGTCTTATAAGTTTTCTACATTTAAAAAGTTACATTGGAAGCAATCTACAACTTGACACTTGAGCTATAAGCCTTATAGTCTTATAGAAGCTTCTTGATAGCTAATATATATAGAAACAAGATTGAGGCCATCTTTAGTCTTGATCAATGCCTTTATTATATTTTAATCTTGGTTCAAGACTCACTACTTGCTTTCTATTTGGCAATAACCATTTTAATTCTATTTTATCTTATGTCTATTTCTTCTTTGCTTGTTTTTTCCCTTGTAGTGACAAAAGAGTGTATTGTTTCTTCATAGTTTTGTCTAGATTCATGTTTTTGGTACTTCTCTTTATTTTCTTTTAAAGATATCAAAGATTTTTATTTTTACTTATTTGTATTTTAAAATCTAATGGTCTTTTTTTAATATAATTTTTAAATAATTATTTTTAAATTTAAACTAAATATATATATATATATATATATATATATAATAGTAATATTTTTTAAACTCTACTTTAGAAGGAAATTCTCTCTCTCTACATCATTTTGTCTTCTTTGCTCTTTTATTGATTTGTTTCATAAGACAATTGCCTTTGCTCACAAGTACAAGCTTTTCTATTAGGCATGCACAAGATGGTGGTTCTTTCAAAAAAACCAAAGGATGTGGCATGTTGTAAATGGAGCTAGAAAGACCATTAAAAAATATTAGTCCCTTTAAATATAAAGACCTAATGATAGACTAAAGTAACATTGTACTTTGACTTCTTTTATCTTCTACAAATTTGGCAACATATACATACAAATCATGTTATATATATATATATATATATATATATATAAATAAGTAAACATATATATTCTTGATATATATATATATATCAAAAAATATTTTAAAAATAATTTAAATTATTAGTTATTATAAGAATTATATTAAAATCTTTGATTTTTATTTATAAAATGGATATGACATTTAATTACTCCTTTTATTTTTTGATAAAATATAAGGAGCTTGCATATCTACTCTCTATCTTAATGCATTATATTAAAATTGTATGGTTTATTCCTTACAAACATCATATTAAAAAAAAGTTTAACCTTAAAATCAAACATTCTTACCTATATATACTTGTGTTACATTGCTATTATTTGGTTAATATTCTTACTACATTCAATTAGTTATATTTAATATTTTGTATGATTTTTCTCTCTCTAGGGCTACTTTTTATATTTTTTTTTGTAGATAAGAAGGATAATTTACTAATCCATGTCATTTCTTATATTATTTATAAGTGTGGAAAGAAAGAAAAACTACCAATTCCTATTTGTTCATATATAATTTCTAAAATTCTATTATTTTCTAATTTTAGACTTTATTGTCCCTTGTCAACAAACTCATATAGTTAAAGGAAAGAATATATGAATAAATTAATAATTTTTCTTGAGTTGTTATAGAAAAAATATTGAACAACATATTACAAAATATTATTTATTTTAAATTTTAGATTAAAATTTTATTAATTCTAATAATTAAATATTTTATTTTATTTTATTTATAATATCCTAAAATAATTTAAATATGTTGTGGTTTTACTTTAGGGGCCAACAATGTGCTAATTTAAAATTTTAAAAAAAAATTGTGAATCGTTTTTTATTTTATATTCTTTTGTTTTTATATATCTTAACAAGTAGTTAAGATTATTTTGTGTTATTGGTAATTCTTAACAAAAATAAAGTTTTTAAATAATAGTAATAATATAATTTATATAAAAATTATTTTTATAATTTTTAACTAATTTTAGATTCTTTTTAACTTAATGTGGAATTTTAACTTAATCTGGAATCACAATTCCAACATTGCATATTTATGATTCTATTTTAAGATCAAAAATATTTTAGTCAAAAATTATTAAAGGCACAATTGCAAAAGTTTGAAGAGGTTATGCAATATTCTAGAAAGAATGTAAATTATATTGTGGTCATGATCTTATATGAATTTTTTTATGAATGTTAAGTTTTTTCTTGATACTATACATTGTTTGTTTATGATGAATATGAGTAAGAATTAGATAGAGAAGGCCAATCTAAAAATATAATAAAGACAATAAATCTCAATAGATTATCTATTTATCTTGAAATATATTATTTACAATGTGCATTACAAGACACAAGCAACATCATAGACAACTCAAAATACTAAAAAACTAAAAAATAAACATACAAAAATATATTGATTTTATCAAATTAAACAATTACAAGAAACAAAATATATACATGATTACAAATCATAAGAATTGATGCATGTAGATGATGGTTGCTAAGAAATAAAATTAGCCATGATTTTAAAAGAATATCATTATATGTAAAAAGACAAAAAAAAAAAAGATAGAATAAAAGAGGTATGAAGTTAAAGGTTTTCAATTCATGTATTAATGGTTGGAGATTGTTCAATTGTTGCAAAGTATATTGCATCTATATTGGTAGTGTTTCTACACAAGTTATTATTATTATTTTTTATATTTAAAAGAATACTGCTTAAACTTTCTAAAATAAATAGAAGAGTAGTTAATGAAATGATAAAAGATAATCATTTAAAATATTTAGTAGGTATTATTAATTTATTGATTGATTTATTTATTTTATATAATTTAGTCCTTTTACTACCTCTTTTATACATTCAAAGATTATTTTATAATATTTATTGCAATAATGAACTTAATATTAAATATAATTATATAATTTTTTAAATTTTGATTTTGTCTTCATATCTTATAGAAAAAAATGGGATCAAGTTCTAATAAATATACAGGAGAGTATTTCTACTTTTTATATATAAGACCAAATATGGAGGCTTTTTATTAGACCAAATAACAAGGCCTATTATTTGACTACATGTGAAATCTTACTATTAGACTAAAAAATAATGGTTTCTCATTGTACCAAAGTGAGGGCAAAGAAGGATATTTAAAAGGTAGAAGAGGGATTGAAGAAGAAATGAGTTGATTAAGATAAGTGAGAGGAATAAATTAGAAGTTTAAATATAGAAATAAATTTATTTTAAGAATAAAGAGAGGCAATAAGTACTTTTTATGTAACTTTATTTTAAATCTAAGATAATAAAATTAAAAGATAAAATTTAAAAGAGATTCTTTTTTAAAAAACTTGAATTTTTTTTAATACTATTTTTTAGAATTGAAAGATAAAAATTCTAAAATATCGCATTCATAAAGATGGATTTAAAAAAGAAGAAGTGTTATTTATCTATCTTTTATATTGACTTATTATATAAAAAAAAATATGTTCTTTCTAAAAATACTACAATCTTCATGAGAATATAATAGAATATATATCATATCACTTACAATTTTGTGAATTTAGGAATGACATTATTTATTGAAATGGAATTTTTTTTAGCAATAAGTTGATGACCAATATGTCTAAATTGATCAACTATTACTCTATTAGTTTTAATTCAACCAATATATCATTTGGATTAATTTTTACTAATTTTAACTTATAACTTACAAATTAATAGAGATTTAGTAAATGTAAGAAAATTTATTGTATTGTCTTTTTCTTTTATAAGAAGTGATAGGTGTATATACCAACACTATAAAGATGTTATGAAAATAATTCAAATATATAGAATTATAATTTTTTTGCTATCTTTACATGCAACTTTTAATAACTAAAACTTTTGGAAAATTTATTAGAAGACCAAATACCTCTATATTATCTAATCTTGGTTACTTAAGCTTTTAAATATTAATTAGTAAATTTAAAAAATCTTTAAAATGAATCATAGAGCTTTTAAACAAAGTATGACATATCTATGTTGTTGAATCTCAAGAAATGTGGTTTGTTGCATATTCACCTTTTGATTGTCTTATACCAATATAAAAAACTAAAGAATCTTTTTTCTTGTAACTATGTTATTAATTGAAAAATCCTAATTCTAAAGCTCATCTTTATGCTATTATAACAATCCATTTGATTTACCAACCTTGTAGACATTTCAAATATAAAATGATGCATATAAAAAAGATGGCTAAAAATATTTTAATAAAATACTTACAAATATGACATTGGTTATTAATATTAATTTAAGAGATACAATGCCAAAACTATAAAATTAAGAAAAAAATACTTTAAACAATCAATAGATTATTTTTTATAATCTTTCTATTTTTTAAACACTTGATCATGATATTGAGGTGTGTTTTAAAGTAATTGTTGTAAAATATCTTTACATGTATATATATAAGAGGCATAATAATAAAAATAGTTTTCTATAAAATCTTAAATTAAAAATATATATATAGAAGCTTTTATTAAAATTAGGAAATAATTAGATTTTTTTTATATATTATGACTAGAAGTATATTAAAAAAAATTAATTTTAATTTCTACAATATAAACCACAATGTTTAATAGTTGCATATTTACCTTCTAAATCAACACACAATATACTATGATTCTAATAGGAATCCAAAAGAAGTAATAGAAGGTCAAAACTAGAAAATTCTTACTTAATTCTTTGTAATTTGAGCAAATGATGACACAACCAAAAATCATTTATTAAACAAATTTCTAAAGCATGACACTTGAAAAAAACAATATTAGTACATACAAAAGTATAGAAAAGATTTTGTTGTTAAACAAATATATAGCTACAATCACTTTTAAAGAGAATGTTTCTACTCAAATTTTACTTTTGTTTTATATTCAAAGTCTTATTTCCTTTGAAGATCTTAGGAGTTATAATAATATGTTGTATCTTTTATTTTGATATGCAATCCTTACTTATAGATAATTAAAAGATAACAAAAAGTAGCTTTGTGCAATACATTAGATTATTAATAAAGAAATGCCAATTGCACTATGATTATTATTTGTATAATTTTATGTTTTAAGAAATCCTTCAACTATTAAAATTTTGTAGAATGAAAATTCCATCTCTATAACTAAAAATTTTGCTTGTAAATTACACCTACAAGGGTGCATTTTTACTTTAAATCATTACTTTGTCACTATCAAAGTATTATTAGATATTTAATCTCATCTTTAGCATAGTGTAAAAAAAAATTTAACTATTATTTCTAGTCTATTTTAACTAGAAGGCATGATTGCCAATCAATTGATATTTATCCAAGGAGGCAAAATGTTTGCAAATTATTTATTATAGACCTAGAAAAAAATAAGGCTAATTCTTAATAAGATTTATTACTCAATAAATAACAACACATTGCATATGATTCAATTATTTTTGCTAAAAATAATAACAATAGTTAGAAAAGAATTTTCTTTATTGATGGATTTGGTGGTATAGAATAAAAAATATTCTATAAGTTTTTGTTAGCATCCTTTTGAAAAAAGATACAAATTGCTATAATAGTTGTTACTTCTAGCATAGCAGCTTTATTACTTTCAAGTAGAAAAATAGCTAATCTAATTTTAAGATTTTTTAAAGCTATCTTGTATTACAAAAGAATTTAAATTAAAAAGACTATTTTAAAGCTATCTTGGATGAAATACAAATGATCAACAAATGAGTATTTGATATTGTGGATAGGTCGTTACTTGATAATCATTGGTATTCATTATCCATTTGGTGGAAAGCTTTATGTTCTATGTAGAGAATTTTGCCAAATTTGCCATCTTGAAACAAGAATGCAAATTATTAGTGTAAGCTTGAGGTTCTCTTATTTTATACTATGTAAAAAATGTACATTACAATCAATATGAGATTGATCCAAGCAAATAGAATCAATAAAGATGAAAGTAGAGACTTTTTACAATATTTGGTATGAGTTAGCAAAAGAAAGAGTTTATCCTAATAAAAGTGAAAATGCAATTCACATTCCAAATGGAATTGCTATACATATATTACTATATATCAATTAATTGAAAAGATCTTGAGCAATATTGTTGACCATGCAAATAATGAACAATACATTATAAATCATACAATTTTATCAACCACTAATAGATATGTCAATGAATTAAATCTTTATATTTTTAAGAGTTTTTTAATAAAGAGGTGGAACTTCTTTTCATAGACTTGATTTCTACTAATAATGAAATAATCACATTATCTATCCAATCATGGATTGCCACCTCAAAGCTAAAAGTTGAAGCTTTTACTATGGTGTTATAAAAAATGACATAATTTATGCAATGGAACATGCCATATTGTAAAATCTTTTAAGCCACATGTAATCATAGCCAAAATTTTAACCAAAATCCAAATTTTAAAATAAGTCTTTATTCCACAAGTCAACTTCCATAGAAAGTAAACTTCCATTTCAATTACAACAAAGATAATCTTCAATAAAGACTGGTAGCAATCTCAAACAATCCAGGTCCTCATTTTTTATTTGGTTAGTAGCTCCAAACTCCAATGCATCAACCCCGCCTCTGAACCTCCCGTTGAATTTCTCTCGGATCACTACATAATGATACAAGTTCGTAGAACACATTCATTCCTAAACACCAAGTTAATAGAGGATGTTACAATTCAGTACCATTGTAGAAATCACTACCTGAAACAATGGAACTGTGTAACAATCCAAGAGGACGCACGTTTCTTATTTTTCTTCCTACATACAACATACTTTGAACTTTACAGGTACCTTGAACCAAAGGAAGTTTTAAATTGTGGCGTTCTATCCTACAGTGCTTTGATAACAATACCAGAAACTATCACTGACCTCCCTCATACAGCATAGCATCCCTTCAAACAATCCCAGTCGTTTCGAATCATCCAAACTGCTGATCAAATGTCACGAAGGAGCTAGCTTTATACACATTCAAAAATTGTTGTTTATACAAGATCCGTCCACCGGAACTTCTAAACTTGAGCCAAAGCAATCTAGCATGATCTACAGAGTGGCTGAAAACTCTTGAAGCATTGCTCGAGCCTCTGCTCTCTTTCTGTGCATCATACAAAAACGTCTGAAGTTACTTCTCTATTACATGCTAGACATAGTCGTACATGAAGACGTATTGCTAATGTCCACTAACAACTTCTAGGATACGACACAGCCACGTAGAAAAGAAACCATCAACCGAAAAATCATACCTGCGAATCTTTGCGAGGGCCTCCTTCCGCCTAATTAATTGTGCCTCCAGCATATGTATCACGGTTGCTCTTGCCTGGTCAGATAAAACTCATAAATGACAGACTTATGTAACAAATCATCGAATCGATGTTCAAGGACCTCATAGTAATTATTCGATTGAGACAGCAGCAAAGAATTCAAAATCACAAGCAGAAAATACTCACAAAGTGTACATAATTCAAGTCAATACAGCTCAAAGTGGTTAAAAAACTCAATCCAGCCAAAACCTAGTGATTGAAAAAAAAACCTCAGACAGAATCGGATGTGAGCAAAACCTGGTGCGGACGAAGGGAATTCAACAAGTGATGAACATTTCGCAATATTAGGGTGATGTCTTCAACACAACGGGCTGACTGTGAAGGTCTTTCTATTAATGCGTCGATCAGCTCCAAGAACTGAAGGATAAGTTCTCTATTTAGAGCCCGCAGCTCCTTCTTGTAATCTGCTTACATATCACAACATATGCGGTCTTTATTAAAACACATATTGCGTAGCGGGAAGCAATGAACGTACTAAATTTCAATTTCAATGAACGTACTAGCTATCAAGGGTCTAAATTGAAAACCGCATTACCGCTCATCATGCATTATACCTATACGTTAGAAGAGACTACCATGAGCAAACTCTCAATTGGACTAGAAAGAAATGATATACTCGACAACTGATTGCCAAAACAAGAATTCTATCGAATATCATACCCAGCTCCTAAGCGGGAAAAAATTGCGCAGACTATGGAATTATTAAACAGTAGAGGAAAAAAAGCTCACCAACGTCAGAACCAGTTGAATAGAGTTGTCGTAAACCCTCCTCTTCTAATCCAGGAAGAATGTCTGTAGTCTAATACATCACACGCATCGAAATCGAGAAACAGCTGGTAAAAAATTTATGTTTATATATATATATATATATATATATGTGGGTGTGTGTGTGTGTGTATCACCAAACGCACAAGTCCAAACCTTCAAGCTCCGAGGAAACCTAAACCCTAACACCTAAAAACTCGCTTTGAATTTCGTTACAAAATCCGAAACAGAACGGAATCACCCGCAGTTGCTTCTAGGAGATACGGACATTCAAATGCTAGGCGAACACGAGAAGTAAGCTTCGGTAGGATACTAACCGTGTAATTCGCACCATACTGGACATAAGTACCGACGACAGGAGGGGGCGGAGGTGGAGCCGAGCTTGGGTCATCGCTGTACTCCGCGTACAACTTGTAATAGGGTGGAGGAGGGGGAAATGCAGACGCAGACATCGCTCCGACCCCGATCCTACCACAAATTCACGTTCCACTACATGAACTTCGCCTCGCTTCGCATCGCAACAGCCATTCTGAGCTCTCACCGCAGGTCGGCCGCGGCTATAGATACGGGACTGTCTGTTGAGCCAGAAAACCTATTTCCGTGGAGGGAGGAGACCTCCTTTGTCTTCAATTGAGGCGACTACCCTATTTCTGAAGAAACAACAAGATTCTCATCTCATACCATACCAGTTGGGTTTCACATTTTTCACTACTTCGTGTATATTTCTATATGTATATATATATATATATATATATATATTATTTTTTTTTCAGATTATTTTCACATCTACATTTTAGAGTGGAATACTCATGCTTTAAAATAAAATAAAATAAAAATATTTTTTAATTTTAATCTTTTACATTGCAAAGTTTCACATTCATTGTAGAAATCGACATAATTTCTTTTGGGTCTAATTTAAAAATTGAGACCTGTGAATGTTTATCAAAGTATGATTTTAACTTTGCAAAAAGACAAACAAGCATTGAAATTTTGGACAAGTAAATAATATTAAAAAAATTCATTAATTTGTATGAATTATTACTTAAATGTTAATGTAGAAGTTCAGATGTTCTATTTGTTAACATTTGTAATAATATATTTATTTTGACAGCATAGTAATATAAACATCAATCAATTCTATTTGTAATGTTTGACAACTGTTTAAAGCTTACCACAATTTTTAGTTTAAATGAATTCATTTTTTTTCCCATCAAGGTTTAAGTAATATTTTGTTATAACAGTCGTTTTTTAAGATAAATAAAAAATAATTTCGTACATATATTATTATGAATAATAAAATTGCAAAGCACATAAATATTCTTGTTTAAAAAAGTCATCTACTAGTTTTTCATACAGCTGATATATATAAATATATATATATATATATATATATATATCTACTCACTTCAAAATTAATGCCACTCATCGTTCACCAACAATAAAAATAAAAGCATCCACAGTTTTTAAATTCTTTTTGTACACGTTGTGGTTTTATGATGTGACATAATCTGATAACATCCATATATAAACACATATTTATTTTTTTAGAATCTTATCAAGGTAATATATAATAAAGCCCATTTTGAACTCCATAAGTTTATTTACTTGCTTATGCAGCAACCATTAACTTAAGTTGTTGCTCTGAGTTTACACCCATAAAAAAATAATATTTTTAGAGCATATCACATATGACAATACAATCTGTGTAGTAAAATAAAACCATAGACAGAGTGATAGAAAAAAAGTTGTATTGAGTTGAAAGTATGTGTTAATAATTCTATCTCTACCTTTAACAAATCAAATTATTTGGTCTACATACACTTTTTATATACACCATAATAAATGATGTGTATTAAGTGTTGAAGTTGATACATGTTTGATATCTAATTATTTTAGTTATGTATGTATTTTTAATATTTAATATACTCCTTTAGTGTAAAAGAACTCAAATTCAAAATATTTTATAATCAACGGAATAAGTATATTTCAACATCTTCATTCTAATAATAAAAAATGATTATTCTCTTCCCTTATGTATATATATATATATATATATATAGTGATTATAGATATAGCGGTTAATAATATATATATATATATATATATATAGTTAAACATATAACTTGCTTGTAGTTATTGATCATTGGCAATAGACCAAAGAGAATATGGATTCCAAATCATACAATGCTATACAAACATTACAAGATTAGAGTAAGAAGTGTTGACTTAGAATTGTTTGAGGCAAGTTAAAAGCCCTTGTGGTAGACAATGATTAGAGGACACAACACATAAGAGGCTTCAACTATGGTGCAAGTGTTGTACTCCAAGAAGCCATTCTTGTTACTAAAGGTTTGTCAAAATCTTAGAAACGTCCACAAGTCTTGGGCATCCCAGTTCCCAATAAGTTCTCATGAACAAACATCCTTGGGCAAGGCTTGCAAGGGTGGTTAATCTTTTCTTTTATGGGTAGACCACCAAAAAAATTCTATTTCTCTTCTTACACTTGTTTCTACGTTCATCTCTTTGCAACAATTTTGTTTTTTGTTTTTGTTTTTTGTTTTTTTTGTTTTTGGAAAGCATCTCCTTATTCAACTCCTTTGCTTCTTCCTAGATGCCTCAATTGGGTTTTCTTAACAATTCTTCCTTCTCAAATATTCTTTTATGGAAATTATTGTTTTTTTTTTGTTTTTTTTTTTTTTAATGCTTATTTATTTTAGAGTTAATTCTTCTTGATAAAACCTGGTTTCTAGTGTAGTTACTACATTGTATCTATGTAGAGAATTCAAACATGAACATTTAAAAAAAAACATTTGGCATCAAAATCATTTAACAAATTGATCACAGTAATTTTGGTACTTGCTGCATCTTGTAATGAGTAGATGCATGTATAAATTTTAAGATAGTAATTGTAAAAGAAATATTAAAATTACTTTTTTTGAAATTAAAAACTATTTCCTGTAATTTTAAGAATGAGTTATTTATTATTTGGGCTCTTTAGAAATTCTTCAAAATATGCATGCATAATTATTCAACCACATTATATTCTACAAATTTATGCTTATTGTTTATGTAAGAAAAATGATTTGAACATAGCTACATATATTCTTATCATAAAAGCATGCATGAAGCTTGTAGATATATCTAGTTTTTAGTTCTTTATAATGTAAATTTTAGCAATAGGAAATATCAATCTAAATATGGATAGATTAAATATAGTAAATTAGGATTTCTCACACTTTATATCTAGCAGTATGCATTGTATTCAATTGGGCAACTTATAAAGAATCAGAAAATTAATAAAGGTAATATTGTGTTCATCCCTTCATCAAATGACACAGTTTTAACCAACACTTATTTAAGCTAGCTTATCATAACATGTATTTGCTCCTGGTTGATGACCTTCTGTTGTTCTACAGCTGAATTTCAATAGAGCAAGCTATTGTGCATAGTTTCTTAGAAGAAAATAACAATCTTTGCAATATAATTAGGATATCTAAACAAAAAAAAATGAACAATAAAAAAATGGCAAGATTGTTTAATGGTTAGAAGAACAAGTCATTTTGCCCGAGTGAATCCATCATAAAATCCTCTCCACAATTCTCAAAACAGGAAAACCCCCGATGTGCAATGATACAAAACCACAAATTAATTTTATAACTTGCATGACAAGTAGATCTTAGAGAGCTTGTAGCCAAAGTGTTGCAACAAACTGTCAACAAGAATTTTTACATAAAAAAATCTGGAAAAATAAATAAAAAAATAAAAAATAATTGCGCCAAGGACAAACAGTTGCACTAAAATATCTGGGGGAAAAAAAAAACAAAAAAAAAAAATGGAGGCAAAGAAAAAACATATGCATATAAGAAGCAAGAGGCTAAAAGCAGATGAGGGTAGCAACAAGTATACAGAGGGGAGAGCAGGAAACTGGGTTGGAAACGAGAGAAGAGGAAGGGAGGGCCTCGTCACTAAGGACTCGCCAGAATCCTGGATCCGCCCACGGGTTGTGGGCGTCCCCGGGTCCCGGCGAGCCCACGTCGGCCAGCCTCGTCACTAAGTGCTCGCCGAAATCCTGGAAACCCCCACGGGCCGGGGGCGTCCTTGGGTCCCGGCGAGCCCTTTGCGCGAGAACCCGTCGGCGGGGTTTGCCAACGTGGCGTCGCCTTTCTCCAAGGCTGGCCGACGGGAGCTCACTGGACCCGGGGACGCCCACGGCCCGTGGACGGATCCAGGATTCTGGTGAGCCCTTAGTGACGAGGAGGGGAGGGGAGGGTATGGAGTTTCTAAGCCTCTCATGCTCTGTTTCTGTTCTGTTCGCATTCTCTCGTTGCCGTCTCGGGCCGTTCCATTCTACAGGTCATCTTCTTGTGTTTGATAATATCATTGATCTAAACTAGGTTAGCAGACTGTAGCTACTTGCCTTCGTTACTTTTTTCCGTCTTTCAGCCGGTGCCATGGCCATTATCGTCTCATCATCCGAATGGTTAGACGAGGAACATAGGGTTTTCTTCACCCTGGTGCTCCGAATGCTTTGGTGACACAAACTTTGGACGTTTTGAGACAGGCTTTCCTGTGGATTGCCACCAACCAGACAGTATGTGGAGCCTGTAGGCGAGGAGTAGGGAATGGCAAGGTGATCGGTGGTGGAGGAGTTAAGGGATGCAGTGCGGGGGCCGTGGATGGATCTGTGAGAAAGGGGTGGAGTCCATGGCGCGGTGGACGACGAGCAGCTGCTGGTGAAGCTGGAAGAGAAGCAGGATAGAGTAGGGGAGCGTGACTGTGGTGGAAGTGTGATTATATGAGAGCCCAGGTGAGAGAGAGAGAGAGAGAGAGAGAGAGATGGCTGATTTGTTGCCCTGTTGTGGCAATGGTGGTGTATATCGAGCGATGTGGATGGCATCGATGGGGTTGATGGTGAGGATGTAGGCGTGGGCATTACGCTAGGTTGGAAATTCGCGGGTTTTGGAGCCCCTGGATTCTTCTGGTTCTTGGATTTTCGGTTTGGTAACATGCGGTGAGATGGGCGGGCGAAGGATTGGATTGCATGGTTTAATAATTTTGTGTTCTCTAGTGAGATGTTGGAGAGGCATCATATCCTTTTTGCTGCAGGAGTTTATGATGGTGTGCTTCTTGATCTTAGGCTCCGGGATTTGATCTTTGTTCAAGTTTTGTGTCGTCTAGTTTGAGTTGTTGAACTCCTCTTACAGTGTTCTGGGTATCGCGTTAGTCGCTTGTCTATGACCTAAGATTTTCTGTAGCTTTGACTATGATCCTTGATCTGCTGTTTGAGATTCTCGAGAAGAGTTACTCTTCGTTTTTTTGGAATTGTGTCCGCCCACTTGTGTTTTGGCTGTCGTGGGAAGGGGCGTTCCAGGGGTGGACGCATCAGTGAGTGAGTAATCGATCGTGATGGTTGGATTAGCCTTGTTGACTCTACCTCTACAGACCTTCCATCCTTAGCATAGTTTGGAATCGAGCTGACACTAATCTAGTGGGTTGTGATTTACATTAAATGTGAATTCATCTTTTGAATTTTTTTAGTTGCTGTAGTGCTCTCTCTTGTATGCCTTATTACGATGGGACTCTTCTGATGCTTAGGTTTGCTATTGCCTCATCGTTTTTCGAGTCTGTCGCAGTAGAAATCAATCAGACTCAGTATGTATCCGGGCTAAAAATGTTCGTCTCCACTGCTGATTTTCTCCTTCTCATTATGCATATGTAAGTAAACAGGAATGTTTGAGTTGGTGGGTCCAGTCTTCTTTGTAAAACGAATATATTGCCCTATTTTTGTCTCATAATTGGAGGACACGAATGATGTTAAGTAGTTCATATTGTAAATCTAAGCGTCCAGTCGCTGATAGTTGGACTTCTCTAGTCTGATTTTCCTCTATGCAAGTGGGTGAAATTCAGGACCATTGGTTCTTGATCGGGTGGAGGCAGCGGTGAAGCGTTTCTAATTTAACAGCAGTATTGGGACGTGACTCCTCAGTGACTTCGAAAAGGTGACTGGTAAAAGTTGGTGGTGTGGAAGGTATGTCTGTGATGTCTTTGGAGGAGCTGGTGGAGCTCAAGTTCCGTTTGCATGACGGAACAGACATAGGTCCTAACAGATATGCTCCAACGACTACTGTGGCCAATATCAAAGAGAGTATCCTCAATCAGTGGCCAAAAGGTGTGTGGGACACAATTCTTCTGTTTGTTTCTGGAGTGGCCATATAATTTGGGGCATATTCATTTTATGGCGAGGAAATTTGAACGGTGGAGTTGTGCGTTCGTGCAGAGAAACAAAATGGCCCGAAGTCGATTAACGACCTTAAATTGATAAATGCTGGTAAAATTTTGGAGAATATCACAACTCTCGCTGATTCCAGAGTACTATTGGGGGAAATTCCGGGATGTGTGATTACCATGCATGTTGTTGTACGGCCACCTTCGAACGATAAAGCTAGTGGTACCATATCTCCATCCACCCCCTCTGGCTGTGAAGATTGTGCTTCTGATTTCTGCATTTGTCTGACATTTTCGGCAGTTTATGTGCTTGTAAGCACCACTCTTATTATGGCTGAATTACACTAGCTGTTAAATTTTTTCTCTTTGGTATGTGCACTTTTGTGTCTGCATCTACCAGGTATTCCGTTAAGTCGATTATATTTCTGCTGTGTTGTGATCTGCATTGATACAGAAAAACAGCAGTCCGAAACCCCGAAGAGCGAAAATTGCTGCTGCACAATCCTTTAGCTTTCTGGAAGCTCGCCGCATGTGTTGGAAGAAAAATTTGAACGAAAGCTTGAGGTTGTAGGTAGAAATTCGAAACAACCTGGGTGATGAGGCAGTGCTATTTGCTGCTTCCCAAGTTCAAATCTAAGACTTGTTGGCTGAGCACAAAGTCACTCTGGTGCTGGGGGTGTTTCTGTCCTTCACCAAGCATCACAAAGAGCCAGCAGACGTTTCTCTTGTACGGGTGAAACATAGTTCGGTGCGAATGCAGCTATAACTAGCTGTGAGCATTCTTTCGATTGCAATATTTTTTTTGTGAACGTTCCTTGGGAGTGGAACTGAAGCCATATGGAAAGAGCCAAAGAGGTAGGACAGGCGAGGATTATGGTGCGTCTATGTCCTGGAACATCATCTAACCAGTTCGATAGTGCACAGTGAAGCGCTATGTAGAGGAAATGTGCACCTGTATTCAACAATATGGTGCACATTTGGTTATGCATGGTCTGCCAGTTTTTGGTCCTCCCCAGAATTTTAGCATGTTTGTGCTTGGCTGAGACGCCTTGCACAATGCTACCACTGCGGACCTATCTACTCCGTCTGTGTATACGAAATGTCACTTCTGCTCCCGATTATCTACAATTGCAGAGGGTTTGAACAAAGGCAGGTACCATATCCAACTTTGCGGCTACTTTTACATCAGGTTCGTGCATGGCAAAGAGTTCTATTCCGATATGATGATAAGCCCATCTCACGTTCGAGATTCACCTGGCAGATACTGGATAATGCGTTGTGGATCACCACCGCAAAGCTGTGCTTAATGATAGAAATCTAGTACCTGTGCAGTTGAGTTAGATAAGTAATGGTGTCCCGAGTTGTATTGCAGTCGTTATTTGTGTGCCTTTTTGTATGATATTTGTTTTGAGGTTTCACTTGAGAAATACTGAACATTAGATTCATGTTCTTTTCACAATATGTGATTCCATATCTGAATTTACACAGTTTGGGATTTAAGAGAAAAACTTTATCTGCACATTTGTTGCGAAATGTGTGTCCATTTCACAAATTATCGCAGATGGAAGTTGCAATCTGTCAACTTGTACCAAAGGTCATCAATCTGCTGATGTTGCCCTACTGATGCTGCTTAGGTTTCAAACTATGTTGATGCATGGTTCGGTCTTTCCTGACATGTACAGCTATTTTCTCTTGCTGCGATTGTTCAATAGGGCCACACCAGTCTATCCAGAATCCATTAAAAATGAATTCCGGAAAAAAGAGTTACATCCTAAACAATACGTAGACATAACACACATAACTTTTCCCAAAACAAAAATCTACTTCAGACTGCACCAGAATGAACAATTTGACCCCACGATGAACTATGCAAAAGTGTACACAAATCTGCAACTTTTCAAATCCTACATACACGTCATGTGAACATTGAAAGAGTCTGTTCCTAGGTTTGTGTTTCTAGACGTTTATCGATGGAAAGTAAGTGCGCTTTCCCTGTTAAGAAAGAAATCGACTACCGGATATCAACGACCTCGCCGTCTCCCTGCGAACCCATTGCAAAATTGAATATAACAATCGCATATTAGAATAGATATTTAGTTGCTCTACATCAGTCACTTGCGAAGCACATTATACACCATATACAACAATCACAAGGATCAAATTCTAGGATGAGATGCATAGGAAAGTGAATGAGACACTCACGCAGATTAGGAGCTACACTAACCGAGGACTGTAGGCATGTTCGAGGATTAAGCTTTCTAATCTAACCTACCTGTGTCTTAATATTGAAAGGAATGTCTTGGTTAAGAGACCAGCGGCAGATCCGTACCCTTGATTGATATGAGTCAAACGCACTTACGTCTGCATCCGACCATGATAGAGCAAGTAGGTAGTTCACTCATAACCGGAGGCGTGTTACTTCTCCTCAAGGTCCAGAAATGCAATTTGCAGAGACCAGACTGTTGAGCTCCACATCACTCGACCACTTCTTTGAGCTTGGGCACTCGCACGTACTCAAAATCATCGATATTAACTTTGTTCAAAACGTCCTAAAGACACATAAACATGGATAAGTAAGTAACAGAAGCTATTACCATTCCCAACCAATAAACTCAAGCTTCAAGAGTACAAGTCGAGCTCTGCTTCGTTACAAGTGCATTTAAAAACATCAGCGTAATTTCAACAATGTACAAACCTTTAGCTCCTCATTTAAATCGAGAGGTTTTTTCCGTGCAACGGCCTCTGCTACAGCACTGGCTACCGCACCTTCACGAGTTAGCGCCTTATTGGCAGCCATGGCTGCCCACTCCTTCTCATCCCGAGCCGTCAAAACATCCTTCCTGAGCTCCATTCACAAAGTCACAATGCATTCCTCAACCTCAACCCCAACTCGCTGCTAAAACCCCCACAACAGTCGAGGCCCTAAAACCCTGAATCAGACAACAAAAAAGAGGAAACAGCATACCTGCCCTGTTGCAGATGGGCTAGCGCCACAGATCCCAAAACGGTGAGAGAAATGAGAGGAACTCCAAACTTCAGAAACGGATTCCATCTCTTGACGGCCATCGCTACGCTCGATGCTCTACCCCGCCAATTGATAATCCATTCGCCGCTATCACGAGACAGAATCTGTACACCAACAAACCACAAGGAACACTAAACAAACACTGTGTCTACCACTGCGAAACTTCCGAAAAGCCTTCCAAAACCATTGCAGAATTTCCAGGAGTGAAAGCTGACAAAAAATGTCGTAGAGTTCCACCGAATTGAAGCATTCGCAGAGTTGGAGTTTCGTGACGATGCGAAGCAAAACCTTAAAAGATGGTCAAGACAGCTACGTGGAGGAACTCTAGATCTTTGCCCTAATTATCCATTTTTAGGATTTATGGTTTGGTTGCCATTAGTTCCCATGACAAAATTTAGTATGTGTATTATTATAATAATAATTATTATTGAATAATTTTTATTTCAAAAACCCACTTTGATTTGCATGCAGGTCAATATTGTACACATTCATTTTAGGATTAAAAAACATTAAATTTTTGTTAATTCCTATTCATTAATTAAAAGTTTAAAGCAACATAATAATTCTATATCAAACTAAGATATTATAATGAGTCTAAAATAATTGTAATGGATATTATAATGAGTCTAAACTTCATTATAACTTATTTTTAAATTCAAAAAAGAAATCATAATATAACTATTTTTTTGTACATACATATCTTCGAATTATTCAAATTAACACAACTTATTCTATTGAATACTATGTTTTATGCCCAATTCAATACCTACAAGAATTCTACAATTTATATTTCAATACAAACAACATTAATCTAAATATATGTACACACACAAATATTATAAAAATAAAATATAAAAATACAAGTATCAATACTAATAAATATTTTTATAATAAAATTTTATAGTACATACACAATCTTATTATAAAATGTGAACCTCTAATCATAATGATCATTATTTTAAAATGCTTTAATTGGTATTGCAATTTTTTTAATCTAACCTTTACTTTTCAATTATATTTTCAAACTTGAAAACTCTAAATTTATTTCATTCTACCCATTTTTGGATTTTAGTTCTTTTTCTTGAAGATCCTTATTATTTTTACTAATATACATTAAAACTTTATTAGGAATTTTTCATTATCTACTTGATATTGTCCTTTAAGAGAGAGTTTGACCTAATCTTTGCTCTTGTGTATCACTTGAGCATGTAAAGCTACAATTTTATGATGATTAAGAATTTATAAGTTTTTCTACATTATCACTATACATATGTGACTTATATATATATATATATATATATATATAGATATGCTCTTAAGTTTTGTCTTGTATATTGTACTACACATAGTTGTAATGGATTTTTAATAAGTTTAGCAAAAAAACCTAATTTTGTGTATCTCATCCCTTATAGCTTTAAATAAAATTTAATGCATTTAGTTCTATATTTTGACTTGTGCAAGTGCTTGTAGAAAAAAACATAAGTCAAGTTAGACTAACCACTACAATGACATTACTTCTTTGCAAAATTAGTATATTGTTGTCACCTACTATGCACAAAATATTAATATAGAGATTTTGTGAGTATCCTTTTACAAATAGTGTTTGTGAAAAATACAAATGAATTGCATTAGAAAGCTTTAGACATCATATAATAATCAATAGCAATATTCTAATGTTACACATAATATGTAAATTTCTAAAGAATTATAATGGATTTTATTAGATCTAGTATAAAATATAAAAGAGAAAATCATGTAAAATTTGAGTATATTATTACTACAAACAATGAACTTGATCAGGATATATTGCCTAATATATATATTTACACACACATATGCACACACACACACACACACACACACACATATGTACACACACACAAACACACACACACACACACAGACACACACACACACACACACACACACACATATATATATATATATATATATATATATGAAATTAACATCAAAAAATATTTTCAACAAGAAGATCCATTTTATATTATAAAATAAATATCTTAACTAATTAGGGTGCATGTAGAATAGATTAGCTATAATAGGATTTTATTATTTTATTATTTTAAATATTATAAAATTATAAAAATAATTGATAAGTTTTAAATTTTTTTATATTTAATTGATGTATTCTAAAATATTATATTTAGATAGTGGTATTACAAAAGAAAAATAAATAAAAAATTTAATATTAAATAGATAAAAGAAAAATTATGCATGCAAACTTTGTTATTAAAGATTTTATACAAGGCACCAAAAATTCATAAAACATTTATGTACCAAAACATATTGTCATCTATGTTGACAATAATTTAGAATATAAGTCATGCTTATTTATGCTATAGTAGTCTTTGTGCTCTTATGGATCATTAAAATCACAAAATTCAATTTCCTAAGCTTATTTCTTTTTCTTTAAAATAATAATTTACAATATTGTTGGTCATTAATATGAATTTTAATGTCTATAATATTGGAGGTTTTTTCTTGATTATTTTATTAAGCTTTTCATTATGCTTAATAATTATTAATATAAGCAACATTGTATTTTGATTTTTTGAAAAATATTATTATTTTTTAAAATTAAAATTAAAATTTATTTTAAATTTAATTTTTTGTAGTTTATAAGCTTACTACTTTAGAATAAAGAATCTACTTCTTATGTTGTTGCTTACATTCCAAATTGTTGTAAAAATAATGATTATCAATGCATCTATAGAAATTTTAAGCTATATTTATTTTAGCATATTTAATTTGTATTTCAAAGAAGATTAAAGATTAAATTGCAAACTAAAAAATAACTTGTTATTATTAGTATTCTATTTTATAGATTTATTTCTATTTAAATTTATAATAAAATCTATTTAAATAAATAAATAAAGATATTTTAAAATATCTTTTTATATAGTAGAATAGGGTTTAATTTTAATTTTTATTTAATTTTTATTTCTTGCAAGGAATTTGTACTAATTTCTTTGCATATAATTTTGTAGACTTTAAGAATTAAAAGTGGTTAAGTCTATAGAAAGACTTGCTACTAGTAGCACATTGTGATTAATATTTAGTTAATCTAGAATGGAAGCTTAAAAAATACAAGAAAATAACTATGTATTCCTACCATTTTTTCAAAAAAAATTATTAACAAAAAATAATGAATTACATCAATATGAGAGAAATAATTGTTAACTATAAACATGTACTAATCAATTTATAAACTAACTAATGAAAAAAACATACCAACTTTGGCACACAAT